>LR738714.1:499548702-499710949 GCA_902687465.1 Secale cereale
CCCGCACCCTCCCCTACTCCACCGCCGCCGACGACCCACCGCACCCTCCTCCGCTCCACCGGCCGCCGCCGACGACCCACCGCACCCTCCCCCGCTCCACCGGCCGTCGCCGACGACCCACCGCACCCTCGCCCGCTCCACCGGCCGCCGCCGCCGACCCATGAACTCATGATATTTTCAAATATTAAATTTGATGATATTTTTTCATATTCATAAATATTTTCAAATAACCAATATCATGATATTTTAAAAAAAATATTACTGTTTTATAAAAAAATATTACTGTTATGATTTAAACAAGTTTGAACATATTTAAACACAAATAAGTGTCAAACAGCATTTTAAATGCATAAAAAAATTTGGGAGCCTGGGAATCAAACCCAGGACCTCCTCGTGGCTGTGCTGCGTGCTGACCAGTCGGGCTAGTGGGTTTCTTCTGATGGGGAGAGGGTTAGGTGGGATATAACCTGACCAGTCGGGCTAGTAACTAAAACAAAATACTAATGGCGCACCAGGGGGAGGTGCGCCATTAGAATCTCCGTACTTATGGCGCACTAGGGGGAGGTGCGCCATTAGTACCCTCCCCCCACTCCACCTATCCTCCTCGCACTGTGGCCTCCCTCCCTCCCTCGCCAGATCCCCCACTCGACCCCTTCCCCTCTGTCCGCCGCATCAGAGCAGTTCCCTCCATCCGCCGCCGCCCCCTCCGTCCGCCGCGCCTGCGTGCCGCCCGCTCCTCTCCTCTCCTCTTCCCTCTGACGAGTGAGGGCCTCCTCCGGCCCCTGCAGCAGCCGGCGAGCGCGGCCCCGACGCACCCACCCCGCCTGCCCCTGCAGCAGTCGGCGAGCGCGGCGACCCGACACCCCTGGAGAAGAGGACGCCGGCGACCGCATCGGCATCGGCATCGGCATCGCCGTCTGCTTCCCCACGCCACCCATGAGGTTCGCTCTCCTCCTCCCGCCCCTGCGCCGAAACCCTAGCGGGAGGCGGCATTGGTGTCTCCGGCAGAGGCGGCATTGGTGTCTCCAACGCCGGCACGGGAGCTTAATGCACCCGGGTGTAAGCCGGTCGGCACCTCTGCAGCAAGCGGCCCCTCCGTCAACTGCACGCCCGCCGTTGGCGGTGCCTCGACATTAGCCGAGCTCGACGCCATCATCACGGTAACTAATTAAGCCTCTCTCGGCCGAGGACTTCATCTCCTTGCCTTTGACTGGGCATCCCTGATGCCCTACATGTTTTCGCAGGGCGCCGCCGACGTTCCGTGCACTCTCCTGCACTTCGTGAACAACGAGTTGGTCGATGTCGCCAAGGGCAAAATCGTTCAACCGGGCAACCCCGTGTTCCACTGTACCAGGATGCCACCCAACTTGTATAGGGTTCAACTGGTTCGGGTGCTGCTAGGCTGCGACGAGTTGTTACCTCCGATTCGACCCGTCGGGGCCGACGAAGATGATGTGATGACCCTCAGCGCCTGCCTGAGCTGGCCCCTGCTTTGGTCGAAGAGCCAGATTCGTTTGGGGGCGGGGGACACCACCCCAAACACAACACCGCCAGTCGTGCCGGCGCCAAGCCATAGCAAGACCACGGAAACGGTGCCGGACATCCCTATGCCACTGGATCCAAACATGCATATGGCACAGGATCCGAACGACGACGACGATACATTTGCCAACGTCGATCAGTACTTTGCCGATCATGGGTACGGTGGCGACTTCATGGGGCCTCCTTCTCAAGAACCCAACCCTACAAAAGACGTGCGCGATCTAGCTGGTACCACGGAGAAACCAAGTTGCAACATGCGTCGTCTGCCGTTCAATTAGCAGGAGACGCCTCCAGCTGCCGACTTCACCGAGCCTCAGATAGCCGAGGTGCAAAATATTATCAGCCCCAACACACTCAAGAAGGCGGTCTGTGAGCAAACTCGGTCCCATTACAGGAGAAGAAGAAGGCACGGAAAATAAAGACTAACAAGGGTGCGAGCCAGCCGGCACCGAGTACGATCCGTGCTCAGGACGGGCCACCTTCACCTGAGGATGTAATGAGGAGGGTGCATGTGGCGGGTAGGGCGATGCTACCGAGTAATATGCTCAATGCTACAACTGGTGCTATGCAGAGTCTGCATGACAGTGTTCTTTCTTTGGAGAAGCGGCGTCTCAGAGAGAAGGATGTGTCATACTCGGTTTTCGCGGCCAAGGTGCGAGAGGGCAAGGGATTTGTGGATAACTCCATCGGGGGTACGATCGTCCTGCGATTTGATGACATCTACGCTATGTTGAACCTTCATCCGCTTCACTACACCTTCGTTTGGCTATTTTCGCTGAGTATGGAGATGCAGATCATTCGCGACAAGACCCCGGACATCGTGATAGTCGACCCCTTCTACATGTGTGCCAAGATCTTGGGCAGCGCTGGGGACCGGCAAGTCGCGAGTTCTTACCTCGAAGGCGCCATTCTGGCAAACCGAGATAGGGATAACTTCCTCGTGCCTTACTTTCCCGAGTAAGTCCTCCCCTCAACCGCCCCGTAACATATGAATTCTTAGATTTCGATCATTTTTCTTTTAACATTCCGTGTTTTGTGCAGTGACACACATTACACACTCATCCTCCTAAGCCCCAAATATTCCATGGCCACGTATTTCGACTCGGACCGTCAGTCGAAGATAGACTACACAAATGTCAAGAATGTTCTTGATGATGTTCTCCCCGGCTACGCCAAATCTGGAGGCACCTTCATCAGGCCTATTCGTAAGTACGGCAAGCACGTGTTCTCCCACAATACGACGTTCTGCTGCGTCAAGCAGCCGCCTGACGGTCAGAAGGGTGCCTACTGCGCCATCCATCACATGCGGGCGATCGTACGAGACCATCATCAACTTCTGCTACCGAGTAAACTCAAAGATTGGTCCGCGAGCGTGTCGGCAATCCAGGACGCGGACATCAGACAAGAATTCTTTCGCATCCAGTCAGAGTTTGCGGAAATCATCCATCAAGATGTCCTTCATACCTCGGGGCTGTTCTACCTCAGAAATAAACCGTCCAACAGTGACATCGACACAATGCTACAAATGCAGGCTGACAACGCCCGCGATTTCATGACTCCCACGATAGACGGCGGCTTCATCCACGCTCTGGTCCCTTGAGTCGAGTCAAAAGTAGTGATGCTGTGTCTAGTTCTGAAACATCGATTGGCTCATGTTGTAATTAAACTTTAATGAACTTGTAGTATGTCTCTTTGGTTTCGACAGTCATTCAACTTAGATGTAATCGATGCTATTAATGTCTTGCTTTTCTCTTCCGATCGTTCTGTTGCATACTTATATATTGCTTATGTATTGTCTGTGAATTGGTACTAACGTTTCGTTTGGCTAGTGCATAGTGATGCCGTCCTATGTCGTGTACAAGGGTAAGGTTCCCGGAGTCTACGACGACTGGGAGGAGTGTCGGAGACAGGTTCACCGATTCGGCGGTAACAGTTACAAAGGGTACACCACTAGGGCCAAGGCGGAATCTAGATACGCCCGCTATCTAGCGGGAGAGGGGAGGGAGCGTTGGAGGAACCGGATGAAGACGAGTTTCATCGTGATGATGCTCATCGTGTTGACCGCTGCTCTCTTCTATGTGATGGTAGTTTAGATGATCGGTATCGACTTGTAATGTGAAGACAAACTCGCTACTCGCGGTCTCGAGACTTGTATTATAATGTTCTATCTTTGTTCGGTCTTTTGAATTCGGAGACTAATATGATGAATTGTATTCGGAGACTAATATGATGAATTGTATTCTGAGACTAATCTTCTATTGTATTCGATGAATCTGTTGTTGCTGTGTGCTGCTGTCTATATTTTGTCCAATAATACATTTTGTAACCTGTGCAAAAAACAGAAAATTAAAAAATAAATAAATAACCTAATATTCATACTAATGGCGCATCACATCACAGTGCGCCATTAGTATGCCAAAGGATACTAATGGCGCATCACCCAACAGTGCGCCATTAGTATGCCAAAGTTACTAATGGCGCATCAGGCAAGAGTGCGCCATTAGTTTGCCAAAGTTACTAATGGCGCATCAGGCAAGAGTGCGCCATTAGTATGCCAAAGCACCTGGGTATATATGGCCCCCCTGGGAGGCATACTAATGGCGCATCATGATCTATACTAATGGCGCATCTGTGGTGCGCCATTAGTATACTAGATACTAATGGCGCACCATAGGTGCGCCATTAGTAAAATATACTAATGGCGTGGCACTAATGGCGCACCATTAATGCGCCATTAATGTCCAAAATAGGTGGGCCATTAGTAGGCCTTTTCCTAGTAGTGATCATAAAAGTAAATAGATAGGCCCTTCGCAGAGGGAAGCAGGGATTTGTAGAGGTGCCAGAGCTCGATTTTTAAATAGAGATGAATAACAATTTGAGCGGTATACTTTCATTATCAACATAACAACCAAGAATCTCGATATCTTCCATGCTACACACATTATAGGTGGTTCCCAAACAGAATGGTAAAGTTTATACTCCCCCAACCACGAACAAGCAGACTCCGCGGCTGGCCCGAAACAACGGGTACCGTCCAAACCAACAACAACCCTGGGGGAGTTTTGTCTAATTATTATGAATTTGAGCATGGGACTGGGCATCCCGGTTACCAGCCATTTTCTCATGAATGATGAGCGGAGTCCACTCATCGTGAGAATAACCCACCTAGCATGGAAGATATAGACAACCCTAGTTGATACATGAGTTGTTCGAGCATACAAAATAGAATTTCATTTGAAGGTTTAGAGTTTGGCACGCACAAATTTACTTGGAACGGCAGGTAAATACCGCATATAGGAAGGTATGGTGGACTCATTGGAATAACTTTGGGGTTTATGGAAGTGGAAGCTCAAGTAGTATTCCTGCTTAGTACATGTGAAGGCTAGAAAGAGACTGGGAAGTGACCAGCTAGAGAGCGACAACAGTCATGAACATGCATTAAAATTAATCAACAATGAATGCAAGCATGAGTAGGATATAAATCACCATGAACATAAATATCGTGGAGGCTATGTTGATTTCTTTCAACTACATGCGTGAACATGTGCCAAGTCAGACCACTTGAATCGTTCAAAGGAGGATACCACCCCATCACACCACATCACAACCATTTTAATATCCTGTTGGCACACAAGATAGACCATTATAAACTCTCAGCTAATTAAGCATGGCATAAGCAGCTATGATATTTAATTGTCATTGCAAGCATGTTTCATTCATAACAAGCTGAATCAGGAATGATGAACTATCATATTTACAAAACAAGAGAGGTCGAATTCATACCAGCTTTTCTCATCTCAATTAGTTCATCATATATCATCCTTATTGCCTTTCACCGCACGACTGAACGATGTGGATAATAATAATAGTGCACGTGCATTGGACTAAGCTGGAATCTGCGAGCATTTAATACAAGAGAGAAGACAAGGTCATATGGCTCAAGGTTAAATCAACAATAAAGCATATGAGAGCCACTAAGTATTTTCAATCATGGTCTTCTACTCTTGACCCCCAAAGAAAAGAAAAGAAACTATTTACACGGGAAAACTCCCAACAAGCAAAGGAAGAACAAGAAATCTTTTTGGGTTTTCTTTCAATTACTACTACTACAAGCAAGAAAAGTAAACTAGCTAAAAGCTACAACTAATATTTTTTGTTTTTCTTAAGGTTTTTCTGACACACAAGAAAAAGACCAAGAAAAAGAATTGAACTAAGCATGGATGGTACAATGAAAGAGTGTGAGCACCGACAACTAGAATAAGTGTGTGAGCATGAATGTAATGTCGGTGAGAAATACGTACTCCCGCAAGCTTAAACTTTTGGCCTAAGTTGGTCAATGGCCACGGATCGAAGCTACTCCCTCCAGTGTACTGAGATGTGTCCTCTGGGTGCCACTAGTTGGAAAGCTCATCCAGCTCCCACCCATAAACATACTGACGGTAAGGATCAAGTGGTGGCTCCGGCTCAGGCTCTGAAGCTCGTGCCTGGCTTTGGTACTTGTAGAAAGCATCTGATGTAACAAGATATATGCCAATAAAAGTCTTCGTAAATCCCAGCAGCTCTCATGAACTCATTACAAGGCCATTCACATGGCCGAACTTCCGCCATGCGAGGAAGATTTTATTTGGGCTTCTTATTTTCTTCCTTCTTCTTATCTTCTGAACTTTTACTGGAGGAACCCCTCAATAATCTCTTTATCATTTTCCTCCTCTAAAATTTTCTGAAATTTTTAGTAACTCAAAATAAAAGTTAACCAAACTCAATAAGATTGATAGCAACAACTCCTACAAGTGCCTAGGGATTATATCATGCATTAGAACTACTTGGGACCAAAGAAATTTGACATGCAAGCTCAAGAACAAGGTCACCACGGCAGCAAAAAATTGCAAAAAATAAGGCACTAGAACACAAACTAATTTGACCAATGGAGGAGTCACATACCAAGGAACAATCTCCCCCAAACAGTTTTATGAATGGAGCTTTGAGCAAGGAGATCAAAAATGGCAGCAAGATGAGCTACAACTCGTGCTTGAGCTGGTTGGTGATTTTTTTGGGAGGAAGAAGAAGGGTATGAGTGCGGGAATAAGTGTAGGGCGGCCACATGGGGCCCATGAGGCAGGGGGGCGCCCTATGAGGGTGGGCGCGCCCTGGACCCTCGTGGCCAGGTGCTGGCTCCCCTCGCTGTGTTTTGTGTGCCATATTTCCTCAAATATTCCAGAAAAAATCATATTTAATTTTGAGGGCACTTGGAGAACTTTTATTTTCGGGGTATTTTTTATTGCATGGATAATTCTGAAAACAGACAGAGAATACTATGTTTGCTTTATTTATCCTAATTAACAGAAAGTAAAAGGGGGATATAGAAGGTTGTGCTATCTAGATTCACCTATCTCATGCTCATCAAAAGGAACCCATTAACAAGGTTGATCAGGTGTTGTTAATAAACTCTTTCCGAATAACATGAAACCAGAGAATTTTCGAATAACACTAGGTTTCCTCAATGGGGATATGTATGTCCCCAACAATAATAATATCATATGTCTTCTTGACAGTAGAAAGAGGAAATTCGAAACCTCCAATAGTAATAGTTGAAAATTTTCCAATATAATTGATACCATTGACATGAAAAGTGACATTGTCTTTGTTGCAATCAATAACAGCCCCTGCAGTATTCAAAAAGGGTCTACCAAGGATAATAGACATACTATCGTCCTCGAGAATATCAAGTATAACAAAGTCCGTTAGAATAGTAACATTTGCAACTACAACAGGCACATCCTCACAAATACCGACAGGTATAGCAGCTGATTTATCAGCCATTTGCAAAGATATTTCAGTAGGTGTCAACTTACTCAAGTCAAGTCTACGATATAAAGAGAGAGGCATAACATTACCATCGGCTCCAAGATCACATAAAGCAGTTTTAACATAGTTTCTTTTAATGGAGCATGGTATAGTGGGTACTCCTGGATCTCCTAGTTTCTTAGGTATTCCACCTTTAAAAGTGTAATTGGCAAGCATGGTGAAAATTTCTACTTCAGGTATCTTTCTTTTATTAGTAATAATGTCCTTCATATATTTAGCATAAGGATTTGTTTTAAGCACATTGGTCAAACGCATACGCAAAAAGATAGGTCTAATCATTTCAGCAAAGCGTTCAAAATCCTCATCATCCTTTTTCTTGGATGGTTTCGGAGGAAAAGGCATAGGTTTCTGAACCCATGGTTCTCTTTCCCTACCGTGCTTGCTAGCAACAAAGTCTCTCTTATCATAATGTTGATTCTTTGATTGTGGGTTATCAAGATCAACAACAAGTTCAATCCCTACATCATTATCATTGTTAGGTTGAGCATCATCATTAACATCATCATTAACATTATCACTAGGTTCATGTTCATTACCTGATTGTGTCTCAGCATCAGAAATAGATATATCATTGGGATTCTCAAGTGTGTCAGCTACATGTCCACTAGAAGCATGCAAAGTCCTATCATTTTTCTTTTTCTTCTTCTTAGAAGAACTAGGTGCATCTAAATTAGTTCTGTGAGAATCTTGCTCAATTCTCTTAGGGTGCCCTTCAGGATACAGAGGTTCCTGAGTCATTCTGCCACCTCTAGTCACAACTCTAATGGCATTATCATTATTCTTACTATTTAATTCATTGACCAAATCATTCTGAGCCTTAAGTACTTGTTCTACTTGAGTGGTAACCATAGAAGCATGTTTACTAATAAGTTTCAATTCACCTTTAACTCTAGAAATATAATCACTCAAGCGTTCAATCATATAAGCATTACATTGCAATTGTCTACCAACATAAGCATTAAAGTTTTCTTGTTTCACAATAAAATTGTCAAACTCATCTAAGCATTGGCTAACAGACTTATAACGAGGAATATCACCTTCATCAAATCTATAAAGAGAATTTACCTTTACTACCTATGTCAGGTTATCAAGACCATGTATTTCTTCAATAGGTGGTAAATTCTTAACATCTTCAACTTTAATACCTTTTCCTTTCATAGATTTCTTCGCCTCTTGCATATCTTCAGGGCTGAGAAATAGAACACCTCTTTTCTTCGTAGTTGGCTTAGGGACTGGTTCAGGAAGTGTCCAATTATTTTCATTGTCTAGCATATTATTCAATAGTAATTCAACTTGATCAACTTTTCTTTCCCTGAAAACACAACCAGCACAACTATCCAGGTGGTCTCTGGAAGCATCGGTTAGTCCATTATAAAAGACATTAAGTATATCGTTCATCTCAAGAGGATGATCAGGCAAAGCATTAAGTAATTGGAGAAGCCTCCCCCAAGCTTGTGGGAGACTCTCTTCTTTAATTTGCACAAAGTTATATATTTCCCGTAAGGCAGCTTTTTTCCTTATGGGTGGGAAAATATTTAGGAGAGAAGTAATACATCATATCCTGGGGACTACGCACACAACCAGGATCAAGAGAATTAAACCAAGTCTTAACATCACCCTTTATCGAGAATGGAAGTAACTTAAGGATATAGTAGTAACGAATCTTTTCATCATTGGTAAACAGGGTGGCTAGATCATTCAACTTGGTAAGATGTGCCACAAAAGTTTCAGACTCATAGCTATGGAAAGGATCAGATTCAACCAAAGTAATTAACTCAGGATCAACAGAGAAATCATAATCCTTATCAGAAACAAAGATATGTGAAGTAGCAAAAGCAAGGTCATGTTTCATTCTAGCATTCACGGACTTTTCTTTCAGCTTAGCTAATAATTTCTTAAGATCATATCTATCGTTGCAAGCAAGAAAGTCTCTAGCAGTTTCTTCATCCATAACATAACCCTCAGGAACAACAAGCAATTCATATCTAGGGGGGGGGAGCTTCATCATCACTTTCATAAATATTATCAGTTTCAATATTTGCATTCTCCCTAACCTTAGCAATTAGTTCATCGATAAATTCTCCTAGTGGCACCATCAAGCATAGAAGTAGTTTCACCATACATAGCAGAAGTGGCATCATCAAGAACATACGACATATCAGATTCAATAGCATGAGTAGGTGTCGCAAATTTACCCATAACAGAGGGTGAATCAAGTCCGGAGCTAGATGGCAGTTCCTTACCTCCCCTCGTAGTTGAGGGATAAATCTTGGTTTTTGAGTCCTTCAAATTCTTCATAGTGATCAACAAATATAAATCCCAAGTGACTTAAAGAATAGAGCTATGCTCCCCGGCAACGGCGCCAGAAAATAGTCTTGATAACCCACAAGTGTAGGGGACCGCAACAGTTTTCAAGGGTAAAGTATTCAACCCAAATTTGTTGATTCGACACAAGGGGAGCCAAAGAATACTCTTAAGTGTTATCAGCTGAGTTGTCAATTCAACCACACCTGGAAACTTAGTATCTGCAGAAAGGTAGTTTAGTAGCAAAGTAATATGATAATAGTGGTAGCGACAATAAAAGTAACGATAGTGTTTTTGTAGTTTTTGTAATAGTAGCAACAGAAAAGTAAATAAGCAACAAGCAATATGTGAAAAGCTCGTAGGCATTGGATCAGTGATGGGGAATTATGTCGGATGCAATTCATCATGTAAAAGTTATAACCTAGGGTGACATAGAACTAGCTCTAGTTCATCAATCTAATGTAGGCATGTATTCCGAATATAGTCATACGTGCTTATGGAAAAGAACTTGCATGACATCTTTTGTCCCACCCTCCCGTGGCAGCGGGGTCCTATTGGAAACTAAGGGATATTAAGGCCTCCTTTTAATATAGTACTGGACCAAAGCATTAACACATAGTGAATACATGAACTCCTCAAACTACGGTCATCAACGGGAGTGGTCCTGATTATTGTCACTTCGGGGTTGACGGATCATAACACATAGTAGGTGACCATAGACTTGCAAGATAGGATCAAGAACCACATATATTCATGAAAACATAATAGGTTCAGATCTGAAATCATGGCACTCGGGCCCTAGTGACAAGCATTAAGCATAGCAAAGTCATAGGAACATCAATCTCAGAACATAGTGGATACTAGGGATCAAACCCTAACAAAACTAACTCGATTACATGGTAAATCTCATCCAACCCATCACCGTCCAGCAAGCCTACGATGAGATTACTCGCGCACGGCGGTGAGCATCATGAATTTGGTGATGGAGGAAGGTTGATGATGACGATGGCGACGATCTCCACTCTCCGGAGCCCCGAACGGACTCCAGATCAGCCCTCCCGAGAGAGATTAGGGCTTGGCGGCGGCTCTGTATCGTAAAACGCAATAATAATTCTTCTTTGATTTTTTTTCTCCCCGAAAGTGAATATATGGAGTCCGAGGGTACGTCGATGGAGCATCAGGGGGCCCATGAGGCTGGGGGCGCGCCCCCACCCTCGTGTAAAGGGTGTGGGCCCCCTGACGTAGATCTTTCCGCATGTATTTTTTATATATTCCAAAATAATTCTCCGTGGATTTTCAGATCATTCCGAGAACTTCTTATTTCTACACAAAAACAACACCATGGCAATTCTACTGAAAACAGCGTCAGTCAGGGTTAGTTCGATTCAAATCGTGCAAGTTAGAGTCAAAAACAAGGGCAAAAGTGTTTGGAAAAGTAGATACGTTGGAGACGTATCACGGCGCAAAAGTGGTTTCGATGGATATTCCGGGGTTTCTGGAATATGCGAGAATATATAGTCGGAAGAAATAGGCAGGTGGTCTTGGGGGGGCCACAAGGTAGGGGGGCACACCCTACCCCCCGAGGGCGCTCCCTCCACCCTTGTGGCGGCCTTGAGGCTCCCCTAGCGTGTACTCCAAGTCCATCTAGTGTCTTCTGGTCCAAGAAAAATCCCTGTAAGGTTTCGTTCCGTTTGGACTCCGTTTGATATTCCTTTTGTGTGAAACTCAAAAACAAGGAAAAAACAAAAACTGGCATTGGGCTCTAGGTTAATAGGTTAGTCCCAAAAATACTATAAATGCATATAAAACATCCAAGATGGATAATATAATAGCATGGAACAATAAAAAATTATAGATACATTGGAGACGTATCAAGCATCCCCAAGCTTAATTCCTGCTCGTCCTCGAGTAGGTAAATGGTAAAAATAGAGGTTTTGACGTGGAATGCTACCCAACATATTTATCAATGTAATTCTTCTTTAAAGTGGTATGAAAGTTCAGATCCATAAGTTTCAAGCAAAAGTTTATATTGACATGAGAATAATAATATTCCAATCATACTAGATAGTAAATCATCAAGCTTCAAAAATAATGTGGCTAAAGAAAGTTATCCCTACAAAATCATATAGTCTTATTATGCTCCCTCTTCTCAACACAAGGTGATCATGCCCATCCCGATGTCAGCCAAGCAATTGGTTCAATATTTCACACAATATATGAGCGTGAGCCATGGATATAGCACTGTGGGTGGAATAGAAGGCGGTAATAGACAAAAGTGGGGAGAAAGTCTCACATCAACTCAGAAAATCAATGGACTATGGAGATGTCCATCCATTGATATCAACGTGAGTGAGTAGGGATTGCCATGTAATCGATGCGCTAGAGCTATAAGTGTATGAAAGCTCAAAAAGAAAACTAGTGGGTGTGCATCAACTTGCTTGCTCATGAAGACCTAGGGCATTTGATGAAGCCCATCGTTGGAATATATAGCCAAGTTCTATAACGGAAATTCCCACTAGTATATGAAAGTGGCAACATAGGAAACTCTCTATCATGAAGAAAATGGTGCTACTCTGAAGCACAAGTGTGGAAAAAGATATTAACATTGTCCCTTATCTCTTTTTCTCTCAATTTTTTTGTTCGGCTTCTATGGCCTCTTTTGTTTATTTGGGCTTCATTGGCCTCTTTTATTTTTTACAACCTCACATGGGACAATGTTCTAATAATGATGATCATCACACTTTTATTTACTTACAACTCGATGCTAGAACAAAGATATGACTCTATATGAATGCCTCCGGTGGTGTACCGGGATGTGCAATGACCAAGAGTGACATGTATAAAAATATGAATGGTGGCTTTGCCACAAATACTATGTCAACTACATGATCATGCAAAGCAATATGACAATGATGAAGCATGTCATAATAAACGGAACAGTGGAGTTACATGGCAATATATCTCAGAATGGCTATGAAAATGCCATAATAGGTAGGTATGGTGGCTATTTTGAGGAAGGTATAAGGAGGGTTTTATTAACCGGTGAAAGTTGCGCGGCACTAGAGTGGCTAGCAAGGTGGAAGGGTGAGAGTGCATATAATCCATGGACTCAACATTAGTCATAAATAAATCACATACTTATTGCAAAAGATTTAGTCGCCCTCAAAGCAAAGTACTACTACGCAAGCCCCTAGGGGGCAGGTTGGTAGGAGTTAACCATCGCGCGCCCCCGACCTTCACACAAAGGTGAACAATCAAGACACAAGCATTTCGTTTTGGTTGAAATTTTTGTAGACCATACGTGCATGCTTCGGGAATCACGAACCTTAACACAATTATTTTCTCTACCCTACTATTTACTACTAGCATGATTCTAATATTACCATCCTCATATCTCAAAACGAACCCAATTGTCATATGGAAGTTTTTATTATACCTACTTTGCATGTCTATCATATTAGGACTAAATTTGTAACCCAAGCTAATTACCATCCTGTTTTAGAGACTCTCAAAATAATATAAATGAAGCAAGATAGTTCAGCAATTTCTACAAAATAAAATCACCACCGTGCTCTAAAAAGATATAAGTGAAGCACTAGAGCAAAATTGCCTAGCTCAAAAGATATAAGTGAAGCACATAGAGTATTCTAACAAATCATGATTGAAGCGTGTCCCTCTCAAAAGGTGTGTATAGCAAGGATGATTGTGACAAAATAAAAAGCAAAGACTCATATCATACAAGACGCTCCAAGCAAAACACATATCATGTAGTGAATAAAAATATAGCCTCAAGTAAAGTTATCGATGGGATGAAGATGAAAGAGGGGATGCCTTCCCGGGGCATCCCCATGCTTAGGCTCTTGGCCGTCCTTGAATTTTACCTTGGGGTGCTTTGGGCATCCCCAAGCTTAGGCTTTTGCCACTCCTTATTCCGTTGTCCATCAAATCCTTACCCAAAACTTGAAAACTTCACAACACAAAACTTAACAAAAAATCTCGTGAGCTCCGTTAGTAAAACAAAGCAAATAACCACTCAAGGTACTGTTGTGATCTTATTCTAATTTTATATTGGTGTAATATATACTGTATTCCAACTTATCCATGGTTCATACCCCCCGATACTAGCCATAGATGCATCAAAATAAGCAAACAACACATAGAAAACATAATATGTCAAAAACAGAATAGTCTGTAGCAATATAAAAACTTCACATACTTTTTTAACTCTAAAAATTCTGAAAAATTAGGACGACGTGGGGAATTCGTATATCAATTTTGTGTTAACCTTTCAGAAGGTTTGGATGTTCCAGTGAATTATTGAATTTTCTGCACTGGTGAGCAAAAGTTTATGTTTTTCAGCAAAATCATGTCAACGATCACCGTAAGCCATCCCAAAGGTCTTACTTGGCTCAAACACTAATTAAAACACAAAAACACAATTACTACAGAAATAATAATGTGTAAAACTTAAAAAACAGAAGCAAAAGGTAAAAAAGCAAAAATAAAATTGGGTTGCCTCCGAACAAGTGCTATTGTTTAACACCCATAGCTAGGCATGAAACGCAAACAAATCTAGGTATTGTCATCTTTGGTGTGCACGTCTTTTTGGTAACAAAGAGATAATTTCTTGTCCAGAGCATATATCTTTCTATTTTGTGAAATCACATGGACATTAATAGTAGAATAAATATTAAGCACACTTCCAAAATTTGCATCTAAACTAGCCTTCATCTCTATGATTATATTATTTTGATAAAAGCACATAAGCGAAGTTGATTCAACATTTTCATCTTTGGAGTGCCCAAATATGGTTTTCATCTTTTCATAAGTATCAAAGGCATCTCCTCGAGGGAAATAATTTTCAGATATGGAATCCAAAACTTGTTTAACAGAAAGAGGCAAACCAACATAAAATCTTTTCAATTATATCTCTATATGATATTAAGGCACATGGCTAGCTCGAATTCTCAATAGTCTACTCCAAGCATCTTTTAAAGACTCATCAAGCAAATAATGAAAAATTCCGGGATCATCTTTATCAGAATTGTTTAAATTTCCCTTGTTAACCCCGGAGGGTTTTTCCGTAGCATCATTGTTTCTGAGCTTGGCAAGGACATAGGGGTTATCTAAAGCATTAAAACTTGGGGGAAAACCCCTAGACCTTTTTGTTTCGGCCATAGCAATAGAAAGACGATTTTAAGCAAACAAGATAGTGGCGAGAGGAACGGCGAAACTTTTCGAAGATCATTTTAGAAGTGGGTGAGAGGAAAATGAGAGGCAAATGGCAAATAATGTAAATGCACCTGGTAGGTCTATACTTGGCGTAGATCTCAACGGCACCAGAGATTGGCGAGTTGAAAGAAGACAAATCTTAACTTGACTTGGCGTAGATCTCCCCGGCAACGTCGCCAAAAATTCTTCCTGCTACCTCTTGAGCTTGCATTGGTTTTTCCCCTGAAGAGGAAAGGGTGATGCAACAAAGTAGAGTAAGTATTTCCCTCAGTTTGAGAACCAAGGTATCAATCCAGTAGGAGATTACACACAAATCGCCAAATACCTGCACAAACAAACAAACAAATTGCACCCAACGCTATAAAGGGGTTGTCAATCCCTTCACAGTTATTTGCAAAAGTGAGATTTGATATAGAGAGATGAACTAGTAAACTAAATAATTTTGGGTTTTTGGTTTATAGATTGAAAAGTAAAAGATTGCGAAATAGTAGATCGGAAACTTATAAGATGTAAAATAGACCCGGGGGCCATTGGTTTCACTAGAGGCTTCTCTCATGATAGGAAGTATTATGGTGGGTGAACAAAATATTGTCAAGCAATGGATAGAAGAGCGAATAATTATGATGACATCTATGGAAATGATAAAGAATATAGGCATCATGTCCGTGACAAGTAGAACGACTCCTGCCTGCATCTACTACTATTACTCCGCACATCAACCGAAATGATTCTACATCTAGAGTATTAAGTTCATAAGAACGGAGTAACGCCTTAAGCAAGATGACATGATGTAGAGGAATTAACTCAAGCAATATGATGAAAACCCCATCTTGTTATCCTCGATGGAAATAATACAATACGTGTCATGTACCTTTCTATCACTGGGATTGAGCACCGCAAGATTGAACCCAAAGCAAAGCACTTCTCCCATTGCAAGAAAAACCAATCTAGTTGGCCAAACCAAACCGATAGTTCGAACAGAATTACTAAGATATTAAATCATCATATAAGAATTCAGAAGAATTTCAAATATTATTCATAAATAATCTGATCATAAACCCATAATCGGAACTTGAAAAACACACCACAAAAGAAGATTACATCGGATAGATCTCCAAGAACAACGGGGAGAACATGGTATTGTGGATCAAAGAGAGAGAAGAAGCCATCTAGCTACTAGATATGGACTCGTAGGTCTGTGGTAAACTACTCACACTTCATCGAAAGGGCAATAGGGTTGATGTAGATGCCCTCCGTGGTTGATTCCCCCCGGTAGAGTACCGGATAAGGCCTCCAGATGGGATCTCGCGAGAACAGAAGGTTACGGTGGTAGAAAAGTGGTTTCGATGGATATTTTAGGGTTTCTCGAATATCTGAGAATATATAGGCGGAAGAAATAGCCCAGGGGGGGTCTCGAGGGGCCCACAAGGTAGGGGGCGTGCTCTACCCCCCATGGCGCACCCTCCACCCTTGTGGCCGCCTCGAGGCTCCCCTGGCGTGTAATCCAAGTCCATCTGGTGTCTTATGGTCAAGAAAAATCCTCGTAAAGTTTCGTTCCATTTGGACGCCGTTTGATATTCCTTTTCTTCGAAACTCAAAAACAAGAAAAAACAGAAACTGGCACTAGGCTCTCGGTTAATAGGTTAGTCCCCAAAATCATATAAAATAGCATATACATGCATATAAAACTTCCAAGATGGATAATATAATAGCATAGAACAATAAAAACTTATAGATACGTTGGAGACGTATTAGGGCTGGCGACTGACCTGCTGGACCTAGGAAGAGGAGCCTGGTGTGTTGTTGCTCGTCGAGGACTAGCTGGCAAGCAACTTCTGGTCCTTCCTCCAATGTGAAGCTTTACTTCTGTAGACTAATGGAGACACATGAGCAGTGCCAGATCTCTAATGGCAACCAACCAACAAGTTCATTGGCAGTTAATCATTAACCATCAAGGAGTTTAACCGTGGCTTTTCTGCAAGAGGAAATAGTTGTAGATATTTTATGTCATTTTTATCATGCTTTGTTGATGTACCTTGCCAAATGAACTAATTCCATTATGTTGCATCCCTCCAACCAAACACTGAAATTAACCATTCCATTACATGTATTGTCTCCAAACAAACACAAGAACAGAACCGACCCATTCCAATGCAATGGAACCATGACATTCCATTCCACTTCGTTCCGCAACCAAACACACCCTAAGAGCTATAAGTGTATGACACACCTCCATTGTATCTATAATTTTTTATTTTCTCATACCAATGTTTTACAGCTTTCATATACATTTGGCAACATTTTATATCATTTTATATCATATACTAGCATATTGACACAGTGCCCATTCCCAGTTCATGTTTGTTGCATGTTTTTTGTTTCGTGGAAAATCCATATCAAACGGAGTCCAAACACGATAAAAATTTATGGAGATTTTGTTTGGAACATATGTGATTTTTGGGAAGTGGAATCAACGCGAGTCGATACTCGAGGGGCCCACGGGGCCTTGAGGTGCGCCACCTACCCAGGGCGTGGCCAGGGGGCAAATGGACTACCTGAATGGTGGTTGGAGGTTTCCATCGGACGTAAGGAAGCTTATATCTAGACTAAAATCATGTTAAAATTACAGCCCAATCGGAGTTACAAATTTCCGGGAATTTAAGAAACGGTGAAAGGCCAGAAACATGGGTCGCGAAACAGAAGAGAAATAGAGAGACATATCCAATCTCGGAGAGGCTCTCGCCCCTCCCCCTCCATGGAGGCCATGGATCAGAGGGGAAATCCTCCTCCCATCTAGGGAGGAGGTCAAGGAGGAAGAAGAAGGAGAGGTGCTCTCTCCCCCTCTCTCCCGGTGGCGCCGGAACGCCATCGAGGCCATCATCGTGACGACGACCTACACCAACAACTTCACCGCCGTCATCACCAACTCTCTCCCCCTCTATGCAGTGATGTAACACCTCTTCTACCCAATGTAATCTCTACTTAAACATGGTGCTCAACGCTATATATTATTTCCCAATGATGTATGGCTATCCTATGATGTTTGAGTAGATCCATTTTGTCCTATAGGTTGATTGATGATCATGATTGGTTTGAGTTGCAGGGTTTTTAGGTGCTGTCCTATGGTGCTCTCCATGTCACGCAAGTGTGAGCGATTGATAACCCACAAGTGTAGGGGATCGTCTGTAGCCTTTTTCGATAACTAAGAGTGTCGAACCCAATGAGGAGCTAAAGGTAGAACAAATATTACCTCACGTTCTATCGACCACCGATACAACTTTACGCACACTTAACGTTTGCTTTATCTAAAACAAGGATAAAACTAGAAGTACTTAGCGGGAACAAAACTTGAAATAAGTTGCAAGACAATAAATGTAGTGTAGTAGCAAGATTTTTGTAACACAAGAGACTGATTTGTCCCTAAGCAATCGATAGCAAGTACCGGTAATCATTCTTGCAATTTTATACTGAGGGAGAGGCATGAGCAACTACTAAAGATCATTATGGTCGTGAAACACAACCATAGCAATAAGTATCAAGCCCCCTTTACTCCCATACATCATACCCCCTTACTCGGTTTTAAGCTTCTATTACTCTAGCAACCCACCATAAGCGAACCCTGAACATATCGCAACACCCTACAGCGGGGGTCCCTCACGTTTGTACGAGAACGGAGGGCAGCGTAGGACAACACCAAAATAAAATATACAATCATACCTATCAAGATCACGATTATGCCATAGGACAAAATAGATCTACTAAAACATCATAGGATAGCCAGATATCATTGCAAAATAATATATGGAGTTGAGAACCATGTCTAAGTAGATAATTACGGCGGGAATACAGAGGTTACACCTCTGCATAGAGGGGGAGAAACTTGGTGTTGATGGTAGTAAGATTGTTCATGTAGATCGCTGTCACGATACTAGCCCCGGCGGCACTCCGGCGCCACCAGGAGAGAGGAGGAGAGAGCCCCCTCCTTCTTTTTCTTCCTTGGCCTCCTCCCTAGGTGGGAGGAGGGTTCCCGCTCTCGTCCATGGCCTCCATGGAGGCGGAGGGGCGAGAGCCCCTCCGTGATTGAATATGTCTCTCTGTTCTCTTCTATTTCGCGTTCCTGCGATCTGGCCCTTCACCGTTTCTTAAATTCCCAGAGATCCGTAACTGCGATTGCGCTGAAATCTTAACAGCATTTTTTTCCATAAATTAGCTTTCTTGCGCCAGAGGAAGGGCCCCAACCAACGTTCGAGGAGGGCACGATACACCTAGGCACGTCGTGCACCCCCTGGCGCGCCCTGGTGTGTTGTGGGGGCTGTGGGGCCCCGTTTGTGTTGATTCCAAGTCCCAAAATTCACATATATTCCAAAATAATTCTCCGTAATTTTTTATCACGTTTGGACTTCGTTTGATACGGATTTTCTACGCAACAAAAAACATGCAACAAATAGGAACTGGCACTGGGCACTAGATCAGTAAGTTAGTACAAGTAAATCATAAAAATTGTTGCCAAAAGTATGTAAAAGTTGAATAATATTGGCATGGAGCAATCAAAAAATTTAGATACGATGGAGACGTATCTGCATCCCTAAGCTTAATTCTTGCTCGTCCTCGAGTAGGTAAATGATAAAAACGTTAAATTTTTATGTGGAATGCTACCCAACATAAACTTGATCATATATCTAATCATGGCATGAATATTAAGACATGAGTGATTCAAAGCAATAGTCTATAATTTTACATAAAGACATCAATACTCGGGCATCCCAACAAACAATCATATATTTAAAAATATCAAATGATAAAGAATGTTATCCCTAAAAAATCATATAGCCTTGTCATGCTCTGTCTTCATAACACAAAGTATAAATCATGAACTACTCGGGCGTCAGCAAAGCAATTGGTTCATACTTTTTAACGCGCTTCAGCATTTTCAACTTTCACGTAATACATGAGCGCAAGCCATGGATATAGCAATATAGGTGGAATATAATGTGGTGGTAGTAGAAAAAAGGAGGGAGAAAGTCTCACATCAACTAGGCAAACAAATGGATCATGGAGATGTCCATCAATCGATATCAATGCGAAGAGTAGGGAGTGCCATGCAACGGATGCACTGAGAGCTATACGTGTATGAAAGATCAATATGAAACTAAGTGGGTATGCATCAAACTCTACTACGGAAAATTCCCACTATTATATGAAAGTGACAACATATGAGACTCTCTATATGAAAAACATGGTGCTACTTGGAAGCACAAGTGTGGTATTTGCATGCCCTTTCTCTATTTTTCTCTCATGTTTTTTTTCTTTTTCTTGGGCTCTTTTTGGCCTTACATTTTTTTCTTTTCCATTTTTTATTTGTCCGGAGTCTCATCCCGGCTTGTGGGGGAATCATGGTCTCCATCATCCTTTCCTCACTGGGACATGGTCTAATCATGAATAATGATGATCATCACACTTCTATTTACTTATAACTCAAGAGAAATAAAAATTACAACTCGATACCTATAACATAGTATGACTCTATATGAATGCCTCTCGCAGTGTACCAGGATGTGCAATGAACTAGCATGGCAAGGATATCAAAAAACGGACAAGCCATGAAAATATCGTGCTAGATGTCTTACGATCATGCAAAGCAATATGAAAACGAATGATCAAGTCAACTATATGATGGAAATGCATGGTAATATATCTTGGAATGGCTATGGAAATGCCATAATAGGTAGGTATGGTGGCTATTTTGAGGAACGTATAATAAGGTTTATGCACCGGCGAGAGTTGCACGGCACGAGAGAGGCTAGCAATGGTGGAAGGGTGAGAGTGCGTATAATCCATGAACTCACATTAGTCATAAAGAACTCACATTCTTATTGCAAAATTTTATTAGCCCTCGAAGCATAGTAATACTACGCATGCTCCTAGCGGGGAGGTTGGTAGGAGTTAACCATCATGCGCGCCCGACCTTCACACAAAGATAGACAATCAAGGATAATTGTGCTCCAACTTCCCGGCATAACGAGAGACTATACATGCATGCTTTGGGAATCACAAACCTTAACACAAATATCTTACTAAACACGATCATCTACTAGTACCTCCCACATATTATCATTTCTATATCGCAAAACTGTTGGAAGGAATCAAACATATCATATTTAGTGATCCATAAGTCTTACGTAGGATTTTATGACTAACCATGCAATTGAACAATTCCTGTTGACTCTCTAAATAAATATAAGTGAATCATGAGAGTTTAATTTTCTCTACAAAATATCATGCTCTAGCAAGTATAAGTGAAACAAAAGCGCATTCTGCGAACATCGGTTTTCTATGTGAAGAGAAACATGCTATCCAAACTTCGGATGATATAAGTGAAGCACATGAAGCATTCTAGAAAGCCATACTCAAAAGGTTTAAGTGAAGTGCAATGAGTATTCTATAAATCAAGTGAGGGAGTCCTGGATAGAGGGGTCCTCATGTGGCCGGCTAACTCGTGATGGGCCGGACTGGTGGGCCATGAAGATCATTGCTGAAGATCGTGTCTTGTATCCGGATAGGACTCATGTAAACGTATAATGGCAGGTTTTAGGTTCGAGTGTAATCTTTCCTTCCTCTGCAAGATGGTTATGTACAAACCCTAGGGCCCTCCGGTACATATATAAACTGGAGGGTTTAGTCCGTACAGGCTAAGGTAGAAGTGAAATAATAGAATCATAGGCTAGACTCCTAGGGTTTAGCCATTACGATCTCGAGATAGATCAACTCTTGTAATCATATTCATAAAGATCAATCTAGCAGGAAGTAGGGTATTACCTTGATCGAGAGGGCCTGAACATCGGTAAACATCGTGTCCCC
Organism: Secale cereale; assembly: GCA_902687465.1. Taxonomy (NCBI): domain Eukaryota; kingdom Viridiplantae; phylum Streptophyta; class Magnoliopsida; order Poales; family Poaceae; genus Secale; species Secale cereale. The sequence continues at coordinate 499,570,504 of LR738714.1, forward strand.
AGTCTCCTGTTACCATCGATCCTCAAATGCATAGTTCGGGACCCCCTTCCCGCGATCCTCCGGTTTTGACACCGATAATGGTGCTTTCATTGATGAGTTCCACTATGTCATCGACCGAAGGACTGATGGATCGCTTCATCAACAATGACGGCATCGCCGAGTGAACTTTTTCTCCCGGCCAGCTTTTTGTGTTCGGCGGCTTCATGCTCCATACCAACACAGAAGGCCACCTCGAGAAGCTTGAGAGCTACGCCCCTGGCCATCTGGTCAGGTTTGGAAGCTTCAACTACGTTGCTGATATCCGCGGAGACTTGATCTTTGATGGATTGGAGCCCACGGTGAGCGCTCCCTGCCACCACGATTAACATGACCTAACTCCGTCATCAAACCACCTCCAAGGAATAGCACCTGTAACCGTTCTGGCCTTAGATCCAAAAAAGATCGCGTCACCCGAGGAAGGGAAGCTCACTGTGGAAGTCGCAGACTCAACGGTGCTGGAGCCGCACACAGACCCAACTCAGAGCGGGATTTGTGTTATCGGAACTCCGGACTCATCTCCGGCTACAGGTTCCGAAACATGTGCATCTGCGCCCTTCGAGCTTGATCAGGCATCTATTGCCGAATTCAGCACTGCAGATATCTTCCGGCACTCACCTTTTGGCGATGTACTAAATTCATTAAAATCTCTCTCCTTAGCTGGGGACACACATCCGAACTATATCCGGTTTGAACTGGAGGCTGGAGAATTTCACTTCCGACCCACCACCCACTTGGTTGCCATGGTCGAAGATCTAACTGATCTACTTGACTATGCTTCCGAAGACTTCGAAGGGATGGACCTTGAAGCCAAAGCAGATCTAGACCAAAACCTGGCCGTAACCGGGCGATGGACAGCTACGTCTTCATACGACGTGTATATGGTGGATGCACCTAAGGAGAAGGAGGGCGACGGCGAAAATGACCCCAGATAGGACAAGCCTATCGATGAACCTGCCAAGCATCGGCGTCCGAAGCGCCGAGCTAAATCACGTAAAGGGAAAGATAGCAACACTGTCACTAATGACGGTGGCAGTCCGGAGCAAGCCGAAGACCCCGCAGACCCAACGATGGAGGAGGACGAGCGAGAGGACGACAAACATAGCCCGAGACCGCTGTCTAATGACAGTGATGCCGAAGACAGAAATTATGAACCTGTCTCCGAAGAGGATGTTAGCCTGGGCGACGACGAATACATCGTCCCAGAAGAACCCTTAGAACAAAAGCGCTTCCATCGGAGGCTTATTGCCACTGCAAGGAGCCTAAAAAAGCAGCAGTGACGACTTCGAGCCGCACAGGATACGCTCAATGATAGATGGAATGAAATGCTGGACGCTGAGCAAAAATATGGCTGTAATCGCCAAACAAAAGGGTATCCTAAGCATAAACTGCTGCCCGAATTTGACGACGAGGCTACTGCGCCTATAGAGCCGAAGAATAACACCGCCGACAAGCCGGACCGACCACCTCGTGGACGGGACAGAGTGGCTAGCAGCGGCGTACACAAGACCGCACCCCCGCCCCGTAAAGGAAAGGAGGATGCGGCTCTGGGCCAGAAACACGATCTGCGTGAGGACCTGAACAAAAAGTCTGGCAAGACCAGATCCATCTACAGATCCACGGACCGTGCTCCCGCACGGGACGACGGCTATCAAGCCAATCATGCCGGTCATATACCAGTTCGGGGTCAATACCAAACATCACAACCGTCGGACATACGCCATGACATAGCGAAATACAGGGGCGCCACACACCCTCTGTGCTTCATCGATGAGGTGCTGGATCATGACTTTCCATAAGGATTTAAACCCGTAAATATCAAGGCGTATGATGGAACGACGAATCCTGCTGTCTGGATAGAAGACTTTATTCTTCACATCCACATGGCTCGCAGAGATGACCTCCACGCCATCAAATACTTACCCCTCAAGCTGAAAGGACCAGCTCGACACTGGCTGAACAGCCTCCCAGAAAACTCCATTGGAAGTTGGGAAGAACTTGAAGATGCTTTTCGGGCCAATTTTCATGGGACCTATGTCCGGCCCATGGATGCTGACGATCTAAGTCACATCATCCAAAAACCCGGGGAGTCAGCCCGCAAGCTTTGGAATCAGGTGCTCACTAAGAAGAACCAAATCGTTGAATGTCCGGACGCCGAAGCCTTAGCGGCCTTCAAACATAGTGTCCAGGATGAATGGCTAGCTAGACACCTCGGACAAGAAAAACCAAGGACAATGGCAACCTTAACTACACTCATGACCGGTTTTTGCGCGGGCGAGGACAGCTGGCTAGCTCGTAGCAGCACCACAACCTTGGAACATCTAAAGTCAGGGACGGCAATGGAAAGCCATGACGTAATAAAAACAAACGTCGAAATAATGCTGCAAGCCCAGATGATACAGTGGTAAACGCCAGATTCAGTGGCTCCAGACCCGGTCAACGGAAGAAGCCATTTAAGGGCAACAAAGACGGTCCATCTAGCCTGGATAAAATATTAGATAGGCCCTGCCAGATCCATGGCACCCCAGATAAACCTACAAACCACACCAACCGTAATTTTTGGGTCTTCAAGCAGGACGGCAAGCTCAACGCCAAACACAAGGGAAAGGGACCTCAGAGCGAAGAAGAGGATGAGCCTCACCAGCCGAACACAGGGGACAGAAGAAATTTCCACCGGAGATCGAAACAGTGAACATGATCTATGCCACTCATAACCCAAAGAGGGAGCGCAAGCGCGCACTCCGAGATGTCTACGCCGTTGAGCCTGTTGCCCCCAAATTCAACCCATGGTCGGCCTGTCCGATCACATTCGATCGTAGGGATCATCCGACTAGTATCCGTCACGGGGGTTCGGCTGCCCTAGTGCTCGATCCAATAATCGATGGATACCATCTCACTCAAGTCCCGATGGACGGCGGCAGTAGTCTCGATCTGATATACCAGGACACCGTCTGCAAGATGGGGATAGACCCATCAAGAATCAAGGCAAGCAGCAGAACCTTTAAAGGAGTGATACCGGGCATAGAAGCCCGCTGCATGGGCTCTTTAACATTGGAGGTCGTATTCGGCTCTCCCGATAACTTTCGAAGCAAAGAGCTAATCTTCGACATACCTCCGTTCCGAAGTGGCTACCATGCCCTGCTCGGAAGGACGACCTTTGCCCACTTTAATGCAGCCCCACATTATGCTTATTTAAAGCTCAAAATGACTGGTCCTCATGGCGTCATCACGGTTAATGGAAATATGGAGCGCTCTCTCCATACGGATGAGGACACTGCGGCCCTAGCAGCCGAAGTCCAAAACGGCCTATTCAAGCCGAACAGCTCATCAGTCATCAAGATCACGGACATAGCTAAACGTGTCCGGCATTCGCCTCAGTGCGGCAGCTCAGATGAACCTGAGCTCGATTAGCAGCTATGCCCGCATCGATTGCCCCACAAGGTGGTAGCATACGTGCCTCATGTACACAATTATGCCCTTAAAATTCCTTGGGCGGCGCTGGGGCACACTGCATACAAATAGTCCAGAGTTCGGCTCGACCGTATTTGGACTCTAAAATTATATTTCAAGGTTCATTAAACGAACCATCCTTGTTTACGGCCACACTGGATTTCTTTTCTTTTCCAGGTTTTTTTCTCTTCCTTTTTCTTATTTTACATATGGCCATCACACTTCCCCCTTCAAGGACACATCACAAAGGAGAAAACGGCGCAGACGTGCAGCAGGGCCCCATGTTAAGGTTTCTTTTTTAGATTAAGACCATGTGTAAACCTTTTTTTTCTTTTTGTTTTATACTTTTTTTGGCATGTAAAATGACCAAGGAAGTTATCGGCATTTATCTGTAAACATACGGCTCGTCATACTATAGCGGGATATTACAGAAACAGCTTGGTTTATATCATGTTTGGAGTTTTATTCTCTGACCACCTATGTTCTCTCCCCATGTCAGATTGCCACATGTGCCTTGACAACAGGGTCCATTACAAGGGGCTGTATCCAGCCTGGTATATGTCGAAAAGCCCGAACACCTATAGGGAGTGTTCGGCGTCCTGGCTATTTGTTCTATATGCATCAGTTTTGAATCATGTTTTGGGTCAATAGTTGGGTTGCTCGGCTCCTGTGCTTACCCCTACGTTCCCGATTGTTCAGCTAGGGTGTAAAGGGAGAACTACTGTGATTGTACTTCTGGCTCATCCGGTCAAGTACCTCACTAGAGAAAGCCGAAAACTGTCTGTCATGATATGCGAGAACCCGGTCCTCGATCCGGTGACTAAGTGTTATACTATGATAGATGGAGATCTACCCCGTGTTATACGAAGGGTTGGTTTTAACCCAGCCGCGTACAAATGGATACCTTAATTCGGAAATACCATATACGCACCGGGGGTTAGTACCTAGCCCCACTTGTAAAACTCCTATGGCTAAGTGAAAGCAATAACGCCGCATAGTCGTATTGCCTGGTTCGCTCTGCGTACACGTCCTACATGGACCAAGACATTGGATAAATAGTGTTTATGCATATCACCGAACACCCCAGTAATATTTACATGGGGGCTGAAGCAGACGACAGGAAACTTTCAGAAAATAAACGGCCGCACAGGAGGTGGAATTCGCTCACATTATAATAGCGCAAAAGGTATATACATCGGTTCGTAAGCTTAAGTCTTTACAACCGGATACAATTACTCAAAGATAATATCTTTTGAGCACTGGATTTCTACAAGGAGGGCGCCTTCTATGACGTCCTCGAAGTATCTCTCCGGCTTGCGGTGCTCCTTGCCTTCAGGTGGGCCAGCAGTAGCTATATCCTGCGCCTTCATCTTTGCCCAATGCACTTTGACACGAGCAAAGGCCATCCGAGCACCCTCTATACAGGCCGAACGCTTCAACGCGTCGACCCACGGACTCGCTCCGACGAGCCGCTTCACCAATCCGAAGTACCTACTTGGGACTGGCTCAGCGGGATCAAGTCCTTCATGGCTGAACCCGCCATATTGTGCAGCTCGACGAGCTGCTTCATCTGGTCGTTGAGGGGTACCGGATGTTTTGGCGCATAGAACTATGACCATAACAGCTTCTCTGTGTCGTTCCCCTCCTGGGCTCGGAAGTATTGGGCGGCGTCAGCACTGCTCCTCGGAAGATCAGCAAACACACCTGTAGAACTCCATAACTGTGTCAGCCCAAGGTACTTCCGCCCTCCGAAGATGCTCTGTAAGAGAAAAGTCTTACCAGATGCTATCTCCTGCGCGTGCTTGATTTCTTCACACGCGCTGCGCAACTCGCTTCGCGCATCCTGGGCAGTCTTAACTGCCGCATTGAGCTCGGATGCTTGTTCCGAAGCCCTCAACTCCAATGCCTCGCAGTTGCAAATAGCATCTTTGAGTTCATCCTCGACTTCGGACACCCAAGCCACGTGCTGTTGGCACATGGCCTTTTCGGCCTCTAGATCGGCAACCGCTTTGTCAGCGATTGCCTTCCTCGCCTCGGCCTCCTTCTTGGCCTTCGCGAGTTCTCCCTTGAGGGCCTCGAGTTCAGTGGCGCCAACTGTTTAATACAGAATATCATAAAGAGTTTATATTCATACTCAATTAATTAGTTTTCTTGACATCTCAATTTTTCAAATCCGCATACCTTGTGTTTCATTTAAACGCTGGTTGACGCGGTCGAGGTCCGTGTTGGCCAAAAAAAGCTTCCGATTTAGTTCGACAACTTCTGCATCTCGTGCAGGTGCCGCAACTAGTGAAGCCTGTTCAAATACAAAAGCATACATTTCAGCTCTATAATATGCTATACTGCGGATACTTCATCCGATTCTGTTCAGAATCACACAAAGCATCAGGGGCTACTGGGCTACTGGCTATATATGTGCATATAAAAAAATAAAGTTCTACAAAGAACATTACATTGCTTACCTCAAAGCCTATTAGCAGGCTGCTGAAGGCTTCATTCAGTCTGCCTTTGACGGACTGAATCTTCTTCATCACTGCACCCATCACGGTGCGGCGCTCCTCCACAATGGAAGCACTCTGTAGTTCTCCCTCCAGAGGGTCCAGCGCCTCCGGATTGACTCCGAGCACCGTCGTATCGTCCCTCGCTTTGGGGGTCTGGTCTTCGGACCCCGGAGTCGTGCTAGGCTCCGGATCAGTATACGGCAGCCGAGGTGTTACCCTCGGTCACCCTGTCACTTGCCCTGCCCCCATCTCCTTGAGCGGAAGACAAACACTAGTAGGATACTTCGGTGTCCCCGCGGGCCACGGGCGATGGAGCTCGGACCAGCGGGTCACTCTCTGTCTCTCCAGGCGCTAGAGAGTTCCCCTCCGATAAGGAGGCATCGAGGTGTGCTCGGGAAGGGCTGTAGGTCAGCACGTGAGAAATACTTAGAAAGCATTAAAATGCTAAATAAACAAGGTGCAACAATTAACATATCCGAACAACTTACGTTTCGGTCGGGGGCTTCTCCCTGGGCTTCACCACAAAACTATGTTCGGACAATGATTTCGAACTGATGGGGAGGTTTAGCTTCCTCCGGGGTGCGGCCTTGCCTGCGCCAGCAAGGGCCGCCCTCTTCTTCCCCCTGCCTTGCGCAGGGGACTCTTCTTCTTGGTCATCCTCCTCCTCTTCGGAGGAGAGGATGTAGATCTCCTCGGACTTCGCGTCCGCAGGGTGGGGGCCGCCCTCGGCCTCCTTGCTCTTCTTCTCGGACTTCTTGTCCGGCACCTTGTACGGCGCGGGGACCAGCATCATCGTTAGTTGAGGCGTCTCTGGGTCTTCTGGCAAAGGCGCCAGACACTTAATCCGGATTTCCTTCTTCGTCCAGCCGTGTATATCACGCAAAAACTCCAATTCCTATTATTGTTAAAAATAGAAAGGGATATATGTTCGACAAAATATATTAATTACCTCCTGTGCGGTAAACGCAGCGATGTAGCCTGCATCCTCCGTTTCCTTTGGTCACTCCTTCTGGCTCTTGAAGAGATGCTTCCAGATCTCTTTGTGCGTGAAGCCAAAGAGATGCTTCAGGGGCTGGTCTCCAGCCGGATTGAACTCCAAAAGGGAGGAGCCCCGGTGTTGGCAGGGAAGAACGAGCTGGGCCAGCATTACCTAAACCACGGTTGTGAGTTGGTAGCCCTTGGAGATCATGTCGGACACATGACCTTGGAGTGCTGTCACCTCAGTCTGAGACCCCCAGTTCAGACCCTTATTGGTCCAAGAGGTTAGCCTCTCCGGGGGTCCATATCTGAAGGGTGGCGCCGCCACCCATTTGGCGTTGCGGGGCTCAGTGATGTAGAACCACTCCTGCTGCCAAACCTTGTTCATCTCCATGAACGACCCCTTTGGCCAGGTTGTATTCGGGAGCTTGCTTATCACAGCGCCCCCGCACTCCACGTGTTGCCCGTCCACCACCTTCGTCTTCACGTTGAAGGTCTTGAGTCATAAGCCGAAGTGTGGGGGAACACAGAGGAAAGCTTCACACACCACTATGAAGAGGAGATGTGAAGAATCGAATTAGGGGCTAGGTCATGAAAATCTAGCCCGTAGAAAAACAGCAACCCCCGTACAAAGGGTTGAAGAGGAAATCCTAGCCCCCTAACGAAGTGCGAGAGGAACACGACTCTCTCACCCGCCTCCGGGACGGGAACCACCTGGTCTTTGGCGGGGACTCGATGCGCAATGTTGGCAGCGAGATAGCCCGCACTCCAGAGATCCTCCACGGCTTTCTCAGTAACCGTGGAGGCCCCCCACTTGCCCTTGGCGTCGGATCCGGCCATTGCCGGGGGAAGGAAGTGGAGATTGAGGAACGGAGGACTGCGGGCGCAAGAGATGAGGATGCTGGGGATAGGAAGATTGGAGAGCTCGAGCTTGAGGAAAGCGTGAGGCTGATGGAAGGGATTGGTATCCTTTTATAATGCTGTGAGTACAGAATGTCTCCCCACTTTAGCCACAAACCTCGCCGGTTCCCAAAGTGGTCATGCGTGATGCGCGGTTTGGATGCTCACGTCACATTGATAAGGATCCCCTAATAAGCGGGCACGATCTCTGCATTGATAAGACGTGCCAAGGGGGGTTATGCCTCGAAACACGAAACTAGGACCAAATAAAACGGTTTGGTATATTAGTGGGATCGACGCGACGCTTCACCAAAAAGTTGTCAGTAAAGACACATTATTCATTTTCTTTCAATGCCTTGCCTTCGAGGCTAAGGGTTGTACTAACCATGCAAAGCCGAACACAATACACTTTTTGCAGAAAATATATTCGGAAGAAGGAACCCGCCTTGCAATGCCGAAGATAATACGGAAGCCGAACTCATCGTCATCGAAGAGAGGTTCAGGGGCTACTGAGGGAGTCTTGGATAGAGGGGTCCTCATGTGGCCGGATAACTCGTGATGGGACGGATTGGTGGGCCGTGAAGATCATTGCTGAAGATTGTCTCTTGTATCTGGTTAGGACTCCTGTAAACGTATAATGGTAGGTTTTAGGTTTAGGTGTAACCTTTCCTTCCTCTGCAAGATGGTTATGTACAAACCCTAGGGCCCTCCGGTACATATATAAACTCGAGGGTTTAGTCCGTAGAGGCTAAGGTAGAAGAGAAATAATAGAATCATAGGCTAGACTCCTAGGGTTTAGCCATTACGATCTCGAGGTAGATCTACTCTTGTAATCATATTCATCAAGATCAATCTAGCAGGAAGTAAGGTATTACCTCGATCGAGAGGGCCTGAACCTGGGTAAACATCGTGTCCCCAGTCTCCTATTACCATCGATCCTCAGACCCATATTTCGGGACCCCCTACCTGAGATCCGCCAGTTTTGAAATCGACATCAAGCATGGACTATCTCAGACCAACATGGTGTACAAAGTAAAAGTGAAAAACAAACACAAAAGACGCTCCAAGAATTTACGCATATCATGTGAACGAAGCGAATCTGAAAGCATACCGATACTTTTTGAAGAAAGATGGGATGCCTTCCGGGGCATCCCCAAGCTTAGACGCCTGAGTCTCCTTGAATATTTACTTGGGGTGCCTTGGGTATCCCGAAGCTCCTCTCCTCCTTCTCCTCACATCGAGACCTCCTCGATCTTCGAACACTTCATCCACACAAAACTTAACCAAACTTTTAGTGGGGGGTTAGTCCATATGATCAATGAAATCCCGTCATGTACTGCTCTAACATTATTGTATAATTATAAACAAACTTTACCCACAGTATGCTATCGCAATTTAATGGGCCTATGTCAAGGAGGCTTCAACAAGAATTCAAACATACTCAAATAATGGAGCTATAACAGCAATCTGTGAAAACATGACAATATGTAAAGATTTGAACATTCACCATACTTATGTAACTATAAAAATTCTGCAAAATTAAGAAAAAAATAAATAATTTGTATAGCAAGACTATGCAGAAAGTTTCAAAAACTTTCGACGTTTCAGTAAAAAATGTAAAATCGCGCACTACATCCCAAGTTTCAGTTTTTGCACCGCACAAACCAACAAGCAATCTAATCACCCTAAAGGAAACTCTTGGCACATTAATTTTATAATACAATGGATTTGTACATGGGGATAATTTTTTTTGTCAAAAATTTTCTGTAATTCAAGATTTGCAAAGTTTCCATGGGTAAGAACGAAGTTTAAGGAGCCCCCCCACTTCAACGGTGCTCGTCCTTCTTACTTTCACTTTTATTTTTGAAAAGTTTAAGGTTCCCCTCTATATTGTTTTGTTTTTAAACTTTATAAAAGCACTCAATAGAAATAAATGACTCTCTAAAACTTCTGGGTTGTCTCCCTGGCAGCGCTTTCTTTAAAGCCAATAAGCTAGGCATATAGTGCTCAAGTAATGAATCCACCCGGATCCCAAGGTATATCAAAGCCAATTTTAATTAGCAATTATTTGGCATTTAGTAGTGAGCACAAAGCAACATATATCATGCAATTAAAAAGTCTAACTCTCTTCCTATGCATCGGCATGTCATAAAAGAACAATTTATGCACATCAAGTAAAGGCCAATGCATAGTATAATCAATTTCTTGCAATTCTATCGTGTTGGAAACATAGAGAGGCGGAGATGTAGTTCCTCTATCATAATAATTGCAAGTAGGGACAGCAAGCACAAGCATATTATACTCATCAAAATCATCATGTGCAACAATAAAAGGCATCCCATCAATGTAATACTTAATAAGTGCAAAATTCTTCGATATAGTGTAGTTTGGAGAATTCAAAAAGATAATAGGACTATCATGTGTGGGTACAATAGCAACAATCTCATGTTTGACATAAGGAACTATAGCAAGTTCATCTCCATAAGCATAATTCGTATTGGCATCTAGGCCACAAGCATAGCAAGCATCATCAAAAAGGGATATTTCAAGAGAATCAACAGGATCATAGCAATCATCATAGCATTCATCCTTCGGTAAGTATGAAGGGAAATTAAACAATGTATGAGCTGAGGGGTTACTCTCATCAGAAGGTGGGCATGGGTAGCTAATCCACTCTTCCTCCTTTTGTTCTTAACTCTCCTCCTCATCTTTTTCATCTAATGAGCTCATAGTGTCAACAATTTATTCTTCCATGGACTCCTGCAAAATATTAGTCTTTTCTTGGACAAAGGAGACTCTATCAATAAATGCATCAATATCGTAATTGTATTTATAATTATCATAGCAATATTTAAGGATATAAAAAATTTCATATCTATAACTTTAATCATCATCATAATTATACTTTTCAAACAAAGATGCAATTTCAAAAGCACCCTTAAAAGCAACAAATTTTTCTATTCGTTCCACATTTGATAGTCACATTAAATTCACATGAAAAGGGAAGGTGTGGAGCCTTCATCGTAGAGTAACAAGTAAAATCATATTCCAAGCATAAAATCCAAGCATAACAATGCAACAGATGAATTTGATCCCATAAAAGTTTCCCCTTTTGTGTCAAGCAATAATCCCTAAAGTATTCACGTTGATCCAACGTTACTCCCATTATCATGTTGAATGGGGTTTTCTCAGGATTATCAAAGTAGTACATAATATTTTTCACATAACCAACATTGAGAGTTGTAGGAGGTTCCCCATCTCCGTGAGTAGCAACTACCACTAATGTTTTTGGTATTTCATGTTCCATATCCATAACTAAAGATAGAGAACAACTTAGAAAAGAAAATAAAAACTACTTAGTGATAAAGCAAACAAGCACACACGAGAATACTCACCCCACGCTATTGCTCCCCGAAAACGGTACCAGAAAAAGGTCTTGATAACCCACAAGTGTAGGGGGTCATTTGTAGCCTTTTTCAATAAGTAAGAGTGTCGAACCCAACGAGGAGCTAAAGGTAGAAAACATATTTCCTCAAGTTCTATCGACCATCGATACAACTCTACGCACACTTAACGTTTGCTTTATCTAAAACACGGATAAAACTAGAAGTACTTAGCGGGAACAAAACTAGAAATAAGTTGCAAGACAATAAAAGTAGTCTAGTAGCAAGCTTTTTGTAACACAAGAGAATGATTTGTCCCTAGGCAGTCGATAGCAAGTACCGGTAATCATTCTTCCAATTTTATATTGAGGGGGAGGCATGAGCTAATACACTTTCCGTACTTGGATGAAATGCACATATGATTGGAACTCTAGCAAGAATCCGCAACTACTGAAGATCATTAAGGTCGTGAAACCCAACCATAGCATTAAGTATCAAGTCCTCTTTACTCCCATACGTCATACCCCCCTTACTCGGGTTTAAGCTTCTGTCACTCTAGCAACCCACCATAAGCGAACTATGAACATATTGCAACACCCTACAGCGGGCGGCCCTCACGTTTGCATGAGAATGGAGGGCACCGTAGGACAACACCATAATAAAATATGCAATCATACCCACCAAGATCACGATTATGACATAGGAAAAAACAGATCTACTCAAACATCATAGGATAGCCAAATATCATTGGGAAATAATATATGGAGTTGAGCACCATGTTTAAGTAGAGAATTACAGCGGCAATAGAGAGGTTACACCGCTGCGTAGAGGGGGAGAAAGTTGGTGTTGACGGTAGCAAGATTGTTGATGTAGATCGTCGTTACGACCCTAGCACCGGCGGCACTCCAGCGCCACCGGGGGAGAGGGGGAGAGAGCCCCCTCCTTATTTTTCTTCCTTGGCCTCCTCCCTAGGTGGGAATAGGGTTCCCCCTCTGGTCCATGGCCTCCATGACGGCGGAGCGATGAGAGCGCCTCCGAGATTGGATATGTCTCTGTGTTCTCTTCTGTTTCGTGTTCCTTAGATTTGGCCCTTCACCGTTTCTTAAATTCCCGGAGATCCGTAACTCCGATTGCGCTGAAATTGTAACACGATTTTTTCCATAAATTAGCTTTCTTGCACTAGAATTAGGGCCCCAACCGACATTTGAGGAGGGCACTATACAGCTGGGAGCGCCGGGCACCCCCTGGCACAACCTGGTGGGTTGTGGGCCCTCGTTTGCGTTGATTCCAAGTCCCAAAAAACACATATATTCCAAAATAATTCTCTGTAAATTTTTTATCGCGTCTGGACTTCGTTTGATATGGATTTTCTATGAAACAAAAAACATGCAACAAACAAGAACTGGCATTGGGCACTGGATCAGTAAGTTAGTCCAAATAAATCATATAAATTGTTTCCAAAAGTATGTAAACGTTGAATATTATTGGCATGGAACAATAAAAAATTATAGATACGACGAAGACATATCTGGGATCCTCGCTGTAGGGTGTTGCAATATGTTCATGATTCTCTTATAGTGGATTGCGTGAGTGACTGAATCACAAACCCGAGTAAGTGGGTTGTTGCGTATGGCAGTAAAGAGGACTTGATACCTTATAATGCTATGGTTGGGTTTTACCTTAATAATCTTTAGTAGTTGCGGATGCTTGCTAGAGTTCCAATCATAATTGCATTTGATCCAAGTAGATAAAGTATGTTAGCTTATGCCTCTCCCTCAGATAAATTGCAATAATGATTACCAGTCTAGTTATCGATTGCCTAGGGATAAATAACTTTCTTGTATGACAAAAACCTCTGTACTAAAACTAACTTGGTTGTTTCTTTATCTAAATAACCCCTAGTTTTTATTTACATGCTATTTATTATCTTGCAAACCTATCCCTTCACACCTACAAAGTACTTCTAGTTTCATACTTGCTCTAGATAAAGCAAACGTCAAGTGTGTGTAGAGTTGTATCAGTGGTCGATAGAACTTCAGAGAATATTTCTTTAGCTCCTCGTTGGTTCGATACTCTTACTTATCTAGAAAGGCTACAACTGATCCCCTACACTTGTGGGTTATCAAGACCTTTTTCTGGCACCGTTGTCGGGGAGCAATAGCGTGGGGTGAATATTCTCGTGTGTGCTTGTTTGCTTTATCACTAAGTACATTTTATTTTTTGTTCTAAGTTGTTTTCTATCTTTAGTTATGGGTAGGAAATGCAAAACACCAAAAACATTAGTTGTACCAGCTAGCCCAGTGACTGAAGAACCACTCAAAATGTACCACACTCTTGAAGCTTTCTATTTGGATCATCTTTGATCCATGTGTGCTCGTGTTGAAACCCCAACTAGCTTAGTTGAAGGAAAATCATTAGGTGAGCATGCTTATTATGTGTGACATCACTTGTATCAAAAAGGGAAAGTTTTATGGCATCATATTAGTACTATGCATTGCTATGCTTGGAATTTATGTGAAATACATGATTTTACTTGTTGTTCTGAAGACCCTAAGAAACACCTTCCTACCAATGTGAGTTTAGTGATAATGTAATTCTTTCTTCTTATGCTAAGGGTGTTTATAATTACTGTGAGGTTGAACAAACTGAAGAATTTGTTGCTTGTAAGGGTGCTTATGAAATTTCTTCTTTGATTGAAAAGTACGATATTACTGTTTACGAATCTATTTTTTGCCATACTTAAATATTTCTATCAAAACTATGCTTATATTAATGAGTTTGTTGAGAAAGTTTCCGCTATCCCAGAAGATACTAATATTTTGCAGGAATCTATGAGAAGAAATTGATGACACTATGAGCTCATTAGATGAAAAGATGAGGAGGAGAGCGAAGAACAAAAGGAGGAAGTGTTGGGAAACGTAGCAAGGAAAAAAATATCTACACACATGCAATGATCTATCCATGGAGATGCATAGAAACGAGGGGGAGAGTGTATCTACGTACCCTCATAGACCGTAAGCGGAAGCGTTCCACAACGCGGTTGATGTAGTCGAACTTCTTCGTGTGCTTCAACCGATCAAGTACCAAACGCACGACACATCCGTGTTCTGCACATGTTCAGCTCGGTGACGTCCCTCACCTTCTTGATCCGGTAAGACTTCGAGGTAGTAGATGAGTTCTGTCCACACGATGGTGTCGTGGCGGTGATGGTGAAGTGATCTCCGCAGGGCTTCGCCTAAGCACTACAAAAATATGACCGGGGGAGTAAACGGTAGACAGGGGCACCGCACACGGCTAAGACAATATTGTGTGTTGTTGTGGCGCCCCCTCCCCACATATATATATAGGTGGGAGGGAGGGAGGAGCAGCCATAGGAGGCGCCCAAGTAGGAGGAATCCTACTTGGAGTCCCTCCCAAGCCGCGCCCCCTGCCATATATACCGAGGGGGGAGGAAAGAGTGGGGGAGAGGGGAGGAAGTGGGAATCCTAATCCACACTTTTCTTCCCCTTCCCCTCTTTCCTTCTCCTCCTAGGACGGCCTGCTATGGGGGGGCACACCAACCCCTTGTGGCTGGCGCGTTCCCTCTCTTGGCCCATAAGGCCCATAACTTTTGTCGGGGGTACCCGAAACACCTTCAGGTGACCCGATAAGTACCCGATACCCTCTAGAACACTTCCGGTGTCCGAATACCATCATTCTATATATCAATCTTTACCTATCGACCATTTCGAGACTCCTCGTCATGTCTGTGATCTCATTCGGGACTCCGAACAACATTCGGTCACCAAATCACATAACTCATACAATAATGTATCGTCAATGAACGTTAAGCGTGCCGACCCTACGGTTTCGAGAACTATGTAGACATGATCGAGACACCTCTCAGGACAATAAAAAAAGTGGAACATGGATGCCCATATTGACTCCTACATATTCTACAAAGATCTTTATCGGTTGAACCGTTATGACAACATACATAATTCCCTTTGTCCTTCAGTATGTTGCTTGCCCGAGATTCGACCGTCGGTATCTTTGTACCTAGTTCAATCTCATTACCAGCAAATATATTTACTCGTTACGTAATACATCATACCAATACTAACTTCATCAGTCATTTGCTTGCAAGGCTTATTATGATGTGTATTACCGAGAGGGCCCAAAGATACCTCTCCGATACTCGGAGTGACAAATCATAATCTCGATTCATGCCACCAAACAAAACACCTTCGGAGATACCTGTAGAGCATCCTTATAATCACCCAGTTATGTTGTGATGTTTGATAGCACACAAGGCATTCCTCCTGTATTCGGGAGTTGCATGATCTCATAGTCAAAGGAATATGTATTTGACATACATGAAAGCAGTAGCAATAAAATATACGATCAAATGCAAAGCTAACGGATGGCTCTTGTCCATCACATCATTCTCATAATGATGTGATCCTGTTATCAAATGACAACTCATGTCCATGGTTATGAAACCTTAACCATCTTTAATTAACGAGCTAGTCTAGTAGAGGCTTACTAAGGACACGGTATTTGTTCATGTATTCACACATGTATTTAGGTTTCTGGTCAATACAATTCTAACATGAATAATAAACCTTTATCATGATTAAGAAAATACAAAATAATAATAACTTTATTATTGCCTCTAGGGCATATTTCCATTAGTCTCCCACTTGCACTAGAGTTAATAATCTAGTTCACATCGCCATGTGATTAAGATCCAAAGAGTTTACTAGAGTCAATAATCTAGTTCTCATAACCAAGTGATTAACACCCATAGTTCACATCGCCGTGTGATTGAAACCCAAAGAGTTTACTAGAGTCAATAATATGGTTCACATCGTTCTGTGATTAACACTCTAAGGTATGCTCATGTTTTGCTTGTGAGAGAGGTTTTAGTCAACAAGTCTGCAACATTCAGATATGTGTGTACTTTGCAAATTTCAGTCTACAATGCTCTACATATAGCTACTCTAGCTAATTGCTCCTATGTTCAATACACATCCAGATCGATACTCAGAGTTATCTGGATTAGTGTCAAAGCTTGCATCGGCATAACCCTTTACGATGAACTCTTTTGACCGTTGTCAAGTGATCCACTCCTAGATCACTCTTGTACCCCCTTGTCAGACACGTGGCCAGGCACACATTTGATCTGGTACATAGCATGGCATGCTTTATATAACCTATGGCTAAGGCATAGGGAATGACTTTTAGTCTGTCTCTATTTTTCTGCCGTGATCGGGCTTCGAGTCTTCCCAACTTCATACCTTACAACTCAGGCAAGAACTCCTTCTTTGACTCACTACTATAGGATGTTGCTAACGCGACACTACGATAAGAGACCCTTTCACGAAACTGTGTGTAATGCATTAACCGCAAACGGTGATTTAAAAAATGTCAAAAAAGATGCAAAACGTTTGCGATGAAGGATTAATCAAGTTCAGTTTAGATTTTAGTTGCGTGTGCGATGCGAGGCATACGGTTCAGTTCAATTAACTGTTTGCGATGAGGAAGAAGAACATAAACGGGCAGCCAGATGAAGGCGTGTGCGATATACGGTATACAATTCACTTGGATTAACTGTTTGTGATGAGGCGGAACAACATAAACGGTCAAAAGGAGTGCGATTGAGGGCATACGCTTCAAAAGGATTAACTGTTCGCGATTAGGCAACACAATAGAAATGGTCAGCCAGATCATCGTGTGTGCGATTGATGACATACACTTCACACGGATGAACTGTTTGCGATTAGCCACAACAAACAGAAACAGATAGATAGATCAACGTATGTGCGCTAGACGGGCACACATTCTAATTAAAATAAGCATGCGCGGTGGTAATAACAAGCGCGCACGGTTGTTGGAACAAGATGTGTGCTGACATTACCAATTGCGGTGCGCCCTATGGTGCAGACGCTGTTACTTCTCGAGCTTGGGTTGTATTCCCTCGAAGAGGAAAGGGAGATGCAACACAATAGCATAAGTATTTCCCTCAGTTTTTGAGAACCAAGGTATCAATCCAGTAGGAGACCACGCGCGAGTCCCTCGCACCTGCACAAACAAATAAGAACATCGCAGCCAACGCGATAAGGGGTTGTCAATCCCTTTACGGTCAATTACGAAAGTGAGATCAGATAGAGATGATAGTTTGATATTTTTAGTATTTTTGATTATAAGAACAGAAAGTAAAAGCGGAAAAAGTAAAGTAAGTGTTGATTGATATGTTTAGAATAGACCCGGGGGCCATAGTGTTCTCTAGAGGCTTCTCTCATGATAGCGATATTCTACGGCGGGTAAACAAATTACTGTCGAGGAATTGATAGAAAAGCGAATAATTATGAGACTATCTAGGCATGCTCATTATATATAGGCATCACATCTGAGACAAGTAGACCGAAATGATTCTGCATCTACTACTATAACTCCACACAGCGACCGCTATCCAGCATGCATCTAGTATTGAGTTCATAAGAACAGAGTAACGCCTTAAGCAAGATGACATGATGTAGACGGATAAACTCAAGCAATATGATATAAACCCCATCTTTTTATCCTCGATGGCAACAATACAATACGTGCCTTGCTGCCCCTACTGTCACTGGGAAAGGACACCGCAAGATTGAACACAAAGCCAAGCACTTCTCCCATTGCAAGAACTATAGATCTAGTAGGCCAAACCAAACCAATAATTCGAAGAGACTTGCAAGGATATTATAATCATACATAAAGAGTTCAGAGAAGAACCAAATATTTCTCATAGATAATCTTGATCATAAACCCACAATTCATCGGATCTCGACAAACACACCGCAAAAAGAGATTACATCGAATAGATCTCTTCGAAGACCGAGGAGAACTTTGTATTGAGATCCAAAGAGAGAGAAGAAGCCATCTAGATACTAGATATGGACCCGAAGGTTTGTGGTAAACTACTCACAACTCATGGTGAGGCGATGATGATGATGTAGAAGCACTCCGTGGAAGATCACCCCCCCTCCGGGGGAGCTCCAGAACATGCCCCAAGATGGGATCTCACGGGAACAGAAGGTTACGGCGATGGACATAGCAGTATGGGTGGAATAGAGAGGTGGTTGTGGAGAAGACAAAAAGGAGGGAGATAGTCTCACATCGACTAGGCGTATCAACGAGCTATGGAGATGCCCATCAATAGATATCAATGTGAGTGAGTAGGGATTGCCATGCAACGGATGCACTAGAGCAAAAAATGTATGAAAGCTCAACAAAAGAAACTAGTGGGTGTGCATCCAACTTGCTTGCTCATGAAGACCTAGGGCATTTGAGGAAGCCCATCGTTGGAATATACAAGCCAAGTTCTATAATGAAAATTCCCACTAGTATATGAAAGTGACTAAACATGAGACTCTCTATCATGAAGAACACGGTGCTACTTTGAAGCACAAGTGTGGAAAAAGATAGTAGCAATTGTCCCTTTTTCTTTTTCTTTTTTGGGCCTTTTTTTCTTTCTTTGGCCTTCTTTTTCTTTTCCCTTTTTTGGAGGGGCTTTATTGATTTAGCCTTTCCTCACATGGGGCAATGCTCTAATAATGATGATCATCACACTTTCATTACAACTCGATATTACAACTCGATACTAGAACAAAGTATGACTCTATATGAATGCCTCCGGCGGTGTACCGGGATGTGCAATGAATCAAGAGTGACATGTATGAAAAATTATGCATGGTGGCTTTGCCAAATGCGATGTTAACTACATGATCATGCATGGCAATATGACAATATGATGCGTGTCATATGAACGGAACGGTGGAAAGTTGCATGGAAATATATCTCGGAATGGCTATGGAAATGCCATGATAGGTAGGTATGGTGGATGTTTTGAGGAATATATATGGTGGCTGTTTTGAGTAAGGATATATAGTGGGTGTATGGTACCGGCGAAAGTTGTGTGGTACAAGAGAGGCTAGCAATGGTGGAAGGGTGGAGAGTGCGTATAATCTATGGACTCAACATTAGTCATAAGAACTCATATACTTTTTGCAAAAATTTACGAGTCATCAAAACAAAGCAATCAACGCATGCTCCTAGGGGGGAGGTTGGTAGGAGTTAACCATCGCGCGCCCCCGACCTCCACACAAAGGTTGACACTTTACAAATATCTCATGCTCTAACTTCGTCACATAGCGGTTCACCATATGTGCATGCTACGGGAATCACTAACCTTAACACAAGCATTTCTCAATTTCATAATAACTCCACTAGCATGACTCTAATATCACTATCCTCATATCTCAAAACATTTATCAAGTATCCAACTTCTCATCATATTCAATGCACTTAGTGTGAAAGCATTTACTACATTGATATTGGATGTCCAGCATGTGAAGACTAGTTTTATAGCCTAAGCAGATTACCATGCTGTTTCAATAGACTCTCAAATGGATATAAGTGAAGCATAAGAGTTCAACAATTTCCAAAATATAATCACCACCGTGCTCTAAAAGATATAAGTGAAGCACTAGAGCAAAAACTATTCAACTCAAAAGATATAAGTGAAGCACATAGAGTGTTCTAACAATTCCTAGGACATATTTAACACTCTCAAATAGGTGTGTCCAGCAAGGATAATTGTGGCAAACTAACAAGCAAAGACTCAAATTATACAAGACGCTCCAAGTAAAACACATATCATGTGGTGAATAAAATATATCTCCGAGTATAGTTACCGATGGATGAAGACGAAAGAGGGGATGCCTTCCCGGGGCATCCCCAAGCTTAGGCTTTTGGTTATCCTTGAATTTTATTTGGGGTGCCATGGGCACCCCCAAGCTTAGGCTCTTGCCACTCTTTTTTCCATAGTCCATCAAAGCAATACTCAAAACTTGAAAACTTCACAACACAAAACTTAGACAAAAATCTTGTGAGCTCCGTTAGTATAAGAAAGCAAACCACTACTCAAAGGTACTGCAATGAATTCATTCTTTGTTTATATTGGTGTCGGTGTACTAAAGTAGGGGTACCTTAGTATCCCGAACTTGTGCACGGGCAGTTGCAGCGTACCGCGGCAAGGCCTGTCGGGCGACCACCGAAGTCCTTTATGATTCCTTTGGAGCCATTCAAGAACAAAGTATCCAAGGCAAGGAGACAAGGCCCCGACAAGAGGAGCTTGCCGGGAAGGCCACTCAAGGCACAAAATCACTCAAGGCACAAGACCCTGGCAAGAGGAGCTTGCCGGGAAGGCCCTCCGAGGCGTCTCAAGAAACTTGCCGCAACGCGACACGCGTCCCGGCAAGGCCCGGTGAGCGACAAGCTCCCGGAAGCGACAAGATAGTGACCGCGGCAAGGTGCTTGCCACGGCAAGCTTCCACTCAGTACCCGTGCTCCAGCGCATCTACCCACGTGTCGCCCTGGGACCTTTCCAGGCGCATGTGGCGGAGGGCTGTGCAGCCAGGGGTACACGGTGGCAAGCAGCGATGACAAGACTACCGTCGTGGCGGACGGTGGCGCCCCTGACGGTCACTTTTTGCACTGTTTGGGCGACGGCGATGGGCATTTAATGCCTTTGTCCCCTGCCGTCAGGGTTAGGTATGGAACATTGTTCCCAACTACCACCCTTTTTACATTTTTACCCCCATCTGTGTTTGCCACCTGTCGGTGACCCCTTTGACCTATAAAAGGAGGCCCATGCGCAACGTAGGGGGGGGGTTCCGAACATCAATCATTCTCACGCCCGGTCTTGCTAGCGGTTAGAGTGTATTGTAGCTCTCTTCGCTCCCGAGCAAGAACTCAATACAAACCAAAGCAGGAGTAGGGTTTTACGCATCCGTGCGGCCCGAACCTGGGTAAACTGCTCGTGTGCACGCCTCGATCTGCTCTTTGTGCATCCTCCGCCCCCCTGCCGTACCGAAAAGGGGCTCCGGTCCCATAGGTGTTCGTGGGCGATCAGTTTCCCTGACAATTGGTGTTAAACCTACTGTATTCCAACTTCTCTATGCTTCATACTTCCCAATACTACTCATAGATGCATTGAAATAAGCAAACAACACACGAAAAACAGAATCTGTCAAAAATAGAACAGTCTGTAGTAATATGCAAGTTTTGCATACTTCTGTAACTTCAAGAAATTCAAACTAAATTGGTAAACCTGAGGAATTTGTATATTAATCATCTGCAAAAACAATCAACTAAATAGCACGCCCCAGTAAAATCTTATGACCATTCTAGCGAGCGCTAATGATTCTGTTTTTCACAGCAAGATCACATAAACTTCACACAAGTCTTCCCAAAGGTTCTACTTGGCACAAACACTAAACAAGACAGAAAACCACATCTAAACAAAAGCTAGATGCAATATTTATTCCTAAACTGAAGCAAAAAACAAAAAATATATGATCGGGTTGCCTCCCAACAAGCGCTATCGTTTTACGCCCCTAGCTAGGCACGATAATTTCGACGATGCTCACATGAAGGATAAGAATTGAAGCACAGAAAGAGCATCATAGAACATGTGACAAACACATCTAAGTCTAACATAATTCCTATGCATAGGCATTTTATAACCAAACAAATTATCAAGGTAATCAATTTATAGCATATGCAAGGAAGAAGAAAGAAATAATAGCAATCTCAACATAACGAGAGGTAATTTAGTAACATGAAGATTTCTATGACCATATTTTCCTCTCTCATAATAATTGCATGTAGGATCATAAGAAAATTCAAAAATATAGCTATCACATAACATATTCTCAACACTATCCAGATGCATGTGAAGTTGACACTCTTCCAAAATAGTGGGATCAACATTAACTAAAGTCATGACTTTTCCAAACTCACTTTTATCAAAAAATTCATAAGATTGATCAATATCTAAAGTAGTGGGATCAAAAGTTGACACTCTTTCAAATCCACTTTCAATATTATGGCAAACATTATTATCAATCTCATATTCATCATGGGGCTTAAATAAATTTCCAAGATCATAAGAAGAATCACCCCAATCATGATCATTGCAACAAGTAGTGGGCATAGCAATACTAGCAGCCCCAAGCTTAGGGTTTTGCATATCATTAACACAATTGACATTTATAATAGCATCATTGAAATCATGCTTTTTATTTAAGGAGCTAACATGAATCACTTTTTCTTTCAACAATTCCTCACAATTTTTAGATTCATGAATTTCAAGCAAAACCTCATAAAGATAATCTAGTGCACTCAAATCATTAGCAATAGGTTCAACATAGTTGGATCTCTTAAATAGATTAGCCAGTGGATGAGGACCCATACTTTAGCAAGCGAAGATGCAAGCAAATTGAGGGCACATAGCAACACAAGCAAACAAGAGGCACGCGAACGGTAAACACACGGCAGAAGAAGGGCAAATAAAATGGCAAGGGTGAAGTGGGGGAGAGGAAAATGAGAGGCAAAAAATGTAATGCGAGGATAAGGGTTTGTGATAGGTACTTGGTATATGACTTTTGCGTAAGCCTCCCTGGCAACGGTGCTAGAGATTCTTCTTGCTACTTCTCGAGCTTGCGTTGTATTCCCTCGAAGTGTAAAGGGAGATGCAACACAGTAGCGTAAATATTTCCCTCAGTTTTTGAGAACCAAGGTATCAATCTAGTAGAAGACCACGCGCGAGTCCCTACGTGCACAAACAAATAAGAACTTTGCAGCCAACGCGATAAGGGGTTCTCAATCCCCTTACGGTCACTTACGAAAGTGAGAACTCATAGAGATGATAGTTTGATATTTTTGGTATTTTTGATTATAAGAACAGAAAGTAAAAGCGGAAAAAGTAAAGTATGCGTAGATTGATATGTTGAGAATAGACCCGGGGGCCATAGTGTTCTCTAGTGGCTTCTCTCATGATAGCGATATTCTACGGTGGGTAAACAAATTACTGTCGAGCAATTGATAGAAAAGCGAATAATTATGAGACTATCTAGGCATGATCATTATATATAGGCATCACGTCCGACAAAAGTAGACCGAAACGATTCTTCATCTACTACTATTACTCCACACATCGACCGCTATCCAGCATGCATCTAGTGTATTGAGTTCATAAGAACAGAGTAATGCCTTAAGCAAGATGACATGATGTAGAGGGATAAACTCAAGCAATATGATATAAACCCCATCTTTTTATCCTCGATGGCAACAATACAATACGTGCCTTGCTGCCCCTACTGTCACTGGGAACGGACACCGCAAGATTGAACCCAAAGCCAAGCACTTCTCCCATTGCAAGAACTATAGATCTAGTAGGCCAAACAAAACCAATAATTCGAAGAGACTTGCAAGGATATTATAATCATACATAAAGAGTTCAGAGAAAAACCAAATATTTCTCATAGAAAATCTTGACCATAAACCCACAATTCATCGGATCTTGACAAACACACCGCAAAAAGAGATTACATCGAATAGATCTCCTCGAAGACCGAGGAGAACTTTGTATTGAGATCCAAAGAGAGAGAAGTCATCTAGATACTAGCTATGGACCCGAAGGTCTGTGGTAAACTACTCACAACTCATGGTGAGGCAATGATGATGATGTAGAAGCACTCCGTGGAAGATCCCCCCCTCCGGCGGAGCTCCGAAATAGGCCCCAAGATGGGATCTCACGGGAACAGAAGGTTACAACGGTGGAACTAGGGTTTTCTCTGTTGTTCTGATGGTTTCGAGGTACGTAGCCATATATAGGAGGAAGGAGGGTACCAGGGGCCGTACGTGGGACCCACGAGGTAGGGGGCGCGCCCTAGGGGGCGCCCCCTACCCTCGTGCCACCTCGTAGACCCTACTCCGTGGTTCTCAAGTCTCCCGTGCGTGATTTTCTCCAAGAATATCTCTCCCGAAGGTTTCATTCCGTTTGGACTCCGTTTGATATTCCTTTTTTGTAAAACCCTGAAACAGGCAAAAAATAGCAATCTGGACTGGGCCTTTGTGTTAGTAGGTTAGTCCCAAAAATAATATAAAAGTGTATGACAAAGCCCATTAAACATCCAAAACATCATACACAATAGCATGGAACAATAAAAAATTATAGATATGTTGGAGACGTATCAGACGCCATATATGCGGCCGAGAACGCGTGCCCACATTACGCCATCCAGGAATAATGTCGCAGTTAGAAATTATAGAACCGTCAATAAATTTTGATCATGTGTCCCGTCACATTCCAAATTACAAACATGTTCACACCAATCAAAACCTAAACGGTTTCCCACTTAGGAGTGTATAACTACTCAGTTATAACTACTACTACTCCAAGATGACTGCACATTCCTCCTCAACCGCTCATCTTCAAAAACAAACAAGTCATTCATCATCGTTCCCTTGTGTCTGCCATGGCCAACATGAGTTCTGGGTCGAGACATTATCACCAGCGAGAGGCGAGCATGGAACGGAAGCACGAGAGATGTATGTAATGCCCAGGATGGGACTATATCTCCTACGTGTCGAGGCACGACTTAAAGATATAAGCCCATCCTAGAATGATCTCAAGTTTGGTATCTTTGCATGACTCATGTAAAAGAGGGATTAAATTGCAAAAGGAGATAGTTGGCTTACACTCGCCACTTCACACAATACAATACATGAGCAGGACATCATACAAAACATCAAAACCCGACTACGGGTGAAGATCCAAAAGAAAGATACCAAAACAACATAAAGCCACAGGTCAGGATCGAATCCTAGTAGAAAAACCACTACTGATCGTCGAAACGTCACAAGCAAACGGCCACGCTCTTCATCGAGCTCCTGGTGAAGTACTGATCCAACTCCTGCATCAAACTCTGCTGAACCTGCATCTGGTGTGGTGAAGTAACTGTGAGCCACAGAGGACTCCGCAATCCCGTTCCCGGGTAACATGACTATTTAAGCCTTGGGTGAGGATAAGGCTGAAGAAAAGAACGAGAGGTGAAGGAACAACAAGAGTCTGCAGTAGCAACTAGCAACTAGCTTACGTAAAAGAGAGCGAGAAGAGAAGGCCGCGAGCTGGGTCGAGGGGAGAGGCAGAGGGCTCGATGGAAAACGGGCTCGAACGAGGGGGGAAAAGGAGCGATGCCTGGAGAGAGAGCGAGGGAACGAAGGGTGCGGCGGCGCGAGGGAAAGAGAGGAGCGAAGGAACGAGGAGATGCGGTCGCTGCTAGGGTTCAGTGGTGGCCGGGCCGGTGGGCCTGATGCCTGAGGAGGCCTGGGCCGGCTCGGGCCAGAAGGGAAGGCCCAAGTGGCTGCTCTCTTCTTCTAGTTATTCCCTTAGTAGAAAACAACTAAGAGAAAAAAAAGAAAGAGGAGGGGGGTTAGGGAAAAAAGCACATGGGACTATTTTTCTCGGGCATCATAAAATGAGTGCGGTCCGAGAAAAATAGAAAATGCGTGATTGGAAAATAATTCAAACATATTTGAATTTAATTCAAATAGTTTTGAACTAAGACTTGATTATTGAAGTGTCCAAAAATGATCGAATTTTTGGAGGAACCTCGAAACAAAGGAAAGGAATTATTGGCAAGGTTTTAAGGAGTAACTCGAAGTAGGAAAAGCATGGGGAAATTATGCACGTATGTTGCGGGTAATTCCAAACAATGGAATATTTATTATATAGCTCCCTAAATATTGGGATGATATGTTTTAAAGAGAAGACATTCTTCCCTCGATTTAAATGGACCGAAGGCCCACACAATTTATTTAGGTTGAGATCAAAGAAAAATATGACATGATGGCATGATGACATGATGCAATGCAAAAATAAATAACACAAGCCCAAAAGAACACACGGGCAGCCCGGAACGTCTGGAACTTCGGGAATCTTCTGGAATCTTCTGGGACGTCGGTCTCGGGCGTCACAACTCTCCCACACTAACAGAGGATCTCGACCCGAGATCCTAGAGATAGCACCGGATAAAAACGGAAGAGGAATAGGTAAAACAAAGTTGCTTCTTTGACAAACGAGTGAAACCAAAGAACCTGAGAGGTTGAACAATCTTGAAGGAAAGAATAGAATTGAGATGAACGAAGATGAAAACACTCCGTTAGAAAAGAGGAACAAGGAACATAACAAGAACCTTGTAGGTTGAAGACATGAAACAAGAGCTTACGAGCCAAAAGAATATGAAACCGAAATGGTATGGCCAAGGAATAAGAATGACAAAATTTGGACAGCACTCCGTCTAAAAATGGAAGGAATTAACAAGAACTTGAGAAGATGGAATGATACTTGTTGAAAACAACAACATACTGCCTCCGAAACAATTAAAAGAATGGCACAAGGTTAAGAAGGATTCAGACAGCACTCCGGTTAAAAGAGAGTTAAAACTTGATAAGATGAGGGAACTAGAATGAAGAATACAACACTCCGGTTAAATAAACAAGCAAGGGAGAATATGATCTTGATAAAAACGATATGATGGTTTGGAGAGAGCAACATCACAAAGCCTCTGGAACAAAAGAATAGATGCAAGATCGTTGGAAAGAAAAGAACGGAGAAGAAAATGACAACTTCTCTCAAAATTGAATTTGAAAGAGCATCCTTACGAAGAAGGGTTGAACGGAGTTGTTGGAAAAAAATCAACAATGAAAGAATAAGCTCGTTGTGGGCTTTAGGAAAGCATCTCAAAATTATGAGGTGACAACCAGCCACTAACGAAAACAATTGATTGGATTGAGATCAACAAGGATATGAAAAACTTATCTCACCGGCATGATAAATGAAGAACTTGGGTCATTTATAAGCACCATAATAGCAACAATCCTTAGGGAAAGCTTTTAGGTGAAATACAACCCAAGATAACTCCAAGGGATAAAATGAGGGGTTGAAAGGATCTCCTGAACACGGAAAATGATGGTTTTAAATATCTCACTCTTGATAACTCGTGAATCATGAAACATGAAGGAATTGTCAAGAATGACATAACACCATCTGAAAAGATAAGGTAGAAAGAATTGCAATTGGAAAGCAAGATGAAGAATGCTTGAGCTCCAACAAGAATCTTGAAGAAGACTTCGAGGATGAATTAAAACATGATGAACCACCATGAAGAACTCCGGTAATGAAAACATGAGAAGCGAGAGATGAAAAGAATAAGATTCAGGCCTGCGATGAATTAGATGGAGTTTGAAATGATATAATTGAAATAACATGGAGCTCCGGAAAAACAATATGAACAGCTTAGAGCCGAGAATATGACATGATGAACAAGCTCCGGAAAAGAGATTAGCCTCTTGGAAGAAACTAGAATAAGATTTATGCTATGCATCTCCTTCACCAATTTAAATTGATGACAACCAAAGGATTTGGCATACTACTTATTCTCGTTGGGAAGAATTAAGAGAGATCTCGCACAAGCTTGGGTAAATCTTCAACGAACCACCGGTAGGATTGTGAAAAGAACAAATGAATTAAATCGATAACAACGGAAGGGTAATCTTGAAAGAACCACCGTAAGAATAGAAGACGAACGAAGAGGCATCAATGAAGAATATTTGGAGGACGAAGTTAAAAACTGAGAACGAAGAAATCTTCTGAAATGATGGCCTTCGGAGGATCCAAAGAAAAGAATTCCCGAAATGCTTCGGATGGGTATGAAAATAATTCCTCACAATCAAAACGATAATGAGGATGGCATGAAGCTAGAACCACGAATCTTGAAGAGAACGGGCCAAGATTTAAGAGAAACACTTCTCCGGTCTACAAATGTTGAGAATGAAGACAAGAAATGCCATAAGAATTTCGAGATACTCCGGACGAATGACAAGAGGAAGGTGGAGCTAAGATGGAAATGATTGAAAACAAGCTTGGAGAAGGCATGTGACTGATGGAAATCATTCTTACGTCACACTTTGAAAAGAATTTGAGTATAACTCCAGAAAAATTAGAAGAGTCAGGTAAGATCCTGGGAAAAGACCTGTGGGTTAGGGCCCACTCAAAAGAAATCACCGTTGAAAAGATTGCTTAAGAGATATAGCACCGGTTGAATTAAATGGCTTGAGTTAGATGACAATCTCAAAATAGCTTGAACGGATTAAGAATGGAATTATGAATCTTCAGCACTCCGGATATGAATAACAAGAGGAGAATGATTAATTGGTGCACCGGAATAAGAAAGCATTGTGAAATGAGGAAAAGGATAAGATCAACACCGAAATCTTGAATTACATCCACCGACAGAATTTGAGAACAAAAGAATGATGAACTTGAAGCTCTTGAGCATCTTCACGATAAATCACCGGATAAGAACATTGAAGGAAAAGAATGAAGAAACATCACATGAATAAAATGGATACTTCATCTGAGAATTTCTGGCTCCAAGAAGAAGAAGGGTGGGAGGGTGGGGAAAACAAAGACAACTTGGGATGAATGAAATAGACAATCGTCAGATTTCAACGCGCCCGTATGGAATAACTTGAAAAGAAGGCACACCGGTTGAAAGGATTAACATGAAGATCTTGATGATTAAGAAGGACTAGCACTCCCATAGAAATATGAGAACACCGATTAGGAAGGTATGGAATCAACATTTGACATCGAAGCAACTCGAATACCAGAATCAAAACAAAACAAAGGATAGATATACAACATGATCTTCACAATATCATCCGAACAGAGAATTGAACGAATGAATTCCGCAGGTACATCAACTTGCCGAGAAGCCACTTGGAGAACAAAAATAAATAAAAAGGAACAAGGAACAGATAGAACAAATACAAGATAGAAGCTTCGTTCGACACATTCGTGCTGAAAGCTCATGGAACGTGTTACAAAAGGGTTTTGCAATCCCGGGATCAGCATAGCCAAGGACCCTTTAAGATGCAACTCCCGATCAGAACAAGTCCATAAAACCACTTCACTCAATGTAGAACCCCGAACTTCATATCGTGCATCCGTTGGAAGAATGCCTAGAACTACTAGATGAACCCACCTATAGATTTCCGAAAGTTTCCAGTTATGCAATCAGGTGTTGGGGATACACGGGAAGCACCGCGCAATCAACTCTAAACCTACATCCAGGTGTATCCATCCTTCAACACATAACCAGTCTTTCTCGGAAACTGTTTACCTCGGACCTTCGAAAAGCATCCACTATACAAGCAATGGCAATACTCTCGAACTACCTCCCCAGTACTGGGTGATGTCTGGGTTATCTTGCCACTAACCGTATAGGAGAGTTTTCGATGTCGGCCGTCTTAAGTATTCTAGTACTGCCGCGATGGATTTGTGACGACAACACCTCGGAGCTCAACTCCCTGGGACACTGCCACAACCCCTAATGGCAGGAGGCATCGAGAACAATGTTCTCGTCACAAAGACATCGGAACAATCCAAACAATACTCGCGAGAACCTAAAAAAAATTTGGTGCAATTTTTGAAAGTAGAAGAGGCAAGAGTAATCGTCAGGAGTCCTCACCAGAGTGAAAGGGGATGAGAAGCAAAGAATTCCTACTCTCCGATATAAATATAGGACTCAAAACATTTTCAGTGTGTGCCTAGACTCAACCGTCAACGATTCGATCAATCAGTGGGGGCTTCTAGGTCGGAGAAGGCTCTGAATACCAACTTGTAATGCCCAGGATGGGACTATATCTCCTACGTGTCGAGGCACGACTTAAAGATATAAGCCCATCCTAGAATGATCTCAAATTTGGTATCTTTGCACGACTCATGTAAAAGAGGGATTAAATTGCAAAAGGAGATAGTTGGCTTACACTCGCCAATTCACACAATACAATACATGAGCAAGACATCATACAAAACATCACAACCCGACTACGGGTGAAGATCCAAAAGAAAGATACCCAAACAACATAAAGCCACAGGTCAGGATCGAATCCTAGTAGAAAAACCACTACTGATCGTCGAAACGTCACAAGCAAACGGCCACGCTCTTCATCAAGCTCCTGGTGAAGTACTGATCGAACTCCTGCATCAAACTCGGCTGAACCTGCATCTGGTGTGGTGAAGTAACTATGAGCCACAGAGGACTCAGCAATCCCGTTCCCGGGTAACATGACTATTTAAGCCTTGGGTGAGGATAAGGCTGAAGAAAAGAACGAGAGGTGAAGGAACAACAAGAGTCTGCAGCAGAAACTAGCAACTAGCTTACGTAAAAGAGAGCGAGAAGAGAAGGCCGCGAGCTGGGTCGAGGGGAGAGGCAGAGGGCTCGAGGGAAAACGGGCTCGAACGAGGGGGAAAAAGGAGCGATGCCTGGAGAGAGAGCGAGGGAACGAAGGGTGCGGCAGCACGAGGGAAAGAGAGGAGCAAAGGAACGAGGAGATGGGGTCGCTGCTAGGGTTCGGTGGTGGCCGGGCCGGTGGGCCTGATGCCTGAGGAGGCCTGGGCCGGCTCGGGCCAGAAGGGAAGGCCCAAGTGGCTGCTCTCTTCTTCTAGTTATTCCCTTAGCAGAAAACAACTAAGAGAAAAAAAAGAAAGAGGAGGGGGGTTAGGAAAAAAAGCACATGGGACTATTTTTCTCGGGCATCATAAAATGAGTGCGGTCCGAGAAAAATAGAAAATGCGTGATTGGAAAATAATTCAAACATATTTGAATTTAATTCAAATAGTTTTGAACTATGACTTGATTATTGAAGTGTCCAAAAATGATCGAATTTTTGGAGGAACCTCGAAACAACGGAAAGGAATTATTGGCAAGGTTTTAAGGAGTAACTCGAAGTAGGAAAAGCATGGGGAAATTATGCACGTGTGTTGCGGGTAATTCCAAACAATGGAATATTTATTATATAGCTCCCTAAATATTGGGATGATATGTTTTAAAGAGAAGACATTCTTCCCTCGATTTAAATGGACCGAAGGCCCACACAATTTATTTAGGTTGAGATGCAAAGAAAAATATGACATGATGGCATGATGACATGATGCAATGCAAAAATAAATAACACAAGCCCAAAAGAACACACGGGCAGCCCGGAACGTCTGGAACTTCGGGAATCTTCTGGAATCTTCTGGGACGTCGGTCTCGGGCGTCACAATGTCCCTCTTCGCCGCGAAAGCAGCAGACATGTCATGTCGCGCCGCCGAAGCAGCACGGAGGACCCACCGCGCCATCGATGCAGCAGACTGGTCTGACTGCACCGTGGAAGCAGCAGAGATGTCCCGCCGCGCCGCGAATGCAACAGAGATGTCCTCCCGTGATGCGGCGTCCTGGTAAAATGTCTCGCGGGCAGGCATGGACTCTTACAGGTGCAAGAATGTGATCGTCCATAACCAGATGAATCAGATCTCCGGCTGGGCGAGGTTGCAGGACGACATGAAAGCCTCATTCGAACAGGCTACCGGCGTCATCCGACAACTAAGGGAGGGCAACACAAAGCTCCGGGACGAGCAGGATGAGATCACTGCCTTGTTGAAGAGGACCGGCGTCATCGTCAAGAAACTTATGGACAAGAATGACATGCTCCGCATTGAGCGTCGAAGGCAGCTAGAGGAATCCGTGGATGCTCTCACGCAGCGTCTTGAGGACAGGAAAGAGCTCATCGCCGCTTGCCGCAGAGACTAGTTCCTTATTATTTAGCCCTTGTGTATTTCGGGCGTTGCCGCGTGTGGCTTTTTTAATTATCTTCCTAAATATGTAAGACAATTATTATCCACTGTCATTGTCCTTATATTCATCAGTCTTGCTATAAGTCGCAGTCGACGCTATATAGGTCCATGGGATCTTACATCATGATCCATGAAAAACTTTATTTTTAGAGGTTTTTTCTCTCTTAAATCTCAGTCGAGTGAGACATATCCACGCCATGAAATAGGGTCTCGGGTGCCATTAATGGAGACGTTGGGAGGGACGTGGGCGAAGGATAGAGGTCAAAGGGCTCTCCTCCCAATGAGTACCCCGCACGACACCTCCTAGCCAATAAAAAAAGGGACGCGTGGCGGCACGGAATTGGTAGGTAGAACGCCCACGGTTTCAATAATACTTGTGTTTCCGATTTGTAGCGTGACAACACTTGATCCAAAATGACTTTGTGGATTGTAAATATCTGTACCTTCGCAAATCGGACAGAAAAATTACCACAACATGTTGGTGCCATGTCATGACACCATGCCAAGTTTCATGATTTTCAGGCGAGTTTTGGATTTACGGGAATTTTAAAATCAGGTTTTTCGATGTTTCCGGCCGAGCCAAGACGCCCAGATGTTTGAATTCCATTCCTACTTCTTCCATGGGACCTACAAGTTCGCCCAAGTACACATAACATTTTACAACTAACTTTTGCGCACTAGAGCATGCGTTTGTACTTCAAATTCGAATTATGTGCATTAAATGCCTGGAAAATGGATTAATGTATAAAAAGTCCAAACGAACACGGAATAATTCCAAAATTTAGCATGAAACTCCTATGTGGTCAAAGCTGCCTGTGTAAAAAAATCAAGGCGGGATAATGCAATGTATGTCGTTTCGCACACAGAGGTGACACGTTCTGTCGGTGTACTAAGATAGGGGTACCTTAGTACCCCAACTTGTGCACGGGCAGTAGCAGCTTCCCGCGGCAGGGCTCACCACGTGCTCGCCGGAGACCTTTCTGATCCATGTAAAGCCATTCAAAAACAAAGTATACAAGACAGAAGACCGAGACCCTGGCAAGTGGAGCTTGCCGGGAAGGCCGTGCCAGGCTCAAGACTATCACTTTTACCCAAGACCCTGGCAAGAGGAGCTTGCCAGGAAGACCAGAAGATTGCATCTTAGAAGATATGCCTCGGCGCACCCTGCGCCCCGGCAGGGCCCGGGGAGCGACAAGCTTCCCGGCCCGACAAGATCAAGACCCCGGCAAGGTGCTTGCCGGGGAAGCCTGCGATGTGTGCCCGCGCTCCAGCTCATCGGCCCACGCGTCGCCCTGGGGCCTTTCCAGGGACGCGTGGCGGATGGCTATGCAGCCTGGGGGACACGGTGGCACTCCACGGTGACGAGGCTACCGCCGTGGCGAACGGAGACGCATGGACGGGTGCTTTTGGGGTCGACGGTGACGGGCATTTAATGCCCTTGTCCCCCACTGTCAAGTTAGGTGAAGACCACTGTTCACGCACTGTTCATGCACTGTTCCCGCACTGTTACAACTACCACCAAAGTTACTCTTTTGCCCTTCTTCTACGTTGACACCTGTCGGTGACCCCTTGAGCTATAAAAGGAGGCCCATGCACAACGTAGAAAGGGTTCGGAACCTAGATAGCTTTCTTGCTCGGTGTAGCTAGTTCTTCAAGCTCCCGAGCTCACAGACTCAATACAAACCAAGCAGGAGTAGGGTTTTACGCGTCCGCGCGGCCGGAACCTGGGTAAACTACCCGCGTGTGCTCTTCGATCCGCTCTTTGTGCTCCCTCCGCTCCCTCACCGCAACGTACAAGGGGCTCCGGTCCCATAGGTGCTCGTGGTGGATAGTTTCCCCCGACATCTTTGGCGCGCCAGGTAGGGGGCGTCGAGGTTGTGCGAACCTGATCCGGCGCTCACGCGGGCGCATTCTTCATCAACCTCTCCAACTCCGTCAACTTCATCGGCGACAGCAACATGGCCCCGAAGAAGAAGGCTTCGAAGGTCGCAGGCCCGTCTGCGTCGATTCCCCCGCCACCAGAACCAACGGTGGGTGGAGGAGACGCCGGCGGAAGGGTGGTCGCCGGCGAGGAAACTCACGGCACCGCCAAATCCAAGGACAAGGCGGACGACCGGACCAACTCCAAGGCCTCGGTGTCCGTAGACGCGCCACGTCCATCTCAGCAGACGACAGGCCAGCAGCGCCGTGGTACAGGAGGTACCATCCGCTTGCTGGGCCAAGGACAAACCGGAGGCTCGCGGGATGCTCTAGGCCATCGTCCTGGCACGAGCAAGGCGCGGTCGCCGGGGCGAGAGACTGCTCCTTCTAACCCTGTTAGGAGTTCGAGCATATCTCGCTCCTCGCACCGCTCGCCACCGCTCCCCTCCTCTCCAGCAGAAGCTCTCGCAAGAGCGCAACTGCTCCTCGATTTCCCTCCAGCGGCGGACAAGGCCGAAGACTGGAGGGCAACAATCCAAAGCCTCATCGCCTTCGCCAACAACGACACGCCGCAGCAGCCGGCGACATCGCGGCCACGGCAAGTCGACCAGGTGAAGGCCGACGGCAACAAGACCGCCGGGGGTGCAACCACCGTGCACTCCCCGCCGCGGAAGCAGAAGACGCCTCCCCGCCGGATTAACGTCGACGACGACTCCACGGCGTCGTCGGATCCGCGGGCTCGTCGGGACCAGCGCCAAGTCCTCGACGATCGGCGACAAGAAGATGCTCGGACAACGATCGAGCGCCGGCGAGAAGCCCGGCGACAATCGGATCAGCGTGCTGGGACCGCTGTCGACACGCACGCGCCCGGTGAACCAGGCGACTTGCCGTACGCGGCAGGTTGCCCTGCGTTTACCCGTGAGCTGCGGCGCGTCCAGTGGCCCAGCATGAAAAACTTCAAGCCCGACGTACCCGAGAAGTACGACGGCAAGACGGACCCCTCGGAGTTCCTCAGCATCTACACCATCGCGGTGCAGGCTGCCGGGGGACGCGACGAGAAGATACTGGCGAACTACTTCCCGCTGGTGCTTAAGCCAAACGTACGTTCTTGGCTTATGCACTTGCCGGAAGGCTCCATTTCTTCGTGGGCAGATCTGTGCCATCAATTTGTTGGCGCCTTCACGGGCGGCCACAAACCCCACGGCCAGGAGAGTGATCTCCACATATTGGCCTAGAAGGAAGGAGAATCCCTGCGCAAGTACATTCAACGGTTCAGCCGCGTGCAGCACAACATTCCCGACGTCCACCCCGCCGCGGTTATCAGCGCGTTCCACCAGAACGTGCGTAACCGTCGCATGCGGGAAGAGATGGCCATGACCAAGATACGGGATGTCAGCGAGCTCTACGCTCTGGCTGACAAGTGCGCGCGCGCCGAAGAGGGGAGGAGACTCCCCGGAGAAGATGCTGGCGCAGGGGGAAGCGACAGCGAGGATGCCGCCCCGGCAAAGAAGAGCCGGCGGTGGAACAACAGGAAGAAGAAGAGCAAGGAGGTGCTGGTCGGTGAGAAGTCCGGCAAGGAGGCTCCCGCCAAGACAACACAGGCTGGCGGCTCCGGCAAGGAGCCCGCCCCTGTAGCGGCGGCCGACAAGTAGGACGGCTCTGACAAGCAATATTGCAAGATCCACCGCACCAAGGGCCACGACCTTTCCAACTGCAAGCGAGTCGAGTACCTCGTAGAGCAGCAGAAAGCTGAATACGAGCGTCGCGACAAAGAGAAGGCTCAAGGTGGCGGAGGAGAGCCAAGCAAGAAGCGGCCATTCAATGGCCGGGGAGGACGCCGCGGCAAGGCCAAGCAGCGGCAAGGTGATCGACCTCCCCGGGGCCGCGACAAGGATGAGGAAGAAGACGACGACGACATGGATGAAGGTGATAACAGCGAGCAGGAGTTCCAGAAGGCCACAGAAGTGTTGTGTGTCGACGGAGGCGCCTCTCTGCACACTTCCCACCGCCAACTCAAGCAGTGGGTGCGGGAAGTGAACGCAGCAGAGCCGCCCGTCGAGTCACGCAGACTCCTAAAGTGGTCCAGCACGCCCATCATTTTTGATCTTGAGGATCACCCTGACCGCACCACGGCGGTCGGGTGCTTGCCGATGTTGGTCTCACCAACCATCCGCAACATCAAGGTCACCAAAATGTTGGTTGATGGCGGGGCCGGCCTGAACTTGATCTCCTCGGCTGTGATCAAGAAACTCCAGATCCCAGATGGCGAGCTCGAAGAAACCGGTTCGTTCCAAGGAATAAACCCGGGAAGGAGCAAGCCGAAGGGCAAGATTACTCTGCCAGTGACCTTTGGCGGGGAGCTCAACTTTAGGACGGAGAGGATAACCTTTGATGTGGCCGATATCCCATTGCCATACAATGGGATACTTGGACGTCCTGCCCTCGCCAAGTTCATGGCAGCTTCCCACTACGCCTACAACGTACTCAAGATGCCGGGGCCGATAAGCGTCATCTCTGTCCCTGGCGACAAGAAGGACGCGCTTATCTGCGCCGACAAGATATACCGGGATGCAGCAGCCACGATGGAGAGCAACACACTTGCCGCTGAAGCTCCCGGGGGGGAAGAAGACCAAGACCAAGTCCGGCAAGTGCTCTGGGGCCGACTCCGGCAAACGCACCTCTTCGGAGTGCTGCGCTGCCGTCGAGGACGTTCCATCGAGCTCCACCGGCAAGTGCAAGAAAGGGATGGCCGCTCCACCGGCAACCAAGAAGGTGTCCACCAAGGAGGACGGCACTGGTGGTACCTTCACCATCAGTGCTACACTTGATAGCAAATAGGAAAGCGCGCTCGTTGCCTTCCTGCGGGCGAATGTCGATGTGTTCGCGTGGCAACCATCTGACATCCCCGGCGTTCCCAGGAAGGTAATTGAGCACAAGCTTGCTGTTTGTCCTCATGCGCGGCCCGTCAAGCAGAAGGTCAGGAAGCAAGCCGTGGAGCGCCAAGAATTCATTGCCGAAGAGATCAAGAAGCTAGAAGCAGCGGGCATGGTTAGAGGCGTGATCCATCCGACGTGGTTAGCAAATCCAGTTGTCGTGCGTAAGGCTAACGGGAAGTGGAGGTTGTGTATAGACTTCACTGATGTGAATAAAGCATGTCCCAAAGACCCATTTCCCTTGCCGCGCATTGACCAGATTGTTGACTCCACTGCTGGATGTGAGCTGCTCTCCTTCCTTGATGCATACTCAGGCTACCACCAGATTTTTATGGCCAAGGAAGGTGAAGAGAAGACTGCATTCATTACTCCATGTGGCACGTATTGCTTCATTCGCATGCCTTTCGGATTGAAGAATGCAGGCTCAACATTTGCAAGGGTGGTGCACACTGCTTTTGAGCCACAGATCCACAGAAATTTAGAAGCTTACATGGATGACATAGTGGTCAAGAGCAAGAGCAAAGATACCCTGATCCAAGACTTGGAAGAAACATTTGCAAATCTGCGCAAGATCCAGCTCAAGTTGAACCCCGAGAAGTGCGTCTTCGGAGTCCCCTTCGGCAAGCTTCTCGGGTTCTTCGTGTCCCAGAGGGGGATTGAAGCCAATCCCGACAAGATAAAAGCCATCGAGCAGATCGAAGCCCCGAAGCGTGTCAAGGACGTAAGGAGACTTGCTGGTTGTGTGGCTGCCCTCAGCAGGTTCATTTCAAAATCTGCAGAACGCGCCCTGCCGTTCTTCAAAATCTTGAAAAAGGCGGGTCCTATGAAGTGGACTCCGGAAGCGGAGGCAGCGCTGCAGGATTTGAAAGGATACCTATCCTCCACTCCAATACTTGTCGCACCTAGGCCACAAGAGAAGTTGCTGTTGTACTTAGCGGCAACCAATCAAGTGGTTAGCGCTGCGTTGGTAGCGGAAAGGGAGGCAGAGGAAGAGCCCACACCTCCGGCGAGCGAGTCCAGCGACAAGCAGGGGGCTCCACCGGCAAGCTCTGGCCCCGACAAGGACAACTCAGCGCAGGAGCAAGGAGAAGTGCGAAGGAAGATGGTGCAGCGCCCGGTGTATTTTGTGAGTTCCCTCTTGCAGGGGGCTAGATCAAGGTACTCCGGGGTGCAGAAGTTGCTTTTTGGCCTCCTCATGGCCTCGAGAAAGCTGCGCCATTACTTCCAAGCACATGAGATAACAGTGGTCACTCGCTTTCCGTTGAAGAGGATACTGCAAAATCCAGAAGCGACAGGCAGGATCGTCGAGTGGGCACTGGAACTATCGAGCTTTGGCCTCAAGTTTGAAAGTACTTCATCCATACAGAGCAGAGCCTTGGTAGAATTCATAGCTGAATGGACCCCAACGCCGGATGAAGAAGTTCCAGAGACAAGCGTACCCGTACAAGAAGCGACAAGCGAATGGATGATGTACTTTGATGGTGCTTTCTCGCTGCAAGGCGCCGGTGCCGGCGTGGTACTCATAGCGCCCACCGGAGAGCACCTCAAGTATGTTATCCAGATGCACTTTCCCAGAGAACAAGCGACAAACAATACTGCTGAGTATGAAGGTCTGCTTGCCGGCCTCAGAATTGCAGCTGAACTTGGGATTAAGAAACTGATTGTGCGGGGAGATTCTCAGTTGGTGGTCCGACAAGTGAACAAAAATTATCAGAGCCCTTTGATGGAAGCTTATGTAGATGAAGTGAGAAAGCTTGAAGAGCACTTTGAAGGTCTGCAAATGGAGCACGTGCCGAGAGCTCAGAATGATATAGCAGATGGCCTTTCAAAGTGTGCTGCAATGAAGTTACCTGTGGAACCAGGGACCTTCCTGCTCAAGCTGACTCAGCCATCCGTTACACCATCGATTGGGCAGCCCAAGAAGAGAAAGTTGGTCTCCGGCGACTACTTGCCGGCGGACCTCCCCGAGGCCGCCGCCAAGGTCCCCAAGATTAACAACCAAAATGCTGAGGAACAGTTTGCTCCTGCAGATCTAAGGGTCTGTACAGTTGAAGCAAACGTTCCCGACAAGCCTTGCCCCGGCAGGCTTGCCGGGGGACCATCAGCTCCGGCAGATCCAGAGGTTCTTGCCGTAGAAGCTGGGGTCCCCGCAGCGGCCCTCATGCCTTTAGTCCTTGCCGTTGAGCCTCGGGCTCCGGCATGGGCACAGCAGATCGTCCGTTTTCTGCAAACTGGAGAACTTCCCGACGACCCAGCAGAAATAGAGAAAATAACCAGGCAGTCGAGTATGTGCCAGTTCGTGGACAATGAACTGTACAGAAGAAGGCTCAATGGTGTCAGGTTGAAGTGCATTTCCAGAGAAGATGGACAGAAGCTGTTGGCAGAAATACATGGAGGCATATGTGGCCACCACATTGGCGCAAGGGCACTTGCCGGGAAGGCATTCCGGCAAGGGTTCTTTTGGCAAGAAGCCCTCCAAGATGCAACTGCACAAGTAACCAAGTGTGAAGCGTGCCAGTTCCATGCCAAACAAATTCACCAGCCAGCTCAAGCTCTCCAGACGATCCCTTTGTCCTGGCCCTTCTCGGTCTGGGGGCTCGATATCCTCGGCCCCTTCCCCCGTGCTGTCGGGGGCTTTGAGTACTTGTACGTAGCAATCGACAAGTTCACAAAGTGGCCAGAAGTGGAACCGGTGAGAAAGGTGACAGCACAGTCAGCGGTCAGGTTCTTCAGGTCAATTGTTTGCCGTTTCGGAATCCCTAACAGGATCATCACCGACAACGGTACACAATTCACTAGTCGCACCTTCATGCAGTACGTCCAAGACCTTGGCGCCAAGGTCTGTTTTGCTTCTGTTGCTCACCCGAGGAGCAATGGTCAAGCGGAGAGGGCCAATGCTGAAGTGCTGCGCGGACTCAAGACAAGAACCTTCGACAGGCTGCGCAAGTGCGGAAGAAACTGGATAGAGGAGTTGCCGGCGGCTCTTTGGTCGATCAGAACGACACCAAGTCGAGCCACCGGACAGACACCCTTTTCCCTTGTCTATGGGGCAGAGGCAGTTCTCCCCACGGAACTCGTATACGGATCTCCTCGAGTGCTCGCCTATGATGAGCTCGAGCAAGAGCAACTGCGACAAGATGATGCACTGCTCCTCGAGGAGGAACGTCTCCAGGCTGCTGTACGAGCTGCTCGATACCAGCAAGCCTTGCGCCGCTACCATAGCCGCAAGGTCAAGGCCAGGAGTCTCGAGGAAGGCGACCTTGTTCTTCGGCGTGTTCAGTCCGCCAAGAATTCCAACAAGTTGACGCCGAAGTGGGAAGGCCCTTATCGGGTGAGACAAGTCACAAGGCCCGGCGCTGTCCGCCTTGAGACCGAAGAAGGCTTACCGGTGAGCAATTCCTCGAACATAGAGCATCTTCGCAAGTTTCACCCATAAGGCGCGGTTGCCGTGATCCGCTCCGGCAACCACCTTTTGTACGAGTCTTGCCGCTGTCGCATGTAAACCTTTGTACACAGCCGGGCGCAGATCCCGTGCATCAGTAAAGCTTTTGTGTTTCACGCTATTTGCCATTTTCATGCTTTTCTTTGTTATTTGCATGCATTGTTTGGCATCTTGTGCAACACACATATCCGGTAAGCATTACCATGCCGAGAAACCCTATGCTTGTTTCCTCTTCTCCTTTTTCTTTCCCTCTTAAGCAGAA
Organism: Secale cereale; assembly: GCA_902687465.1. Taxonomy (NCBI): domain Eukaryota; kingdom Viridiplantae; phylum Streptophyta; class Magnoliopsida; order Poales; family Poaceae; genus Secale; species Secale cereale. The sequence continues at coordinate 499,610,863 of LR738714.1, forward strand.
GAAACATTCCTCGCGCACAAGTTTGCCGGGGGGGAAGGAGGTGGAGGACGAACCAAATGCTGTTCAAGAAAGAAAAGCTTACCGGAGAACGAACAGACTATGAAAGCTAAGTTACCAGAATTTGAGCAGTTCAAATTTTTAAAATTTTAGTTATCTTCCTTGAACAACCACACTTTGTATGGAAAACCTGTGCGCAGAGGAACCTACCCGTGGCTAGCCGCACCCTTATCTTGTTTTCGAGTACGCTCAACGGCTTAAGTGAGCTGCGACAAGTGTCGCGCCCTTACTTCGTTTTCGAGTTTGCTCAGCAAGCTAAGTGCGTTGCGACTAGCTGCGGCAAGGTTGCTTGCCGGTAAGGCCTTTGCCAGCAGGCTGCTCAGAGTCCAGCACTCAGCGCTCGCGGCAAGGGTCCCTTGTCGGCAAGTTCCCTAAAAGCGTAGGGTAAAAAGCATACAAAGTAAAGGACCAAAAACAAGGGAGATAACACTACATCAATTGCTCCGAAATAAGATAATATATTACAGAGATAACTTGTCGCAATGACTAATAGATTCATGTTCATGGCACACTTTGCAGCAGCAAAGGAAATAAGAAGAAAGAGGCCTAATCTACGCGATCGCCTTCACGCCTGGAGATCTTGTTCACCTTGGCGATGATGTGGGCGACCTGCGCCTTCAGCGCCTCCTGATCTTTGTCGGCCGGCAAGCTGTGGAGGACGTTGACAAGATTAATACCAGGATTGCGGTAGACGATCTTGGTCAAGACGCGCTCCAAGGTACCCGTGCAGAGCTGGCGCGACTCCTCGGCCAGCTGCGCGGGAAGCTTCTCCTGCAGCCGTGCAAGCGCCGGCGCGATTCCCCTGAAGAAAAGACTGAGCTTGGCGCTGTGGGGGAGGTTCGGGTCCGGAGAGTACACGAGGTGCTCCACCCTCAGCGCCATCAGCTCCTTGTCGATATTGGCGGCGGAAGTGACCAGGTCCTCCGTCCATTGCTCCACCGCCCGGTTGAAGTTGTTCGCGGAAGTGGCAGCGCTCTCCACCAGCTCCCGCTCCTTGCGGAGCTCCTCCTTCAGCTTGGTCTCGCGGTCCCGGGCGGCGTCCAGTGAATCTCTCAGCGTGGAGACCTTCAACTCCAGATCAGCAATTGAGTCCTTGGCGGCTTTGAGCTCGTCGCCCTGCTTGGAGAGGCGTACCTGAAGATCGGAGTTGGTGTGGGCGTCTTTCTCGCACTCTATGTTGAGAGCGGTGACCCTTTCCGTGCTCGCCTTCAGGTACTCCTCCAGCTGCGCCACCTTGGCTTCAAGGTCCTTCTTGGCGGTCTCCGCGGTGGCTGCGGCGGCTTTCGCTTCCTTCAACTCTCCGCCAAGGGCCTGCTCCCGGGCGGTAAGGTCGTCCTCGTGAGCGTCGAGGTCGACCTTCCGCTGGTTGAGCGCGCCTTCTCGCTGGGACAGCGCTTCACCGACCAGTCACTGCTGCTCCTCGGCCTCTGCCTTCTCCAGGAGGAACTCTTGCTGCTCTCCGGCAAGCCTCTCGCGCTCCTCCGCCAAGTCGCGGAGAGCTGCCTGGTTGGCGGCGCGGAGCTCTGCGGCACGTTTCTCCAAGTCTGCTCCGGCCTTGGCGGTGAGGGCTTCTCGCGACTCCAGTTTCGCCTGCCTGGCCCGGTAAAGGGCCAGGAGCTGGCGGAGAAGTTTCTCCTCTTCGGGCTCATCGCTCCCGCCAGGCGCTTCAACGATCTTCAACCCCGCGGAGGCGAGGACCTCTCCATCAAAGGTCTCTCCCTCCACGGGGGCTCGCGACGACGACCCCCACGGCACTTGTATGAAGACGCCATTGGGGGCCTCAAGGTAGATGCCCGACTGCTCCTTGCCGGCGGAGGGGTCGGCGGCCGGCGCAGCGCTTGACGCTCCTGCCGCCTCCGGGCCGGCAGAGTGGTCGCCGTCCCCCTCCCCAGCCGCGGCGTCTGCGGACGGGGCAGTCTCCTCAGCGGCAGGCTCGTCGGCTCCTGCCATGTCCTCAACAACAGTGGCATTGCCGGCGTCACCTTGCGCGCCCTCCTCCTCGACGATGACCTCCGTTTCCATCCGCTCCGGGGGAGGAGGATCTAGCAAAAGAAAAAGAAAAGAAGAAGTTCAAGCAAATATCCAAAAAGACAAGTCCAAGAAGACGTAGTTACAAGACTCACCTTCGCGGACTTCCTCGACGACAGGCTCCCTCGCCGGGGAGTCCTCCCTTTGCGGGGTGGCCACCCTCGCCGGGCTGCTCGCCCTTGGCGGGGTACTCGCCCTTGGCGGAGTACCCGTCCTTGGCGGAGCGCTCTCCCTCGCCGGGGAGTTCGCCCTTGGCGGGGATGGCGGGACCTGCGGCTCCTCGGGGGTGACCTCCGGTCGCTCCTGCAGCTGCGGCTCCACTTCTGCACAAGACAAATGAAGCAGCAAGATATCAGTACAAGTTAAAACCTCAAGCGCGCCCGAAGAACAAAAAAATCTAAAACCCAGACTTACGCTGGGGGCTGCGCTGGGGGCTGCTCCTCGGAGCAGCAGGTTGGTCCGACGAGCCTATCGCCGGCGTGTCCCCTGTCGCCGCGACGGGCGAGTCGTCCTCGACCTCAACCACGGGGATTTTGGCCCGCTTTGCCATCTGCTGGGCCAGGGTCCTGGAAGCAAAACAAGAACAAGATCAGAATCACGAAGAAAGATCAAGTCAGAATTGAAGAAGCTATAAGTTACAGATGCTTACTCCTCTTCCTCGTCGTCGTCGCTAAGGGCGGAGAAATCGAACTCCACCTGAGTTGCTCCGGCGCGAGGAGCAGGAGGAGAAGGCTCCCTCGGGCGCTTGGCGGTCCCCGGGGCTGGGGGCTGCGAAGACCCAGCCTCCGCCGACGCCGAGGCCCGAGGAGCAGGCGGAGCGGCCGCTCCGCTCTGGGAAGATCCCCCTCCGCTTGGCGCTGGTGCGCGGGGCGCCTCCGCCGCGGCTGGTGCGCGGGGCGCCTCCGCCGCGGCCGCTGCGTGGGGCGCCTCCGTCGTGACTTGGCTCGCTCTGGTGACGCGCGTCGCCCGGCGAGTGGGCTGCTGTCGGGGCGCCTGTGTCCTTGTCGCTGTAGCCGCCTTGCGGAGGCGCTTCAACGGTGTTCGCTTGGGACTTGCCCGAGGCGGGGAGTTCTCCGAGGACGATGAGGCGTCGTCGTCAAGCCCCAGAGACCCACCGGTGTCCTCATCGGCCTCGGTGTCCTCCTCCTCCTCCCCGGCGGGCTCGCTGGGTCCAGCGTCTTGTCCTGTGGCCCCGCTCTCTCCGGTGGCTCCGCTCCCTCCGGCACCTCTGTTCCCTCCGGCAACCTTGCTTGCCGCGGCCTCGCTCACGACTCCGGGAATCCCGGCGTGCCTCTGGGAAGGGACCCCGACAAGCTCGTCGGGCGAAAGCTTGAGCAGTCTGCGGATCTCAGCCTCCTCTGCTTGGCACACCTCGTCCGCAGCCTGCGCCTCGTCCATGGTGAATCCGAAGTCTCCTGCTACTGCAGCTTCGGCGGCCTCTTCCATCCGGGAAGCAATATAGGCTATGTCCCGCTCTGTGGTGGCCCGGGTGAGACCCTTGTTCTCCTCGGTGTTCTTCGGCACCTCGACCAAGTTATCGAAGAAACTCAGAATTGCGTCTTGCGGAGGCTCTATCCAGGTGGGGTCGACGCCGTGAGAGTCACACGCTGGCATTATTGCGCGCAAGGAGTCCCGGGCAGTGCTGTTGCACAGCGGCACCACTCCTCGGGGAGATCTAAACCACTCCGGATGGGCCGGGTCGTGCTTAAAAAGCTCCCAGACCATCCCCTTCAGCTCCAAAGCCGTGAAGTTGAAGTTCAGTCCCGGGCGCAGCCTCATGATGTCCGCCGCGTTGCCAAATTCCCATCCTGGCCTTTTCCTTTCCTGTAAAGGGGCAATGCGGCGGCGGAGGAAATCTGCCCCTACTTCTCCAATGGTCAATTTGGCTACCCGGAGGCGGAGTATCCTGATAAGGGCGATGTTGAGCTTGCCGTCCTCCGGGGCCAACTCGCTCCAGTCCCTGCCGCGCACTATGGCATTTGTGCGCGGCGCAGTAAAAGGCTCCGGCTGGTCCTCCACTATCCAACACCAATCTGCGCGCCACTCTTCCCACTTGCCGCGGAGCTCTCCTTTCAGATATGAGTCCTTCTTCTTCAAGCGGAAGATCCAAGAGATACCCCCGGAGAGGGGAGCGCCGGCCTCTACTCTAGGCATAAAAAAGTGGCGAAAGAGCGCTACATTGGGATAGATCCCTACATAGTTTTCGCACAGATGTGCGAAAACCGCCATCGTAAGGATGGCGTTGGGGGTGAAGTCTAGGAGGTGGAGGCCGTACGTGTTCATGATGTCGCAGAAAAACTCCGAGAACGGAGGGCACAAGCCGCAATGAAAGAAGACAGCGAAGAAGTAATACCCGCCGGGAACTAGATCTTTGGCGACGGCGGGGTAGACTCTGGTCCGGGGATGAGCCTTGGTCTCCTTGGACCAGAAAAGGTAGAACTTGTTCCACAGCTCCCTCGCGCTGAGCCTCGGCGCGAACACCACATTCTTCTTCCGCAGGGCGGCAAGCTTCGCCGCCTGCTCGGATTTCTCCCTCTTGGCCTTGTCCGCTTTCGCCTTCTCGGTCTTCGGGGCCATGGCGGAGGCGGCGAGGGAAGGGGCAAGGAACTCGACGACGCCGCGTATGCGGAAGACGGCGGAGAAGAGGTGGAGACAGAGAGCAGCGGAGGCTTTCTGGAGGTTGAAGACGAAGTGAAGACGGAGGAAGGAAACTGCCCCTGTTCCCTCTGCTTTTAAGGGGGAGTGGGGGACGTTTCGCATTTTCCATTAAAGAACGTGGCCACGATCTCTCCCGCGACGCCGCAATCGACGCGTGCCGTTAGGGAGGGGCGCGGCGCATGCGGAAGGGGATTCGGCGTGCCGTGGGCCGCGTGTGTCCGTGCACTGTTTTGGGCCTGGCCCAACAGCACTCGGCACCGTGTATGGCCCAGGCCCGGGGGCTCCTGTCGGTGTACTAAGATAGGGGTACCTTAGTACCCCAACTTGTGCACGGGCAGTAGCAGCTTCCCGCAGCAGGGCTCACCACGTGCTCGCCGGAGACCTTTCTGATCCATGTAAAGCCATTCAAAAACAAAGTATACAAGACAGAAGACCGAGACCCCGGCAAGTGGAGCTTGCCGGGAAGGCCGTGCCAGGCTCAAGACTATCACTTTTACCCAAGACCCTGGCAAGAGGAGCTTGCCAGGAAGACCAGAAGATTGCATCTTAGAAGATATGCCTCGGCGCACCCTGCGCCCCGGCAGGGCCCGGGGAGCGACAAGCTTCCCGGCCCGACAAGATCAAGACCCCGGCAAGGTGCTTGCCGGGGAAGCCTGCGCTGTGTGCCCGCGCTCCAGCTCATCGGCCCACGCGTCGCCCTGGGGCCTTTCCAGGGACGCGTGGCGGATGGCTGTGCAGCCTGGGGGACACGGTGGCACTCCACGGTGACGAGGCTACCGCCGTGGCGAACGGAGACGCATGGACGGGTGCTTTTGGGGTCGACGGTGACGGGCATTTAATGCCCTTGTCCCCCACTGTCAAGTTAGGTGAAGACCACTGTTCACGCACTGTTCATGCACTGTTCCCGCACTGTTACAACTACCACCAAAGTTACTCTTTTGCCCTTCTTCTACGTTGACACCTGTCGGTGACCCCTTGAGCTATAAAAGGAGGCCCATGCACAACATAGAAAGGGTTCGGAACCTAGATAGCTTTCTTGCTCGGTGTAGCTAGTTCTTCAAGCTCCCGAGCTCACAGACTCAATACAAACCAAGCAGGAGTAGGGTTTTACGCGTCCGCGCGGCCCGAACCTGGGTAAACTGCCCGCGTGTGCTCTTCGATCCGCTCTTTGTGCTCCCTCCGCTCCCTCACCGCAACGTACAAGGGGCTCCGGTCCCATAGGTGCTCGTGGTGGACAGTTTCCCCCGACACGTTCCCTCTCGGAACCATGAGCCTTCTTGAGAAGCTCCGGTTGCAAGAAGTTTATACCAAAGCTTGTCCCAAGTCATCTAAAAAATTACCACATCATGTTCCATGTCATGAAACCATGCCGAGTTTTATGATTTTCAGGCGTGTTTTGGATTTACAGGAATTAAAAAACTAATTTTCTCAATATTTCTAGCCGAGGCACGACACCCAGATGTTTGAATTCCATTCCCATTTATTGCATGGGACCTACAAATTCACCCAAGGACACACATGTGATTTTTGAACCTACTTTGGTGCACGGGAGCATGTGCTTGTAGTTCAAATTTGAATTATGCACATTAAATGCCTAGAAATTTAATTGATGTATAAAAAAGGCCAAACGAACCCGAAATAATTCCAAAATTTAGCACGGTACTTCTATTTGGTCTAATCTACCTGTGTAAAAAATTAAGGCGGGAGTAGGCAGTGTATGTCGTTTGGCACACGGAAGTGACACGTTCCCTCTCGGAACCACGAGCCTTCTTGAGAGAAGCTCTGGTTTGCAAGAAGCTTATACCGAAGCTTGTCCCAATTCGGCCAAAAAAATTCCATAGCATGTTGGTGCCATGTCATGAGACCATGCCAAGTTTCATGATTTTCAGACGTTTTTTGCATTTACAAGAATTGAAAAACCAAGTTTCTCAATATTTCCAGCCGAGGCACGACGCCCAGCTGTTTGAATTCCATTCCCATTTCTTGCATGGGACCTACAAATTCACCCAAGGACACACATGTGAATTTTCAACCAACTTTGCACTGGAGCATGTGCTTGTAGTTCAAATTTGAATAATATGCACATTAAATGCCTAGAAATTCAATTAATGTATAAAAAGGCCAAACGAACAAGGAATAATTCCAAAATTTAGCATGATACTTCTATTTGGTCTAATCTACCTGTGTAAAAAAAGGCGGAAGAAGACAGTGTATGTCGTTTCGCACAAGGAGGTGACACGTTCCCTTTCTAAACCACGAGCCTTCTTGAGAGAACCTCCGGTTTTTAATAAGCTTGTACCAAAGCTTGTCCCAATTCGGCCAAAAAAATACCACATCATTATGGTGCCATGTCATGACACCATGCCAAGTTTCATGATTTTCAGCCGTGTTTTTGATTTACATGAATTAAAAAACCAAGTTTCTCAATCTTTTTGGCCGAGCCACGACGCCCAGATGTTTGAATTCCATTCCCATTTCTTGCATGGGACCTAGAAATTCACCCAAGGACACACATGTGATTTTTCAACCAACTTTGGTGCACTGGAGCATGTGCTTGTAGTTCAAATTTGAATTATGCACATTAAATGACCAGAAATTCAATTAATGTATAAGAAAGTCCAAACAAACCCAGAATAATTCCAAATTTTAATATGGCACTCATATTGTTCTATGTTGCCTCTATAAAAAATTAAGGGGGGGAGGCAACGTATATTGTTTCGCACACAAAGGTGACACGTCCCCTCAGGAACCACGAGCCTTTTCGAGGGAAGCTCCGGTTTGTTAGAAGCTTATACCAAAAACTTGTCCAAATGTGGCCATATTTTAACCATGGCATGTTGGTGCCATGAAATGACACCATGCCAAGTTTCATGATTTTGAGGCGAGTTTTGAATTTCCATGAATTTATAAACCAAGTTTTTCAATGTTCCCTGCCGAGCAACGATGCCCAGATGTTTGAAATTTATTCCCATTTATTGCATGGGACCTATAAATTCACCCAAAGACACACATGTGATTTTTCAACAAACTTTGGTGCACTGGAGCATGTGCTTGTAGTTCAAATTTGAATTATGCACATTAAATGCCTAGAAACTCAATTAATGCATAAAATGTCAAACGAACCCAGAATGATACCAAATTTAAACACGACACTCATGTAGTTGCATGTTCACCGTACATCAATATTCTAGCAATTCAAACACCATACTTTCCCTCCGTAACACCATTTTGTCTTTCAAAACATAATGAAAAAAATCAGGTATACCACACAGTTTACTAGAAAGAATCATGTGGGATGCAATATAAAATACCTTGGCGCACCGTCTTGTCTGGCTTACGCATGAAGCTTCGTCGTCTACAGTCCACCGCCCCTGCTAGAACCACACTTGCGTGCTAGTTTCTAGCAGCACCGAGCAAAATATTTCTGCCACCGCGGAAATATCTTACTCCCCGCGCCCTCCCTCCCACCAAAAGCCACATTTCTACTGTTCCTACTTGCTTTCCAAGTTCAAACCTTCACTGCTACTTACTGGCAGCTCAACCTCCTCGCTGGCGACTCTTCTTGTTGAAGTGCCACCTCCTTGCCGGCTACCCTTCTTCTTGCAGCGCCGCCTCCTCGACGGCGACCATTCCTCTTGTTGCACGGCCTCCTCATCACTGACCCTTCTTGTTGTGCGGCCTCGTCGATATGGTCAGGTAATCCACACCCCACCTACACCATCCTCCTCCTTCCCCGTCCCACATGCCCCGGCCGACGGCGCGACACCTTTCGCCGAAATCACTGTCCACGTCCTCCAATTAAGCGCCACCCTCAGCCATTTTGCATGCAGTATAACGTGGAGCTCAGTAGCATTTGGTAGCAAAGAAGAAAATTGCGGCCGCACGTGCACGAGGTCACTATGGCTGCCATGCGTCTCGATCGCCAGTTCTTGGAGGAGCACCTCGTTGATACGGCTCCGTCATATCTACTTTTCCAAAATCTTTTGCCCTTGTTTTGGACTCTAATTTGCATGATCTGAATGGAACTAACCTGGAATGACGTTGTTTCCAGCAGCATTACCTTGGTGTTATTTTGTGCAGAAATAAAATTTCTCAGAATGACCTGAAATTTCACGGAGATTATATTCAGAATATTTAAAAAATACTGGTGGAAAGATCCATGGGAGGGGGCCCACACCCTGGCCACAAGGGTGGGGGCGCCCCCCTAGGGCGCGTCACCCGTCCTTGTGGGTCACCTAGACCTCCACTGACCTCAACTCCAACTCCATAAAATCTTATTCGGGGAGAAAAAAATAAAGGAGAATGATTCATCGCGTTTTATGATATGGAGCGGCCCGCCACCTCATGTTCTTCCTCTGGAGGCCAGATCTGGAGTCTGTTCGGGGCTCCGGAGAGTGGAGATCATCGTCGTCGTCATCATCAACCTTCCTCCATCACCAATTCCATGATGCTCACCACCGTGCGTGAGTAATTCAATAGTAGGCGTGCTAGAAGGTGATGGGTTGGATGAGATTCATCATGTAATCGAGTTAGTTTTGTTAGGGTTTGATCCCTAGTATCCACTATGTTTTGAGATTGATGTTGCTATGACTTTGCTATGCTTAATGCTTGTCACTAGGGCCCGAGTACCATTATTTCATATCTGAACCTATTATGTTTTCATGAATATATTTGTGTTCTTGATCCTATCTTGCAACTCAATATTCACCTACTATGTTTTATGATCAGGCAACCCCGGAGTGACAAGAGTCGGGATACTTCCCGATGATGACCATAGTTTGAGGAGTTCATGTATTCACTAAGTGCTAATGCTTTGGTTCAGTACTCTATTGAAAGGAAGCCTTAATATCCCTTAGGTTCCATTAGGACCCCGCTTCCACAGGAGGGTAGGACAAAAGATGAAATGCAAGTTATTTTCCTTAAGCACGTATGACTATATACGGAATACTTGCCTACGTTACATTGATGAATTGGAGCTAGTTCTTTGTCACCCTAGGTTATAACTGCTACATGATGAATATTATTCGACACCTATCATTGCTGATCCATTTCCTGTGAGTTCGTTTCATATTGGTAGTTACTTCGTTAATTTTGGTACTGCTGCTGTCACCATCACTACAAAATTGCTACTGTTACTTTTGCCACTGTTACCGTTACTTCCATACTACTTTGCTACTAAATACTTTGTTGTGGTTGAATTGACAACTCAGGTGCTAAAACTTGAGAATATTCTTTGTCTCCCCATGTGTCGAATCAATAAATTTGGGTTGAATACTCTACCCACGAAATTTGTTGCGATCCCCTATACTTGTGGGTTATCAAGACCTTTTTCTGGGGCCATTGCCGGGGAACATAGCTCTATTCTCTGAGTTACTTGGGATTTATATCTGCTGATCACTGTGAGGCCACTAAAGGATGATAGAACCAAGATCGTTCCCTCTAGAATGAGGGGAGGTAAGGAACTGTCGTCTAGCGCTGCACTTGATTCTCCTTCTATTTTAAGTAAGGTTGCGACATCTACACCTGCTATTGAATCTGATATGTTGCTTGTTATTGTTGATGCCACTTCTACTATGAATGATGCTTATGATGCTACTACTTCAAAATGTGCCATTGGGCGAATTACTTGATGAACATCTTGCTAGAGCTAGAACTATTGATTATGCTGAAGATGATGATATTTCCGAAACTGGTGAAGTTATTGAAACTGAAGACTTTGAAACTCCTGTTAAATCTAGCTCTCCTAAATATGAATTGCCTGTTATGCCTGAAGGATATGTTATGGAAGGCGAGGTAGCTAGAGACTTTCTTGCTTGTAAGGATAGGAATGATCTGAAGAAGTTACTACGCAAGTGGAAAGAAAAATCTTTGAATGCTAGAATGCAATATGATCCTGAATTTGCTACTTCACTCATCTGTGTTATTGATAAGGATTATGAATTCTCTGTTGATCCTGAGTTAATTACTTTACTTGAATCTGATCCTTCTCATGGTTATTAATCTGAAACTGTTGTGGCACATCTTACTAAACTAAATGATATAGCCACCCTATTTTCTCATGAGGAAATTTTTTCGCTATTACTATATTCTTAAGTTGTTTCCTTTCTCGTTAAAGGGTGATACTAAGTTATGGTTTAATTCTCTTGCTCCTGGTTGTATGCGTAGTCCCCAGGATATTATTTACTACTTCTCTGCAAAATATTTTCCTTCTCATAAGAAACAAGATGCCTTACTAGAAATATTTAACTTTGTGCAAAGTGAAGAAGAGAGTCTCCCACAAACTTGGGGGAGGCTTCTCCAATTACTTAATGCTTTGTCTGATCATCCTCTCAAGAAAAATGAAATACTTGACATCTTTTATAATGAACCAACCGATGCTTCCAGGGACCACCTAGATAGTTGTGCTGGTTGTGTTTTTAGGGAACAAACTGTTGAGCAAGCTGAAAAATTATTGAATGATATATTGAGTAATGATAATGATTGGACTCTCCCCGAACCAACTCCGAAGCCGACTCCAAAGAAAAGAGGTATTCTATTTCTCGGTCCTGAAGATATGCAAGAGGCAAAGAAATCAATGAACCAAAGAAATGATGAAATATTTGAAGACATCAGAAGTTCACTAGTCAAGTGCAAAAGAAGCTTTATTGGATACTTAAGAGATACACTGATCAGGGCTAAGCCTAGTATCAAAGATGGTTTGCTCCAATGGTTAGATAGCATGTAATTGTATTTTACTCAGAGTTTATAACTCTATTTTGATTGGCATAATCATGCCTTGATTTAATTGGATCTTTGTATTAACCACTAATGTTTTAATGAAAAAAAAATCACAATCGGGATTTTTCCCTACTGTAAATGGTCGAAAAAAAGTAATCAATGAAGGAAAAAGGTATTAAAGCTGAAGATGCTAAGAATTTACCGCCTATTGAAGAAATACATGGTCTTGATAACCCGACACAGGTAGTAGAGGTAAATTCTCTCTATAGAATTGATGAAGGCGATATTCCTCATAATAAGTCTGCTAGTCAATGCTTGGGAGAGTTTGATAATTTTATTGTTAAACAAGAAAACTTGAATGCTTATGTTAGTAGACAATTGAAACGTAATGCTCATACGCTTGAATACTTGGGTGATTATATGACTAGAACTATTAATGATCTTAAGCTTATTAGTAAACATGCTTCCATGGTTACCACTCAAGTAGAACAAGTACTTAAATCACAAGAAGATTTGCTTATTGAGTTGAATAGTAAAAACAAAGATAATGATGTTAGAGTTATGACTAGAGGTGATAAAATGACTCGGGAACCTTTGTATCCTGAGGGCCATCCTAAGAGTATTGAGCAGGATTCTCATAGAACTAATACTGATAAAACTGGTCCTAGTAACAAAAAGAAAAAGAAAATTGATAGGACTTTGCATGCTTCTAGTGAACCTATTATAGATACACCTGAGAATCCCAATGATATTTCTATTTCTGATGCTGAGACACAATCTGGTGATGAACATGCACCTAGTGATAATGTTAATAATGATGTTCATACTAATGCTCAACCTAGTAATGATAATGATGTAGAGATTGAACATGATGTTGATCTTGATATCCCACAATCAAAGAATCAACGTTATGATAAGACTTACTTCATTGCTAGGAAACATGGTAAAGAAAGGGAACCATGGGTTCAGCAACCCATGCCCTTTCCTCCTAAACCATCCAAGAAAAGGTTGATGAGGAATTTGAACGCTTTTGTGAGATGATTAGACCTATATTTTTGCTTATCGTTTGACTGATATGCTAAAAATGTCTCCCTATGCTAAGTACATGAAAGAAATAGTTACTAATAAAAGAAAGATACGAGAAGCTGAAATTTCCACCATGCTTGCTAATTACACTTTTAAGGGTGGAATACCAAAGAAACTTGGAGATCCAGGAATACCCACTATACCATGCTCTATCAAAGGAAACTATGTTAAAACTACTTTATGTGATCTTGGAGCTGGCATTAGTGTTATGTATTTCTCTTTGTATCGTAGACTTGATTTGAATAAGTTGACACCTACTGAAATCTCTTTGCAAATGGCCCATAAATCAAGTGGTATACCCATCAGTATTTGTGAGGATGTGCCTGTTGTGGTTGCAAACGTTACTATCTTGACGGACTTTGTTATTCTTGATATTCCCGAGGACGGCAGTATGTCAATCATCCTTGGTAAACCCTTTTTGAATACTACAGGGGCTATTTTTGATTGCAACAAAGACAATGTCACTTTTCATATTAATGGTAATGAGCATACGGTACACTTTCCAAAGAAAAAACCCCAAGTTAATAGCATCAATTTTATTGGAAAATTTCGACAATTGCTATTGGAGAGTTTGAATTCCTTCTTCCTACTGTCAAGAAGAAATATGATATTCTTATTGTTGGGGACATGCATATCCCCATTGAGGTAACCTAGTGTTATTCGAAAAAAAATCGGTTTTATGTTATTCGAAAGAAGTTTGTTAATGAGACTTGATCAACCTTGTTAACGGATTCCTTTTGATGGGCATGAGATGGATGAATTTAGAGACCACCACCTTCTATACCCACCTTTTACATTTTGTTATTTAGATTAAATAAAGCAAAAATAGTATTATCCATCTGTTTTGTGAATTATCTATGCAAAAAAAAATTCTGAAAAAAAAAGTTCTCCAAATGCCCTGAAAATTTAATATGATTTTTTGTGGAATATTTAAGAATTTATGGCACTGAGAATGCACCAGGGGGATGCACCAGTGGGCCACAAGGGTGGAGGGTGCGCCCTATGTCAGTGTACTAAGGTAGGGGTACCTCAGTACCCCAACTTGTGCACGGGCAGTTGCAGCTTCCCGCGGCAGGGTTTACCACGCGCTCGCCGGAGACCTTCCTGCTCCATGTTTAGCCATTCAAAAACAAAGTATACAAGACAGAAGATCGAGACCCCGACAAGTGGAGCTTGCCGGGAAGGCCGTACCAGGCTCGAGACTGCCCCACTAGCACAAGGCCCTGGCAAGAGGAGCTTGCCAGGAAGACTAGAAGACACGTCTCGGCGCTATATGCGCCCCGGCGAGGGCCCGGGGAGCGGCAAGCTCCCGGGCCCGGCAAGATCAAGGCCCCGGCAAGGTGCTTGCCGGGAGAGTTGCGCTGTGTGCCCGCGCTCCAGCTCATCGGCCCACGCGTCGCCCTGGGGCCTATCCAGGGACGCGTGGCGGATGGCTGTGCAGCCTGGGGGACACGGTGGCACTCCACGGTGGTGGATCCATCGCCGTGGCAGACGGAGACGCAAGGGCGGGAGCTTTTGGGGTCGACGGCGACGGGCATTAAATGCCCTTGTCCCCCACTGTCAAAGTAGGTAGCGACCACTGTTCGCGCACTGTAGCTTCACTGTTCCCGCACTGTTACAACTACCACCTCTTTTACGTTTTTACCCCTTTCTCCTACGTTGACACCTGTCGGTGACCCCTTGCACTATAAAAGGAGGCCCATGCACAACGTGGAGGGGGTTCGGAACCTAGACCACTCATACGCTCGGTGTAGCTGCTTCTTCAAGCTCCCGAGCACTCCAACTCAATACACAACCAAGCAGGAGTAGGGTTTTACGCGTCTACCGCGGCCCGAACCTGGGTAAAACTGCCCGCGTGCTCGCTACGATCTGCTCTTCGTGCTCCCTCCGCCCTCGTACCGCACAGACAAGGGGCTCCGGTCCCATAGGTGTTCGTGGCGGACAGTTTCCCCCGACATCTTTGGCGCGCCAGGTAGGGGGCGTCGAGGTTGTGCGAACCTGATCCGGCGTTCGCGCGGGCGCATTCTTCATCAACCTCTCCGAATTCGTCAACTTCACCAGCAGCAGCTCCATGGCCCCGAAGAAGAAGGCTTCGGAGGTCGGAGGCCCGTCTGCGTCTCACCCGCCGCCACCAGAGCCAACGGTGGGCGGGGGAGACGCCGTCAGAAGGGTGGTCGCCGGCGAGGACACTCACGGCGCCACCAGATCCAAGAACAGGACGGACGACCGAACCTCGGTCTCCGTGGACGCACCGCGTCCCTCTCAGCACACAACAACCCAGCAGCGCCATGTCACAGGAGGTGGCATCCGTTTGCTGGGCCAAGGCCAAACCGGAGGCTCGCGGGACGCCCCGGACCCTCGTCCGGGCACAAGCAAAGCGAAGGCGCCGGCGCGGGACCCCGCTCCTTCTAACGCCGTTAGAAGTCCGAGCGTATCCCGCTCCTCGCACCGCTCGCCCGCGTTTCCCTCCACTCCAGCGGAAGCGCTCGCGAGAGCGTAACTGCTCCTCGACTTCCCTCCAGCGGCAGACAAGGCCGAAGACTGGAGGGCCACCATCCAGAGCCTGATAGCCTTCGCCAACAACGATTCTCCACAGCAGCCGTCGGCCTCGCGGCCGCGGCAAGCTGAGAAGACGAAGGCCGACGGCGACAAGACCGTTGGGGGTGCGACAAGCGTGCACTCCCCGCCGCGGAAGCAGAAGACGCCGCCCCGCCGGAACAACGCCGACGACGGCTCCACGGCCTCGTCGGACCCGCGGGCCCGCCGGGACCAGCGCCAGGTCCTCAACGACCGGCAACAAGAAGACGCTCGGACAAGAATCGAGCGCCGCCGAGAAGCTCGGCGACAATCAGACCAGAGAGCTGGGAACGCTGTCGACGCGCACGCGCCCGGTGAACCAGGCGACTTGCCGTACGCGGCAGGCTGCCCTGCGTTCACCC
Organism: Secale cereale; assembly: GCA_902687465.1. NCBI lineage: Eukaryota > Viridiplantae > Streptophyta > Magnoliopsida > Poales > Poaceae > Secale > Secale cereale. The sequence goes on from LR738714.1 coordinate 499,626,348, forward strand.
GCGAGCTGCGGCGCGTCTAGTGGCCCAGCATGAAGAATTTTAAGCCCGACGTACCGGAGAAGTACGACGGCAAGACGCACCCCTCGGAATTCCTCAGCGTCTACACCATCGCAGTGCAAGCTGCCGGGGGGCGCGACGAGAAGATCTTGGCAAACTACTTCCCGCTTGTGCTTAAGCCGAACGTCCGTTCGTGGCTTATGCACTTGCCGGAGGGTTCCATCTCTTCTTGGGCCGACCTTTGCCACCAGTTTGTTGGCGCCTTCACCGGCGGCCACAAACCCCACGGCCAGGAGAGCGATCTCCACATTCTGGCCCAGAAGGAAGGCGAAACCCTGCGCAAGTACATCCAACGCTTCAGCCGTGTGCAGCACAACATCCCTGATGTCCATCCTGCCGCGGTTATCAGCGCGTTCCACCAGAACGTGCGTAACCGCCGCATGCGTGAAGAAATGGCGATGACCAAGATTCGGGATGTCAGCGAGCTCTATGCTCTGGCTGACAAGTGCGCACGCGCAGAAGAAGGGAGGAGACTCCCCGGGGAGGATGCTGGCGCAGGAGGAAGCGACAGCGACGACGCCGCCCCGGCAAAGAAGAGCCGGCGGCGGAATAATAGAAGGAAGGGCAAGAAAGAGGTGCTTGTCGCCGAGAAGTCCGGCAAGGAGGCTCCCGCCAAGCAAACGCAGGCTGGCGGCTCCGGCAAGGAGCCTGCCCCTGTAGCGGCGGCTGACAAGCCGGGCAGCTCCGACAAGCAATACTGTAAAATCCACCGCACCAAGGGTCACGACCTCTCCAACTGCAAGCGCGTCGAGTACCTCGTCGAGCAGCAGAAAGCTGAGTACGAGAGGCGTGAAAAGGAGAAGGCCCAAGGTGGCGGGGAAGAGCCAAGCAAGAAGCGGCCGTTCAACGGCCGGGGAGGACGCCGCGGCAAGGCCAAGCAGCGGCAAGGAGACCGACCTCCCCGGGGCCGCGACAAGGACGAAGAAGACGACGACGAAGACATGGAGGACGAGGATAACAGCGAGCAGGAGTTCCAGAAGGCCACGGAGGTCCTCTGCGTCGACGGTGGCGCCTCTCTGCACACCTCCCACCGCCAACTCAAGCAGTGGGTGCGTGAGGTGAATGCAGCGGAGCCGCCCGTGGAGTCGCGCAGGCTCCTCAAATGGTCCAGCACGCCCATCGTTTTTTATCTTGAGGATCACCCTGACCGCACCACTGCGGTCGGGTGCTTGCCGATGCTGGTCTCACCCACCATCCGCAACCTCAAGGTCACCAAAATGTTGGTTGACGGCGGGGCCGGCCTCAACTTGATCTCCTCTGCTGTGATCAAGAAACTCCAGATTCCAGATGGCGAGCTCGAAGAAACCGGTTCTTTCCAAGGAATCAACCCGGGAAGGAGCAAGCCCAAGGGAAAGATCACTCTGCCGGTGACCTTTGGCGGGGAGCTCAACTTCAGAACTGAGCGCATCACTTTCGACGTCGCCGATATTCCATTGCCCTACAATGGAATACTTGGCCGTCCTGCCCTCGCCAAGTTCATGGCAGCTTCCCATTATGCTTACAACGTACTCAAGATGCCGGGGCCGATAAGCGTCATCACTGTCCACGGCGACAAGAAGGATGCGCTTGTCTGCGCCGACAAGATCTACCGGGATGCGGCAGCTGCGGCCGAGAAGGATACTCTTGCCGCTGAAGCTCCCGGGGGGAAGAAGACGAAGACCAAGTTCGGCAACTGCTCTGGGGCCCACTCCGGCAACCGCACCTCTTCGGAGTGCTGCGCTGCCGTCGAGGACGTCCCATCGAGCTCCACCGGCAAGAGTAAGAAAGGAATGGCCGCTCCTCCGGCAACCAAGAAGGTGTCCGCCAGGGAGGACGGCACTGGTGGTACCTTCACCATCAGTGCCACGCTCGACAGCAAATAGGAAAGCGCGCTCGTTGCCTTCCTGCGGGCGAATGTCGATGTGTTTGCATGGCAACCATCTGACATCCCCGGTGTTCCCAGGAAGGTAATTGAGCACAAGCTTGCTGTTTGTCCTCATGCGCGGCCCATCAAGCAGAAAGTGAGGAAGCAAGCCGTGGAGCGCCAAGAATTTATCAACGAAGAAATCAAGAAGCTAGAGGCAGCAGGCCTAGTTAGAGGTGTGATCCATCCGACGTGGTTGGCAAATCCAGTCGTCGTGCGCAAGGCCAACGGGAAATGGAGACTGTGTATAGACTTCACCGATGTGAATAAAGCATGTCCCAAGGATCCATTCCCTTTGCCGCGCATTGACCAGATCGTTGACTCCACTGCCGGATGTGAGCTACTCTGTTTTCTTGATGCGTACTCAGGATATCATCAGATCTTCATGGCCAAAGAGGATGAAGAGAAGACTGCATTTATCACTCCATGTGGCACTTATTGCTTCATACGCATGCCATTTGGATTGAAGAATGCAGGCTCAACCTTTGCAAGGGTAGTATACACTGCTTTCGAGCCACAGATCCACAGAAATGTAGAGGCTTACATGGATGACATCGTGGTGAAGAGCAAGAGCAAGGATACCCTGATCCAAGATTTGGAAGAAACATTTCAGAACCTGCGCAGGATACAGCTCAAGTTGAACCCCGAGAAGTGCATCTTTGGAGTCCCCTCTGGCAAGCTTCTCGGGTTCTTTGTGTCACAGAGGGGGATTGAAGCCAACCCCGACAAGATTAAAGCCATTGAGCAGATAGAGGCCCCAAAGCGCGTCAAGGATGTCAGAAGGCTTGCAGGTTGTGTGGCTGCCCTCAGTAGGTTCATTTCAAAGTCTGCAGAACGCGCCCTACCTTTCTTCAAAATCTTGAAGAAGGCAGGTCCCATGAAGTGGACTCCGGAAGCGGAGGCGGCGCTGCAGGATTTGAAACGGTACCTGTCCTCCACTCCAATACTTGTCGCACCTAGACCACAGGAAAAGTTGTTGCTATACCTAGCGGCAACCAACCAGGTGGTTAGTGCTGCGTTAGTAGCGGAGAGGGAGTCCGACGAGGAGTCAGCACCACCGGCAAGCGAATCCAGCGACAAGCAGGGGGCTGCTCCGGCAAGCTCTGGCCCCGACAAGGATAACTCTGCGCAGGAACAAGATGAAGTGCGGAAGAAAATGGTGCAGCGCCCAGTGTATTTTGTGAGTTCCCTTCTCCAGGGGGCTAGATCAAGGTACTCTGGTGTGTAAAAGTTGCTTTTCGGCCTCCTCATGGCCTCGAGAAAGCTGCGCCATTACTTCCAAGCATATGAGATAACAGTGGTCACTCGCTTTCCGCTGAAGAGGATATTGCACAACCCGGAAGCAACAGGCAGGATCGTTGAGTGGGCACTGGAGCTGTCAAGCTTTGGACTCAAGTTTGAAAGTACTTCAACCATACAGAGCCGAGCTTTGGCAGAATTCATAGCTGAGTGGACCCCAACGCCCGATGAAGAAGTCCAAGAAACAAGTACACCCGTACAAGAAGCGACAAGTGAATGGGTAATGTATTTTGACGGTGCCTTGTCGCTGCAAGGCGCCGGTACTGGCGCGGTACTCATCGCGCCCACCGGAGAGCACCTCAAATATGTTATCCAGATGCACTTTCCCAGGGAGCAAGCGACAAACAACACTGCAGAATATGAAGGCTTGCTCGCCGGCCTCAGGATTGCGGCTGAACTTGGGATCAGGAAGCTGATTGTGCGGGGAGATTCTCAGTTGGTGGTCCGGCAAGTCAACAAGAACTATCAGAGCCCTTTGATGGAAGCTTATGTCGATGAAGTGAGGAAGCTTGAAGAGCACTTTGAAGGTCTGCAGATGGAGCACGTCCCAAGAGCTCAGAATGAAATTGCAGATGGCCTTTCAAAGTGTGCTTCAATGAAGTTACCTGTGGAACCAGGGACCTTCTTGCTCAAGCTGACTCAACCATCCGTTATACCATCAATTGGGCAGTCCAAGAAGAGAAAGTTGGTCTCCGGTGACTACTTGCCGGCGGATCTTCCTGAAACCGCCGCCAAGGTCGCCAAGATCAACAACCACAACGCTGAGGAACAGTTTGCTCCTGCGGATCCTCGGGTCTGTACAGTTGAAGCAAGCGTTCCCGACAAGCCTCGCCCCGGCGAGCTTGCCGGGGGACCATCAGCTCCGGCAGAACCAGAGGTCCTTGCCGTAGAAGCTGAGGTTCCCGCAGCGGCCCTCGAGCCTTTAGTCCTTGCCGTCGAGCCTCAGGCTCCGGCATGGGCGCAGCAGATCGTCCGTTTTCTACAAACTGGAGAACTTCCCGACGACCCAGAAGAAATAGAGAAGATAACCAGGCAGTCAAGTATGTACCAGTTCGTGGATAACGAGCTGTACAGAAGAAGGCTCAATGGTGTCAGATTGAAGTGCATCTCCAGGGAAGATGGACAGAAGCTGTTGGCAGAAATACACGGAGGAATATGCGGCCACCACATTGGCGCAAGGGCGCTTGCCGGGAAAGCTTTCCGGCAAGGGTTCTTTTGGCAAGAAGCCCTCCAAGATGCAACTGCACTAGTAACCAAGTGTGAAGCGTGCCAGTTCCATGCAAAGCAAATTCATCAGCCAGCTCAAGCTCTCCAAACAATCCCTTTGTCCTGGCCCTTCTCGGTCTGGGGGCTCGATATCCTCGGCCCTTTCCCTCGTGCTGTCGGGGGCTTTGAGTACTTGTACGTTGCGATCGACAAGTTCACAAAGTGGCCAGAAGTGGAGCCAGTGAGAAAGGTGACAGCACAGTCAGCAGTCAGGTTCTTCAGGTCGATTGTTTGCCGTTTCGGAATCCCTAACAGGATCATCACCGACAACGGTACACAATTCACTAGTCGCACCTTCATGCAGTACGTCCGAGACCTTGGCGCCAAGGTCTGCTTCGCTTCTGTTGCTCACCCGAGGAGCAACGGTCAAGCGGAGAGGGCCAATGCTGAAGTGCTGCGCGGACTCAAGACAAGGACCTTTGACAGGCTGCGCAAGTGCGGAAGAAATTGGATAGAGGAGCTACCGGCGGCTCTTTGGTCAATCAGAACGACACCAAGTCGAGCCACCGGACAGACACCCTTTGCCCTAGTCTATGGGGCAAAGGCAGTTCTCCCCACGGAACTCGTATACGGATCTCCTCGAGTGCTCGCTTACGATGAGCTCGAGCAAGAGCAACTGCGGCAAGATGATGCATTGCTCCTCGAGGAGGGACGTCTCCAGGCTGCTGTACGAGCTGCTCGATACCAGCAAGCCTTGCGCCGCTACCATAGCCGCAAGGTCAAGGCCAGGAGTCTCGAGGAAGGCGACCTTGTTCTTCGGCGTGTTCAGTCCGCCAAGAATTCCAACAAGTTGACGCCGAAGTGGGAAGGCCCTTATCGGGTGAGACAAGTCACGAGGCCCGGCGCTGTCCGCCTCGAGACCGAAGAAGGCTTACCGGTGAGCAACTCCTGGAACATAGAGCATCTTCGCAAGTTTCACCCATAAGGCGCGGTTGTCGTGATCCGCTCCGGCAACCACCTTTTGTACAAGCTTTGCTGCTGTTGCATGTAACCCTTTGTACAAAGCCGGGCGCAGACCCCGTGCATCAGTAAAGTTTTTGTGTTTTTCGCACCGATTGCCTTTTGCATGCTTTTCTTTGCTATTTGCATGTTTCGTTTGGCATTTGGTGCAACACTCAAATATCCGTTAAGCACTAGCACGCCGAAAGGCCATATACTTGTCTCCCTCTTCTTTTTCCTTGCCTCTTAAGCAGAAGGAACGTTCCTCGCGCACAAGTTTGCCGGGTGGGAAGGAGGTGGAGGAGGAACCAAGTGCTGTTCAAGAAAGAGAAACCTTACCGGGAAGCAAACAATATATGAAAGCTAAGTTGTTAGAATTTGACCAGTTCAAATTTTAAATTTTAGTTGTCTTCCTTGAACAATCACACTTTGTATGGAAAACCTGTGCGCGGAGGAACCTACCCGTAGCTTGCCGCACCCTTATCTTGTTTCCGAGTTCGCTCAACGATTTAAGTGAGCTGCGACAAGTGTCGCGCCCTTGCTTCGTTCCCGAGTACGCTCAGCAAGCTAAGTGCGTTGCGGCTAGCCGCGGCGAGGTTGCTTGCCGGTGAGACCTTGGCCAGCAGGCTGCTTCGAGTTCAGCACTCAGCGCTCGCGGCAAAGATCCCTTGCCGGCAAGCTCCCCGGGAGCGTAGGGTGAAAAACATACAAAGTCAAGGATTAAGACAAGGAAGATAACATTGCACTGATTGATCAAAATGAGATAAATATCTTACAAAGGATAACTTGTCACAATGGACTAATGAGTTCATGACATCATATGCAGCAACAAAAAGAGATAAAGATAATGGAGGCCTAATCTACGTGGTCGCCCTCCTTCCTGGAGATCTTGGCCACCTTGGCGATGATGTGGGCGACCTGCTCCTTCAGAGCCTCCATGTCCGCGTCGGCCGGCAAGCTGCGAAGAACGTTGGTGAGGTTGATGCCCGGATTGCGGTACACGATCTTCGTCAGCACGCGCTCCAGAGTTCCCGTGCAGAGCAGGCGCGTCTCCTCGGCCAGTTGCGCGGGGATCTTCTTCCGCAGATCAGCAAGGGCCGGCGCGATTCCCCTGAAGAAGAGGCTGAGCTTGGCGCTGTGTGGGAGGTTTGGATCCGGGGAGTAGATGAGGTGCTCCAGCTTCAACGCCAGCAGCTCCTGGTCGATGTTGGATGCACAAGAAACTAAGTCCTCGGTCCACACCTCAACAGTTTTGCGGAAGAGCTCGGCCGCTTTGTTGGCGCTGTCCACTAGGGTCCGCTCCTTGCGGAGCTCCTCCTTCAACTTGGTCTCCCGGGCCCGGGCAGCGTCGAGTGAATCCTTCAGAGTAGAGACCTTCAACTCCAAGTCCTCGATGGAGTCCTTGGCGGCCTTCAACTCGTCGCCCCTCTCAGAAAGACGCACCTGGAGTTCTGAATTGGTGTGGGCGTCCTTCTCACGCTCCGTGATGAGCGCGGCAACCTTCTCCGCGCTCACCTTCAGCGCCTTCTCCAGCTGCGTGACCTTGGCGGCGAGCTCCTTCTTGGCAGTCTCCGCGGCGGCTTTCGCCTCCTTCAGTTCCCCGCCAAGGGCCCCCTCCCGAGCGGCAAGGTCCTCCTCATGGGAGTCGAGTTGGACCTTCCGCTGGGCGAGTTCTCCTTCTCGCCGGGACAGCTCCACTCCGGCGAGCCGCTGCTGCTCTTCAGCCTCAGCCTTCTCCAGCACCCATTCCTGGTATTCGCCGGTGAGCCGCTCACGCTCCTCCTCCACCTCGCGGAGGGCCGCCTGGTTGGCGGCGCTGAGCTCCGCCGCGCGCTTCTCCATCTCCGCGGCGGCCTTGGCGGCAAGGGCTTCCCGGGAAGCGAGCTTCGCCTGCCTGGCCCGGTAAAGGGCCAGGAGCTGGTGAAGCAGCTTCTCCTCCTCGGGCCCTTCACTCCCGCCGAGCGCCTCGACAATCTTCAGGCCCGCGGAGGCGAGGACTTCCCCGTCAAAAGCCTCGCCCTCCGCGGGAGCTCGCGATGAAGACCCCCAAGGCACCTGGATGAAGACGCCGTTGGGGGCTTCAAGATAGTAGCCCTGCTCCTTGCCGGCGGAGGGGTCGGTGGCCGGCGCAGCACTTGGTGCTCCCGCCGCCTCCGGGTCGGCGGTGCGGTCGCCGTCCCCCTCCCCGGCCGCTGCGTCCGCAGCCGGAGCGGTCTCCTGCGCGGCCGGCTCGGCGGCTCTCGCCGTGTCCTCGGCGACAGGGACGTCGCCGCCGCCGCCGCCCTGCGCGCCCTCCTCATCCTCGATGTTGATGACTTCCGTCTCCATCGGCTCGGGAGGAGGAGGATCTAAAAAGAAGAAGAAGAAAAAGAAGTTCAAGCAAAAATCCAAAAAGAAGCAACGCCAAGAAGACAAAGTACAAGACTTACCTTGGCGGACGTCGTCAGCGGCGGGCTCCCTCGCCGGGGAGCTCTGCCTTGGCGGAGTAGCTGCCCTCGCCGGGCTACTCGCCCTTGGCGGGGTACTCGCCCTTGGCGGAGTACCCGCCCTTGGCGGAGCACTCTCCCTTGCCGGAGAGTTCGGCCTCGGCGGGGACGGCGGGGCCTGCGGCTCCTCAAGGACGGTCTCCGGGCGCTCCTGCCGCTGCGGCTCCACCTCTGCACAAGTCAAGACGAAGACATCAAGCTATTGAAACAAGGCAAATCCCCAAGGCGCACTCCGACAAGCGGGAGGATGGACCCCAGACTTACGCTGGGGGCTGCGCTGGGGGCTGCTCCTCGGAGCAGCGCTCGGGTCCGGCAGGTTTGGCTCCGGCACGTCCCCGATTGCCGCGGTGGCCGAGTCTTCCGCGACCTCGACCACAGGCGCCTTGGCTTTCTTCGCCACGCGCTGAACCAAGGTCCTGAAATCAAAGCAACAAACAAAGTTAGCATCAATAATAATCAAGACGAAGCTTGAGAAGGTGTAAGGTCTCAAATTCTTACTCCTGGTCCTCCTCGTCGTCCTCGCTCAAGGCGGAGAAGTCATACTCCACCTGGGGCGCGTCGGCACGAGGAGTAGAAGATGAAGATTCCCTCGGGCGCTTGGCGATCCCGGGGGCTGGGGGCTGCGAAGACCCAGCCCCTGTGGTAGCCGGAGCCCGGGGAGCGGGCGGAGCCGCTGCTCCGCTCCGAGAAGACCCCTGTCGGCTCGACGCCTGCTTGCGGGACGCCTCCGTCGTGGCCCGCGCGCGGGCCGCCTCCGCTGTGACTGGTGCGCCGGTCGCCCCCGGCGCAGCTTGGCTCCCCCGGGGAGCTGCCCGGCGAGCTGGTTGTTACCGGGGCGCCTGCGCCCTCTCTCCCGTCGCCGTCTTGCGGAGACGCTTCGGTGGAGACTGCCTTGGGCTTGCCGGGGGCGGGGAGCTCTCCGACGAGGAGAGGTCGTCGGCGTAGAGCTCCGTAGATCCGTCGGAGTCCTCGGCCTCCTCCTCCTCCTCCTCCCCGGCCGGCTCGCTGGGCCCAGCGCCCTGCGCTGCGGCCTCTTTTCCCTTGGCGCCTCCGCTCCCTCCGGCGCCTCCGCTCCTCGCGGCGCCTCTGTTCCCTCCGGCGGCACCCTCCATTGCCGCGGCCTCGGCCACGATTCCGTGGATCCCGGAGTGCCTCAGAGAGGGGACCCCGGCGAGCGCGTCGGGAGGGAGTTGCAGCAGTCTGCGGATCTCCGCCTCCTCCGCCTGGCTGGACGCGTCCGCAGCCTCCGCCTCATCAGGCGTGTACCCAAAATCTCCTGCCACTGCGGCTGCAGCGGCCTCTTCAGCCCGAGAAGCTATGTAGGCAAGCTCCTGCTCGGTGGTGTCCCGCATGTGCTCCTTGAGGTCGTTCTTGTTCTTCGCCACCTCCACGAGGTTGTCGAAGAAGCTGAGGACGTCTATGGGCTTGGGCGGAATCCACGTGCGGTCCATGCCGTGCGAATCGCACGCGGGCATCATCGCGCAGAGACGGTCCCGGACTGTGCTGTTGCAGAGGGGCACCACTCCCCGGGGAGGCCTGAACCACTCAGGGTGTGCCGGGTCATACTTGAAGAGTTCCCGGACCATCCCCTTCAGCTCCAGCGTCGTGAAGTTGAAGTTTAGCCCGGGGCGCAGCCTCATTATATCCGCCGGGCCGCCGTACTCCCAGGCTGGCCTCTTCCTGTCTTGGAGAGGGGCGATGCGGCGGCGAAGGAAGTCTGCGCCTACCTCTGCAACGGACAGCCTGGCGGTCCGAAGACGAAGAATCCGGACGAGGGCGACGTCGAGCTTGATGTCGTCCGAGTCCAGCTCGCTCCAATCCCTGCCGCGCACGATGGGCATTGTGCGCGGCGCGGTGAAGGCCTGCGGCTCGTCTTCAACAATCCAGCACCACTCCGCACACCATTCCTCCCACTTGCCGTGGAGCTCCCCCGGCAAGTAGGACCCCTTCTTGTTCAGACGGAAAACCCAAGAAATTCCTCCGGAGAGGGGGGCGTCGGCCTCTGCTCTAGGAGTGAAAAAATGCCTAAACAGCGCTACGTTGGGCTGTATCCCTATGAAGTTTTCGCACATGTGCGCAAAAACCGCCATGGTGAGGATGGCGTTGGGGGTGAAGTCAAGAAGGTGGAGGCCGTAGGTGTGCATGACGTCGCAGAAGAAATTAGAGAAAGGAGGGCAAAGACCGCAGTGAAAGAAGGCTGCGAAGAAGTAGTACCCGCCGGGGTAGTTGTCCTTGGCGGCGGCCGGATAAGCTTGAGTGCGGGGGTGCGCCTTGGTTTCCTTGGCCCAGAACAAGTAGTACTTGTTCCAGAGCTCCCGCGCGCCGAGCCTCGGCGGGAAGACGAGGTTCCGCTTCCGATACGCGGCGAGCTTCGCCGCTTGCTCCGACTTCTCCCTCTTGGCCTTCTCCGCCTTCGCCTTGTCGGTCTTCGGGGCCATGGCGGACGCGGCGGAAGGAGGGGGACGAAGAGCCCGGCGACGCCGGAGATGCAGACGACGGCTACGGAGGTGTGGAGGCGGAGCGCAAAGGGATCTCTGGAGGAAGAAGAAGAAGCAATGAAAGCGCAAGGAGGGGAACCGCTCCTGCTTCCTCTGCTTTTATGGGGGAGTGGGGGGCGTTTTCGCCCTTTTCATCGATGGAACGTGGGCACGTCCCATCCCACGACGCCGCAATCGACGCGTGCCGTTACGGGGGGATGCGGCGGATACGGAAGTGGATTCGGCACGCCGTGGGCCGCGTGTGCCCGTGCACTGTTTTGGGCCTGGCCCAACAGCGCTGGGCACCGTGTGTGGCCCAGGCCCGAGGGCTCCTGTCGGTGTACTAAGGTAGGGGTACCTCAGTACCCCAACTTGTGCACGGGCAGTTGCAGCTTCCCGCGGCAGGGTTTACCACGCGCTCGCCGGAGACCTTCCTGCTCCATGTTTAGCCATTCAAAAACAAAGTATACAAGACAGAAGATCGAGACCCCGGCAAGTGGAGCTTGCCGGGAAGGCCGTACCAGGCTCGAGACTGCCCCACTAGCACAAGGCCCTGGCAAGAGGAGCTTGCCAGGAAGACTAGAAGACACGTCTCGGCGCTATATGCGCCCCGGCGAGGGCCCGGGGAGCGGCAAGCTCCCGGGCCCGGCAAGATCAAGGCCCCGGCAAGGTGCTTGCCGGGAGAGTTGCGCTGTGTGCCCGCGCTCCAGCTCATCGGCCCACGCGTCGCCCTGGGGCCTATCCAGGAACGCGTGGCGGATGGCTGTGCAGCCTGGGGGACACGGTGGCACTCCACGGTGGTGGATCCATCGTCGTGGCAGACGGAGACGCAAGGGCGGGAGCTTTTGGGGTCGACGGCGACGGGCATTAAATGCCCTTGTCCCCCACTGTCAAAGTAGGTAGCGACCACTGTTCGCGCACTGTAGCTTCACTGTTCCCGCACTGTTATAACTACCACCTCTTTTATGTTTTTACCCCTTTCTCCTACGTTGACACCTGTCGGTGACCCCTTGCACTATAAAAGGAGGCCCATGCACAACGTGGAGGGGGTTCGGAACCTAGACCACTCATACGCTCGGTGTAGCTGCTTCTTCAAGCTCCCGAGCACTCCAACTCAATACACAACCAAGCAGGAGTAGGGTTTTACGCGTCTACCGCGGCCCGAACCTGGGTAAAACTGCCCGCGTGCTCGCTACGATCTGCTCTTCGTGCTCCCTCCGCCCTCGTACCGCACAGACAAGGGGCTCCGGTCCCATAGGTGTTCGTGGCGGACAGTTTCCCCCGACACCCTACCCCTTTGGCCCTTGTCCTTGTGGGCCCCATGTGTCCCCACTCCACTTACTCCTGCACCCATCCTCTTCTTCTTCCTCCAGAAAAAATCCTCCCATAGCTCAAACCTGTGTTCTAGCTTGTTTTGCTGCCATTTTCGATCTCCTAGCTCAAATCATCATTCGCAAAACTATTTTGGGGGATTGATCTCCGGTATGTGACTCCTCCAATGGTCCAATTAGTTTTTGTTCTAGTGCTTTATTTATTACAAATTTGTGTTGTTGTGGTGACCTTGTTCTTGAGCTTGCATCTCAAATTTATATGGTCCAAAGTAGTTTTGATGCATGATATAACTTCTAGGCACTTGTAGGAGTAGTTGCTATCAATTTTGTTGCGTTTGGTTCACTTTTATTTTGAGTCACTAAAAATTTCAGAATTTTTCAGAGAAAGAAAATGTCTAAGAGAATTTACCAAGGTGGTCCTTCAAGGAAGCAAGCACCGAGGCTCGCGATACGCAAACCGGACCTAGAACCACCAAGGGAAGCTCAAGTGCGGCCATGTGAATGGTCGTCGGATGAATGTATGATTCGCGCAGGTTTCAAGGATGAGTTTGAGGCGTACGTACAAAATGCGGGCCTTGAGGACTTCGTGTCAGATAGGTGCCTGCAACACTATTACCTCACCTATTCCTTTGTGCAGAGGTTTGAGTTTTCATCTAAGCGCAATACTCGTACTGTCCTGTTTGATCTTTATGACGAATCTTATGCTGTGGACCTAGAAGATTTTTGTGATGCATGCAAAATCCCACAGTGGGGCAGTCTTAGTGACCCTCACAAATCTGATTACCATGATTTCCTTTGGTAGCATCACCGTGGGGGAAACTAGAAACATTACACAAGCCACCATAGGGAGCATCCATTTTCTTGCTATACATTATTTTGCTCTCTTTATAGGAAGATGCATTAATGGTAAACATGAGCACAACCACCTTTGTGTTCCAGATCTTAGTGTCCTTAAGTGTGCGGTGTTAAGTGATAAGTGTTATAATTTTGGGGCTATTACTGCGTGCGGGTTACACCATAATGCTAAAGATGAAGATTTATTTGGATGGATTTATGCAACTCACTTAGCTAATTATTTAGGTGTACCCATAAGAGGATATGATATTGAGTTGCCACCTGCTTTTCTGGATTATGATGCTATGATACGTTATCAGTTTCTTGAGAGAAACGAACAGCACCTCCAGTACCGACTAATCTTTGACAGACGGTGTGCCGTCCATATTACTCTTCCTGCTCCTGCCTTCTTTAATTTTCAGGAAAAAAGGGAGATATTTTATAACCAAAGAGGAGGCGAACGAATATGAGAGAGAAGCGGAGGCCGCTTGCCTCCAAGAAGAAGCTCGCCAAGCAGTAGCTGCTACAGCACAGTACAACCCCAATTATAATTTCGAATATCATCCGGGGCAGTGGTGGCCCTGGACCAACTTAGGCAAAAGCCTAAGCTTGGGGGAGTACGTATTTCTCACTGACATTACATTCAGGTTCACACATTCATTCCATTTGTCGGTGTTCATACTTTTTCATTGTATTATGCGTGTTAGTTTTTTTTCTCGCTTTCTTCTTGTGTGTTTGAAAAACTTTGAAAACCCAAAAATATTTCTCGCTTCTTTTTGTCTTTTCTTTCTTGCCTTTTCTTGTAGTAGTTTGTAGTATTAAAAGAAAATCCAAAAAGATTTCTCATTCTTCTTTTGTTTGTTGGGAGCTTTCTTGTCTAAATAGTTTTCTCGTTCTTGTTTTACTTTCCTCATAAAAAAACAAAAACTCCAAAAAAAAATCAGTGTGTTTCTTTGAATTTTTTTATTTTCCTTTGGGGGTTGAGAGTTGAAGACCACGATCAAAATGATGAGTGGCTCTCATATGCATTATTGATTTTCCAAAAATAGCCCATATTACCTTGTCTTATCCTTTGAATAAATGTTTGCAGATTCCAGCTTCATCCAATGCACGTGCACTCTTATTATTATTATCCACACCATTCGGTTGTGCAAGTGAAAGGCAATAATGATGATATACGATGAAATGATTGAGACGGAGAATAACTGGTATGAACTCGACCTATTTTGTTTTTGTAAATATGATTAGCTTGTCGCTCTTGATTCAGCTTATTATGAATGAAACATGTTTGCAATGACAATTAGAGATAATAGTTACTCATGCCATGCTTAATTAGTTAGGAGCTTATAATGGTTTACCTTGCATGCCAACATGCTTTTAAAATGGATGTGATGTAGTATGATAGGATGGTATCCTCCTTTGCATGATTTAAGTGGCTTGACTTGGCACATGTTCACACATGTAGTTGGAACAAAATCAACATAGCCTTCACGATATTTATGTTCATGCTAATTTATATCCTACTCATGCTTTCACTCAATGTTGGTTAATCTCAAGGCATGTTTATCACCGTTGTCACTCTCTAGTTGGTCGGTTCCCAGTCTCTTTCTAGCCTTCACCTATACTATGCATCCACTTCCATAAACCCAAAGTTGTTCCATATGAGTCCACCATACCTACCTATATGCGGTATTTACCCGCCGTTCCAAGTAAATTTGCATGCGCCAAACTCTAAACCTTCAAATAAAATTCCTTTTTGTATGCCCAAATCGCTCATGTGGCGACTGCGGGTTGTCTTTATCTTCCATGTTAGGTGGGTTATTCTCACGATGAGTGGACTCCGCTTGTCATTCACGAGAAAATGGTTGGTAATAATGATACCCAGTCCTGTGATCAAAAGATCAAAAGCAAAATCGCAAATAATTAAACAAAACACCCCCGGGACTGTTGTTTGTATGGACGGCACCCGTTGTTTCGGATAAGCCGTGGAGTATGTTTGATGGTGGAGGGGGAGTAAAAATTTACCATTCTGTTTGGGGACTGCCTATAATGTATGTAGCATGGAAGATATTGTGAACTCTTGGTTGTAGCATTGACAACGAATGCATACTGCTCAAAATTATATTCATCTCTAATTTAAAAACTCGAGCTCTAGCACCTCTGCAAATCCATGTTTCCTCTACGAAGGGCCTATCTATTTACTTTTATTGCTGAGTCATCATCCTCTTATAAAAAGCACTAGTTGGAGAGCACCTCTATCATATATATGCTTTGTTATTAATTGATGTTGAGTATGAGTGTGACTAGATCTCTTTAACCATTAATTACAATGTCTAGTCAGTCCTTGGTCTTCTCAGGTGCTCTGCATTTATGTTTTGCGGTCTTAGAAAGGGCTAGTGAGATACCACTTTGTAATATTATATCACGATTGCTTTGAAAAAGTGTTGTCATCCGAGATTTATCATTATTGCTCGCTACTTGATTATGTTATTGATATGAGTAAATATGAGACCTAAATGTTATTGTGAATGAGGTTAGTTCATAATCTTTGCTGAAAACTTGAATGTTGGCTTTACATATTTGCAACCACAAGATCAAACGGAGTTTGTAAAAGTTTTTCTTTGTCACTTTCAGTTTACCAACAGAATTGCTTGAGTACAAGAAATGGGTTAAGCTTGGGGGAGTTGATACGTCTCTGTCATATCTACTTTTCCAAACTCTTTTGCCCTTGTTTGGGACTCTAATTTGCATGATTTGAATGGAAGTAACCCGGATTGATGCTGTTTTCAGCGGAATTGCCTTGGTGTTATTTTTTTGCAAAAATAAAATTTCTCGTAATGAACTGAAATTTCATGGAGGTTATTTTCAGAATATATAAAAAATACTATTGAAAAGATCCACCGAAGGGGGCCCACACCCTGGCCACAAGGGTCGGGGAGCGACACCCATCCTTGTGGGCCCCCTGGACCTCCACTGACCTCAACTCCAACTCCATATAATCTTATTCGGGGAGGAAAAAATAAAGGAGAAGGATTCATCACGTTTTACGATACGGAGCCGTCGCCACCTCCTGTTCTTCCTCAGGAGGCCAGATCTGGAGTCCGTTCGAGGCTCCGAAGAGTGGAGATCGTCGATGTCGGCATCATCAACCTTCATCCATCACCAATTCCATGATGCTCACTGCCGTGCGTGAATAATTCCATCGTAGGCTTGCTGGATGGTGATGTGTTGGATGAGATTTATCATGTAATCGAGTTAGTTTTCTTAGGATTTGATCCCTAATATCCACTATGTTCTAAGATTGATGTTGTTATGACTTTGTTATGCTTAATGCTTGTCACTAGGGCCCGGGTGCCATGATTTTAGATCAGAACCTATTATGTTTTCATGAATATATTTGTGTTCTTGATCCAATCTTGCAAGTCAATAGTCACCTACTATGCGTTATGATCCGGCAACCCCGGAGTGACAATAGTCGGGATACTTCCCGATGATGACCATAGTTTGAGGAGTTCATGTATTCACTAAGTGCTAATGCTTTCATATGGTACTCTATTAAAAGGAGGCCTTAATATCCCTTAGTTTCCATTAGGACCCCGCTGCCACGGGAGGGTAGGACAAAAGATGTCATGCGAGTTCTTTTCCTTAAGCACGTATAACTATATATGGAATACATGCCTACATTACATTAATGAATTGGAGCTAGTTCTATGTCACCCTAGGTTATAACTGCTACATGATGAATATTATCCGACACCTATCATTGCCGATCCATTGCCCACGAGTTCGTTTCATATTGATACTTGCTTCCTTACTTTTGTTACTGCTGCTGTCACCATCACTACAAAACTGCTATTGTTACTTTTGCCACCGTTACCGTTACTTCCATACTACTTTGCTACTAATTACTTTGTTGCAGATAATAAGATTTCCAGGTGTGGTTGAATTGACAACTCAGCTGCTAATACTTGAGAATATTCTTTGGCTCCCCTTGTGTCGACTCAATAAATTTGGGTTAAATACTCGACCCTCGAAAACTGTTGTGATCCACTATACTTTTGGGTTATCACTCGTCTTTGAGGCCATTGTCGACACCGCCATGCGGTTGTCTACATTAAAATACAGTTCATGATGTTTTCTCGTTGCCACCGCCAGTGCCTTCTAGTGATTTGTTCTCTGTAATGTTAATATGTAATCTGATGTTCAGTTAACAGTTTGGTCCTCTGAAATGCAATGTTCAGTTAACAGTTTGGTGCAACAATTGCTACATTTCGTAGTGCTATTCTCAAGCATTCTTTGATTGGTTAATTGTTTTATCTTCCAGTACATGTTTCTATTCTGCAATGTCATGCTCAGTTAACTATTTTGGTTCATTTGGTGTGTTGTCCATTTAACTGTTTGGTTCAATTCTGCAATTTGATTTTCATTTGCTGTGGGTACAATTTTATATTGTTATGCATGTGAAATAAATCGAATTTGGCTGTACTCAATCCATATTCTACTGATAGTATGGCAACTCTCAGTTAACCTGATCAAGATCTTCCTTATGTGGTGTTGCAGGGAAACAATGGGAGACACTGTGGTTTACCATCATGGTTTGCTCATGCATGGTCCTTTTGCTAATAGCACATTATTGTGCAGTTGCAGGAATCATTCTAATATTTAAGTTTATTACAACTTGGTCTTGCACATGTAGGTCCTGCTGTCACAGGCTTAGACCCACTATTCGACCCATTTTGTATATGGGGAAATGAGATGTCCATGAATATCTGTCAAGTCAAGAAACTCAGAAAGATTGTTAGGATGAAGAAACTTGCGACGAATAACAGCAAGATCTTTGTTTGCACAATGAATAAGACATCAGTCAACTATAGGATAGTACTAACTCTTTTACCTTGTTTTTACCCCTGGAGCCATTTCAAAATTTTTAACAGCGATTTATGCATACCTTGGTTTACAGTACTTTTCAAAGTAGTTCAACGATGATTACCTCTCAAACCACCTGCATGGTCAAGAGGCGAGGAAGATATTCATTCAACACCCACAATACAATATTGAAGTCTTCCTGAAGAGGACGAAGGTTGGGTGGGCAATTATCCATAGCCACTGGCCTAAAGTTGCAAGGACATTCAACATCACTGAAGGCTCAATATTTGCCTTCGCTTCTGTAGTTTCCCTGATGAGAATCATGTGTCTATTTACCGTGTATGATGCTTCTTTCCAAAGGTTTTCGATGTTGCATGTGAAACTTGGTGCTGTTGTGTAATGGCATAACAGAGTGCCTAAGCTATCTGATGTAACTCGATTATGAAATCATGGTTGCCGTTATACGGATATGAAATGTCTGGTGTGTTTTATAAGAAATATCAATTTGATTAGAACATGGATTATCAATAATAGGCTAATTGCCCTGCTTATTGGGGTTTTCTATTGCAGACGGTTACTCATACAACACCGTGGGCGATGAACTCAAACAACCCACTGCTACCTCTTGAGCTTGTGTTGTATTCCCTCGAAGAGGAAAGGGAGATGCAGCACACTAGCGTAAGTATTTCCCTCAGTTTTTGAGAACCAAGGTATCAATCCAGTAGGAGACCACGTGTGAGCCACCCGCACCTGCACAAACAAATAAGAACTTCGCAGCCAACGCGATAAAGGGTTGTCAATCCCTTTACGGTCACTTACAAGAGTGAGATCTGATAGAGATGATACTTATATTTTTGGTATTTTTGGTTTAATAAAACAGCAAATAAAAATCAAGAAAAGTAAAGTAGATGTAGATTGATATGTTGAGAATAGACCCGGGGGCCATAGTTTTCTCTAGTGGCTTCTCTCATGATAGCGATATTCTACGGCGGGTAAACAAATTACTGTCGAGCAATTGATAGAAAAGCGAATAATTATGAGACTATATAGGCATGATCATTGTATATAGGCATCACGTCCGAGACAAGTAGAACGAAACAATTCTGTATCTACTACTATTACTCCACACATCGACCGCTATCCAGCATGCATCTAGTGTATTGAGTTCATACGAACAGAGTAACGCCTTAAGCAAGATGACATGATGTAGAGGGATAAACTCAAGCAATATGATGAAAACCCCATCTTTTTATCCTGGATGGCAACAATACAATAGGTGCCTTTCTTCCCCTACTGTCACTGGGAAAGGACACTGCAAGATTGAACCCAAAGCCAAGCACTTCTCCCATTGCAAGAACTATAGATCTAGTAGGCCAAACCAAACCAATAATTCGAAGAGACTTGCAAGGATATTATGAGCACACATAAAAAGTTTAGAGAAGAACCAAATATCTTTCATAGATAACCTTGATCATAAACTCACAATTCATCGGATCTCGACAAACACACCGCAAAAAGAGATTACATCGAATAGATCTCCTCGAAGACCGAGGAGAACTTTGTATTGAGATCCGGAGAGAGAGAAGAAGCCATCTAGATACTAGCTATGGACCCAAAGGTCTATGGTAAACTACTCACAACTCATGGTGAGGGCGATGATGATGATGACGAAGGCCTCCGTGATGGATCCCCCTCCCGGAACAGGCTCCAAGATGGGATCTCCACGGGAACAGAAGCTACGGCGGTGGAATTAGGGTTTTCTCTCTGCGTATGGAGTTTCTGGGGTACGTAGGTATATATAGGAAGAAGAAGGGCACCGGGGGCCACACGGGACAGCCTCGAGGCAGGGGGTGCGCCCTGGGAAGGGGGGCGCACCCCCCATCCTCGAGGGCAGCCCAGCTGTCCTCTGACTTGGTCCTTACGTTTCCTGTGCGTGATTTTCTCCAAAAATATCTCTCGCGAAGGTTTCATTCCGTTTGGACTCCGTTTGATATTCCTTTTCTGCAAACCCTGAAATAGGCAAAAAACAGCAATCTGGACTGGGCCTTTGGGTTAGTAGGTTAGCCCCAAAAATGATATAAAAGTGAATGATAAAGCCCATTAAACATCCAAGACTTCATAAATAATATCATGGAACAATAAAAAATTATAGATACGTTGGACACGTATCAAGCATCCCCAAGCTTAATTCATGCTCGTCCATGAGTAGGTAAATGATAAAGAAAGAATTTTTGATGTGGAATGCTAACCAATATAGTGTTTCAATGTAATTCTCTTAGTTGTGGCACGATTGTTCAGATCTGAAAGATTCAAGATAAAAGTCTATGTTGACATAAGAAATAACAATACTTCAAGCAATACTGACAAAGCAATCATGTCTTCTCAAAATACCATGGCTAAAGAAAGTTATTCCTACAAAATCATATTGTGTTGGCTATGCTCCCTAATTATCACACAAAAATATTCATATCATGCACAACCACGATTTCAGCCAAGCATTTGTTTTCATACTCTATGTTTTCAAACCTTTCAACTTTCATGCAATACATGAGCGTGAGCAATGGATATAGCACTATGGGTGGAAGAGGTGGTTGTGGAGAAGACAAAGAGGAGGGAGATAGTCTCACATCAACTAGGCGTATCAACGGGCTATGGAGATGCCCATCAATAGATATCAATGTGAGTGAGTAGGGATTGCCATGCAACGGATGCACTAGAGCTAAGTATGAATGAAAGCTCAACAAAAGAAACTAGTGGGTGTGCATCCAACTTGCTTGCTCATGAAGACCTAGGGCATTTGAGGAAGCCCATCGTTGGAATATACAAGCCAAGTTCTATAATGAAAATTCCCACTAGTATATGAAAGTGACTAAGCATGAGACTCTCTACAATGAAGAACATGGTGCTACTTTGAAGCACAAGTGTGGAAAAAGATAGTAGTAATTGTCCCTTTTTTCCTTTTTTTTGGCCTTTCTTTTTTCTTTGGCCTTTCCCATTTTTGCGGAGGGGCTTTATAGATTCAGACTTTCCTCCCATGGGACAATGCTCTAATAATGATGATCATCAAACCTTCATTACAACACGAAATTAAAACTCGATACTACAACAACAAAGTATGACTCTATATGAATGCCTCCGGCGGTGTACCGGTATGTGCAATGAAACAAGAGTGACATGTATGAAAAATTATGCATGGTGGCTTTGCCACAAATACGATGTCAACTACATGATCATGCATGGAAATATGACAATATGATGCGTGTCATATAAACGGAATGGTGGAAAGTTGCATGGCAATATATCTTGGAATGGCTATGGAAATGCCATGATAGGTAGGTATGGTGGCTGTTTTGAGGAACATATATGGTGGCTGTTTTGAGGAAGGATATATAGTGGGTTTATGGCACCGGCGAAAGTTGCGCGGTACAAGAGAGGCTAGCAATGGTGGAAGGGTGAGAGTGCGTATAACCCATGGACTCAACATTAGTCATAAGAACTCATGTACTTATTGCAAAAATTTATGAGTCATCAAAACAAAGCAATCAACGCATGCTCCTAGGAGGGAGGTTGGTAGGAGTTAACAATCGCGCGCCCCCGACCTCCACACAAAGGTTGACACTCTACAAATACCTCATGCTTTAACTTAGCCACACAACGGTTCACCATACGTGCATGCTACGGGAATCACTAACCTTAACACGAGTATTTCTCAATTTCATAATAACTCCACTAGCATGACTCTAATATCACTATCCTCATGTCTCAAAACAATTACCAAGCATCCAACATCTTTTTCTATTCAATGCACTTGTTGTGATTTTTTTTACTACATTGACATTGGATGTTTATCATGTGAATACTAGTTTCTTTAGCCTAAACACTTTACCATGCTGTTTTAATAGACAATAAAATAGATATAAGTGAAGCATGTGAGTTCAACAATTTCTACAAAATATTACCACCACCATGCTCTAAAAGATATAAGTGAAGCACTAGAGCAAAAACTATTCAACTCAAAACATATAAGAGATGCACTTAGAGTGTTCTAACAATTTCTAGTCCATGTTTAACTCTCTCAAATAGGTGTGTCCAGCAAGGATGATTGTGGCAAACTAACAAGAAAAGAATCAAATTATACAAGACGCTCCAAGCAAAACACATAACATGTTGCGAATAAAAATATAGCTCCAAGTATAGTTACCGATGAATGAAAACGAAAGAGGGGATGCCTTCCCGGGGCATCCCCAAGCTTAGGCTTTTGATAATCTTGAATTTACTTGGGGTTCTATGGGAATCCCCAAGCTTAGGCCTTTGCTACTCCTTGTTCCATAGTCCATCAACGCAATTCTCAAAACACGAAAACTTCACAACACAAAACTTAGAAAAAATTCTCGTGATCTCCGTTAGTAAGACAAAGCAAACCACTACTCAAAGGTACAGCAAGTAATTCATTCTTTGTTATAATGGTGATAAACCTAGTGTACTACAAGTTCTCTACGGTTCATATCCTCCAATATTACTCATAGATGCATCGAAATAAGCAAACAACACACGAAAAACAGAATCTGCCAAAGACAGAACAGTCTGTAGTAATCTACAGGGTTTAGCTACTTTTGGAACGCCAAAAAATTCAAACTAAATTGGTAAATTTGCGCAATTTTTCTACCAATCAGCAGCAAAAATAATCAACTAAAAGCACACTGCAGTAAAATCCCATGACTACTTTAGCTAGCGCTAACGATTCTGTTTTTCACAGCAATATCATATAAACTTCACACAAGTCTTACCAAAGGTTCTACTTGGCACAAACACTAAACAAAACATGAAAACACATCTAATCTGAGGCTAGATGCAATACTTATTCCCTAACAGCAACAAAAAAACACAAAATTGGGTTGCCTCCCAACAAGCGCAATCATTTAACGCCCCTAGCTAGGCACGATACAAGATAGATCTAGGTATTGCCATCTTTGGAAGGCAATCCATAAGTGGCTCTCATGATAGATTCATATGGTAATTTGATTTTCTTTCTAGGAAAGTGTTCCATGCCTTTCCTTAACGGAAATTGGAATCTAATATTTCCTTCCTTCATATCAATAATTGCACCAATCATTCTAAGGAAAGGTCTACCAAGAATAATAGGACATGAAGGATTGCAATCTATATCAAGGACAATGAAATCTACGGGCACATAATTGCTATTGGCACCAATAAGAAAATCATTAATTCTTCCCATAGGTTTCTTAATGGTGGAATCCACAAGAAGCAAATTTAAAGAACAATCATGAAGCTCATGGAACCCTAGCAAATCACACAAAGTTTTTGGGATGGTGGAGACACTTGCACCCAAATCACACAAAGCATAGCATTCATGATATTTTATTTTTATTTTTACAGTAGGTTCCCATTCATCATAAAGCTTTCTAGGTATAGAAACTTCCAACTTAAGTTTTTCTTCATAAGATTGCATCAAAGCATCAACTATGTGTTTAGTGAAAGCTTTATTTTGACTATAAGCATGCGGAGAATTTAGCACGGATTGCAACAAGGAAATACAATCAATCAAAGAGCAATTATCATAATTGAATCCCTTGAAATCCAAAGTAGTGGGTTCATCACTATGCAAAGTTTTAATCACTTCACTCCCACTTTTCGCATTTTTAGCATCAAGATCTAAAAACTCCGGATCATTGGGACACCTTAAAGCACAATCATCTCCAATCCTATTCTCATCAAGATTAATACTAGAAAACAAGGATCTAATAGGAGACACATCAATAACTTTCAGATCTTCATCTTTATTTCCATGATAACTAGAAGAACACTATTTAATATAATTCTCTCTTTTAGCACGCATTCTAGCGTTCTTTCTTTGCATTCATCAATGGAAATTCTCATGGCTTTGGGAGACTCATTGATATCATGCTTAGGTGGGATAGATCTAAGTTTGAAAGAATCAACATCAAGAGTAATTCTATCCACACTTCTAGCCAATTCATCAACTTTAAGAAATTTCTCTTCAAGCATAGCATTGAAATTGTTTTGCAAGATCATAAACTCCTTAACACTAGTTTCAAATTCAGAAGGCATCTTTCCATAAGAGTTGTTGTAGGAATTACCAAAATTATTAGAGGGATTACTAGGAAAAGGCCTAGGATTAAAATTACCTCTATAAGCATTGTTACCAAAATTATTCCTACCAACAAAATTCACATCCAAAGATTCATTGTTATTCTCAATCAAAGTGGACAAAGGCATATTATTAGGATCAAAAGAAGCACTCTTAGCAGCAAACAATTTCATAAGTTCATCCATCTTTCCACTCAAAACACTAATTTCTTCGATAGCATGCACTTTTTTACTAGTAGATCTTTCGGTGTGCCATTGAAAATAATTAACCATAATATTATCTAGGTGTTTGGTAGCTTCTCCTAAGGTGGTTTCCATGAAAGTGCCTCCGACGGCCGAATCTAAAAGATTTCTAGAAGAAAATTCAAGCCAGCATAAAATTTCTGAATAATCATCCATAGATTCCAACCATGTGTAGGGCAATTACGTATCATCAATTTCATTCTCTCCCAAGGTTGTGCAACATGCTCATGATCTAGTTGCTTAAAATTCATTATATCGTTTCTAAGAGAGATGATCTTAGAGGAGGGAAATACTTCGAGATAAAAGCATCCTTGCACTTATTCCACGAATCAATACTATTTCTAGGCAAAGATGAAAACCAAGTTTTAGCACGATCTCTAAGTGAAAACGGAAATAATTCAATTTAACAATATCGTTATCCGTATCCCTTTTCTTTTCAATATCACACAAATCAACAAAGTTATTTAGATGGGTAGCGGCATCTTCACTAGGAAGGCCGGAGAATTGATCTTTCATGACAAGATTCAACAAAGCAGCATTGATCTCACAAGATTTAGCATCGGTAATAGGAGCAATCGGAGTGCTAATAAAATCATTGTTGTTGGTATTGGAGAAGTCACACAATTTGGTATTGTTCTGAGCCATAGTGACAAACAAACAATCCAACACACACAAGCGAACGAAAAACACACGGTGGAAGAAGGGCAAATAAAACAGCAAGGGTGAAGTGGGGGAGAGGAAAATGAGAGGCAAATAAATTTAATGCGAAGGATAAGGGTTTTTGATAGGTACTTGGTATATGGCTTTTGCGTAAGCCTCCCCGGCAACGGCGCCAGAAATTGGCTAGTTGACGGGATGGCAAATCTTGACTTGACTTGGCGTGAGTCTCCCCGGCAACAGCGCCAGAAATTCTTCTTGCTACCTCTTGAGCTTGCGTTGTATTCCCTCGAAGAGGAAAGGGAGATGCAGCACAGTAGCGTAAGTATTTCCCTTAGTTTTTGAGAACCAAGGTATCAATCTAGTAGGAGACCACGCGCGAGTCCCTCGCACCTGCACAAACAAATAAGAACTTCGCAGCCAATGCGATAAGGGGTTGTCAATCCCTTTACGATCACTTACGAGAGTGAGATCTGATAGAGATGATAATTATATTTTTGGTATTTTTGGTTTAATAAAATAGCAAATAAAGCAAGAAAAGTAAAGTAGATGCAGATTGATATGTTGAGAATAGACCCGGGGGCCATAGTTTTCTCTAGTGGCTTCTCTCATGATAGCGATATTCTACGGCGGGTAAACAAATTACTGTCGAGCAATTGATAGAAAAGCAAATAATTATGAGACTATCTAGGCATGATCATTGTATATAGGCATCACGTCCGAGACAAGTAGACCGAAACGATTCTGCATCTACTACTATTACTCCACACATCGGCCGCTATCCAGCATGCATCTAGTGTATTGAGTTCATACGAACAGAGTAATGCCTTAAGCAAGATGACATGATGTAGAGGGATAAACTCAAGCAATATGATGAAAACCCCATCTTTTTATCCTCGATGGCAACAATACAATACGTGCCTTGTTGCCCCTACTATCACTGGGAAAGGACACCGCAAGATTGAACCCAAAGCCAAGCACTTCTCCCATTGCAAGAACTATAGATCTAGTAGGCCAAACCAAACCAATAATTCGAAGAGACTTGCAAGGATATTATAATCATACATAAAGAGTTCAGAGAAGAACCAAATATTTCTCATAGATAATCTTGATCATAAACCCACAATTCATCGGATCTCGACAAACACGCCGCAAAATGAGATTACATCGAATAGATCTCCTCGAAGACCGAGGAGAACTTTGTATTGAGATCCGGAGAGAGAGAAGAAGCCATCTAGATACTAGCTATGGACCCGAAGGTCTGTGGTAAACTACTCACAACTCATGGTGAGGGCGATGATGATGATGATGAAGGCCTCCGTGATGGATCCCCCTCCCGGAACAGGCTCCAAGATGGGATCTCCACGGGAACAAAAGCTACGGCGGTGGAATTAGGGTTTTCTCTCTGCGTATGGAGTTTCTGGGGTACGTAGGTATATATAGGAAGAAGGAGGGCACCAGGGGCCACACGGGCCATCCTCGAGGCAGGGGGCGCGCCCTGGGAAGGGGGGCGCGCCTAGGGTGGACTAACGAGCTGCTCGGCTCGTTAAGCTCGTGCTCGTTAAGGCTCGGCTCGTTAAGCTCGTTAAGATTAACGAGCAGAAAACCCTGCTCGGCTTGGTTCGTTTGAAGCTCGTTAAGCTCGTTAGCGCTTGATACGTCCAAAACGTATCTATAATTTCTGCTTGCTCCATGCTTCTTCTGTGTGATATTGCTATGATATTTATGCACTTCCATACACTTTTGATCATATTTGGACTAACCTATTAACTCAGTGCACCACAGTGCCAGTTCCTGTTTTTTGCTGTTTTTCTATTTCAGGTTTCCCCCATATTAAAAGTGCTCCAAAAATTCTGGGAAAAATACAGGAAAAATCAGCGTACAGGAAGCTTCGAGAAGAACTAAAGCGGGGCCAGAGGGGAGCCAGGGGTGGCCCAGGCGGCCACCCG
Organism: Secale cereale; assembly: GCA_902687465.1. Lineage (NCBI taxonomy): Eukaryota > Viridiplantae > Streptophyta > Magnoliopsida > Poales > Poaceae > Secale > Secale cereale. The sequence continues at coordinate 499,652,784 of LR738714.1, forward strand.
GCGCAGCCCCACCCCTGGCCGCGCCAGGGGGGCGCTTGGGGCCCCGGCTCCGCCTCTGGTGACCCCCCTTCGCATATATATTCCTCGCGTACCGAAACCCTTGAGGACGGAACCCTTTTTCGCGATCTCGCCTCTGTTCTGCCGCCGCCGCGCTTCCAAGATCGGGAGCATCAGGAGAACTCTTCCCGGCACCCTGCCGGAGGGGAGAACCACCACCGGGAGCTTCTCCACCACCATGGACGCTTCCCGGATGAGTCGTGAGTAGTCCACCTTGGACCATGGGTCCATGATCAGTAGCTATGTGATGTTCTCCTCCCCTCTTTGTTCTTCATGGTTTAGACCTCGTGAGCTGCCCTACATGATCGAGGCACATATGTAATCTTTATGCTGTTGCTCTGCTGAGTTTGCTGGGATCCGATGGATTATGAGATTATGTTCAGATTGTGTGTGAGTAATATATTTGATTCACCTCTTTCATATTTATGTTCTTGAGTAATTCTTGCATGTTCTCCGTTGCTGTTTATTGCTTTGGCCAAGTAGTAGGTAGTAACTCCAAGAGGGAGCGTTATGCTTGATTGTGGGTTCATGCCCCCTGATGACTAGCTTGAGTGACAGAAACATGAGTCTAGGGGATGTGCTGTTGCCACAAGGGGGAAAACAACGGTGCTTGTACTTGCGGGTGCAAGGATTATCTACTTTACGCAAAGTTCTTTTAATGCAGTTGTCTGTTGCTTTGAGTTTACACTTTGGGTGGGATTCGCAACTTAATACCAGCGAGATGTTCTGGATAGATATCTCAAGGTGGATGATTAGTAGTAGATGCAGATAGATTTCGGTCTACTTGCCTTGGCGTACCGCCCATGCTTTTGAGCCTCTACCTTTCCTTGCAGCATAGTTAGCATTGGTTTGCGCACATAATCCTGTCAATTGCCCAGCTGTAATTTGTTTACCTCGCTTTGCAGTTTTATCGTCTTTTGAGAGAGAGACATCACTAGTGAACATCATGGGACCCCGGTCCATATTACCACCACTGATCACACCCGCTATTTACTTCCTGTCTTTATTTCCTAGTTGCAGTCATAGCTATCATTATTATCTCTTGTGTTTGATCCTTTGTAAACAACAAGGCCGCAGGGATTGACAACCTCTCTGTACTCGTTGGGAGCAAAGTTATTTGTATCTGTGTGCAGGTCCTGTCAACCGCTAAGTTTCTGGCGCCGTTGACACCTTCTTGTCGACCCTCGGAGTCTCACGGGATTCGATCCTTGGTATCTTTGCCAAGGGAAATTTGCTGCTACGCTACATCTGAAACCTTCCACTTGGGGTAACCAACGAGGGGCGAGAAGCCATCAAGCAAAGTTTCTGGCGCCGTTGCCGGGGACTCCACTCTTCAAGATAGGGGAGTTGCACGTTATCTTTTATCTTTGCTTTTTAGTCTTGTTAGTTTACCTTTCAGTTTTTGCTTTAGTGTCCTTTATCAAAAATCACAAAAAAATTATTTGCTTTTCTGTTAGTAGTCCTTTCTGTTTAGTCAAGCATGTTAGGATTTGGTGCTTTGAGGGAATCAGAAGTTCTAGATTTCCATCAAAGGGGTGGAACACTTCCCTAGAAAGAAGATTAAGTTGCCTTTTGAGTCCGTTACACGGGCTAGCTATTCTCTTACTCTTGATAAAACTTGATCTTCTCTTTTTGCATCATGCCTAGCTTAAAGGCATAAAAGAAAGGGCTTTTGGGAGGCAGCCCACAGCGAATTAGGTTTTATTTTGCTTTTGTTGTGTCTTGATGTTTGTTACTACAGTAGCATCATCATTGTATCTTTTCTTTTCAGCTTTGTGCCAAGTTTAGCCTCCGATTGCAAGAAAGTTCAAAAGTTGTGACGTGCTGTCCAGAAAACAGATTCTGTCCTCGGACAGAAAAATTCGAATAAAATCGCCAGATCATCTTTTTGATCTGAATTTTTTTTGACAGCGTGCTCTATACAATTGGCTTTCGTGCGTCTGTTCTGAGTTTTTTGATTTGGGTTGCAGAAGTGCTCCGAAAAAATTATTTACTACCTGCTGGTCTGTTTTTCACAGATTCTGTCCTGTTTTGCCTTTTCTTCGTTTTGCAAACCTTGAGCTTGCTTTTTCTTTGCAAAAACCTTTTGGCAATCTTGAGAAACAGTAGCTCTTCAAGATTATCTTTATTTCCAGTAGGGAAAAATTATTTTATTGTGGGTACTAACCTCGCTAATCAGATTATGATGAGTTATGTATGAAGGGATTTTTCAAGTGTGCGAGGGAAGATGATAAAAGAAGATTCAGGACGGTCAAACGCTCAAGCTTGGGGATGCCCCCATGCACCCCCAAGAAATATTCAAGAAGACTCAAGCGTCTAAGCTTGGGGATGCCCCCATGCATCCCCTTCTCCATCAACAATTATCAGTTCGTCTTTCGTTCCACTATAATTATCACTTCATGTGTTATGTGCTATGCTTGGAGCGTCTTGCTCTTAGTTTTCTTTAGCTTTGCTTGCTGCTCATAACAAGTTAGAACCCATCTTTCTTTGTGTGGGAGAGAAACACGCTCCACTTCAACCTAGAACACAACATAGGATTTTCATGCTTATCTTTGATGTGTGTGTTCTTTGTCTTTCCATAGCTGCTGTCATGTTTAGCTCTTAGTTTTCATGCTTTTCTTTTTAAAGAGCTTTTGTTTAGTTGGTTGCCGAACTCTCTTGAGTTTTCATGTTTATCTTGTTAAGAGAGTTTGCCTGTTGCACTGAGTTGTGTGTCTTAACTTAAAGTAGGTAATTGAGGTTGCTATTTAATTTTAGTAGTAACTTGCAATAGTTTTGAGGTATTGCCATGAGTAATGTCTGAACTTTTGGTGTCAAGAGCTTTAGCCTATTAGTGATAGATGTCGTATTTTGGGCAATCCGTGTTTATTTTCGAAAACCTACAAATAGTTGAGAACATTAGCTACTAAATGGATCACTAATCTTTGGAGGGATCGAATATTAGAGTACACTCACGTACCATGAGTCGAGGATGCGCAAGGATAACCAAACCCCCATACACTCCTCCTCGGGGTACTTGTCTCTTTGTGAACCTCCTAATTAGATTGAGAGTTACCGATAATAAGTGCATGAGTTCTTCGGACTAATGTGAGTATTCGAAAGTTGACACTTCCACCTAGCCATATTTTTGTAGCCTCTTCGGTACCGTGCATTGCCCTTTCTCACCTCGATAGTTGGCGCATACTTCGCCGGTGCATTCAAATCCTTGGCACGATACGCTCTGTCATCATAAGCCTCATTATATCCTTCCTCAAAACAGCCACCATACCTACCTATCAAGGCATTTCCATAGCCTTTCCGAGATACATTGACATGCAACATCCATCTTCTCATGACTTGATCTTCATGTCATACATGCTTCTTGCTTGATCGATGAGTCGCATGCTAGTTGGGCCTTGCCCTAATCATTGCTACATGACGCGCTAGTATCATTGCATATCCTGCTACACTGGCAGAGGCATACATTTGCATACATCATGATAGTTTCATTTTCTTTATGTTGAGTACTTTTGTAAAGTGTGAAAGATCTTCTATACTTCTTGTAATATATAGAGTGTTGCCCCTAAAGTGAGGAAAAGATCCCAAAGAGAACAAAATCAAAAGATCCCAAAGAGGACAAAATCAAAAGATCCCAAAGAGGACAAAATCAAAAGATCCCAAAGAGGACAAATTAGAGTTAAATAGAAAGAGCCATTGAGGCCACAAAAAATAGAAAAAAAAATAGAAAAAAGAGAAAAAGAAATAAAAAGAGAGAAGGGGGCACACTACTATTCCTTTTGAGAGATCCACACTCGTACTCCATCTTATACCTTGTACTCCATAGAGATTATCATTCATGCATATAGCTATGTGGGGACCTTCACACTATAGAACTTGGCTTGTATATTCCAACGATGAGCCTCCTCAAAAGAGCTCTAGGTCTTCTTGAGCAAGCAAGTTGGATGCACCCCCACTAGTTCCATTGGAGAGCTTACCTTAGCTCATATGTGCATCCGTTGCATGGCAATCCCTACTCCTCACATCATATCTATCATTTGGCTTTCTCTCGCCTATGATTGTCCTCATTGATGTGAGCCTTTCACACCTTTTTTTGTCTTCCCCCTTCATCATTTTTCTCTCTTTGCCATCCTAAGTGTCAACTTTCTTGCTTACGCTCATCGATTGCATGAGTGCTCAAAATATCGAAAGGGAGTGGATCATTTTGACTTGTACCTGGCTGACGGTCTGGGGATGAGTCAAGATAAGATTCCAAAGAAGACCAAGTGTGAAACTTTAGTAGATTAAGTTCTCAACAATACAAAAACTATGTTTTACTCTCTCGTATATCCCTATCTCTTTTCTTGCACGCAAACACCATTTGGAGACATTCGAGTCACGGACAGCGAGAGCTCTTGCACCTTTATGTTCTTATGTTGCTTGTTACAATGCTAATATAGACTCTTGCTTGTTATGACTTGAACTGAATTACATGCCTTGATTGCTTTACTTAAAAGTTCTTATATGATTGGTAGCATGTCACCACAGAAATTATGCTTGTTATCATTTACCTACTCGAGGACGAGCAGGAATTAAGCTTGGGGATGTTGATACGTCCAAAACGTATCTATAATTTCTGCTTGCTCCATGCTTCTTTTGTGTGATATTGCTATGATATTTATGTACTTCCATACAGTTTTGATCATATTTGGACTAACCTATTAACTCAGTGCACCACAGTGCCAGTTCCTGTTTTCTGCTGTTTTTCTATTTCAGCTTTCCCCCATATTAAAAGTGCTCCAAAAATTCCGGGAAAAATACAGGAAAAATCAGCGTACATGAAGCTTCGAGAAGAACCAAAGCGGGGCCAGAGGGGAGCCAGGGGTGGCCCAGGCGGCCACCCGGCGCGGCCCCACCCCTGGCCGCGCCAGCGGGGCGCCTGGGGCCCCGGCTCCGCCTCTGGTGACCCCCCTTCGCATATATATTCCTCGCGTCCCGAAACCCTCGAGGACGGAACCCTTTTTCGCGATCTCGCCTCTGTTCCGCCGCCGCCGCGCTTCCAAGATCGGGAGCATCAGGAGAATCTCTTCCCGGCACCCTGCCGGAGGGGAGAACCACCACCGGGAGCTTCTCCACCACCATGGACGCTTCCCGGATGAGTCGTGAGTAGTCCACCTTGGACCATCGGTCCATGATCAGTAGCTATGTGATGTTCTCCTCCCCTCTTTGTTCTTCATGGTTTAGACCTCGTGAGCTGCCCTACATGATCGAGGCACATATGTAATCTTTATGCTGTTGCTCTGCTGAGTTTGCTGGGATCCGATGGATTATGAGATTATGTTCAGATTGTGTGTGAGTAATATATTTGATTCACCTCTTTTATATTTATGTTCTTGAGTAATTCTTGCATGTTCTCCGTTGCTGTTTATTGCTTTGGCCAAGTAGTAGGTAGTAACTCCAAGAGGGAGCGTTATGCTTGATTATGGGTTCATGCCCCCTGATGACTAGCTTGAGTGACAGAAACATGAGTCTAGGGGATGTGCTGTTGCCATAAGGGGGAAAACAACGGTGCTTGTACTTGCGGGTCCAAGGATTATTTACTTTACGCAAAGTTCTTTTAATGCAGTTGTCTGTTGCTTTGAGTTTACACTCTGGGTGGGATTCGCAACTTAATACCAGCGAGATGTTCTGGATAGATATCTCAAGGTGGATGATTAGTAGTAGATGCAGATGGATTTCGGTCTACTTGCCTTGGCGTACCGCCCATGCTTTTGAGCCTCTACCTTTCCTTGCAGCATAGTTAGCATTGGTTTGCGCACATAATCCTGTCAATTGCCCAGCTGTAATTTGTTTACCTCGCTTTGCTGTTTTATCGTCTTTTGGGAGAGAGACATCACTAGTGAACATCATGGGACCCCGGTCCATATTACCACCACTGATCACACCCGCTATTTACTTCCTGTCTTTATTTCCTAGTTGCAGTCATAGTTATCATTATTATCTCTTGTGTTTGATCCTTTGTAAACAACAAGGCCGGAGGGATTGACAACCTCTCTGTACTCGTTGGGAGCAAAGTTATTTGTATCTGTGTGCAGGTCCTGTCAACCGCTAAGTTTCTGGCACCGTTGACACCTTCTTGTCGACCCTCGGAGTCTCACGGGATTCGATCCTTGGTATCTTTGCCAAGGGAAATTTGCTGCTACGCTACATCTGAAACCTTCCACTTGGGGTAACCAACGAGGGGCGAGAAGCCATCAGCGCTCGCGAGCGCTCGTTAACAGATTATAATGTGTTACAATCTACATTGTGAGTGCATATGTGTGCTTTTTAAGATGAATAATGGTGGCTACGAAATGAAATACACTAGTTTGTTGCCTCCTATGTTGATTAGAATTAATAGGATAGCTAAGGTGCTACAAAAGTTTGTCACGTAAGATGAAATATGTGTTGTGTTGTTACTAACAAGCTTAACGAGCTACTCGTGAAACTCGTTAGCTCGCTCGTTAAGCTCGTTAAGCTTAACGAGCTAAAATCAATGATTGGCTCTGTTCATTAAGAAGCGAGCTACGAGCTTAACGAGCCGAACTATTGAGCGCTCACTAAGCTCGTGAGCTACGAGCTTTTGGTCCAGCCCTAGGCGCGCCCCCACCCTCGAGGGCAGCCCGGCTGTCCCCTGACTTGGTCCTGACGTTTCCCATGCGTGATTTTCTCCAAAAATATCTCTCGTGAAGATTTCATTCCGTTTGGATTCCGTTTGATATTCCTTTTCTGCAAAACCCTGAAATAGGCAAAAAAAACTGCAATCTGGACTGGACCTTTGGGTTAGTTGGTTAGCCCCAAAAATGGTATAAAAGTGAATGATAAAGCCCATTAAACATCCAGGACTTCATAAATAATAGCATGGAACAATAAAAAATTATAGATACGTTGGAGACGTATCACCCACATGGTTTCTAGAAAGTAGGCGTGTTCGATAAACTAACAATAAAACATGGCTTTCGGCAAAGAACTGTTTGCGTTAGGCGACCTTGCACAAACGTTTCCATACAAAAAACTATGTGTGGTCTACATACATACGGAAATATTTTTCTGGGATTCGACGTGTGGGATGTACATACGAACGGAAACGATTGGGTTTCGATGCCTCACCAGATCGCACACGAGCTCATTTTGCCCCAGCCTTTGTGCCAGGAGGGCCTATCCCCAATGGTTTCTGGGTCATGTTGGAAGGACCCCCCCCCCCCTATCGCACACACTCACTTGGTGACGGTTCCATACGCCATCGCAGAAAGGTTTTAAAAACCGTTTGTATAGCACCTCGTTGTACATGTGACTGATCCATTTTGAACTCCTTCAAAATCTTATCAAGGTATGTACTCATCGTAAGTCTTATCAAGCGTCTTGATCTATCTCTGTAGATCTTGATGTCCAATATGTAAGCAGTTTCACCGAGGTCATTCTTTGAAAAACTCCTTTCAAACGCTCCTTTTATGCTTCCCAGAAAATTCTACATCATTTTTTATCAACAATATGTCATTCACACACACTTATCAGAAATGTAGTAGTGCTCCCACTCACTTTCTTGTAAATACAAGCTTCACCGTAAGTCTGTATGAAACCATATGCTTTGGTCATCTCATCAAAGCATATATTCCAACTCCGAGATGCTTGCACCATTCCATAGATGGATCACTGGAGCTTGCACACTTTGTTAGCACCTTTAGGATCACAAAACCTTCTGGTTGCATCATATACAACTCTTCTTTCAGAAATCCATTAAGAAATGCAGTTTTTACATCCATTTGCCAGATTTCATAATCATAAAATGCAGCAATTGCTAACATTATTCAGACAAAGTTAAACATTGCTACGGGTGTCGGTGTCAAAACCGGCAGATCTCGGGTAGGGGGTCCTGAACTATGCGTCTGACGATTGATGGTAACAGGAGGCTGGGGACATGATGTTTACCCAGGTTCAGGCCCTCTCGATCGAGGTAAAACCCTACTTCCTACTATATTCATATGGATGAATATGAATGCAAGAGTTGATCTACCTCGAGATCGTAATGGCTAAACCCTAAAGTCTACCCTATGAGGATTTGAGATTCTTCGTTAGCCTCTACGGACTGAACCCTCCGGTTTATATACACACCGGAGGGGCCTAGGGTTTGTACATAACATCTTGCAGAGGACAGAAAGATTACACCCGAACCTAGAACTTGTCATTACATGAATACAGGAGTCCTATCCGGATACGAGAGATGATCTTCAACTATGATCTTCATAGCCCACCAAGAGTTATCTGGCCTCCCGAGGACCCCTCGATCCAGAACTCCCTCAGTAGCCCCTGAACTTGACTTCAATGACGATGAGTTCGGCTTCCATATTGTCTTCGGTGTTGCAAGGCGGGTTCCTTCTTCCGAATATATCTTCTGCAAAAAGGAGTCTTGTGTTCGGCTCTGCAAGGTTAGTACAACCAACTTTTGGGTGAAGCGTCGCGTCCAAACCACTAACATATCGAACCGTTTTATTTGGTCTTAGTTTTGTGTTTTGAGGTATATCCTCATTGACACGTCCCATCAGAATAGAGATCGTGCCCGCTTATTGTGGGATCCTTATCAATATGACATGGGCACCCACGCCGCGCATTATGCACGACCGCTTTGGGAACCGGCGAGGTTTACGGCTAAAGTGGGGGGGGGGACGCTCTGTATTCATAGCGTTATAAAAGGATACCCATCCCTTTCATCAGCCCCACGCCTTCCTCAAGCTCGAGCTCTCCAATCTCACTATCCCCAGCATTCTCGTCTCCTGCGCCCACCGCTCCTCGTTCCTTAACCACTACTCCCCTTCCCAGCAATGGCTGGATCCAGTGCCAGGGACAAGTGGGAAGCTTCCACGGTCACTGAAAAGACCGTGGATGATCTACAGAGTGCGGGCTATCTCGCCGCCAACATCGCGCACCAAGTCCCTGCCGAGGGTCAGGTGATTCCCGTCCCTGAGGCGGTTGAGAGGGTAGTGTTTAGTTCTTACTTCATTAGGGGGCTAGGGTTTCCACTCCACCCCTTTGTTCGGGGTCTTTTGGTCTTATATAGGCTACATTTCCATGATCTAGCCCCGAACTCAATCCTTCACATATCCGCTTTCATAGTGGTATGTGAAGCTTTCCTCCGCATCCCTCCACACTTTGGCATATGGCTCAAAACCTTCAACGTGAAGCCGAAGGTGGTGGATGGACAGCACGCGGAGTGCGGGGGGGCATGATGAGCAAGCTCTCGAATGCAACTTGGACCAAGGGCTCATTCGTGGAGATGAATAAGGTCTGGCAGCAGGAGTGGTTCTACATCACCAAACCCCGCGATGCCAAATGGGCGGTGGACCCTGCTTTTAGATTCGTACCCCAGAGAGGTTGACCTCCTGGACCAAAAAGGGTCTAGACTGGGGGTCGCATACTGGAGTGATGACTCTCGTGAGTCGCGTGTCCAGCGTGATATCCATGGGGCACCTGCTCTCATCCGTGGTTCAGGTAATGCTGACCCGGCTTATTCTCCCTTGCCAAAGCCAGGACTCCTCCCTATGGGAGTTCGATCTTGCAGGAGATAAGCCGCTAAAGCATCTCTTTGGCTTTACACACAAAGAGATATGGAAGCATCTCTTTAAGAGCCAGAAGGAGTGGCCGGCTGATACGTCTCCGTCGTATCTATAATATTTGATTGTTCCATGCCAATATTCTACAACTTTCATATACTTTTGGCAACTTTTTATACTATTTTTTAGACTAACATTTGATCCGATGCCCAGTGCTAGTTCCTGTTTGTTGCATGTTTTTTGTTTCGCAGAATATCCATATCAAACGGAGTCCAAACATAATAAAAACGGACGGATATATGTGAATTTTGGGAAGCGGAACCAACGTGAGACGATGCCCGAGTGGGCCACGAGGCAGGGGGCGCGGCCACAAGGGGCAAGCAAGCCCTGGGCCCTCGTGGCCACACCGTAAGGCGGTTGATGCCCTTCTTTTGCCGCAAGAAAGCTAATATCCGGATAAAAATCGTAATCGGAGTTACGGATCTCCGGGAATATAAGAAACGGTGAAGGGCCAGAATCTGGGAACGCAGAAACAGAGAGAGACGGATCCAATCTCGGAGGGGCTCTCACCCCTCCGCCGCCATGGAGGCTATGGAGCAGAGGGGAAACCCTTCTCCCATCTAGGGAGAAGGTCAAGGAAGAAGAAAAAGGAGGGGGGCTCTCTCCCCCTCGCTTCCGGTGGCGCCGGAGTGCCACCGGGGCCATCATCGTGTGACGGCGATCTACACCAACACCTCCGTCATCTTCAACAACACCTCCATCCCCTTCCCCCATCTATCTACAGCGGTCCACTCTCCCGCAACCCGCTGTACCCTCTACTTGAACATGGTGCTTTATGCTCCATATTATTATCCAATGATGTGTGCCATCCTATGATGTCTGAGTAGATTTTCGTTGTCCTATCGGTGATTGGTGAGTTGCTATGATTGATTTAATTTGCTAGTGGTTATGTTGCTGTCCTTTGGTGCCCATCATATGAGCGCGCGCGTGGGTCAAACCATAGGGTCAGTTGTATGTTGATAGGACTATGTATTGTTACCCCCTCAATCCCGTATGCATCAATTTCTACACTAAGTTGAAGCTTCTTGTTGGGATTTACCTTAATGAACGTTAGTAGTTGCGGATGCTTGCTAATAGTTCCAATCATAAGTGCATAGAATTCCAAGTCAGGGATGACATGCTAGCGGTGGCCTCTCCCACATAAAACTTGCTATCGGTCTACTAACGTAGTCAATTGCTTAGGGGCAATTTCGCAACTCCTACCACCACTTTTCCACACTCGCTATACTAACTTTATCGCTTATTTATCTTAACAGCCCCTAGTTTATATTTACGTGCTGTTTATATTCTTGCAAACATATCCCACAAAAACTACAAACTACTTCTAATTTCATAGTTGTTCTAGGTAAAGTAAACGTAAAGCGTGCGTAGAGTTGTATCGGTGGTCGATAGAACTTGAGGGAATATTTGTTCTGCCTTTAGCTGCTCGTTGGGTTTGACACTCTTACTTATCGAAAGAGGCTACAACTGATCCCCTACACTTTTGGGTTATCAAGACCTTTTTCTGGCGCCGTTGCCGTGGAGCAATAGCATGGGGTGAATATTCTCGTGTGCGCTTGTTTGCTTTATCACTAAGTAGATTTTATTTGCTGTTCTAAGTTGTTCTCTATCTTTAGTTATGGATATGGAACACGAAATACCCAAAAAAATAGGTGTAATTGCTACTCATGGAGATGGGGAACCTCCTAAAACCGTCGATGCTCATTATGTGAAAGATATTATGTACTACTTTGATAATCCTGAGAAAACCCCATTCAACTATGTAATGGGAGTAACGTTGGATCAATGTGAATACTTTAGGGATTATCGCTTGACACAAAAAGGGAAACTGTTATGGGATCAAATTCATTTGTTGCATTGGTATGCTCGGCAACTATGCTTGTGATATGATTATACTTGTTGCTCTAGGATGAAGGCTCCACACCTTCCCTTTTCATGCAAATTTAATGATAATGAAACCTTAGCTTCTTATGCTAATGGTATATTTAATTATTATGATGTGGAACAAAAAGAAGAATTCATTGCTTTTAAAGGTGCTTATGAAATTGAATCTATGTTTAAAAAGAATGATGCTTTTGATGATGATGTTTCTAGGCCTGAAAATCTTGCTATATTGAAATATTGCTATCTGAATTATGAATATAACTCTGATATTGATGCGTTTATTGAGAAGGTCTCCGCTATCGAAGAAGAGACTAATATTTTGCAGGAGTCTATGGAAGAAAGAATCAATGACATTCTGAGCTCATTGGATGAAAAAGATGAGGAGGAGAGCGAAAACAAAAGGAGGAAGAGCAGATTAGCTACCCGTGCCCACCTTCTAATGAGAGTAACTCTTCAACTCATACATTGTTTAATTTCCCATTATACTTACCGAAGGATGAATGCTATGATGATTGTTATGATCCCATTGATTCTTTTGAAATATCCATTTTTGATGATCCTTGCTATGCTTGTGGCCAAGATGCCAATATGAATTATGCCTATGGAGATGAACTTGCTATAGTTCCTTATGTTAAAAATGAGATAGTTGCTATTGCACCCACACATGATAGTCCTATTATCTTTTTGAATTCTCCAAACTACACTATATTGGAGAAGTTTGCACTTATTAAGGATTATATTGATGGGTTGCCTTTTTCCGTTACACATGATGATTTTGATGGATGTAATATGCATGTGCTTGCTGCTCCTACTTGCAATTATTATGAGAGAGGAACTACATCTCCGCCTCTCTATGTTTCCAACACGATAAAATTGCAAGAAACTGCTTATACTATGCATTGGCCTTTACATGATGTGCATGAATTGTTCTTGTATGACATGCCGATGCATAGGAAGAGAGTTAGACTTCGTTTTTGCATGACACATATCACTTTCTGCTCACTACTAAAATTCAAATCATTGCTAATTAAAATTGGCTTTGATATACCTTGGGATCCGGGTGGATCCATTACTTGAGCACTATAAGCCTAGCTTAATGGCTATAAAGAAAGCGCTGCCAGGAAGATAACCGGAAGTTTTAGAGAGTCATTCATTTCTCTTGTGTGCTTTTATAAATTTTAAAAACAAAAAATAAAGAGGGGAACCTAAAACTTTTTCAAAAAGAAAAGTGAAAGTAAGAAGGACGAGCACCGTTGAAATGGGGGAGCTCCTTGAACTTTGTTCATGCCCATGGAAACTTTGCAAATCTTGAATTACAAAAACTTTTCAATAAAAATAATTATCCCCTTGTATAATTCCATTGTATTATAAAAAAATGTGCCAAGAGTTTCCTTTAGGATGATTAAACTGCTTGTTGGTTTGTGCGGTGCAAAAACAGAATCTTTGGCTATAGTGCGCGATAGGATCTGAAACTTTCTGCAAATCTTGCTATACGATTTTTTTTATTTTTCCTAGTTTTGCCAAAAAAATTAGAGTTACAGAAGTATGGTTAATGTTCAGATTACTACAGACTGTCCTGTTTTCACAGGTTGCTGTTATAGCTTCATTATTTGCATATGTTTTAATTATTGTTGATGCCTCCTTGACTTGGGGCCATAGAATTATGATAGCATACAGTGGGTAATGTTTTTTTATAATTATAGAATAATGTTAGAGAAGTACAAGATGGGATTTTAATTATCATATGCACTAACCCCACCACTAAAAGTTCAGTTAAGTTGTGTGTGGATGAAGTGTTCGAAGACCGAGGATGTCTTGCTGTGAGAAGAAGGAGGAGAGGCAAGAGCTCAAGATTGGGGATGCCCGAGGCACCCCAAGTAAATATTCAAGGAGACTCAAGCGTCTAAGCTTGGGGATGCCCCGGAAGGCATCCCATCTTTCTTCAACAAGTATCGGTATGTTTTCGGATTCGTTTCGTTCACATGTTATTCGTAAACTCTTGGAGCGTCGTGTGCTTTCTATTTTTCCTTTTAATAAATGTACCATGCTGGTATGAGATAGTCCTTGGTTGATTTATAGAATGCTCTTTGCACTTCACTTATATCTTTTGAGTATGGCTTTATAGAATGCTTCATGTGCTTCACTTATATCATTTGAAGTTTGGATTGCATGTTTCCCTTCACATAGAAAACCGCCATTTGTAGAATGCTCTTTTGCTTCACTTGTAATTGTTAGAGCGTGGGCATAACTTTTGTAGAAAGAATTAAAACTCTCTTGCTTCACTTATATCTATTTAGAGAGTTGACATGAATTGGTCATTCACATGGTTAGTCATAAAATCCTACATAAACTTGTAGATCGCTGAATATGATATGTTTGATTCCTTGCAATAGTTTTGCGATATAGAGATGCTAATATGTGGGAGGTACTAGTGAATGATAGTGGTCTAGTAAAAATATTGGTGTTAAGGTTTGTGATCCCCGAAGCATGCACGTATGGTCTCCTAACTATGTAACCAAATTGGTGCGCATTGTATTTTGATTGTTTATCTTTGCGTGAAGGTCGGGGGCGTGCGATGGTTAACTCCTACCAACCTCCCCCCTAGGAGCATGCATCGTAGTATTTTTGCTTCGAGGGATAATAGATTTTTTGCAATAAGTATGTGAGTTCTTTATGACTAATGTTGAGTCCATGGATTATACGCACTCTCACCCTTCCACCTTGCTAGCCACTCTAGTACCGCACAATTTTCGCCGGTGCATCAAACCACCTTATATCCTTCCTCAAAACAGCCACCATACCTACCTATTATGGCATTTCCATAGCCATTCCGAGATATATTGCCATGTAACTCCACCGTTCCGTTTATTATGACACACACCATCATTATCATATTGCCTTCCATGATCGTAAGATAGCTAGCATGATGTTTCCATGGCTTGTCCTTTTTTTATGTCATTGCTACGCTACATCATTGCCCATCCCGGTACACTGCCGGAGGCATTCATATAGAGTCATACTTTGTTCTAGTATTGAGTTGTAATATCGAGTTGTAAGTAAATAAAAGTGTGATGATCATCATTATTAGAGCATTGTCCCGAAAAAAAGGCCAAAGAAAAAAAAGAAAAAAAGAAAGGCCAAATAAAAAAGAAAGGCCAAACAAAAAAAGGAAGGCCCAAAAGAAAAAAAGAAAAAAGAAAAAGAAAAAGGGGACAATGCTACTATATTTTGTCCACACTTGTGCTTCAAAGTAGCACCATGATCTTCATGATAGAGAGTCTCCTATGTTGTCACTTCCATATACTAGTGGGAATTTTTTGTTATAGAACTTGGCTTGTATATTCCAATGATAAGCTTCCTCAAATGCCCTAGGTCTTCGTGAGCAAGCAAGTTGATGCACACCCACTAGTTTTCTTTTGAGCTTTCGTACACTTATCGCTCTAGTGCATCCGTTACATGGCAATCCCGACTCACTCACATTAATATCCATTGATGGGCATCTCCATAGCCCATTGATACGCCTAGTCGATGTGAGACTTTCTCCCTAATTTTGTCTACTACCACCTTCTATTCCACCCATAGTGTTATGTCCATGGCTCACACTCATGTATTCGTGAAGAGTTGAAAAGGTTCGAAAGAGTAAAGTATGAAAACAATTGCTTGGCTGACACCGGGATGGGCATGAGGGTTACCTTGTGTTAAGAAAAGGGAGCATAAAAGACTATATGATTTTGTAGGGATAACGTTCCTTAGCATTGATATTTTGAAAGACTTGATTGTTTGTTGGGATGCCCGAGTATTAAATTATTTTATGTCAAATGATAGAATATTGCTTTGAATCTCTCGTGTCTTAATATTCAAGCCATGATTAGATTACATAATCAAGATTATGCTAGGTAGCAATCCACATCAAAAATTATCTTTTTTATCACTTACCTACTCGAGGACGAGCAGGAATTTAGCTTGGGGATGCTGATACGTCTCCGTCGTATCTATAATTTTTGATTGTTACATGCCAATATTCTACAACTTTCATATACTTTTGGCAACTTTTTATATTATTTTTTTAGACTAACATATTGATCCAGTGCCCAGTGCAAGTTCCTGTTTGTTGCATGTTTTTTGTTTCACAGAATATCCATATCAAACGGAGTCCAAACGGAATAAAAACGAACGGAGATTTTTTTTGGAATATATGTGAATTTTGGGAAGTGGAACCAACGCGAGAGGATGCCCGAGTGGGCCACGAGGTAGGGGGGCGCGCCCACCAGGGACAGGCGTGCCCTGGGCTCTCGTGGACACCGTAAGGCGGTTGATGCCCTTCTTTCGCCGAAAGAAAGCTAATATCCGGATAAAAATCGTGTCAAAAAATCATCCCAATCGGAGTTACGGGTCTCCTGGAATATAAGAAACGGTGAAGGGCCAGAATCTGGGAACGCAGAAACACAGAGAGACAGAGAGACAGATCCAATCTCGGAGGGGCTCTCGCCCCTCCGCCGCCATGGAGGCCATGGACCAGAGGAGAAACCCTTCTCCCATATAGGGAGAAGGTCAAGGAAGAAGAAGGAGGAGGGGGGCTCTCTTCCCCTCGCTTCCGGTGGCGCCGGAATGCCACCGGAGCCATCATCGTGGGACAGCGATCGACACCAACACCTTCGTCATCTTCACCAACACCTCCATCACCTTCCCCCATCTATCTACACCGGTCCACTCTCCCACAACCCGTTGTACCCTCTACTTGAACATGGTGCTTTATGCTTCATATTATTATCCAATGATGCGTTGCCATCCTATGATGTGTGAGTAGATTTTCGTTGTCCTATCGGTGATTGGTGAATTGCTATGATTCATTTAATTTGCTTGTGGTTATGTTTCTGTCCTTTGGTGCCCATCATATGAGCGCACGCGTGGATCACACCATAGGGTTAGTTGTATGTTGATAGGACTACGTATTGGTCCCCCTTCAATCTCGTATGCATCAATTTCTATGCTAGGTTGAAGCTTCTGGTTGGGTTTAACCTTAATGAATGTTAGTAGTTGCGGATGCTTGCTAATAGTTCCAATCATAAGTGCATAGAATTCCAAGTCAGGGATGACATGCTAGCAGTGGCCTCTCCCACATAAAACTTGCTATCGGTCTAGTAACATAGTCAATTGCTTAGGGCCAATTTCGCAAATCCTACCACCACTTTTCCACACTCGCTATACTAACTTTATCGCTTCTTTATCTTAACAGGCCCTAGTTTATATTTACGTGCTCTTTATATTCTTGCAAACCTATCCCACAAAAACTACAAACTACTTCTAGTTTCATACTTGTTCTAGTTAAAGTAAACGGCAAGCGTGCGTAGAGTTGTATCGATGGTCGATAGAACTTGAGGGAATATTTGTTCTGCCTTTAGCTCCTCGTTGGGTTCAACACTCTTACTTATCGAAAGAGGCTACAACTGATCCCCTACACGTGAGGGTTGTCAACGGCAGAAACTGAAGACGTGGGCTTTAGCACCGCGCTCTTCGCCCCACAGGTAATAGAAATCTTTGCCGAACACATACGCCTTCCCTTATTTGATGGTGACAGGAATTGGAATATTTGCGTCACATACAGGGCTGGACGAAAAAAGGCGATCCGGATCAAGTGTCCGGCGCCTTTGCCCGAGGACCCAGAATCACCTCGACTGGCGGCGATGCTGGTCCCGGCGCCATACAAGGTGCCGGTCAAGAAGACCGGGAAGAGGGGAAAGGGGGCCGGAGACAGCCCCCGCCCTACGGACAAGAAGTCCAAGGAAATCAACATCCTCTCCTCTGACGAGGTGGAGGAAGATGATGAGGAGGAACATGAAGAAGAAGAAGAGCCCCCTGCGCAAGACAGGGGGGAGAAAAGGGCGGCCCCTGCTGAAGCTTGCATGGCCGCACCCAAGAGGAATATGACCCTCGCTGCTAGTTCGGATTCGTCCGAACATAGCTTCGTGGTGAAGCCGAGGGAGAAACCCCTACCTGAATCGTATGTTTCTCTGGATTGACTGTTGCACCTTTGTTTATTCAGTATTTTTGATACTTACTTAGTATTTCTTTTCTGCTGACCTACAACCCTCCTGGAGGACACCCCGACGCCTCCTTATCGGAGGGGAACTCTCTAGCGCCCGGAGAGACAGAGAGTGACCCGCCAACCCGGGCTTCATCGCACGTGATTTGCGGGGACACTGAAGTGTCTTCCCAACGGGTGCCCTCCACCCTAGGGGACGAGGGCAGGGCAGGTAACAAGGCGGCCGGGGATAATACCTTGGCGGCTGCCGACCATGGGGAGACAATCCCCATGGAGACCGAAGAGGTGGGGCCCAAACAAACCGGGGCCCCACCGAATACTATCCCGGAGCCTAGTGCTGCTCCGGGGTTTGAAGACCCGACTCCCCAAGAAGAGGAGGATACGGCGGCGCCGGGAGTTAATCCGGAGGCGCTGGACTCTATGGAGGGGGCACTGCAAAGTGCATCCACCGTGGAGGAGCACCGCATAGTGATGGGTGCGGTGATGAAGAAGATTCAGTCCATCAAGGGTGGACTGAATGAAGCCTTCAACAGCCTGTAAACAGGCTTTGAGGTAAGCAATGTAATGCTTTTATAGAACTTTATTCTTTTCAATGCACATATATAGCCAGTAGCCCCTGATGCTTTGTGTGATTCTGAAGAGAATCGTACAAAGAATGCGTGCTATAGCATACTTACAGAGCTGAACTGTTGTGCAGGCTTCACTAGTTACGGCAACTGTGCGAGATGCAGAAGTTGCCGAACTAAGCCGGAAGCTCTTGTTGGCCAACGCAGGCCTCGACCGCGTCAACCAGCGTTTAGATGAAACGCAAGGTATGGGGATTTTAAGATGTCAATAAGACTAATTAACTGAGTATGTTTACAAACTCTTATATGGAATTATGCATTATACAATTGGCGCCACTGAGCTCGAGGCCCTCAAGGGCGAGGTTGCCAAGGCCAAGAAAGAGGCTGAGGCGAACAAGGTAGCCGCTGACAAAGCAGCTGCCGATTTGGAGGTCGAGAAGGTGGAGTGCGAGAAGCACTGGGCCCGGGTGTCCGAAGTCGAGGTTGAACTTAAAGATGCCATCCTCAAATGTGAGGCATTGGAGAAGAAGACTTCGGAACAAGTCACCGAGCTATCTCCGGCAGTGAAATCTGCCTAGGATGCGCGAGGCGAGTCGTGCAGCGCTCGTCAGGAAATCGAGG
Source organism: Secale cereale (assembly GCA_902687465.1). Lineage (NCBI taxonomy): Eukaryota > Viridiplantae > Streptophyta > Magnoliopsida > Poales > Poaceae > Secale > Secale cereale. Next base: position 499,671,578 of record LR738714.1, read on the forward strand.
AGGCACGACAGATAGCATCTGGTAAGACATTTCTCTTATAGAGCATCTTCGGAGGGCAGAAGTATCTTGGGCTGAAACGGTTGTGGAGTTCTCTAGGCGTGTTTGCTGATCTTCCGAGGAGCAGCGCAAATCCCGCCTAATACTTCCGAGCCCAGGAGGGGAACAACACAGAGAAGCTGTTCTGGTCACAGTTCTATGCGCCACAACATCCGGTGCCCCTCCACGACCAGATGAAGCAGATGGTCGAGCTGCACAACATGGCGGGTTCGGCCATGAAGTACTTAATAGTCCGGCTATGGCCCGCTGACCCAATCCCAAGTAGCTACTTTGGATTGGTGAAGCGGCTCGTCGAGGCGAGTCTGTGGGTCGACGCATTGACACGTTCGGCCTGCATAGAAGGTGCTCGGATGGCCTTCACTCATGTCAAAGTGCACTGGGCGAAGATGAATGCGGGGCATATTGCCACTGCTGGTCCACCCGCCGGTAAGGAGCACCGCGAGCCTGAGAAGTATGTCGAGGATGTCATCGACGGCGCCCGCCGTATAGAAGGCCAATGATCGAAGGATGTTATCCTCGAGTGATGTATGCGGATGTAAAGACTTAGGCTTATGAATCCGATGTATATGACTGTTGCGCTATTATAATATCAGCGTCTTTTACCTCCTGTGTGACTGTTTATCTAAATCTGAAAGTTTCCAGTCATCGACTTCAGCCCCCATGTACATAGTACTGGGCTGTTCGGTCATATGCATGTACACTCTTTATCCAACGTCTTGGTCCGTATAGGAGGTGTATGCGGAGCGAACCGGGCAATCAGACTATGCGGCAGTATTGCTTTCACTTTATCGTAGGAGCTTGACATGTGGGGCCAGGTACTAGCCCCTGGTGCGGATATGATATTCCTTTATTTAAGGTATCCAATTGCACCTGGCTGGGCAAAAACCAACCCTTCGTATAACACGGGGTAGATCTCTATCGATCGTAGTATAAAACTAAGTCGCTGGATTGCGGACCAGGTTCTCGCCTATCATGACGGTCAGTTTTTGGCTTTCTCTACTGAGGTACTTGACCGGACGAGCCAGAAGTACAATCGCAGTAGTTCTCCCTTTACACGCTAGCTGAACAATCGGGAACATAGGGGTAAGCATAGGAGCCGGGCAACCCAACTATTGACCCCAAACATGATTCGAAACTGATGCATATAAGGCAAACACCCAGGACGCCGAACACTCCTTATAGGTGTGCGGTCTTTTCAACATATACCAGGCTGAATACATACCCTGGTAATAGACTCTTACTAACAAGGCACATATGGCAATCTGATGTGGGAAGAGAACATTTATGATGAGTGAATAAAACTCCGAACATAATGCGAATCAAGCTGTTCTATTAATATTCGTTTATGGTACGGCGAGCCGCAAACTTACCGACAATGCCGAAAACCTTTTTGGACATTTTACATGCCAAAAAGGTTTACACAGGGTCTTAATCTAAAAAGAAACCTTAGTGCGGGTCCCTGCTGCACGTCTGTGTCGTTTCCTCCTCTTTAATGTGTCCTTGAAGGGGAAGTATGATGGTCGTCTGAAAAAAAAACCTGGAAAAGAAAAATTAATCCAATGTGGCCATAACAAGTCGGGTTCATTTATTGAACCTACAAAAGATAAGTTTAGAGTCCGAATAGGGTCTAGCCGAACTATGGACTGTACGCAAGCGCCCCCGGTCGTCGCCCTAGGAATTTTTTAGGCATAATCATGTACTCGAGGCACATATGCTATCACCTTATGGGGCAGTCGACGGGGGCGTAGCTGTCAATCTTGCTCGGGTTCATCTGAGCTGCCGCACTGAGGCGTGTGCCGAACACGTTTAATTATGTCCGCTATTGGTAAATTATCCGGCTTGAATAGGCCGTTTTGGACTTCGGCTGCTAAGGCCACAGTGTCCTCCTCCGTACGGAGAGAGCGCTCCATATTTCCATTGACCGTCATAACGCCACGTGGTCCAGGCATTTTAAGCTTTAAATAGGCATAATGCGGGACTGCATTAAAGCAGGACTGCATTTTCAGCTTCCGAGTAGAGCGTGATAGCCACTTCGGAACGGAGCTATTTTGAAGATTAATTCTTTGCTTCGAAAGTTATCAGGAGAGCCGAATACGACCTCCAATGTTAAAGAGCCCGTGCAGCGGGCTTCTACACCCGGTATCACTCATTTAAAGGTCGTGCTACTTGGCTTGATTCTTGATGGGTCTATCCCCATCTTGCGGACAGTGTCCTAATATATCAGATTAAGACGGCTGCCGCCGTCCATGGGGACTAGGGTGAGGTGGTATCCATCGATTATTGGGTCGAGCACTAGGGCGGAAGAACCCCCATGATTAATACTAGTCGGATGATCCCTGCGATCGAAAGTGATCGGACAGGCCGACCATGGGTTGAATTTGGGGGCAACTGGCTTAACGGCGTAGACATCTCGGAGTGCGCGCTTGCGCTCCCTCTTTGGGATATGAGTGGCATATATCATGTTCACTGTTTTGACCTCCGGTGGAAATTTCTTCTGTCCCCCCATATTCGGCTGGCGAGGTTTGTCCTCGTCTTCGCTCTGAGGCTCCTTTCCCTTGTGTTCGGCATTGAGCTTACCGGCCTGCTTGAAGACCCAACAGTTACGGTTGGTATGGTTGGCAGGTTTTTCTGGGGAGCCATGGATTTGGCAGGGCCTATCTAATATTTTGTCTAGACTGGATGGACCATCTCTGTTGCCTTTAAATGGCTTCTTCCGTTGACCGGGGATCCGCTTGATACGTCCATTTTGCATCATGCTTATATGTTGATATTTATTGCATTATGGGCTGTTATTACACGTTATGTTACCATACTTACTAGATCATTGATGGCGCGCATTGCCGCGCCCGTCAGTTTGTACAATGAAACAATGAAATGACAGAAACTTTCATAAATTTATCATCACATGATACATTTTATATTTCCATAAACATAACAATACATTAGTGAGTAATCGAAAGAAATCTGATGTATGATCGATAAAACCGTAAAAGTATACAAAATTAGCTTGCTACAACAATATACATAGTAAATACAACTAATTAGTAAGGCATGTGGTAAGCATTGGATTGTATGCATGGTGGAATAATGAAACCTTCACAAGCATCTAAGAAAGGGCCACCACATTCAGAAACGAAGAAGAATCATGAAATTCATGTGACGAATGATGACAAGGATTATAATTAGTTGCAAAATAAATAATGTCCAAAAATAAAATCTCACAGTCTGGACAACATAACTAATATATTAAGTAACATCATGTATATGACGAAATATACAAAGTATTAGAAACAGAGTGATAACTGATCATCAGTTCATAAAGTGAATCAAGTGTTCCTAAAGGCATGATCCATAAAAATAAGCTGCCAACCAACACAGAGTTTTTTAAATAACCATGGAAGATCAATCTCAAAGGAGCCATATGTTCTGCAACGATGGAAGTGAAACATCGTCAATAACTTGCAATACCTAAAAGGAAAATCTTGGAAGTCATCATTCTCATCAAGCCTTGAGTAGCAAAACTCTAGCAAAATAAGGAAATGCCCAATTGAAAAACGGTTGTGAGAATCATTGCTGCCATAACCTAATTTGCAAAATTGCAAGGCAAATACAAAATAAGTAATGTATCTTATGATATTTTAGTGCGCAACGATATGACAATATCATCTGCACCTTTGATGTGGAACCTCACTAATACATTGTGACACCTAAAGGGAAGATGCATGCAAATCATCATGTTCTTGAAATCTCGAGTATCCGGTATTAGCAAAAGGAAAGCATAGACAAGCTAATGCAAAAACTATACATTCATAATTTTATCCTTCTTGCACCATATTGTATTGTTTGGCCGTGTACTTTGCTTCGTTGCTTTATTTATAAAGTGGGGCGAAAAGCCTATTTCGAGAGTGCATATAATGTTCTCATCTGAGACTCCATATCAATCGAGTCCAGCTGCAACTTTGTAATGAACAGTCTTGTTTGATGTTTTGGCCAAAGCATGTTCAACAATATGTTTAGACTATTTGGTTCAGCAATGAAAGAATGGAGAAAATAAATAAATAAAACCTACATATTAATAACATACGAACATCATTCAGATGAGACTGATGCAAAGAAATTGTTACATACTTCCTGCTTACTTGCTGACATGCAATCTCATACCAGAAAGCATTGTACATGACCTATCAAGTGACAAAACAGAAATTAACAAGCGAGACTTACAATCAATATCTTATTGTCCAATTGCAGTTAAAAAACATCATATTGTCCAACTAAAGATACCAAATCAAGTCCAAGAAACACCACATGTATGGTCATTTTCTTTGATTAAGAAGTAACATAAGCTTGCAAAATTGGAGATGAGATGGACAGCCTACCACAATTGTGAATATTCTTTTTTGTCACAATGAGCCAATATGATGCATATGATCCCAATAGACCTTCATTTAGGACCAATAAATGTTTGCCCAAAAAAAGGACCAATAAATGTCAAACCTGAAAAAAAACAGCCACACAAGTAGAAATATTAGCAGAAAATTACAAAACTAAAAAGTGCATCAGTGTATGATAAGATATTTTAAGAGGATCGGATTCATCACATATTAAAATAGCACTGTTCAACATATCGGTATCTACCACCAACCATGAAATCGTAGTTCCTAAAATATGCATACTACCAATCTAATTATACTCTGTAGATTGCTTTCACTTGGAGTCAACCATGTTTGAGTTAAGAGGACACAATGTTTGAGTTCAGGCCATTGGGGTGCAATACCCAAATACCGGCCAGTAGAAAACATGTTTCTGCCCACATATAGACTATATCAACAGAACGGCTAATGCTACTACCAGAAGTAATTACTAAACCTATTAGCCTATTACAAGGTACAGATGAACACTCAAATCATCATGCCAAAAATATATACCTATAGGTACAAGGTACAGATGAACACTCAAATCATCATGCCAAAAATATATACCTACAGGTACAAGGTACAGATGAACACTCAAATCATCATGCCAAAAATATATACCTACAGGTACAAAGTACAGATGAACACTCAAATCATCATGCCAAAAATATATACCTAAAGGCACAAGGTACAGATGAACACTCAAATCATCATGCCAAAAATATATACCTACAGGAAACGATTATAATTCACGCATGATCTGTCAGCTGAACGCAACCTTTCCTCTTTGTATGGAGATGACACACGTACGAGAACTACCAAGCTAGAGGTCATCACCACACTCTTGTACAAAGCTTCATTCTCCAAGCTCACGGTTACCTGCCAAGAGTCAACCTAGATGCATGTTAAACTCCAAATCAACATGTCAATCTAACAAACAACCTGGATCTAGAAATTTATTGCACAACTTGAGGACAGAACAATCTACCTGTGGATGATTGGATTCGCCGCTATTGCGCTCCTTAGATGGTGGCGATGGGACTACGCTGCCCGTAGTGGTTCCATGGGGATCCAGCGTTCCCGCCACTGGCGCAAGCGCTGTGCGCGCCCCTAGAGCCTGCGCGCGGGAGTGCCGTGACCACGGGTGGGGAAACTGATGATCACCATCGTGGTTGCCATCCACTTGACCACATGGGACTTGATGCGCCGCCGTCAAAAAGGTGCGATCCGCGTGGGAGAGGAAGAAGCTCGAGAGAAGGGAGGAGTGCCCCATCCGGCCGCGCCGCTCACGTCGGCGCGCAGCCGCCAATGCACTCTGCCACGCGCAGTAGGAACAGAGCACGTCGTGTACGCGTTGTTTAGGGTTCGTCTCTAGCGTTTAACCCTCTGCGCTGTGTTGGATAGAAAAGGTCAAGATGATATAAAAGGCCCAGTAGGCTAGTAGGCCCAATTCAATGTGAGACATCCAAAAAAGCAACGGGAGTAGCAGCCCAAAAAGCCCAGCGCAGCCTGGCGCGCGAGTTAGCGCTTGCGTACGAGATTTAGGTGGGATTAACAGCGAATCCGACGGTCAAAAAGGACTAAAGGTGGTGATCCAATGGCTAGAAACGCTGATGGCCTGAGAGGGCTGGGAGGGTGCTCGGTTTTAATATATCTAAATGCCTTTTCTCTCTTATTTTACAAGGTTTACATGAAGAGGGAGAAAGCCTACAGCTGGTATTCTGGGCTGGAAAATGAGGAAACGCTGGAAACCTATTCTGCACAACTTCAAAAGCCCCGAAACTACACAGAACTACGTTTCAGAAAATATAAAAAATATCTGGCGAAAGAAGATCACGAGGAGGGCCACTGGCTATCCAGGAGGGGGGGGCGCCCCCCTCTCTGGGCGCGCCCCACTGTCTCGTGGGCCCCCCGGAGGCCCCCCGATGCCCATCTTCTCCTATATGAGGTGTTTTGACCTGGAAAAAATCAGAAGGATGCCCATCTTCTCCTATATGAGGTGTTTTGACCTGGAAAAAATCAGAAGGAGGCTTTCGGGACCAAACGCCGCCGTCTCGAGGCGGAACCGAGGCGGAAACCAATCTAGGGCTCCGGCACAGCTGTTCTACCGGGGATACTGACCTTCGGGAGGGGGAAATCGTCACCGCCATCATCACCAACAACTCTCCCATCTTGGGGAGGGCTATCTTCATCAACATCTTCACCAGCACCATCTCCTCTCAAACCCAAGTTCATATCTTGTATCCAATCTTTGTACCCAAACCTCAGATTGGTACCTGTGGGTTGCTAGTAGTGTTGATTACTCCTTGTAGTTGATGCTAGTTGGTTTATTTGGTGGAAAATCATATGTTCAGATCCATTATGCATATTAATACCCCTCTGATCTTGAACAATATTGTGTCTTGTGAGTAGTTACTTTTGTTCCTCATGACATGGGAGAAGTCTTACTATAAGTAGTCATGTGAATTTGGTCTTCGTTCGATATTTTGATGAGATGTATGTTGTCTCTCCTCTAGTGGTGTCATGTGAACATCGACTACATGACACTTCACCATTATTTGGGCCTAGAGGAAGGCATTGGGAAGTAATAAGTAGATGATGGGTTGCTAGAGTGATAGAAGCTTAAACCCTAGTTTATGTGTTGCTTCGTAAGGGGCTGATTTGGATCCATATGTTTCATGCTATGGTTAGGTTTACCTTAATACTTCTTTTGTAGTTGCGGATGCTTGCATTAGAGGTTAATCATAAGTGGGAGGCTTGTCCAAGTAAGGAGAGCACCCAAGCACTGGTCCACCCACATACCAAATTATCAAAGTACCGAACACGACTCAGATGATCGTGATGAAAACTAGCTTGACGATAATTCCCATGTGTCCTCGGGAGCACTTTCCTTCATATAAGAGTTTGTCCAGGCTTGTCCTTTGCTACAAAAAGGATTAGGTCACCTTACTGCACCTTGTTTACTTTTACCTTTTGTTACTTGCTACCAATTACCTTATCACAAAACTATCTGTTACCTATAATTTCAGTGCTTGCAGAAAATACCTTACTGAAAACTGCCTATCATTTCCTTCTGCTCCTCGTTGGGTTCGAGACACTTACTTATCGAAAGGACTACGATAGATCACGTACACTTGTGGGTCATTACCACTGAATCCGGCGTTTACCGTTGTATCATCTGGGCTTCCAGCATTGTTTCGACGTTTGTTTTTGTTACGTCGTGGCTTTCCATTGCCTTCCCTGACTTCAGATGTTCCAGGGTCGCTGGTGCTGCTACGAGCCAACCAGCTATCCTCACCCGCGCAAAAGCGTGTCATGAGTGTAGTTAGGGCTGCCATTGTCCTCGGCTTTTCCTGTGCAAGGTGACTGGCTAGCCATTCGTCCCGGATACTGTGCTTGAATGCCGCTAAGGCTTTAGCGTCCGGACAGTCGACGATTTGGTTCCTCTTGGTGAGAAACCGATTCCAAAGCTCGCGGGCTGACTCCCCAGGTTGTTGGATGATGTGACTTAGATCGTCAGTGTCTGGGGGCCGGACATAAGTTCCTTGAAAATTGGCCCGAAAAGCGTCCTCAAGTTCTTCCCAACTCCCAATGGAGTTCTCTGGGAGGCTGTTTAGCCAGCGCCGAGCTGGTCCTTTTAGCTTGAGGGGTAAATATTTAATGGCGTGGAGATCATCACCTCGAGCCATGTGGATGTGAAGAATAAATTCTTCTATCCAGACGACAGGATCCGTCATTCCATCGTACGCTTCGATGTTCGCGGGTTTAAACCCTTCTGGAAATTCATGATTGAGGACCTTATTGGTGATGCACAGAGGGTGTGCGGCTCCTCTGTATTTTGCTATATCGTGGCATATGTCCGATGGTTGTGATATTTGGTATTGACCCCGAACTGGTATGCTACCGGTGTGATTGGCTTGATAGTCGCCATCTCGTGCGGGAGCCCGGTCCCTGGGTTCGTAGATAGACCTGGTCTTGCTAGCTTTTTTGTTCAGGTCCTCACGCAGATCGTGTTTTCGGACTTGAGCCGCATCCGCCTTTCCTTTATGGGGTGGTGGTGCGGGCTTGTTTACGCCATTGCTAGCAACTTTGTCCCGTCCGTGAGGTGGTCGGTCCGGCTCATCGGCGGTTTTATTCTTCGGTGATATGGGCGCAGTGGCCTCGTCGTCAAATTTGGGCAGCAGTTTACGCTTGGGATAGCCTTTGGTTTGGCCATTATAGCCATGTTTCTGTTCAGCGTCTAGCACCTCGTTCCATCTATCATTGAGCGTATCATGTGCGGCTCGAAGCCGTCTCTGCTGCTTTTTCAGGCTCCTTGCGGTAGCAATAAGCCTCCGATGGAAACGCTTCTGTACTGAGGGTTCTTCTGGGACGATGTATTCGTCATCCCTCAGGCTAACTTCCTCTTCGGAGACAGGTTCGTAATTGCTATCTTTGGCAACGCGATCATCGGACAGCGGCTTTGGACTCTGTTCCCCGTCCTCTCGCTCCTCCTGCTCCATCGCCGGGTCTGCAGGGTCTTCGGCTTGTTCCGGAATATCATCGTCGTTAGTGACGGTGTTGCTGTCATTTCCTTTACGGGATTTGGTTCGGCGCTTTGGACATCGACGTTTGGAAGGTTCTTCGACGGGCTTGTCCTCTACGGGATTGTTTTCGCCGTCGCCCTCCGCCTTCTTAGGTGTATCCACCATGTACATGTCATATGAAGACGTAGCGGTCCACCGCCCGGTGACGGGCCGGCTTTGATCTGGATCCGCTTCGGTTTCGAGGTCCATCCCTTCGAAGTCTTCGGAAGCTTAGTCAAGTAGATCATTTAGATCTTCAACCGTGGCTATCAAGTGGGTGGTGGGTGGGGAGCAAAACTCTCCATCAGCCTCCAGTTCGAACCGGATACAATGTGGCTGTGTGTCCCCATCTTAGGAGAGGGATCTTAACGACTTTAGCATATCGCCAACGGGTGAGTGCTTGAAGATGTCTGCAACACTAAATTCGGGGTAGACGCCCGATTTGGCTTGAAGGGCACAGATGCGAGTGATTCGGAATCTGAGGCCGGAGTTAGGTCCGGGGTTCCGAAAGCATAGACCCCGCTTATAGTTGGGTATGTGTGTGGCTCCAACGCCGTAGAGTCTACGGCTTCCGTGGCGGGGTTGAGCTTCCCGCCCTCGGGCGACGTGATTTGTTCTGGATCTAAGGCCAGAACTATTGCAGGTACTATTTCCTGATCCGATGGTAGAGCTAGATCATGTTCATCGTGAGGGAAGAGAGAGGTTGTCGTGGGCTTGAATCCACCGAAGATCAAGTCTCCGCGGATATCAGCAACATAGGGGCGTAGCTCTCAATCCGCTCGAGGTGGCCTTCAGTGTTAGCACAAAGCACGAAGCCGCTGAACACGAAGAGCTGTCTAGGAGGGAAGATTCCCTCAGTGTTGACGTCGTTGTTGATGGCGTGATCCACCAGTCCTTCGGTCGACGACATAGTGGAACTCTCAATGAAAGCACCAATGTCGGTGTCAAAACCGGCGGATCTCGGGTAGGGGGTCCCAAACTGTGTGTCTGAGGATCGATGGTAACAGGAGGCTGGAGACACGATGTTTACCCAAGTTTAGGCCTTCTCGATCGAGGTAAAACCCTACTTCCTGCTATATTAATATGGATGAATATGAATACAAGAGTTGATATACCTTGAGATCGTAATGGCTAAACCCTAAATTCTAGCCTATGAGGATTTGAGATTCTCCGTTAGCCTCTACGGACTAAACCCTCCGGTTTATATACACACCGGAGGGGCCTAGGGTTTGTACATACCATCTTGGAAAGGAAGGAAAGATTACACCCGAACCTAAAACTTGCCATTACATGAATACAGGAGTCCTATCCGGATACGAGAGATGATCTTCAACTATGATCTTCACAGCCCACCAGTCCGGCCCACCAAGAGTTATCTGGCCTCCCGAGGACCGCTCGATCCAGGGCTCCCTCAACGGGTGAGAAAGTATCATTGTAGTCAACCCCTTGAACTTGTCAATAATCCTTTGCGACCAGTCGAGCTTTGTAGATAGTAACATTACCATCAACGTCAGTATTCTTCTTGAAGATCCATTTATTCTCTATGGGCTGCCGATCATCGGGCAAGTCCACCAAAGTCCACACTTTGTTCTCATATATGGATCCTATCACAGATTTCATGGCCTCAAGCCATTTTTCAGAATCTAGGCTCATCATAGCTTCTTCATAGTTTGAAGGTTTGCCGTTGTCTAACAACATGACTTCCATGACAGGGTTACCGTACTCTAGTGTGGTACGTGTTCTGGTCGACCTTCGAGATTCAATAGTAACTTGATTCGAAGTTTCATGATCATCATCATTAGCTTCTTCTCTAGTTGGTGTAAGCATCAGGGTAACAGTTTTCTCTGATAGGCTACTTTCCAATTCGAGAGAAGGTACAATTACCTCATCAAGTTCTACTTTCCTCTCACTCACTTCTTTCGAGAGAAACTCCTTCTCTAGAAAGAACCCATTCTTAGCAACAAAAAGCTTGCTTCTGGATCTGTGGTAGTAGGTGTACCCAATAGCTTCTTTTGGGTATCCTATAAAGATGCACTTCTTCAATTTGGGTTTGAGCTTATCAGGCTGAAGCCTTTTTGACATAAGCATCGCAACCCCAAACTTTAAGAAACGACTATTTCGATTTCTTGCCAAACCATAGTTCATACGGTATCATCTCAATGGATTTAGGTGGTGCCCTATTTAACATGAATGCAGTTGTCTCTAATGCATAACCCCAAAACGCTAAAGGCAAATTGGTAAGAGACATCATAGAACACACCATATCTAATAGAGCACGGTTACGACGTTCGAACACACCATTGCCATGTGGTGTTCCAGGTAGCATGTATTGCGATACTATTCCACATTCTTTTAAATGAAGATCAAACTCGTAACACAAATATTTGCCTCCGCAGTCAAATCATAGAAACTTTATTTTCTTGTTACGATGATTCTCTACTTCACTCTGAAATTCTTTGAACTTTTAAAATGTTTCAGACTTGTGTTTCATCAAGTAGATATACCCATGCCTACTCAAATCATTTGTGAAGGTGAGAAAAAAATGATACCTGTTGCGTGCTTCAACACTCATCGGACTGCATACATTGGTATGCATTATTTCCAATAAGTCATTAGCTCACTCCATTGTTCCGGAGAACGGAGTTTTAGTCATCTTGCCCATGAGGCATGGTTCGTAAGTATCAAATTATTCATAATCAAGTGACTCCAAAAGTCCATCAACATGGAGTTTCTTCATGCGCTTTACACCAATATGACCTAAATGCCAGTGCCGCAAGTATGTTGCACTATCATTATCAACTTTGCATCTTTTGGCATCAATATTATGAATATGTGTATCACCACGATCGAGATTCAATAAACCACACTAGCATTGGGTGTATGACCATAGAAGGTTTTATTCATGTAAACAAAATGACAATTATTCTCTGACTTAAATGAATAACTGTATTGCAATAAACACGATCCTATTTGGTTCATGCTCAATGCAAACACCAAACAACATTTATTTAGGTTCAACACTAATCCCAAAAGTACAGGAAGTGTGCGATGATGATCATATCAATCTTGGAACCACTTCCAACACACATCGTCACCTCACCCTCAACTAGTCTCCGTTTATTCTGCAACTCCTGTTTCGAGCTACTAATCTTAGCAACCGAACAGGTATCAAATACCCAGGGGCTACTATGAGCACTAGTAAGGTACACATCAATGACATGTATATCAAATATACCTTTGTTCACTTTGCCATCCTTCTTATCCACCAAATATTTGGGGTACTTCCACTTCCAGTGACCACTTCCTTTGAAGTAGAATCACTCGGTTTGAGGCTTGGGTCTAGATTTGGGCTTCTTCTTGGGAGTGACAACTTGCTTGCCATTCTTTTTAAAGTTCCTATCTTTCCCTTGCCTTGCAACTAGTGGTCTTGTTAACCATCAACATGTGATGCTCTTTCTTGATTTCTACCTTCACTGATTTCAGTATCGCAAAGAGCCCGGGAATCATTTTCGTCATCCCTTCATATTATAGTTCATCACGAAGTTCTAGTAGCTTGGTGATAGTGACTAGAGAACTTTGTCGATCACTATCTTATCTGGAAGATTAAATTCCACTTGATTCAAGTGATTGTAGTACCCCAGACATTCTGAGCACATGCTCACTAGCTGAGCTATTCTCCTCCATCTTGTAGGCATGGGCATGAGTCTGAAATACCAATTTCAGCTCTTGGAACATCTCATATGCAGCGTGGAATTCAAAACGTTTTTGAAGTCCCGGTTCTAAGCCGTAAAGCATGGCGCACTAAACTATTGAGTAGTCATCATATCAATCTTGTCAAACGTTCATAACGTCTGCCTCTGCTCATGCAATAGGCCTGTCACCTAGTGGTGCATCAAAGACACAATACTTATGTGCATCAATGAGGATAATCCTCACATCACGGACCTAGTCCGCATTATTGCTACCATCATCTTTCAACTTAGTTTTCTCTAGGACAGTATCAAAAATAGGGGAGATAAATCGTGAGCTACAACATAGATATGCAAAAACTATCAGGAATAAGTACATGATAAATTAAGTTCAATTAATAAAATTACTAATGAACTCCCACTTAAATCAACATCCCTCAGGTTATCTAAGTGATACATGATCCAAATCAACTAAACCATGTATGATCATCACGTGAGATGGAGTAGGCATCAATGGTGAACAACTCTATGTTGATCATATCTACTATATGACTCATGTTCGACCTTTCGGTCTCCAGTGTTCCGAGGCCATGTCTGTACATGCTAGGCTCATCAAGTTTAACCAAAGTATTCCGCGCGTGTAAAACTGTCTTACACCCATTGTATGTGAACGTAGAGTCCATCACACCCGATCATCACATGGTGTCTCAAAACAACGAACTGTAGCAACGGTGCATACTCAGGGAGAACACTATTATCTTGAAATTTAGTAAAGGGATCATCTTATAATGCTACTGTTGTTCTAAGCTAAATAAGATGCATAAAGGATAAACATGACATGCAATAAATATATGTGACGTGATATGGCCATCATCATCTTGTGCTTTTGATCTCCATCTCCAAAGCATCGTCATGATCTCCATCATCACCGGCTCGACACCTTGATCACCATCGTTGCGTCGTGGTTGTCTCGTCAACTAATGCTTCTACGACTATTGCTAACTCATAGCGATAAAGTAAAGCAATTACATGGCGTTTGCATTTCATACAATAAAGAGACAACCATAAGACTCCTACCGGTTGTCGATAATTTACCAAACATGATCATCTCATACAATAACGTATAACTCATCACGTCTTGACCATATCACATCACAACATGCCCTGCAAAAACAAGTTAGACGTCCTCTACTTTGTTGTTGCAAGTTTTACGTGGCTACTACGGGCTTATAGCAAGAACCGTTCTTACCTACGGCACAAAACCACCACGGTGATTTATCAAGTTTTTTGTTTTAACCTTCAACAAGGACCAGCTGCAGTCAAATTCGATTCAAATAAAGTAGGAGAAACAGACACCCGCCAGCCACCTTTATGCCAAACAAGTTGCATGTCTGTCGGTGGAACCAGTCTCATGTACCTGGACATGTAAGGTTAGTTCGGGCCGCTTCATCTTACAATGCCGTCAATTCAAAATAAGACATTGGTGGTAAGCAGTATGACGATCGCCGCCCACAATTATTTGTGTTCTACTCATGCAAAACATCTACGCTTAGACCTAGCTCATGATGCCACTGTTGGGAAACGTTGCATGGAAAACAAAAAAAATTATACGCACACGCAATGAACTATCCATGGAGATGCATAGAAACAAGGGGGAGAGTGTGTCTATGTACCCTCGTAGACTGTAAGAAGAAGCATTTCACAACGTAGTTAATGTAGTCGAACTTCTTCGTCCTTCAACCGATCAAGTACCAAACGCACGGCACCTCCGTGTTCCACACACGTTCAGCTCGGTGATGTTCCTCGCCTTCTTGATCCAGCAAGACGTCGAGCTAGTAGATGAGTTCTGTCGGCACGACGGCGTGGTGACGGTGATGGTGAAGTGATCTCCGCAAGGCTTCACCTAAGCACTACAAAAATATAACCAAGGGAGTAAATGATGGATGGGGGCACCGCACACGTCTAAGACAATGTTGTGTGTTGTTGTGGCGCCCCCTCTAAGGGAGTCCTGGATAGAGGGGTCCTCGGGAGGCCATATAACTCTTGGTGGGCCGGACTGGTGGGCCATGAACATCATAGTTGAAGATCATCTCTCGTATCCGGATAGGACTCTTGTATTCGTATAATGGCAGGTTTTAGGTTCGGGTGTAATCTTTCCTTCCTCTGCAAGATGGTATGTACAAACCTTAGACCCCCCCCCCTCGGTGTGTATATAAACCAGAGGGTTTAGTCTGTAGAGGCTAACGGAGAATCTCAAATCCTCATAGGCTAGACTTTAGGGTTTAGCCAATACGATCTCGTGGTAGATCAACTCTTGTATTCATATTCATCCATATTAATATAGCAGGAAGTAGGGTTTTACCTCGATCGAAAGGGCATGAACCTGGGTAAACATCGTGTCCCCAGCCTACTGTTACCATCGATCCTCAGATGCATAGTTCAGGACCCCCTACCCGAGATCCGCCGGTTTTGACACCGATATTGGTGCTTTCATTGAGAGTTCCACTATGTCGTCGACCGAAGGACTGATGGATCGCGTCATCAACAATGATGGCAACACCGAGGGAATCTTCCCTCCTGGACAGGTCTTCGTGTTTGGCGGCTTCGCGCTTTGCGCCAACACTGAAGGCCACCTCGAGCAGATTGATAGCTACGCCACTGGCCATCACGTCAGATTAGGAAGCTTAAACTACGTCGTTGATATCCGCGGAGACTTGATCTTTGACGGATTCGGGCCTGCGGCAACCTCTCTCTCCCTTCACGATGAACACGATCTAGCTCTGTCATCGGATCAGGAAATAGCACATGTAGCAGTTCTAGCCCTAGATCTGGAATAGATCGTGTCGCCCGAGGACGGGAAGCTCAACCCCGCCATGGAAGCCACACACTCCACGTCGTTGGAGCCACACACGGACCCAACTATAAGTGTGGTATGTGTTATCGAAACCCCGGACCTAACTCCGGCCTCAGATTCCGAATCACTCGCATCTACGCCCTTCAAGCCAGATCAGGCAACTATCGCCGAATTCAGTTCTGCAGACATCTTCCAGCACTCACCCTTTGGTGACATGCTAAAGTCGTTAAGATCCCTCTCCCTAGATGGGGACAAACAGCCGCATTGTATCCGGTTCGAACTAGAGGCTGATGGAGAATTTTTCTCCCCACCCACCACCCACTTGGTAGCCACGAATGAAGATATAACTGATCCACTAGACTATGCTTCCAAAGACTTCGAAGGGATGGACCTCGAAGCCGAAGCGGATCCAGATCAAAACCGGCCCGTGATAACCCACAAGTGTAGGGGATCAGCTGTAGCCTCTTTCGATAAGTAAGAGTGTCGAACCCAACGAGGAGCTAAAGGCAGAACAAATATTCCCTCAAGTTCTATCGACCACCGATACAACTCTACGCACGCTTGACGTTTACTTTAGCTGAAACAAGTATGAAACTAGAAGTACTTTGTAGTTTTTGTGGGATAGGTTTGCAAGAATATAAAGGGCTGTTAAGATAAAGACACAATAAAGTTAATGATAGCGAGTGTGGAAAAGTGGTGGTAGGAGTAGCGAAATTGCCCCTAAGCAATTGACTATGTTACTAGACCGATAGCAAGTCTTATGTGGGAGAGCCCACTGCTAGCATGTCATCCCTTACTTGGAATTATATGCACTTATGACTGGAACTATTAGCAAGCATCTGCAACTACTAACATTCATTAAGGTAAAACCCAACCATAGCATTACGATATATTGGTCCCCCTTCAATCTCGTATGCATCAATTTCTACGCTAGGTTGAAGTTTCTGTCACTCTTGCCCTCCAATACGTAGTCCTATCAACATACAACTAACCCTATGGTGTGATCCACGCGCGCGCTCATATGATGGGCACCAAAGGACAGAAACATAACCACAAGAAAATTAAATCAATCATAGCAATTCATCAATCACCGATAGGACAACGAAAATCTACTCAGACATCATAGGATGGCAACACATCATTGGATAATAATATGAAGCATAAAGCACCATGTTCAAGTAGAGGGTACAGCGGGTTGCGGGAGAGTGGACCGCTGTAGATAGATGGGGGCAGGTGATGGAGATGTTGGTGAAGATGGAGGTGTTGGTGTAGATCGCCGTCACACGATGATGGCCCTGGTGGCGCTTCAGTGCCACCGGAAGCGAGGGGGAGAGAGCCCCCCTCCTTCTTCTTCCTTGACCTTCTCCCTAGGTGGGAGAAGGGTTTCCCCTCTGGTCCATGGCCTCCATGGCCGCGGAGAGGCGAGAGCCCCTCCGAGATTGGATTTGTCTCTCTGTCTCTCTCTGTTCCTGCGTTCCCAGATTCTGGCCCTTCACCGTTTCTTAAATTCCCGGAGATCCATAACTCCGATTGGGCTGATTTTTTGACACGATTTTTATCCGGATATTATCTTTCTTGCGGCGAAAGAAGGCCATCAACTGCCTTACGGTGTGGACACGAGGGCCCAGGGCGTACCTCCCAGCCTCGTGGCCCACTCGGGCATCGTCTCATGTTGGTTCCGCTTCCCAAAATTCACATATATTCCCAAACAAATCTCCATCCGTTTTTATCCCGTTTGGACTCCGTTTGATATGGATATTCTGCGAAACAAAAAACATGCAACAAATAGGAACTGGCACTACGCACTGGATCAATATGTTGGTCCCAAAAAACAGTATAAAAAGTTGCCAAAAGTATATGAAAGTTGTAGAATATTGGCATGGAACAATCAAAAATTATAGATACGACAGAGACGTATCAGCCCATAACCGGACGGTGGATAGCTACGTCTTCATACGACGTGTACATGGCGGATACACCTAAGGAGGCGGAGGGCAACGGCAAAAAATAATCCCTTAGAGGACAAGCCCATCAAAAAACCTCCCAAATGTCAGCGTCCAAAGCGCCGAACCAAATACTGTAAAGGAAAAGATAGCAACATTGTCACCAACGACGACGATATTCCGGAACAAGCCGAAGACCCTGCAGACCTAGCGATGGTGCAGGAGGAGCGAGAGGACGGCGAATAGAGTCCGAAGCCGCCGTCCGACGACAGCGATGCCAAAGACAGTAATTACGAACCTGTCTCCGAAGAAGAAATTAGCCTGGGCGACAACGATTACATCGTCCCAGAAGAACCCTCAGAACAAAAGTGTTTCCATTGGAGGCTTATTGCCACCGCAAGGAGCCTAAAAAAGCAGTAGAGACGGGTTCGAGCCACACAAGACACACTCAATGATAGATGGAACGAGGTGCTAGATGCCGAACGGAAACATGGCTATAACAGACAAACCAAAGGCTATCCTAAGCGTAAACTGCTGCCCGAATTCGACGACGAGGCTGCTGCGCCTATACCGCCGAAGAATAACACCGCCGATAAGCCGGACCGACCACCTCACAGATAGGACAGAGTTGCTAGCAACGACATACACAAGCCCGCACCCCCACCCCATAAAGGAAAAGAGGATGCGGCTCAAGTCCGAAAACACGATCTGCATGAGGACCTGAACAAAAAAGCTAGCAAGACTAGGTCTATCTACGGACATAAAGACCAGGCCCCCGCACGGGACGGCGGCTATCAAGCCAATTACGTCGGTGATATTCTAGTTCGGGGTCAATACCGGACATCACAACCATCGGACATACGCCACGACATAGCAAAATACAGAGGCGCCGCACACCCTCTGTGATTCACCGATGAGGTGCTGGATCATGATTTTCCAGAAGGGTTTAAACCCGTGAACATCCAAGCGTACGATGGAACGACGGATCATGTCATCTGGATGGAAGACTTTATTCTTCCCATCCACATGGCTCGAGGAGATGATCTCCAAGCCATTAAATATCTACCCCTCAAGCTGAAAGGACCAGCTCAGCACTGGCTAAACAACCTCCCAGAGAACTCCATTGGGAATTGGGAAGAACTTGAGGACGCTTTTCGGGCCAATTTTCCAGGGACCTATGTCCGGCCCCCGAACGCTGACGATCTAAGTCACATCATCCAACAACCCGGGGAGTCAGCCCGCAAGCTTTGGAATCGGTTTCTCACTAAGAAGAACCAAATCCTCGACTGTCCGGACGCTGAAGCCTTAGCGGCATTCAAGCACAGTGTCTGGGACGAATGTCTAGCCAGACACCTTGGACAGGAAAAGCCGAGGACAATGGCAGCCCTAACTGAACTCATGACTCGCTTTTGCGCAGGTGAGGATAGCTGGTTGGCCCGTAGCAGTACCAGCGACCCTGGAACATCTGAAGTTAGGGAAGGCAATGGAAAGCCACGACGTAACAAAAATAAACGTTGAAACAATGCTGGATGCCGAGATGATAGAGCGGTAAACGCCAGATTCAGTGGCTCCAGACCCGGTCAACGGAAGAAGCCATTTAAAGGCAACAAAGATGGTCCATCTAGTTTGGACAAAATATTAGATAGGACCTGCCAAATACATGGCACGCCAGAGAAACCTGCAAACCATACCAATCGTAATTGTTGGGTCTTCAAGCAGGCCGGCAAGCTCAATGCTGAACAAAAGGGGAAGGAGCCTCAGAGCGAAGACGGGGACGGACCTCGCCAACTGAATACAGGAGGACAGAAGAAATTTCCACCGGAGATCAAAACAGTGAACATGATATATGCCACTCATATCCCAAAGAGGGAGCACAAGCGCGCACTCCGAGATGTCTACACCATTGAGCCTGTTGCCCCCAAATTCAACCCATAGTCGGCCTGTCCGATCACTTTCGATCGCAGGGATCATCCAACTAGTATTCTTCATGGGGGTTCGGCTACCCTAGTGCTCGACCCAATAATCAATGGATACCATCTCACCCGAGTCCTCATGGACGGCAGCAATAGTCTTAATTTGATATATCAGGACACTATCCGCAAGATGGGGATAGACCCGTCAAGAATCAAGCCAAGCAACATGACCTTTAAAGGAGTGATACCGGGCGTAGAAGCCCGTTGCACGGGCTCTTTAACATTGGAGGTCGTATTCGGCTCTCCTGATAACTTTCAAAGCGAAGACTTAATCTTAGATATAGCTCCATTACGAAGTGGCTATCACGCTCTACACGGTAGAACGTCCTTCGCCCGCTTTAATGCAGTCCCGCATTATGCTTATCTAAAGCTTAAAATGCCTGGACCATGTGGCGTCATCACGGTTAATGGAAATATAGAGTGCTCTCTCCTTACGGAGGAGGACACTGCGGCCCTAGCACCCGAAGTCCAAAACGGCCTATTCAAGCCAGATAATCCATCAGTCGCGGACATAACTAAACGTGTACGTCACACGCCTCAGTGCGGCAGCTCAGATGAACCTGAGCTAGATTAGGAGTTACGCCCACATCGACTGCCCCATATGGTGATAGCACATGTACCTCGAGTGCATAATTATGCCTTGAAATCCCTTGGGCGGCGCTAGGGGCACACTACATATAGTCCATAGTTTGGCTTGACCCTATTCGGACTCTAAACATATCTTTTCAGGTTCATTAAACGAACCAGTCTTGTCATGGCCGCACTGGATTTCTTTTTTGTTTTTATAGATGGCCATCATACTCCCACCCCTTCAAGGACACATTATAGAGGAGGAAACAGCGCAGACGTGCAGCAGGGACCCGCACTAAGATTTTGTTTTAGATTAAGACCCTCTGTAAACCTTTTTTTCTCTTTCTTATTATACACTTTCTAGCATGTAAAATGTCCAAGAAAGTCATCGGCATTATCTGTAAAAGCTTACGGCTCGCCGTACTATAAAGGGATATTAATAGAGCAGCTTGATTCGCATTATGTTTGGAGTTTTATTCACTCACCATAAACGTCCTCTCCCCACATCAGATTGCCACATCTGCCTTGTTAATAAGGGTCCATTACCAGGGGCTGTATTCAGCCCGGTATATGTCGAAAAGACCGAACACCTATAGGGAGTGTCCGGCGTCCTCGTTGTTTGCATTATATGCATCAGTTCTGAATAATGTCTTGGGTCTGGGTTGCCCGGATCCTATGCTTACCCCTACGTTCCCGATTGTTCGGCTAGGGTGTAAAGGGAGAACAACTGCAATTGTACTTCTGGCTCGTCCGGTCAAGTACCTCAGTAGAGAAAGCCGAAAACTGACCATCATGATAGGCGAGAACCTGGTCCGCAATCCGGTGACTTAGTTTTATAATACGATCGATAGAGATCTACCCCGTGTTATACGAAGGGTTGGTTTTTTCGCCCAGCCAGGTGCAATTGGATACCTTAAGTAAGGAATATTGTATCCGCACCAGGGGCTAGTACCTAGCCCCACATGTTAAACTCCTACGACTAAGTGAAAGCAATAACGCCGCATAGTCTGATTGCCTAGTTCGCTCTGCATACACCTCCTATACGGACCAAGACGTTGGATAAAGAGAGTACATGCATATGACCAAACACCCCAGTACTATGTACATGGGGGATGAAGTCGACGACTGAAAACTTTCAGATTAAATAAACAGTCACACGGGAGGTAAAAGACACTTATATTATAATAACGCAAAAGTCATATACATCGGATTCATAAGCCTAAGTATTTACATCCGGATACAATTACTCGAAGATAACGTACTATGAGCACTCGCTTGGTACAAGGCGGTCGCCTTCTATGACGTCCTCGAAGTACTTCTCCGGCTTACGGTGCTCCTTGCCTGTGGGCGGCCCAGCAGAGGCTATATGCCTCGCATTCATCTTCGCCCAGTGCACTTCCACACAAGCGAAGGCCATTCAAGCACCTTCTATGCAGGATGAACGCGTAAATGTGTCGACCCGCGGACTCGCTTCGACGAGCCGCTTCACTAATCTGAAGTAACTACTTGGGATTGGATCAGCGGACCATAGCCAGAATATTACGTCCTTCATGGCCGAACCCGCCATGTTGTGCAGCTCGACCAGTTGCTTCATCTTGTCGTTGAGGGGCACCAGATGTTTTGGCGCATAGAACTGTGACCAAAACAGCTTCTCCATGTCGTTCCCCTCCTGGGGTCGGAAGTACTGGGCGTCGTCAGCACTGCTCCTTAGAAGATCAGCAAACATGCCTGGAGAACTGCATAAACCGTGTCAGCCCAAGATACTTCTGCCCTTCGAAGTTGCTCTGTAAGATAAATGTCTTACCAGATGCTATCCGTCGTGCCTGCTTGATTTCTTCACAGGCGTTGCGCGCCTCGCCGCGTGCATCCTGGGCAGTCTTCACTGCCGCAGTAAGCTCGGATGCCTATTCTGAAGCCTTCTTCTCCAATGCCTCACATTTGAGAATGGCATCGTTGAGCTCGACCTCGACTTCGGACACCCGATCCGGTGCTTCTCGCACTCAGCCTTTTCGGCATCCAAATCAGCAGTCGCTTTGTCAGCGGCTACCTTGTTTGCTTCGGTCTCCTTCTTGGCCTTGGCAACCTCGCCATTGAGGGCCTCGAGCTCAATGGCGCCAACTGTATAATATAGAATACCATATCAGAGTTTATAAACATACTCAAATTAATCTTATTGACATCTTAAAATCCGCATACCTTACGTTTCATCTAAACGCTGATTGACGCGGTCGAGGTCCGCGTTAGTCAACAAGAGCTTCCGGTTTAGTTCGGCAACTTCCGCATCTCGCGCAGTTGCGGCAACTAGTGAAGCGTGCACAACAGTTCAGCTCCGTAAGTATGCTATACTATAGATACTTCGTCTGATTCTCTCTAGAATCACACAAAGCATCAGGGGCTACTAGCTATGTATGTGCGTAAAAAAAATTATATAAAAAACATTACATTACTTACCTCAAAGCCTATTAACAGGCTGTTGAAGGCTTCATTCAGTCTGCCCTTGACGGATTGAATCTTCTTCATCACCGCACCCATCACGGTGCGGTGCTCCTCCATGATGGAAGCACTTTGCAGTGCTCCCTCCATAGAGTCCGGCGCTTCCGGATTAACTCCGGGCGCCGTCTTGTCCACCCCCGCCTGAGGGGTTTGGTCTTCGGACCTCGGAGCCGCACTAGGCCCTAGGTCAATGTTCAAGAGGGCCCCAGATTGTTCAGGCCCCCCTCTTCGGTCTCCATGGGGCTTGTGTCCCCATGGTCAGCGGCGACCGAGGTATGACCCCCGGTCGCCCCGTCACCTGCCCCGCCCTCATCTCCTTGGGCGAAGGACACCCACTGGGAGGACACTTCGGTGTCCCCACCAATCAGGGGCGATGGAGCTCGGGCCGGTGGGTCACTCTCCGTCTCTCCGGGCGCTAGAGAGTTCCCCTCTGATGAGGAGGCATCAGGGTGTCCACCAGGAAGGCTGTAGGTGAGCAGGTAAGAAATACTAAGTAAATGCTAAACAAACAAAGTTAATCCGGGCAAACTTATGATTCAGGCAGGGGTTTCTCCGTGGGCTTCACCATGAAGATATGTTCGGACGAATCCGAACTAGCCGCAAGGTTCAGTTTCCTCCGGGGTGCGGCCGTGCCTGCATCAGCAGGAGCCCCCCTCTTTGTCCACCTGCCTTGCGCAGGGGGCTCCTCTTCTTCTTCTTCTTCTTCTTCTTCATCTTCCTCCACCTCGTCGGAGGAGAGGATGTTGACCTCCTCCGACTTCTTGTCCGCGGGGCGGGGGCTGTCTTCGGCCCCCTTGCTCTTCTTCTTGGGCTTCTTGACCGGCGCCTTGTACGGCGCAGGGACCAGCATCGCCGTCAGTTGAGGCGATTCTGGGTCTTCGGGTAAAGGCGTCGGACACTTAATCCGGGTCGCCTTCTTCGTTCAGCCCTTAACACGCAGAAACTCCAATTCCTGTTATCATTAAATAAGGGAAGAAATATGTGTTCTGAAAGTTTTCTATTACCTGTGGGGCGGAGAGCACGGTGCTAAAGCCCTCGTCCTCGGTTTCTGCCGGCCACTCCTTCTAGCTCTTAAAGAGATGCTTCTATATCTTTTTGTGCGTAAAGCCGAAGAGATGCTTCAGAGGCTTGTCTCCTGCCGGATCGAACTCCCATAGGGAGGAGTCCCGGCTTTGGCAAGGGAGAATAAGCCGGGTCAGCATTACCTGGACCACGGACAAGAGTTGGTGCCCTTTGGAAATCACGCCGGATACACGGCTCTGGAGTGTCATCACTTCAGTATGAGACCCCCAGTCCAGACCCTTTTTTGTCCAGGAGGTCAACCTGTCTGGGGGTCCGAATCTGAAAGCGGGCTCCGCTGCCCACTTGGCGTCACGGGGTTCGATGATGTTGAACCACTCCTGCTACCAGACCTTATTCGTCTCCACGAATGACCCTTTGGGACAAGTCGCATTTGGGAGCTTGCTAATCTTAGAGCCCCTGTACTCCGTGTGCTTTCCATCCACCACCTTCGGCTTCACGTTGAAGGTTTTAAGCCATAGGCCGAAGTGTGGACGGACACGGAGGAAAGCTTCACATACCACTATGAAAGCGAATATGTGAAGGATTGAGTTCGGGGCTAGATCATGGAAATCTAGCCCGTAGAAGAACAACAGACCCCGAACAAAGGGGTGGATTGGAAACCCTAGCCCCCTAACAAAGTGAGAAGTAAAGTCTACCCTCTCACCCGCCTTAGGGACAGGAATCACCTGACCCTTGGCACGGACTCGGTGCGCGATAGCGGCGGCGAGATAGCCCACACTCCTAGGATCCTCCACGGTTTTTTCAGTGACCATGGAGGCCTCCCACTTTCCCCTGGCACCGGAACCAGCCATTGCTGGGGAAGGAGATGGTGGTTGGGGAACACAGAGCAGTGGCGCAGGAGATGGGAAAGCTGGGGCTAGGGAGATTGGAGAACTCGAGCTTGAGGAAGGCGTGGGGCTGATGAAGGGGATTGGTGTCCTTTTATAATGCTGTGAATACAGAATGTCCCCCCCCCCCACACTTTAGCCATAAACCTCGCCGGTTCCCAAAGTGGTCGTGCGTAATGCACGGCGTGGGTGCTCACGTCGTATGGATAAGGATCCCACAATAAGCGGGCACGACCTCTATTCTGATGGGACGTGTCAATGAGGATATACCTCGAAACGTGAAACTAGGACCGAATAAAATGGTCTAATATGTTAGTGGGATAGACGCGACGCTTCACCAAAAAGTTGTCAGTAGAGACACACTATTCATTTTCTTTTACGATTCTTGCCTTCGAGGCTAAGGGTTGTACTATCCTTGTAGAGCCGAACACAATACACCTTTTTGCAGAAGATATATTCGGAAGAAGGAACCAACCTTGCAATGCCGAAGACAATACAGAAGCCGAACTCATCGTCATTGAAGTCAGGTTCAGGGGCTACTGAGGGAGTCCTGGATCGAGGGGTCCTCGGGAGGACATATAACTCTTGGTGGGCCGGACTGGTGGGCCGTGAAGAACATAGTCGAAGATCATCTCTCGTATCTGGATAGGACGCATGTATTCGTATAATGGTAGGTTTTAGGTTCCGGTGTAATCTTTCCTTCCTCTGCAAGATGGTATGTACAAACCCTAGGGCCCCCCGGTGTGTATATAAATCGGAGGGTTTAGTCCGTAGAGGGTAACGGAGAATCTCAAATCCTCATAGGCTAGACTTTAGGGTTTAGCCAATATGATCTCGTGGTAGATAAACTCGTGTATTCATATTCATCCATGTTAATATAGCAGGAAGTAGAGTTTTACCTCGATCGAGAGGGCCTGAACCTCGGTAAACATCGTGTCCCCAGCCTCCTGTTATCATCGATCCTCAGACGCATAGTTCGGGACCCGCTACCCGAGATCCACCGGTTTTGACACCGACACCCTCCCCACATATATATAGTTGGGAGGTAGGGAGGACCATCCATAGGAGGCGCCCAAGTAGGAGGAATCCAACTTGGAGTCCCTCCCAAGCCGCGCCCCCTGCCATATATAACCGAGTGGGAAGGAAAGAGTGGGGGAGAGGGGAGGAAGTGGGAATCCTAATCCACACTTTCCTTTCCCTTCCCCTCTTTCCTTCTCCTCCTAGGCCGACCTGCTATGGGGGCCTCTCTTGGCCCATAAGGCCCATTACTTTTGCCGAGGGTACCCAAAACACCTTCCGGTAACCCGATAAGTACCTGATACCCTCCAGAACACTTCCGGTGTCCGAATACCATCGTCCTATATATCAATCTTTACCTCTCGACCATTTAGAGACTCATCGTCATGTTAGTGATATCATCCAGGACTCCTAACAACATTCAGTCACCAAATCACATAACTCAAATAATACTATATCGTCAACGAACATTAAGCGTGCGGACCCTACGGGTTCGAGAACTATGTAGACAAGACCGAGACACCTCTCCGATCAATAACTAATAACGGAACCTGGATGCCCATATTGGCTCCTACATATTCAACGAAGATCTTTATCGGTGGAATCGTTATGACAGCATACACAATTCTATTTTTTCGTCGGTATGTTACTTGCCTGAGATTCGACCGTCGGTATTTCTATACCTAGTTCAATCTCTTTACCGGAAAGTCTCTTTACTCGTTTCGTAATACATCATCCCGAGACTAACTTCATTAGTCATTTCCTTGCCAGGCTTATTATAATGTGTATTACCGAGAGGGCCCAGGGATACCTCTCCGATACTCGGAGTGACAAATCCTAATCTCGATTCATGCCAACCCAACAAAACACCTTCGGAGATACCTGTAGAGCATCTTTATAATCACCCAGTAACGTTGTGACGTTTGAGATCACACAAGGCATTCCTATGGTATCCGGGAGTTGCATGATCTCATAGTCAAAGGAATATGTATTTGACATACATGAAAGCAGTAGCAATAAACTGTACGATCATATGCTAAGCTAGCGGATGGATCTTGTCCATCACATCATTCTCATAATGATTTGATCCCGTTATCAAATGACAACTCATGTCCATGCTTATGAAACCTTAACCATCTTTGAGTAACAAGCTAGTCTAGTAGAGGCTTACTAGGGACATGGTATTTGTTTATGTATTCACACATGTATTTAGGTTTTCGGTTAATACAATTCTAGCATGAATAATAAACCTTTCCATGATTAAGGAAATATAAAATAATAACAACTTTATTATTGCCTCTAGGGCATATTTCCATTAGGAAGAGCGGATTGATCACCGGTGCTCACCTTCTAATGAGAGTAACTCTTTATCACATACATTGTTAATTTCCCTTTGTGCTTACCGAAGGATGAATGCTATAATGATTGCTATGATCCCTTGGATTCATTTGAAATATCCTTTTTTGATGAACTTGATGCTTGCCATGCTTGTGGCCGTGATTCCAATATGAATTATGCTTATGGAGATGAACTTGCTATAGTTCCTTATGTTAAGAATGAAATTATTGCTATTGCACCCACGCATGATAGTCCTATTATCTTTTTGAATTCTTCCAACTACACTATATCAAAGAAGTTCGCGCTTATTAAGGACTATATTGATGGGTTGCATTCTACTATTGCACATGATGATTTTGATAAATATAATATGCATGTGCTTGCTGCTCCTACTTGCAATTATTATGAGAGGGGAACTACATATCCGCCTCTCTATGTTTCCAATTCATATTATATTTAAAGAACTCCCACTTAGATAGACATCCCTTTAGTCACGTGATCCAAACCAGCTAAACCATGTCCGATCATCACGTGAGATGGAGTAGTTTTCAATGGTGAACATCTTATGTTGATCATATCTACTATATGATTCACGCTCGACCTTTCGGTCTCTAGTGTTCCGAGGCCATGTATGTACATGCTAGGCTCGTCAAGTTTAACCCGAGTATTCAGCATGTGCAAAACTGTCTTAAATGCGTTGTATTTGAGCGTAGATCTTATCACACCCGATCATCACGTGGTGTCTCGGCATGACGAACTTTCGCAACGGTGCATACTCAGGGAGAACACTTGTACCTTGAAATTTTGTAAGGGATCATCTTATAATGCTACCGCCGTACTAAGCAAAATAAGAAACATAATAAGATAAACATCACCTGCAACCAAAATATGTGACATGATATGGCCATCATCATCTTGTGCTTTTGATCTCCATCTCCAAAGCATCGTCATGATCTCCATCGTCACCGGCTAGACACCATGATCTTCATCGTCGCGTCGTGGTCGTCTCGCCAACTATTGCTACTACTACTATCGCTAACTCATAGTGATAAAGTGAAGTAATTACATGGCCTTCGCAATTCATACAATAAAGAGACAACCATAAGGCTCCTGTTGGTTGCCGATAACTTTACAAAACATGATCATCTCATACAATAACGTTTAACTCACCACGTCTTGACCATATCACATCACAACATGCCCTGTAAAAACAAGTTAGACGTTCTCTACTTTGTTGTTGCAAGTTTTACGTGGCTGCTACGGGCTTAGCAAGAACCGTTCTAACCTACGCATACAAAAACCACAATGGTTTTTCGTCAAGTATGTGTTGTTTTCACCTTCACAAGGACCGGGCATAGCCACACTCGATTCAACTAAAGTGAGAGAGACAGACACCCGCCAGACACCTTTAAGAAATGAGTGCTCGTAATGGTGACACTAGTCTCGCGTAAGCGTACACGTAATGTCGGTCCGGGCCACTTCATCTTACAATACCGCCGAATCAAAGTATGACATGCTGGTAAGAAGTATGACCATTATTGCGCACAACTCATTGTGTTCTACTCGTGCATATCATCTACGCATAAACCTGGCTCATGATGCCACTGTTGGGGAACGTAGTATTTCAAAAATATTCCTACGATCACACAAGATCTATCTACTAGATGCATAGCAACGAGAGGGGAGAGTGTGTCTACATACCCTCGTAGACCGAAAGTGGAAGCGTCTAATGATGCGGTTGATGTAGTCGAATGTCTTCGCGATCCAACCGATCCAAGCACCAAACGTATGGCACCTCCGCCTTTAGCATAGGTTCAGCTCGATGACGTCCCACGAGCTCTTGATCCAGTTGAGCTTCATGGGAGAGTTTCGTCAGCACGACGGCGTGGTGACGGAGATGATGAAGTTACCGACGCAGGGCTTCGCCTAAGCACTGCAACGATATGACCGAGTGTGTGTTTCTTTGGAGGGGGGCACCGCACACGGCTAAAACAATGTTGGTTGTGTGTTCTAGGGTGCCCCCTGCCCCTGTATATAAAGGAGAAAGGGGGAGGGCTGGCCGGCCCTAAGGGCGCGCCAAGGAGGGAGCTTTCCTACTCGTAGTAGGAGTAGGAATCCCGCTTTCCTATTCCTAGTAGGAGTAGGAAAGGAAGAAGAAGGGGAGAAGGAAGGAGAGGGCCGCCTCCCCCCCCCCACTCCTAGTCCAACTAGGATTCCCTTGGGGGGCAGCCCTAGTGGGCTGCCTCTCTCTTTCCCTCATGGCCCACTATGGCCCAATACTCCCCGGGGGGTTCTGGTAACCCCTCCGGCACTCTGGTTTTTTCCGAAATCACCCGGAACATTTCTGGTGTTTGAATATAGCCGTCCAATATATCAATATTTATGTCTTGGACATTCCAAGACTCCTCTTCATGTCCGTGATCACATCCGGGACTCCGAACTACCTTCGGTACATTAAAACTCATAAACTCATAATACCGATCGTCATCGAATGTTAAGCGTGCGGACCCTACAGGTTCGAGAACTATGTAGACATGACCAAGACTCATCTCTGGTCAATAACCAACAGCGGAACCTGGATGCTCATATTGGTTCCTACATATTCTACGAAGATCTTTATCTGTCAAACTACATAACAACATACGTTGTTCCCTTTGTCATCGGTATGTTACTTTCCCAAGATTCGATCGTTGGTGTCATCATACCTAGTTCAATCTCGTTACTGACAAGTCTCTTTACTCGTTCCGTAATACATCATCTCGTGACTAACTCATTAGTCGTTTGCTTGCAAGGCTTATTATGATGTGTATTACCGAGAGGGCCCAGAGATACCTCTCCGACACTCGGAGTGACAAACCCTATTCTCGATCTATGCCAACACCACAAACACCTTCAGAGACACATGTAGAGCATCTTTATAATCACCCAGTTACATTGTGATGGTTGATAGCACACAAGGTGTTCCTCTGGTATTCGGGAATTGCATAATCTCATAGTCATAGGAACATGTATAAGTCATGAAGAAAGCAATAGCATTAAAACTAAACGATCAAGTTGCTAAGCTAACGGATGGGTCTTGTGCATCACATCATTCTACTAATGATGTGATCCCATTGATCAAATGACAACTCATGTCTATGGCTAGGAAACACAACCATCTTTGATCAATGAGCTAGTCTAGTAGAGGCATACTAGGGACACTTTGTTTTGTCTATGTATTCACACATGTACTAAGTTTCCGGTTAATACAATTCTAGCATGAATAATAAACATTTATCATGATATAAGGAAATACAAATACCAACTTTATTGTTGCCTCTAGGGCATATTTCCTTCACTTATATCTTTTGAGTATGGCTTTATAGAATGCTTCATGTGCTTCACTTATATCATTTGAAGTTTGGATTGCCTATTTCTCTACACATAGAAAACCGCCATTTGTAGAATGCACTTTCGCTTCACTTATATTTGTTATAGCTTGGGCAAGTCTTTTGTAGAAAGAATTAAACTCTCTTGCTTCACTTATATCTATTTAGAGAGTTAACGGGAATTGGTCATTCACATGGTTAGGCATACAATCCTACATAAAACTTGTAGATTGATACGTCCATTTTACATCATGCTTCTATGTTGATATTTATTGCACTATGGGCTTGAAGGAAATACTCCCTAGAGGCAACAATAAAGTTCTTATTTGTATTTCCTTATATCTTGATAAATGTTTATTGTTCATGCTAGAATTGTATTAACTGGAAACTTAGTACATGTGTGAATACATAGACAAAATAGAGTGTCCCTAGTATGCCTCTACTAGACTAGCTCATTGATCAAAGATGGTTATGTTTCCTAGCCATAGACACGAGTTGTCATTTGGTCAACCGGATTACAACATTAGGAGAATGATGTGATGGACAAGACCCATCCGTTAGCTTAGCAACTTGATTGTTTAGTTTTACTGCTATTACTTTCTTCATGACTTATACATGTTCCTATGACTATGAGATTACGCAACTCTCGAATACTGGAGGAACACCTTGTGTGCTATCAAACGTCAAAACGTAACTGGGTGATTATAAATATGCTCTATAGGTGTCTCCAAAGGTATTTGTGGTGTTGGCATAGATCGAGAATAGGATTTGTCACTCTGAGTGTCAGAGAGGTATCTCTGGGCCCTCTCGGCAATACACATCATAATAAGCCTTGCAAACAAACGACTAATGAGTTAGTCACGAGCTGATGTATTACGGAATGAGTAAAGAGACTTGCCGGTAATGAGATTGAACTAGGTATGATGATACCGACGATTGAATCTCAGGCAAGTAACATACCGATGACAAAGGGAACAACATATGTTGTTATGCGGTTTGACCGATAAAGATCCTCGTAGAATATGTAGGAGCCAATATGAGCATCCAGGTTCCGCTATTGGTTATTGACCGGAGATGTGTCTCGGTCATGTCTACATAGTTCTCGAACCCGTAGGGTCCGCACGCTTAACGTTAGATGACAATTTGTACTATGTGTTATGTCATTTGATGACCAACATTTGTTCGGAGTCCCGGATGAGATCACGGAGATGACGAACAGTCTCGAAATGGTCGAGACGTAAAGATCAATATATTATAAGGCTATATTCGAACATCGGAAAGGTTCCGAATGATTCGGGTATTTTTTTGGAGTACCAAAGAGTTACGGGAATTCGTACTGGGCCTTAATGGGCCATACGGAAAAGGAGAGAAAGGCCTCAAGGGTGGCCGCGCCCCTTCCCCATGGACTGGTCCGAAATTGACTAGGGAAAGGGGGCACCCCCTTCCTTCCTTCTCCTTCTCCCTTCCCCTTTTCCTATTCCATGTGGGAGGAGGAATCCTACTAGGACTAGGGAGTCCTAGTAGGACTCCACACTTTGGCGCGCCCTATGAACAAACATAGGGAGTCCTAGTAGGCCTCCTCCTCCCTCCATCCTTTATATACGTGGTCGGGGGGCACCCCATGAACAAACAAGTTGATTTTAGCCATGTGCGGTGCCCCTCCCCACATATACACGCCTCGGTCATATTGTTGCAGTGCTTAGGCAAAGCCCTGTGCCGGTATCTTCATCATCATCGTCACCACGCCGTCGTGCTGACAAAACTCTCCCGTGAATCTCAACTAGATCAAGAGCTCGTGGGATGTCATCGAGCTGAACCTGTGCTAAACGCAGAGGTGTCGTACGTTCGGTGCTTGGATCGGTTGGATCGAGAAGACGTTCGACTACATCAACCACGTCACTAGACGCTTCCGCTTTCGGTCTACGAGGGTACATAGACACACTCTCCCCACTCGTTTCTATGCTTCTAGTAGATAGATCTTGCGTGATCGTAGGTAAATTGATGAAATACTATGTTCCCCAACAGTGGTATCAGAGCCAGGTCTATGCGTAGATGATATGCACGAGTAGAACACCATGAGTTGTGGGCGATAATAGTCATACTGCTTACCAGCATGTCATACTTTGGTTCAGCCTTATTGTGAGATGAAGCGGCCCGGACCGACATTACGCGTGTGCTTACGCGAGACTGGTTTCACCGTTACGAGCACTCATTGCTTAAAGGTGATCGGCGGGTGTCTGTCTCTCTCACTTTAGTTGAATAGAGTGTGGCTACACCCGGTCCTTGTGAAGGTTAAAATAGCACGCTTGACGAAAAATCATTATGGTTTTTGTGTGCGTAGGTAAGAACGGTTCTTGCTAAGCCCGTAGCAGCCAGGTAAAACTTGCAACAACAAAGTAGAGGACGTCTAACTTGTTTTTGCAGGGCATGTTGTGATGTGATATGGTCAAGACGTGATGAGTTATACGTTATTGTATGAGATGATCATGTTTTGTAAAGTTATCGGTAACCGGCAGGAGCCTTATGGTTGTCTTTTTATTGTATGAATTGTGAAGGATATGTAATTGCTTTACTTTATCACTATGAGTTAGCGATAGTAGTAGTAGCAATAGTTGGCGAGACGACCATGACGCTACGATGAAGATCATGGTGTCTAGCCGGTGATGATGGAGATTATGACGATGCTTTGGCGATGGAGATCAAAATCACAAGATGATGATGGCCATATCATGTCACATATTTTGATTGCATGTTATGTTTATCTTATTATGCTTCTTATTTTGCTTTGTACGGCGTTAGCATTATAAGATGGTCCCTTAAAAAATTTCAAGGTACAAGTGTTTTCCCTGAGTATGCACCGTTGCGAAAGTTCGTCGTGCCGAGACAACACGTGATGATCGGGTGTGATAATCTCCACGTTCAAATACAACGGGTGTAAGACAGTTTTTGCACATGAAGAATACTCGGGTTAAACTTGACGATCCTAGCATGTACAAACATGGCCTCGGAACACTGGAGACGGAAAGGTCGAGCATGAATCATATAGTAGATATGATCGAGATAAGATGTTCACCATTGGAAACTACTCCATCTCACGTCATGATCGGACATGGTTTAGTTGATTTGGATCACGTGATCATTTAGATGACTAGAGGGATGTCTATCTAAGTGGGAGTTCTTTAGTAATATGATTAATTGAACTTTAATTTATCAGGAACTTAGTCCAGGTAGTATTAGCATATCTATGTTGTAGATCAGTAGCTCGCGATGTAGCTCCCCGTTTATTTTTATATGTTCCTAGAGAAATATAAGTTGAAAGATGTAAGTAGCAACGATGTGGATTAGGTCTGTGATATGAGGATTATCCTCATTGCTGCACAGAAGTATTATGTCCTTGATGCACGGCTTGGTGACAGATCTATTGCAGGAGCAGATGCACACGTTATGAACGTTTGATAAAGCTCAATATGATGTCTACTTAATAGTTTAGTGCACCATGCTTTATGGCTTAGAACCGGGACTTCAAAAACGTTTTGAACGCCATGGAGCATATAAGATGTTCCAAGAGTTGAAATTAGTATTTCATACTCATGCCCGTGTCGAGAGGTATGAGACCTCTGACAGTACTTTGCCTACAAGATGGAGGAGAATAGCTCAACCAGTGAGCATATTCTCAAATTGTCTAGGTACTACAATTGCTAGAATCAAGTGGGAGTTAATCTTTTAGATAAGATAGTAATTGACAAAGTTCTCTAGTCGCTATCACCAAGTTTGTAGAACGTCGTGATGAACTATAATATGCAAGGGATGGCGAAAGTAATTCCCGAGCTCTTTGCGATGCTGAAATCGGCGAAGGTAGAAATCAAGAAAGAGTATCAAGTGTTGATGATTAACCAGACCACTTGTTTCAAGTAAAGGACAAAGGGATAGAAGGGGAACTTCAAGAAGAATGGCAAGCAAGTTGTCACTCCCGTGAAGAAACCCAAAGCTAAACTCAAGCCTGAAACTAAGTGCTTCTACTGCAAAGGAAATGGTCACTAGAAGTGGAACTGCCCTAGATACTTGGCAGATAAGAAGGATGGCAAAATGAACAAAGGTATATTTGATATACAGATTATTGATGTGTACTTCACTAGTGTTCATAGTAACCCCTGGGTATTTCATACTTGTTCAGTTGCTAAAATTAGTAACTCGAAACGAGAGTTGCAGAATGAACATAGACTAGTTAAAGGTGAAGTGACTATGTGTGTTGGAAGTGGTTCCAAGATTGATATGATCATAATCGCACACTCCCTATACTTTCAGGATTAGTGTAGAACCTAAATACATGTTATTTGGCATTTGCGTTGAGCCTGAATATGATTTGATCATGTTTGTTGCAATACGGTCATTCATTTAAAGTCATAGAAGAATTGTTATTCTATTTACATGAATAAAACCTTCGATGGTCATACACCCAATGAAAATAGTTTGTTGGATCTCGATCGTAGTAATACACATATTCATAATATTGAAGCCAAAAGATGCAAAGTTGATAATGATAGTGCAACTTATTTGTGGCACTGCCGTTTAGGTCATATTGGTGTAAAGCGCATGAAGAAACTCCATGCTGATGGGCTTTTGGAATCACTTGATTATGAATCACTTGGTGCTTGCGAACCATGCCTCATGGGCAAGATGACTAAAACTCCGTTCTTTGGAACAATGGAGCGAGCAACTGATTTGTTGGAAATCATACATACTGATGTATGTGGACCGATGAGTGTTGAGGCTCGCGGCAGGTATTGTTATTTTCTGACCTTCACTGATGATTTGAGCAGATATGGGTATATCTACTTGATGAAGCACAAGTGTGAAACATTTGGAAAGTTCAAAGAATTTCAGAGTGAAGTAGAGAATCATCGTAACAAGAATATTAAGTTTCTACGATCTGATCGCGGAGGCGAATATTTGAGTTACGAGTTTGGTCTTCATTTAAAACAATGTGGAATAGTTTCACAGCTCACGCCACCCGGAACACCACAGCGTAATGGTGTGTCCAAATGTCGTAACCGTACTTTATTAGATATGGTGCGATCTATGATGTCTCTTACCGATTTACCACTATCGTTTTGGGTTATGCATTAGAGACAGCTGCATTCACATTAAATAAGGGCACCATCTAAATCCATTGAGACGACGCCTTATGAACTGTGGTTTGGCAAGAAATCAAAGTTGTCGTTTCTTAAAGTTTGGGGCTGCGATGCTTATGTGAAAAAGCTTCAACCTGATAAGCTCGAACCCAAGTAGGAGAAATGTGTCTTCATAGGATACCCAAAGGAAACTGTTGGGTACACCTTCTATCACAGATCCGAAGGCAAGATATTCGTTGCTAAGAATGGATCCTTTCTAGAGAAGGAGTTTCTCTTGAAAGAAGTGAGTGGGAGGAAAGTGGAACTTGATGGGGTAATTGTACCTTCTCCCGAGTTGGAAAGTAGTACATCAGAGAAACTATTCTAGTGATTCCTATAACAATTAGCGAGGAAGCTAATGATGATGATCATGAAACTTCAGATCAAGTTACTACTGAACCTCGTAGGTCAACCAGAGTGTGTTTCGCGCCAGAGTGGTACGGTAACCCGGTTCTGGAAGTCATGTTACTAGACCATGATGAACCTATGAACTATGAGGAACCGATGATGAGCCCAGATTCCACAAAATGGCTTGAGGCCATGAAATCTGAGATGGGATCCATGTATGAGAACAAAGTGTGGACTTTGGTTGACTTGCCCGATGATCGGCAAGCCATTGAAAATAAATGGATCTTTAAGAGTAAGACTGACGCCGATGGTAATGTTACTATCTAAAAAGCTCGACATGTTGCGAATGGTTTTCGACAAGTTCAAGGAGTTGACTACGATGAGATTTTCTCACCCGTAGCGATGCTTAAGTCTGTCTGAATCATGTTAGAAATGGCCGCATTTTATGATTATGAAATCTGGCAAATGGATGTCAAAACTGCATTCCTTAATGGATATCTTAAAGAAGAGTTGTATATGATGCAACCATAAGGTTTTTGTCGATTCTAAAGGAGCTAACAAAAATGTGCAAGCTCCAGCGATCCAACTATGGACTAGTGCAACCATCTCGGAGTTGGAATATACGCTTTGATAAGTTGATCAAAGCATATAGTTTTATACAGACTTGCGGTGATCCTGTATTTACACCAAAGTGAGTGGGAGCACTACAGCCTTTCTGATAAGTATATGTGAATGACATATTCTCGATCGGAAATGATGTAGAATTTTCTGGAAAGCATAAAGGAGTGTTTGAAAGGAGTTTTTCAAAGAAAGACCTCGGTGAAGCTGCTTACATATTGAGCATCAAGATCTATAGAGATAGATCAAGATGCTTGATAAGTTTTTTCAATGAGTACATACCTTGTCAAGTTTTTGAAGTAGTTCATAATGGAATAGTCAAAGAAAGAGTTATTTCCTGTGTTGCAAGGTATGAAGTTGAGTAAGACTCAAAATCCGACCACGACAGAAGATAGAGAAAGAATGGAAGTCATTCCCTATGCCTCAGCCATAGGTTCTATAAAGTATGACATGCTTTGTACCAAACCTGTTGTGTACCTTGCCATGACTTTGGCGAGGAGGTACAAAAGTGATCTAGGAGTAGATCACTAGACAGCAGTCAAAATTATCCTTAGTTACTGGATGACTAAGGAAATGTTTCTCGATTATGGAGGTGATAAAGAGTTTGTCGTAACGAGTTACACCGATGCAAGCTTTGACACTAATCCAGATGACTCTAAGTATCAATCTGGATACGTATTCAAAGTGGGAGCAATTAGCTAGAGTAGCTCCATGCAGAGCATTGTAGACATAGAAATTTGTGAAATACATACAGATCTGTATGTAATAGACCCGCTAACTAAACTTCTCTCAGGAAGCAAAACATGATCATACCTAAGTACTCTTTGGGTGTTAATCACATGGCGATGTGAACTATATTATTGACTCTAGTAAACCCTTTTGGTGTTGGTCACATGGCGATGTGAACAGTGGGTGTTATTCACATAACGATGTGAACTATCGTTATTAAATCACATGGCGATGTGAACTAGATTATTGACTCTAGTGCAAGTGGGAGACTGAAGGAAATACGCCCTAGAGGCAATAATAAAGTTCTTATTTTTATTTCCTTATATCATGATAAATGTTTATTATTCATGCTAGAATTGTATTAACCGGATACTTAGTACATGTGTGAATACATAGACAAAACAAACTGTCCCTAGTATGCCTCTAATAGACTAGCTCATTGATCAAAGATGGTTATGTTTCCTAGCCATAGACATGAGTTGTCATTTTATCAACCAGATCACATCATTAGGAGAATGATTTGATGGACAAGACCCATCCGTTAGCTTAGCAACTTGATTGTTTAGTTTTACTGCTATTGCTTTCTTCATGACTTATACATGTTCCTATGACTATGAGATTAGGCAACTCCCGAATACTGAAGGAACACCTTGTGTGCTATCAAACGTCACAACGTAACTGGGTGATTATAAATATGCTATACAGGAGTCTCCAAAGGTATTTGTGGTGTTCGCATAGATCAAGAATAGAATTTGTCACACGAGTGTCGGAGAGGTAACTCTGGGCCCTCTCGGTAATACACATCATAATAAGCCTTGCAAACAAACAACTAATGAGTTAGTCACGAGATGATGTATTATGGAACGAGTAAAGAGACTTGCCGGTAACGAGATTGAAATAGGTATGATGATACCGACGATCGAATCTCGGGCAAGTAACATACCGATGACAAAGGGAACAACGTATGTTGTTATGCGGTTTGACCGATAAAGATCCTCATAGAATATGTAGGAGCCAATATGAGCATCCAGGTTCCGTATTGGTTATTGGCCGGAGATGTGTCTCGGTCATGTTTACATAGTTCTCGAATCCGTAGGGTCCGCACGCTTAACGTTCGATGACGATTTGTACTATGAGTTATGTGATTTAATGACCAACGTTTGTTCGGAGTCCCAGATGAGAACACGGAGATGACGAACAGTATCGAAATGGTCGAGACGTAAAGATCGATATATTGGAAGGCTATATTCGAACATTGGAAAGGTTCCGAGTGATTCGGGTATTTTTCGGAGTACCGGAGAGTTACCGGAATTCGTATTGGGCCTTAATGGGCCATACGGGAAAAGAGAGAAAGGCCTCAAGGGTGGCTGCGCCCCTTCCCCATGGACTGGTCCGAATTGGACTAGGGAAAGGGGGCACCCCCTTCCTTCCTTCTCCTTCTCCCTTCCCCTTTTCCTATTCCATGTGGGCGGAGGAATCCTACTAGGACTAGGTAGTCCTAGTAGGACTCCACACTTTGGCGCGCCCTATGAGGGCTGGCCTTCTCCTCCCTCCATCCTTTATATATGTGGCCGGGGGGCACCCCATGAACAGACAAGTTGATTTTAGCCATGTGCGGTGCCCCTCCCCACAGATACACACCTCGGTCATATCGTTGCAGTGCTTAGGCGAAGCCCTGTGCCGGTAACTTCATCATCACCGTCACCACGCCGTCGTGCTGATGAAATTCTCCCGTGAAGCTCAACTGGATCAAGAGCTCGTGGGATGTCATCGAGCTGAATGTGTGCTGAACGCGGAGGTGTCGTACGTTCGGTGCTTGGATCGGTTGGATCGTGAAGGCGTTCGACTACATCAACCGCGTCACTAAATGCTTCCGCTTTCGGTCTACAAGAGTACATAGACACACTCTCCCCACTCATTGCTATGCTTCTATATATAGAGCTTGCGTGATCATAGGTAAATTTATGAAATACCACGTTCCCCAATAGGGCTGTTATTACACGTTATGTCACAATACTTGTGCCTTTTCTCTCTTATATTACAAGGTTTATAAGAAGAGGGAGAATGCCGGCAGCAGGAATTCTGGGCTGGAAAAGGGGCAAACATTGGAGACCTATTCTGAACAACTCAAAAAGCTCTGAAACTCCACGAAACATCATTTCAGAAAATATAAAAAATATCTGGCGAAAGAGATCTGCCAGGGGGGCCACCACCTATCCACGAGGGTGGGGGGCGCACCCCCTTGGGCGCGCCCCCTGCCTCGTGGGCCAGCCGGTGACCCCCCCCCCCCCCCCCCCCCCCCCCCCCCCCCCCCCCC
>LR738714.1:499711087-499818573 GCA_902687465.1 Secale cereale
CCCCCCCCCCCCTCCCCGATGCCCATCTTCTCCTATATG
Source organism: Secale cereale (assembly GCA_902687465.1). Classification (NCBI taxonomy): domain Eukaryota; kingdom Viridiplantae; phylum Streptophyta; class Magnoliopsida; order Poales; family Poaceae; genus Secale; species Secale cereale. Next base: position 499,711,127 of record LR738714.1, read on the forward strand.
AGGTGTTTTGACCTGGAAAAAATCATAAGGAGGCTTTCGGGACCAGACGTCGTCGTCTCGAGGCGGAACCTTGGCGGAACTAATCTAGGGCTCCGGCGGAGCTGTTCTGTCGGGGATACTTCCCTCCGGGAGGGGGAAATCATCACCGCCGTCATCACCAACAACTCTCCCATCTTGCGGAGGGTTATCTTCATCAACATCTTCACCAGTACCATCTCCTCTCAAACCCTAGTCCATCTCTTGTATCCAATCTTTGTATCAAAACCTCAGATTGGTACCTGTAGGTTGCTAGTAGTGTTGATTACTCCTTGTAGTTGATGCTAGTTGGTTTATTTGGTGGAAGATCATATGTTCAGATCCATTATGCATATTAATATCCCTCAGATTATGAACATGAATATGCTTTGTGAGTAGTTACGTTTGTTCCTGAGGACATGGGAGAAGTCTTGCTATAAGTAGTCATGTGAATTTGGTATTCGCTCGATATTTTGATGAGATGTATGTTGTCTTTCCTTTAGTGGTGTCATGTGAACGTCGACTACATGACACTTCACCATTGTTTGGGCCTAGAGGAAGGCACTGGGAAGTAATAAGTATATGATGAGTTGCTAGAGTGACAGAAGCTTAAACCCTAGTTTATGCATTGCTTCGTAAGGGGCTGATTTGGATCCACTTGTTTCATGCTATGGTTAGGTTTACCTTAATACTTATTTTGTAGTTGCGGATTCTTGCAATAGAGGTTAATCATAAGTGGGATGCTTGTCCAAGTAAGGGCAGCACCCAAGCACCGGTCCACCCACATACCAAATTATCAAAGTAACGAACGCGAATCATATGAACGTGATGAAAACTAGCTTGACGATAATTCCCATGTGTCCTCGGGAGCGCTTTCCTTCATATAAGAGTTTGTCCAGGCTTGTCCTTTGCTACAAACAGGATTGGGCCATCTTGTTGCACCTTATTCACTTTTACTATTTGTCACTTTCTACCAATTATCTTATCACAAAACTATCTATTACCGATAATTTCAGTGTTTGCAGAAAATACCTTACTGAAAACTGCCTATCATTTCCTTCTGCTCCTCGTTGGGTTTCACACTCTTACTTATCGAAAGGACAATGATAGATCCCCTACACTTGTGGGTCATCAAGACTCGTTTCTGGCGCCGTTGCCGGGGAGTGAAGCGCCTTTGGTAAGTGGAATTTGGTAAGGAAAAATTTATATAGTGTGCTGAAATTTACTGTTACTTGTTACTATGGCTCATAATCCTTTGAGGGGCTTGTTCGGGGTATCTTCACCCTGACCAGTAGAGCAAAGAGTTGCTCCTCAACCTACTTAACCGACTGGAAAAAAAATCTTTGAAATTCCTTCGGGTATGATAGAGAAACTGCTAGATAATCCCTTTGCAGGAGATGGAATACTGCATCCCGATTTGCACCTAATCTATGTGGATGAAGTTTGTGGATTATTTAAGCTTGCTGGTATCCCGAGGATGTTATCAAGAAGAAGGCCTTCCCTTTATCTTTGAAGGGAGATGCATTTACATGGTTTAGGCTATACGAGGATATTGGATCATGGAACTACAATCGATTGAAGTTGGAATTTCATCAGAAGTTCTACCCTATGCATCAGGTTCATCGTGATCGTAATTATATATATATAATTTTTGGCCTCGCGAAGGAGAAAGTATCGCTCAAGCTTGGGGGAGGCTTAAGTCAATGTTATATTCATGCCCCAATCATGAGCTCTCAAGAAAAAATGATCATTCAAAAATTTTATGCTCGGCTTTCTCTCCATAATCGCTCCATGCTTGATAATTCTTGTACTTGTTCTTTTATGATGAAGACTATTGAATTCAAATGGGATTCATTGGAAAGAATTAAACGCAACTCTGAAGATTGGGATCTCGACGAAGGTAAGGAGTCAGGTATGACCCCTACGTTTGATTGTGTTAAATCTTTTATGGATACCAATGTTTTCCGTGAATTTAGCACTAAATATGGACTTGACTCGGAGATAGTAGCTTCTTTTTGTGAATCATTTGCTACTCATGTTGACCTCCCTAAGGAGAAGTGGTTTAAATACCATCCTCCCATTGAAGTAAAAGTAGTTGAACCTGTTAAAGTTGAAGAAAAGACTATCACTTATAATGTTGATCCTATTGTTCCTACTGCTTATATTGAGAAACCACCTTTCCCTGTTAGGATAAGGGATCATGCTAAATCTTCAACTATGGTTTGTAAGAGTAATACTAGAACACCTACACCCTCTGAGCAAATTAAAGTTGAACCTAGTGTTGCTATGGTTAAAGATCTCTTGGTAGAAAATTTAGACGGACATGTTATTTATCTCCAAGAGGAAGCTGCTAGAACCGCGAAACCCGATACTAGGAATAAACATAGACTTGTTGTAGGCATGCCTGTTATTTTTGTTAAAATAGGAGATCATTGCTATCATGGTTTATGTGACGTAGGTGCTAGTGCGAGTATAATACCTGACTCCTTATATAAAGAAATTATGCACGATATTGCACCCGCTGAGTTAGAAGGGATTGATGTTCCTATTAAACTTGCTAATAGAGACACTATTAGCCCCGTAGGGATTGTTAGAGATGTTGAAGTCTTGTGTGGGAAGGTTAAATACCCTGCTGATTTTCTTATTCTCATTTCCCCACAAGATGATTTTTTTCCATTATATTTTGTAGACCCTTCTTGAATACTGTTAATGCTAAGATAGACTGCGTAAAAGATATTGTTACTGTCGAATTAGGGGATATGTCTCATGATTTTAACTTTGCTAAATTTTGTAGACAACCCCATGATAAACAATTGCCTAGTAAGGATGGAATTGTTGGTCTTGCTTCTATTGTTGTGCCTCCTAACGATCCTTTAGTACAATATCTACTAGACCATGAAAATGATATGTATATGAACGAGAGAAGGGAAATAGATGAAGTATTCTTTAAGCAGGGACCCTTATTGAAAACAACTTGCCTGTTGAAATCCTAGGGGATCCTCCTCCACCCAAGGGTGATTCTGTGTTTGAACTCAAACCATTACCTGATACTCTTAAGTATGTTTATCTCGATCAAAAGAAGATATATCATGTTATTATTAGTGCTAACCTTTCAGAGCAGGAAGAAGAAAAATTATTGAAAACTCTAAAGAAGCACCGTGTTGCTACTGGATATACTCTGGATGATCTTAAGGGCATTAGTCCCACTCTATGCCAACACAAGATAAAGTTGGAAGAGGAGGCGAATCCAGTTTTCGATCATCAACGATGGTTAAATCCTAAGATGAAAGAAGTGGTAAGGAAGGACATACTGAACCTTCTAGAGGCAGGTATAATCTATCCAGTTGGTGATAGCCAATGGGTAAGTCCTATCCATTGTGTCCCTAAGAAGGGAGGTATGACTGTAGTTCCTAATGATGAAGATGAATTGATCCCGCAAAGAATTGTTACAGGTTATAGGATGGTAATTGATTTCCACAAATTAAATAAAGCCACTAAGAAAGATCATTACCCTTTGCCTTTTATTGATCAAATGCTAGAAAGGTTATCCAAACACACCCATTTCTGCTTTCTAGATGGTTATTCTAGTTTCTCTCAAATACCTGTGTCAAAAGGGGATCAAGAAAATATCACTTTTACTTGTCCTTTTGGTACCTTTGCTTATAGATGTATGCCTTTTGGTTTATGTAATGCACCTGCTACCTTTCAAAGATGCATGATGGCTATATTCTCTGATTTTTGTGAAAAGGATTGTTGAGGTTTTCATGGATGATTTTTCCGTTTATGGAACTTCTTTTGATGATTGTTGAGCAACCTTGATCGAGTTTTGTAGAGATGTGAAGAAACTGATCTTGTCTTGAATTGGGAAAAGTGCCACTTTATGGTCAATGAAGCTATTGTCTTGGGGCATAAAATTTTTGAAAGAGGTATTGAAGTTGACAAAGCTAAAGTTGATGCTATTGAAAAGATGCCATGTCCCAAGGACAACAAAGGTATAAGAAGTTTCCTCGGTCATGTCGGGTTTTATAGGAGGTTCATTAAGGACTTCTCCAAAATCTCCAAGCCTCTGACTAATCTCTTACAAAAATATGTTCCTTTTGTCTTTGATGATGATTGTGTAGAAGCATTTGAAATACTTAAGACAGCATTGATCTCCGCACCTATTTTCTAGCCTCCTGACTGGAGTTTACCCTTTGAGATTATGTGCGATGCTCCGAGTTTACCCTTTGAGATTATGTGCGATGCTCCTGATTATGTTGTAGGTGTTGTTCTAGGACAAAGAGTTGATAAGAAATTGAATGTTATCCAATATGCTAGTAAAAATCTAGACAGTGCCCAAAGAAATTATGCTACTACAGAGAAGGAGTTTTTAGCAATCGTATTTTCTTGTGATAAGTTTAGACCTTATATTGTTGATTCTAAAGTAACTATTCACACTGATCATGCTGCTATCAAATACCTTATGGAAAAGAAAGATGCTAAACCTAGACTTATTAGATGGGTTCTCTTGCTACAAGAATTTGATTTGTATATTATTGATAGAAAGGGAGCTAAGAACCCCATTGCAGACAACTTGTCTAGGTTAGAGAATATTCTTGATGACCCACTACCTATTGATGATAGCTTTCCTGATGAACAGTTAGCTGTCATAAATGCTTCTCGTACTGCTCTGTCGTATGCTGATTATGCTAATTACATTGTTGCTAAGCTTATACCACCTAGTTTCACATACCAGCAAAATAAAAAGTTCTTCTATGATTTGAGATATTACTTCTGGAATGACCCACATCTTTATAAATAAGGAGTAGATGGTATTATTAGACGTTGTGTACCTGAGCATGAACAGGAACAGATCCTACGCAAGTGCCACTACGAAGCTTATGGAGGACACCATGTTGGAGATAGAACTGCACATAAGGTACTGCAATCTGCTTTTTATTGGCCTACTCTCTTCAAGGATGCTCATAAGTTTGTCTTATCTTGTGACGAATGTCAAAGAATTTGTAATATTAGTAGACGTCAAGAAATGCCTATGAATTATTCACTTGTTATTGAACCATTTGATGTCTGGGGATTTGATTATATGGGACCGTTTCCTTCCTCTAATGGGTATACACATATTCTACTTGATATTGATTATGTTACTAAGTGGGTAGAAGCTATTCCAACTAGTAGTGCTGATCACAACACCTCTATTAAGATGCTTAAAGAAGTTATTTTTCCGAGGTTTGGAGTCCCTAGATACGTAATGACTGATGGTGGTTCACACTTTAATCATGGTGCTTTCCGTAAAATGCTTGCTAAATATGATGTTAACCATAGTATTGCATCCCCTTATCACCCACGGTCTAGCGGTCAAGTAGAACTAAACAACAGAGAGCTGAAATTAATTTTGCAAAAGACTGTTGATAGGTCTAGGAAGAATTGGTCCAAGAAACTTGATAATGCATTATGGGCCTATAGAAGTGCATACAAAAATCATATGGGTATGTCTCCATATAAAATGGTTTATGGAAAAGCATGTCACTTACCTCTTGAGCTAGAACATAAGGCATATTGGGCTATTAAAGAGCTCAATTATGATTTCAAACTTGCCGGTGAGAAGAGGTTATTTGACATTAGCTCACTAGATGATTGGAGAACCCAAGCCAATGAAAATGCCAAGATGTTTAAAGAAAAGGTCAAAAGATGGCATGACAAAAGGATAAAAAAGTGTGAGTTTAACTTAGGTGATTATGTCTGGCTATACAACTCTCGTTTAAGATTTTTTGCAGGAAAGCTTCTCTCTAAATGGGAAGGTCCTTATGTTATCGAGGAGGTCTATCGTTACGGTGCCATAAAAATCAACAACTTCGAAGGTACAAATCCGAAGGTGGTGAACGGTCAAAGAATAAAGTATTATATCTCAGGTAATCCTATAAATGATGAAACCAATGTTATTGAAACCGTAACTTCGGAGGAATACATAAGGGACACTTTCCAGAATGATTCAGACCCCGAAAAGGAAGAGGTATGTGATGCGGTAAGTAAATCGACCCCAAAACCATTCTAATGGAAAAAAAATCACCGTTTTGGAATAATTAGAAAAATAGAAAAATAAGAGGCAGTCCGCAAAGGACACGAGGCGTCCACAAGGGTGGAGGGCGCGCCCTACCCCTGGGCACGCCCCCTGCCTCGTGGGCACCTCTTGTGCCTCGCAGACTCTGATTTCTTGAACGTTACTTCTATCGGTCGGTAAAAATTCGCTATATATTCTCCCGAAGGTTTTGACCACCGTATCACGCAAAAATCCTCTGTTTTTGTTTCGAGCTATTTTCTACTAGGGTTGACAAGGCCAGGTATCATGTCGTCCTCCTCCTCCAACAATGAGGGCAACGATGCTTGGCTAATGAAGATAGAGCTAAAGAGGGGAGAACCCGAGGAGATCAACAAGGAGAATAGGATCAAGAAGGTTATGGAAGATCAGGCTCCGGCAATAGGAGAAGAAGACATCCTTCAACCCCTTCCAAACCTTTTTACTTCAACTGAGATCGAAGCTTTCAAAATGATTGAGTTAGCTCAAATACAAAACAAGTATCTCACAAGTGAAAATATTTTGCTGAAGGAGCATATCGCTGCACTTAAGGGTATAATCCGCAAGTTGGCGGATCTCCTACGCTCGATGTATGATGACCCGTCATCACTGCTTCCAACTCCATACCACCTCTGAAGAAGGACACATAATCATATGGGTATGGACACTCCCCTTGGCAACTGCCAAGCTTGGGGGAGATCTCCCAGTATCGTATCACCATCACACTCCTATTGTGACGCCCCCGATTTGTCCGTACACTAATCATGCACGCAAATGTGTACGACCAAGATCAGGGACTCACTGGAAGACATCACAACACAACTCTAGACACAAATTAATATAATACAAGCTTTATATTACAAGCCAGGGGCCTCGAGGGCTCGAATACATAAGCTCGAAAACACAAGAGTCAGCGGAAACAATAATATCTGAGTACAGACATAAGTTAAACAAGTTTGCCTTAAGAAGGCTAGCACAAAACATCAACGATCGAAAAGGCAAGGCCTCCTGCCTGGGACCTCCTAACTACTCCTCGAAGCCGAACTCCATGTAGAAACATCATCGGGATCTTCTGGCTCCTGGACTCCACCATCTGGTTGCGTCAACCAGAAAGAAGAAAGAAGGGGGAAAAGGGGGAGCAAAGCAACCGTGAGTACTCATCCAAAGTACTCGCAAGCAAGGATCTATACTACAAATGCAATGGTATCTGTGTAAAGGGGGTAATATATGTGGGTTAAACTATAGAATGCCAGAATAAGAGGGGGATAGCTAATCCGATTGAAGACTACGCTTCTAGTAACCTCCATCTTGCAGAAGTAGAAGAGAGTAGATGGTAAGTAACAAGCATCCTCGCTTCTCGCAGCCTCCATCTTGCAGCAGTAGAAGGGAGTAGATGGAATAGTAACAACTATCAAAGCTTCTGGCAGCCTCCGTCTTGAGTAGCAGAAGAGTTCACCAAGTAACATCGTATAGCATAACCCTACCCGGCGATCCTCCCGCACATCACCCTGTGAGAGAGCAACCACCGAGTTATATCTGGCACTTGTAAGGGTGTGTTTTATTAAGTATACGGTTCTAGTTGTCATGAGGTCAGAGTACAACTCCGGGTCGTCCTTTTACCGAGGGACATGGCTATTCGAATAGATTAACTTCCCTGCAGGGGTGCACCACATAACCCAGCACGCTTGATCCCATTTGGCCGGACACACTTTCCAGGGTCATGCCCGGCCTCGGAAGATCAACACGTCGCAGCCCTACCTAATCACAACAGAGAGGTCAGCACGCCGGTCTAAACCCTAAGCGCACGGGGGTCTGGGCCCATCGCCCAATGCACACCTGCACGTTGCGAGGGCGGACGGTAAGCAGACCTAGCCTCTCCTAATACCAGAGTAGGCGTTCCGGTCCAATCCGGCGCGCGCCGCTAAGTCGCTGACGTCAAGAAGGCTTCGGCTGATACCACGACATTGAGTGCCCATAACTGTTCCCACGCAGCTGGTTAGTGCGTATAGACCAAATGGCCAGACTCAGATCAAATACCAAGATCCCGTTAAACGTGTTATTATGAAATAACCGCGGACAACGACCAGGGCCAGGCCCACCTGTCTCCTAGGTGGTCGCAACCCGCCCTGTCGCTCCGCCACAAAGTAACCATCAGGGGGCTGTCGGGAACCCAGGCCCACCACTACCTGGGTGGAACCACCTGCCCCTTCAGCCCCCATCTCCGGATCATCAACATGTGTATGTAAAGTATGTATATAGTATATACCCGTGATCACCACCCGAGTGATCACGGCCCGATGGTATAGCATGACAGACGGACAAGAATGAAGGGCCACTGATGGAATACTAGCATCCTATACTAAGCATTAGGATGGCAGGTACAGGTATCAACAGTTGTAGCAGCAATGACAGGCTATGCAACAGAATAGGAGTAACCGAATAGTAACATGCTACACTACTCTAATGCAAGCAGTAGAAAGAATAATAGGCGATATCTGGTGATCAAAGGGGGGGCTTGCCTGGAAGCCGTGCAGACGAAAGGAATCTTCGGAAGCGTAGCCGTGGTCGAACACCGAAGCATCAATGGTCTCGGAGTCTATCACAGTATCGGAGTCTACCGAAAATAAGCAACGAAGGGGAAACAAATAAATAACAGAGCAAACAATAGCATCACAAAGCATAACATGGCAAAAGGCGGTGCTACGTGTGACCTAACGTGGTGCTCGGTGATACAGGCGAAGAGGAATAACATCCGGGAAAGTATTCCCGGTGTTAGGCATTTTCGGGCAGATGAAACGGAGGGGAATGTTGCATGTTCGGTATGATAGAGATGTGTGGCGGACGAACGGACCGCGTATTTGGATTCGTCTCATCGTTCTGAGCAACTTTCATGTACAAAGTATTTTCATCCGAGTTACAGATTATTTTATATTAATTTATAAAGATTTAATTATTTTTTTGAAGTTATTTTAATTCAAAAATAAACTGAAAATAGTAAGTGTACCCATCCATGTACTAGCCACATAGGCTGACTGGTGGGGGGGTCCGGGGGTTGACCAGTCAGCTGTTGACTGGTAAACAGGGTCAAAGGACCCACATGCAAGTGTCATGGGGATAGATTATTGTCTAAATTAATTTAAACTAGGGGGCCACATGTCATTTGCTCTAAAGACTAAACTAGTACTAAATTAGTACTATTTAATATCTAGTAGTACTAATCTAAGCAGTGCCGGCCACATGCACGACGCGTACACACAGAGCACGCACACACCATACTAAGAGTTAATTTTGTTTGTTGTTTAACAAAAGATGACATTTTGTAATTTTCATAAGATTTAATCCATGCATCAAATGGATTTGGTCCAGTGGGATAAAATGTACTTTGTCAAGTGTACTACCTACTCATATTTTCCTTAGCCTTGTTAACAGTTGTTTAACTGCAATTTAGGGGCTGTTTAGAGGGCTAGTCATTGTAGAAAAACAAAAGCTAGCTAGTTGCTACAGTAGCTAGGAGTAGTAAACAGCAGTTGTAGTAGGATGTAGCAGCAGCAAAGCAACGCAAGCTGCCAGCCGGGACGCGGGCACACACGCACGCACTTGGTTGTGCACACACATGCACAACACATAGGCACACACGGTCATGGCCAGCACGCACACGAGGTGCCTGGGTAGCAGCGGTCATGCGCTGCCGCGGGCAACATGGAGCAGCATCGGTAGCGGCTAGAAACAGCAGCAGAGTAGTAGCAAGACACGACGCAGCAGCACGCAAGCAACAACGGCAGCAGCTATGCAGCGGCACCAGCAAGAGCAACTCCAGCGTAGAGCAGCAGCAGAGAGCCGCAGCAGCAGCGGGCAGTGATAGAGCGGCAGCAGCGGCGGAGAGCAGCGGCACGAAGCACGCACATACGTGTACGCATACGCGGGAGCTCAGACGAGCTCGGGGACGGCGACTACGGCAACGAATCGAAGGCGGAAAAGTGGGGATTAGGAAGATTGGCTCACAATGGTTCCAACTGAGGTGAAGAGGAGGCCGGAGGTGGACCGGAGCTGCGGAAAACGACGCCGAACGCCGGCGATGTACGCGACGGAGATGCGCTCGATGACGAACGCACGGGACGGCTCTGGTTGATTTGAAGCTCTGAATGGATGAGGTCCACAGTGGCGGTTCTCCTGGACTAGTCGGTGCGGCGAACGGTGGCCGGTGGCCGCGGGCTTGACGACGACGCGGTGACCTCTCGCCCGGCCGACGAGACAGAGAGAGGGAGAGGGGTGAGCGAGAGGGGGAGTTGAGGGGGGATTAGGGTTCACCGGGGGAGGGCGCCGGCCTTATAGGCCGGGGGGAGCCGGCGGATGGCCGCCACGGCGATGGCCGCGGCCGTGGCAGCCATCGGCTCTGTCCACGATCCCCCGTGAACAGAGCGGAGGGGAAGGGTGCTCGTGGGCCTGGCCTGGCCAGCTAGCTGGGCCAAGGCCCAGGGGAGGGGGACGTTTTATCCTTCTTTACAACTTTCCCTTTTTTTTCTTTTATCTTTTATTCCCTTTTTTGTTTTCCCTTTTAGTTTTTATTATTTTAGCTTTATAAAAATATGATGTTAGTATCTAAATTGGTATTACTAATTATACCTCCGCCACAAAAAGTTTGGTACTCAAACAAGTTAGTTTGACATCTTAAACAATTATAAAAGGCACTTATATAATTGTTTAAGCCACTGTTATACTCACAAAAGAGCTTTAAAATACTTTACAAAAAGTGTTGGGTCACCATCATAATTAGTTATGAAATATTTGACACACCTTGAGCATTTTAGTTTTGACATTTGAAAACTTTTAAATTTGACTTTCTTTTAAATTTGAATTTGAACCGGTTTCGAACCCAAGCGAGTTTAGTAATAGTAACAGTGATGACGTGGCCTCATTAGCACATGATTACTGTAGCTTAACTATCCGGGCGTCACAATTCTCCTCCACTACAAGAAATCTCGTCCCGAGATTTAAGCGGTGGAGCACGGGGGAAAGTGTTGGTAGCGAAAACCTAACGAGTCTTCTCGGTCTTGGCTTCCCTTTCGAAGAGGTTGATCCCTTTCGTTGATGTCTTCATTTCTCTGCTTCAAGTCATCGTGATCATGTCGTCATCCTTTCTTCGGGATCTCCATCGTCCTACGAGCGTGACCAGGGGGAAAAACTCCGGAAGAACGCATCTCCACAAAGCTGGGCATCTGACGGTAAACTCAATGGGAAATACACGAGGCACCTCACGAGTTGTATTTTAGTGAATTCGTTGAGTGCAAAATACGATGGTACCAAAGTTTCAAATGGGTAGGCGATCATTCGATGCCTAGACAAAAGCTAGAATGGATGCTTGAACAACGAGAATAACAAGGTGTTTGATATCAGGATGAAACATGGTAGAATTTAGCTCGTGACTTACACACGAAGCCAAGTGCAAAGAATACATTAGAATTAGGGTTGTACAAGAGAGTCTGGTTTCGATCCCGTGGACCTGTGGGTTATGGGCCCACCATGTGGGTTGAAAATAGGAAGGGTGGTGACATCTTGCACAGCCGTGACAGGGAGGCATGTGAGTGGATAGCTTGTCAGCTATGACGGCAACAATGTCGGTACCAAGGACGGGGAACGAAGAGAACCATTTTTCCCGCTCGTTGAAATGAGGCGGACCAATAGGCAAAGTTCTCATCCATCGGTGGTTACCGGAATGTTATCAACAATAGAATCAAGGTCTTACTGACAGAGTTGTACAACGAGGTGTTTACATAAGCAGAGAATTATTACTGCTTAGATCATGTAGATCAAGGAAAGGTTAAACAAACAAATGGAAAGGAAAATTGTGATTACACACAATTATTATGAGTATATCCTTCCCATGGAGAAGAAGAACATGGAATATAGGGTAGGAGAGCAAGTACCAAAACATTCAGATAAAGAGGCGAGGATTAATCAAGATGTTCCCATACAACGGTGTTCGGATAACTGACCAAGAAACATTTAGCATTGGGCTTCAAATGCTCTTGCTGAAAATCGGAGTACCGCAGGCATGCTTCAAGATAGCATTGGCATGGTCTTGAAGCAAAGGTCGGACTTAGATACACAAAGGATTCATCAGGAACAACTTATAGAATAAGTCTTATAATTTCCTCCTGGAAGAATGATTATCCTTGCAAAAGAAAATTATAATGATAGGTCCTCCAGCCAGGGGTGCTAGGCATGACATCATATTACCGGGTCATCAAAGGACCAACATTACAACTACTGGAAAGTTGTCCCAACCATCATATCTGACCGAGATTCAGATCCGATTGGTGTCATGATACCTCAGACTCAGGATGTTCGAGAAGAAAAGGTGCAACACAAATCGACGAAATGGCATTGCAAGATTCTCGGGAAATGAACTATGGGAGTGGGTTCCCAAAACAATAGTTCATCATTAAACCAAGGATAGGATGAGGAGGTGGCTGATGGGCTCAGCGACAATTCATCGAGAATTCCCAAACGAATGGATTTCCATAATAATGTGAACAAGAAAATGACAATTTGTCAATTCAAATGATATAATGTTGTATGCTCGAGGAAAACATACACCATTAATCATTAGTTGAATCGTGTGCCCGAAATATGACCTTAGGCGGCAAGATCAATGTTAGAGTGATGATTCAATAACCAACAGTCCAAGAATGAACTATTGATCGTTATCTTCAAAGCAATAGAGTTGCTAGAAGTACAGAACTCAAGCAGCATCGTTAGCATATGGGTATCCCGGTTAAAACAACACGGTGGCCAAGGAAGAATGGTGATGGTGAGATGTATCATCATACCGAGAATTTCTAATAGGTGGAGCAATCCCCACAACATTCTCGACATAAAAGACAGTAATACTTCAAGGCAGAACACAACACTAGCTGGAGAGCAAGTTGTATTTATAATGTGGACAAGTTCGCGATGAAAGGAAGTCAAGGGTGTTGTCGATGATAATAAAAATCGTCGAGGGCAAGGAGGGGATTTCTCATCACGAACACAGTTGACATCTCAGAAGAAGTCAAAGTGTTGAAGGTGATCCGACACATTTGTCGGGAGGTTTCAAGAGGATGCAGTCAAACAACAACGACAACAACCAAGGGAATGACGAAGTGGCAAGTTATAGGATCAATATATAAGATGCAAGCTCGGAATCAAAGTTGCTTTACTGAACAAGCAACCATATGCTGAAAGCTCGACGTAAGTTGTGCTCAATCTCTGAAGAATTCGTGCACCAAAAAAGGATGAGGTAGCACAGTCAAAGATAGCTAGACAAGGGATGTACCCGATAGTCTAGGAATAAAACCAGATTGAGTTTAAAAATTTCCCAGTAACATCTACTAGGGGTGTTGAATTTTTAGAGCGGATTTGATTTACTAAACGGTGTCCTCAGTTGACGGCAACCTAGAACCGTAGAGTGATTACGACAAGCAAAGGTATTACTTCATCAAAAGTTCAAGAGGTGTAGTGCAAAGGCATGATATCCTTGAGATATTAGAGGGTAAAACTCGAAGGTAGCACACGATAGAAGTTGAACTAGGTCATTGACCTATGACAGTAGATACTTCAACCTAGCCAAAATAGACGAGGAACTAGAATGAATTCCCATCAGATATATCAGATCAAGACAGCATGGTCGGAACCATAACTGTAAGTAATCAATTCAAGAATTTCGAAAGAATCGTATAGCTGGATAATCATTTTGCAAGAAGCTTCCGAGACGGTCTACATCATTTTAATGGGCATGAACACAAGTTCAAGGTTGACTCCCACTTCTTCAATGCATATCATTTCATTCACCTCTCACTTTAATAAAACTGAAGTGTTGGAATTTTAACTGGTGGAACACCGGAAGAGTATGACTTGTGAAAACTTTCGGTTTTTCACGGATTAGGGGAAGGCATAGGTTCCACCCATCGGGCATCTTAGTAACATATACCACAAGTTTCAAAAGTAAATATCACCAGCTCCAAGGAAGAGCATGGTTATCAAAGAAGAGGATACAATTCACCGAAGGTATTATGCATCAGGGACAGAACTTCTCGAGGTTTTTTTTGTATACAAAGGACACTGTCGGATAATATTTCAACAAAGGATCGAGCGATCCACAATGGAGCTGATCATGATGTTGTTATAAGAATGATCATGATGCCCTCATGTCCGTATTTTATTTTTATCGACACCTCTATCTCTAAACTTGTGGACATATTTTTCGATATCGGCTTTCGCTTGAGGACAAGCAAGGTCTAAGCTTGGGGGAGTTGATACGTCCATTTTGCATCATGCTTTTATGTTGATATCTACTGCACTATGGGCTGTTATTCCACGTTATGTCACAATACTTATGCCTTTTCTCTCTTATTTTACAAGGTTTACATGAAGAGGGAGAATGCCGGCAGCTGGAATTCTGGGCTGGAAAAGGAGCAAACATTGGAGACCTATTCTGCACAACTCAAAAAGCTCTGAAACTCCACGAAACATCGTTTCAGATAATATAAAAAATATCTGGCGAAAGATATCTGCCAGGGGGGCCACCACATGTCCATGAGGGTGGGGGCGCGCCCCCCTGCCTCATGGGCCAGCCGGTGACCCCCCTGATGCCCATCTTCTCCTATATGAGGTGTTTTGACCTAGAAAAAATCATAAGGAGGCTTTCGGGACCAGACGCCGCTGTCTCGAGGCGGAACCTTGGCGGAACCAATCTAGGGCTCCGACGGAGCTGTTCTGCCGGGGATACTTCCCTCCGGGAGGGGGAAATCGTCACCGCCGTCATCACCAACAACTCTTTCATCTTGGGGAGGGTTATCTTCATCAACATCTTCACCAGCACAATATCCTCTCAAACCCTAGTTCATCTCTTGTATCCAATCTTTGTATCAAAACCTCAGATTGGTACCTGTAGGTTGCTAGTAGTGTTGATTACTCCTTGTAGTTGATGCTAGTTGGTTTATTTGGTGGAAGATCATATGTTCAGATCCATTATGCATATTAATACTCCTCTGATCATGAACAATAATATGTCTTGTGAGTAGTTACGTTTGTTCCTGAGGACATGGGAGAAGTCTTGCTATAAGTAGTCATGTGAATTTGGTATTCGTTCGATGTTTTGATGAGATGTATGTTGTCTTTCCTTTAGTGGTGTCATGTGAACGTCGACTGCATGACACTTCACCATTGTTTGGGCCTAGAGGAAGGCATTGGGAAGTAATAAGTATTCCCTCTGTTCCTAAATATTTGTCTTTCTAGACATTCAAATGGCTACAACATACGGATGTATGTAGACATATTTTAAAGTGTAGATTCACTCATTTTGCTTCGTATGTAGTCACTTGTTAAAATCTCTAGAAAGACAAATATTTAGGAACGGAGGGAGTAGATGATGGGTTGCTAGAGTGATAGAAGCTTAAACCCTAGTTTGTGTGTTGCTTCGTAAGGGGCTGATTTGGATCCACTTGTTTCATGCTATGGTTAGGTTTACCTCAATACTTTTTTGTATTTGCGGATGCTTGCAATAGAGGTTAATGATAAGTGGGATGCTTGTCCAAGTAAGGGCAGCACCCAAGCACCGGTCCACCCACATACCAAATTATCAAAGTAACAAACGCGAATCATATGAACGTGATGAAAACTAGCTTGACGATAATTCCCATGTGTCCTCGGGAGCGCTTTCCTTCATATAAGAGTTTGTCCAGGCTTGTCCTTTGCTACAAAAAGGATTGGGCCATCTTTCTGCACCTTGTTTACTTTTACTATTTGTCACTTGCTACCAATTATCTTATCACAAAACCATCTGTTACCGATAATTTCAGTGCTTGCAGAAAATACCTTACTGAAAACTGCCTATCATTTCCTTTTGCTCCTCGTTGGGTTTGACCCTCTTACTTATAGAAAGGACTATGATAGATCCCCTACACTTGTGGGTCATCATAGATCACTGAATGTGATATGTTTGATTCCTTGCAATAGTTTTGCGATATGCAGATTCTAATATGTGTGAGGTACTGGTGAATGATTGTGGTTTAGTAAGAATGTTGGTGTTAAGGTTTGTGATTCCTGAAGCTTGCACATATGGTCTCCCGTTATGCTAAGAAATTGGAGCACAATTTATCCTTGATTATCTATCTTTGTGTGAAGGTCGGGGGCACGCGATGGTTAACTCCTACCAACCTCCCCCCTAGGAGAATGCGTAGTATTACTTTGCTTTGAGGGCTAATAAACTTTTGCAATAATTATGTGAGTTATTTATGACTAATGTGGGTCCATGGATTATACACACTTTCACCTTTCAACCATTGCTAGCCTCTCTCGTGCCGCACAACTTTCGCCGATGGATAAAACCCTCCTTATACCTTCCTCAAAACAGCCACCATACCTGCCTATTATGGCATTTCCATAGCCATTCCGAGATATATTGCCATGCAACTTCCATCATTATCATATAGATGACTTGAGCGCTCATTTTCATATTGCTTTCCATCATCAAAAGATAGCTAGCATGATATTTTCATGGCTCGTTTGTTTTTTGATAACATTTCTATGCTAGATCATTGCACATCATCGTACACTGCTATATTGCCCCATGTGAGGAAATAAAAAAGTCATCATGTATTAGTTTTATCGAATTTTAATATTGAGTTGTAAGTAAATAAAAGTGTGAGATCATCATTAATAGATCATTGCCCCATGTGAGGAAATAAAAAAGAGAGCCCAAAAGAGCCCAACAAAAAAAGAGGCCAAAGTGCCCACCAAAACATATATGAGAGAAAACAAAAAAATATGACAAAAAAAGAGAGAAGGGTGATACGTCTCCAATGTATCTATAATTTTTGATTGTTACATGCTATTATATTATCATTCTTGGATGTTTTACAATCATTTTATAGTCATTTTATATCATTTTTTGGTACTAACCTATTGACATAGTGCCATGTGTCAGATGTTGTTTTCTGCATGCTTTTTACATCACATGAAATCAATATCAAACGGATCCCAAACCCAGTGAAACTTTTCGGAAAATGTTTATGGACCAGAAGACACCTGATGGCCCAGAGCTGTACCTGGGGGGTACCCCGAGGGGGGCTCCCGCACCTCCTCTTTGCTCTATAAATACTCAGATATTCCAGAACCCTAGGGGAGTCGACGAAATATTCATCGAGCCACCGCAGAGTCCAGAACCACCAGATCCAATCTAGACACCATCTCGGATGGGGTTCACCACCTCCATTGGTGCCTCTCCGATGATGCATGAGTAGTTCTTTGTAGACCTATGGTTCTGTAGTTAGTAGCTTGATGGCTTCCTCTCTCTCTTGATTATCAATACAATGGTCTCTTGGAAATCCATATGATGTAACTCTTTTTGCAGTGTGTTTGTTGGGATTCGATGAACTTTGAGTTTATGATCATATCTATCTTTTTATATCCATGAAAGTATTTGAGTTTCTTTGATCTCTTATATGCATGATCTTCATAGCCTCGTATTTCTTCTCTGATATTTGGGTTTTGTTCGGCCAACTTGATCTATTTATCTTGCAATGGGAAGAGGTGCCCGGTAGTGGGTTCAATCTTACGGTGCCTGATCCCAGTGCCAGAAAGGGAACCGACACGTATGTATCGTTGCTACTAAGGATAAAACGACGAGATCCACATCTAATGCCATACATAAACGGATCTTGTCTACCTCATGTCATCGTTCTTAATGCATTACTCCATTTTCCATGAACTTAATACTCTAGATGCATGCTGGATAGCTGTCGATGTGTGGAGTAATAGTCGTAGATGCAGGCAGGAGTCGGTCTACTAATCTTGGACGTGATGCCTATGTAATGATCATTGCCTGGATATCGTCATAATTATTTGAGGTTCTATCAATTGCCCAACAGTAATTTGTTTACCCACCGTTTGCTATTTTTCTCGAGAGAAGCCACTAGTGAAACCTGCGGCCCACGGGCCTTCTTTCTCATATATTTACTTGTGATCTACTTTTCCTTTGCATTTTTATTCAGATCTATTAAACCAAAAATACAAAAATACTTTGATTAATTTTATTTTATTTACGATCTATTATTCCAATCTATTACAAATTTTCGGCATCGTTACCCAAAAGGGGTTGACAACCCCTTTAACACATCGGGTTGTGAGGTGTTGTTATTTGTGTGCAGGTGTTGTTTACGTTGTGTTGCTTGGTTCTCCTACTAGTTCGATAACCTTTGTTTCATCACTGAGGGAAATACCTACCGTCGCTGTGCTGCATCATCCCTTCCTCTTTCGGGAAATACCGACGTAGTCCTAGCAGACATGAGCTTTTCTAGCGCTATAGTCAGAGAGCAATCAAAAGGTTTCTGGCACCGTTGTCGGGGAGCACCTTCAACATATACTAGGTTCCTAATAACAAATCTCATCTCCTTGGAATATACATTATTTGTCATTTGCCTCTCATTTTCATCTCCCCCACTTCACAAAAATTTGTCATTTTTATTCGCCCTCTTTTTCGTTTGTCTTTTCTCGTCAGATCTATTTTCGTTTGCCCTTATGTCTTACTTGGTTACTTTGCTTGGTTGTTTGGTATAATAGGGTATTTTATTGGAAATTGTAAGGAAAGATTTTATGGATCCTCATCCACTTGCCAATCTTTTTAAAAGATCCAATTATGTTGAACCAATTGCTAGTGAATTGAGCGCACTAGATTATCTTTATGAAGTTTTGCTTGAGATTCATGAATCTGATAGTTGTGATGAAGTGATAAAAGAAGAAATTTATGAAGTGATTCTTGATAGCTCCTTGTATGAAAAGCATGATTGCAATGGTGTTATAATAAATTCTATTAATGTCAATTATGCTAGAAATGTGCAAAACCTTAAGCTTGGGGATGCTATTTTTGATATGGCCTCTACTTATTGCGATGATCATGATTAGGGTGATTCTTGTTACGATCTTGAAAATTTATTTAAGCCTCATGATGAATATGTTTGCAATAATATTTAAAGTGGGTTTGGAGAGGTCATGACTTTATTTAATGTTAGTCCCACTATCTTGGAAGATTATAAGACTTTTACGCATGTGGATCATGAAAAGAAAATTTTATACTCCCTCCGTTCATTAATATAAGGTGTATTATTTTTTCAAAAAGTCAAACTTGTCTAACTTTGACTAAGTTTATAGACAAAAATATCAATGTCTAGACTACCAAACCATTATCACTAGATTGCCCATGAAGTATATTTTTATATTTTATATATTTAGTGTTGTAAATCTTTATATATTTTGCTATAAAGTTGGTCAAACATAGGTTACATTTGACTTTTTGAAAAACTAATACACTTTATATTTAGGAACGGAAGGAGTATGATTGCTATATTGTTGAACTTGAGTATGATCCTACATGTAATTATTATGAGAGAGGAAAATATGGTTCTAGAAAACTTCATGTTACTGAATCACCTCTCGTTATGTTGAGATTTTCAATGTTTTATTCCTCTCCTTTACATATGCTAGACATTTCTTGTCTTGATAATTTGTTTGCTTATAAAATTCCTATGCATAGGAAGTATGTTAGACTTAAAAAAAATTGTCACATATTTTATGATGCTCTGTTTGTGCTTCAATTCTTGTCTTTCATGTGAGCATCATTGAAATTCCAAGCCTATCTTAATGGCTACAAAGAAAGAGCTTGTTGGGAGGCAACCCAACGAATAAAATAATTTTTTTCTTTTTATTTTCTGTTCTTGTGAAAAAATCTTTATTATCTCTGTTGAGATGTGTTTTTGTGGTTTGAATGAAGGTTTGTGCCAAGCAAAGCCTTAGGAACATGTTGGGTGTTAGTAGATTTGATCTTGCTGAAAAAACAGAAACTTATGCACTCACGAGAAAAATTCTCATTTATAACAGAAAGTGCTTTTTAGTTCATTATTTTTGCAGAAGGCTAATATACAAATTTCCCACGTGACCCTATTTTTTCAAGATTTTTAGAGTTCCATAAGTATTCGAAACTTCCAGATTACTACAAATTGTTCTGTTTTTGACAGATTCTGTTTTCTTTGTGTTGTGTGCTTATTTTGATGGCTCTATGGTTTTCTTTGATGAGTTTTTGCCATATAAAAGTTGGAATACGATAGATATAATACAAAAACAAAATATGAATTTGTTTGATATAATACTTATTGTTGTGATTTGCTTTCTTATACTAATGGATCTCACGAGGGTTTTGTTGAGTTTTGTGTGATTGAAGTTTTCAAGTTTTGGGTTATCTTACGATGGATGAACGAAGGATGGAAGAGCCTAAGCTTGGGGATGCCCCGGAATCCCAAGCTATTATCCAAAAATGAGCAACCAACTAAGCTTGGGGATGCCCTCGAGTGGCATCCCCGCTTTCTTCCAACAACTATTGGTATTTCACTCGAGACTATATTTGTATTCATCACATGATATGTGTTTTGCTTGGAGCGTCTTGTATGATATGAGTCTTTGCTTGCTTTGTTTTGCTTTTTAAGTCATGAATCCTTGCAGCAAACACTTATTAGAGAGAGCCAAAATTATGTCATGACTTGCTAGAATTGCTCTCTATGCTTCACTTAAATTTTTATGAGCAATGGACTTGCTCTAGTGCTTCACTTATATCTTTTTGAGCACGGTGTGCTTAGTATTTTTGAAGAAATTATCTCTTGCTTCACTTATATTATTTTGAGAGAATTAAGAAAAATTATGCCCATGATCTTCACTTATATTTGTTCGAGCTTATCAAAAGCAACACATGAAAATTAGTCGCAAAGTGATAGATATCCAAGAAGGATATAATAAAAACTTTCATGAAGATCATTGGACAAAATAAACTTGATTGCTTGTAATAGTTTTGAGACATGATGATATGATATGTGATTCATGTTAATGATTAATTATGCTTTAGTAAGAATATTAATGTTATGGTCTGTGATTCCCGAAACATGCACGTATGGTCTCTCGTTATGCCGGGAAGTTGGAGCACAATTTATCCTTGATTGTCCTATCTTTGTGTGAAGGTCGGGGGCGTGCGATGGTTAACTCCTACCAACATCCCCCCTAGGAGCATGCATACTATTACTTTGCTTCGAGGGCTAATAAACTTTTGCAATAAGTATGTGAGTTCTTTATGACTAATGTGAGTCCAATTATACACAATCTCACCCTCTCATATTTGCTAGCCTCTCTCGTGCCGCGCAACTTTCGCCGGTGCATAAAATTTATTAAACCTCCCTCAAAACAGCCACCATACGTACCTATTATGGCATTTCTATACCATTCCGAGATATATTGCCATGCACTTCCATCATATAGTTGATTTGAGCATTCACTTTCATCATATAGAGTCATGCTATGTCATAAGTATCGAGTTGTAATTTTTATTTATTTTTGAGTTATAAGTAAATAGAGGTGTGATGATCATCCTTATCCATTATTAGAGCATGCCCCGGCAATGATAGGATGATGGAGACCATGATTCCCCCACAAGTCGGGATGAGACTCCGAACTAAGAAAAAAGAAAGAAAAAAAAGAAAATAAAAAGAAAAATGAATGAAAAAAGAGGGGAGAAAGAAAAGGGGCATGCAAATACCACACTTGTGCTTCAAAGTAGCACCATGTTTTTCACATAGAGAGTCTCCTATGTTGTCACTTTCATATACTAGTGGGAATTTTCTATAGTAGAGTTTGTTGCATACCCACTTAGTTTCATATTGAGCTTTCATACGCTTATAGCTCTTAGTGCATCCGTTGCGGCAATCCCTACTCCTCACATTGATATTGATTGATGGACATATCCATAGTCCATCAGTTTGCATAGTTGATGTGAGACTTTCTTCCCTTCTTTTTGCCTACTACCATTGCATTCTATTCCACCTATATTGCTATATCCATGGCTTGCGCTCATGTATTGCGTGAGAGTTAAAAATGCTGAAGCGCGTTAAAAAGTATGAACCAATTGCTTGGATGACACCGGGGTAGTACATGATTTATACTTTGAGCGGGGAAGACAGAGCATGACAAGACTACATGATTTTTTAGGGATAGCTTATTTTAGCATTGAATTTTGAAAGACATGACTGCTTGTTGATATGCTTGAGTATCTAAATTATTATGTCAAAACTAGACTATTGATTTGAACCATATAAAAGTCCAGATGTCCATGCTATAAAGAAAAGAATATGATATGACATGATAGGAAGCATTCCACATCAAAAATTATGTTTTTATCACTTACCTACTCGAGGATGAGCAGGAGTTAAGCTTGGGGATGATGATACGTCTCCAATGTATCTATAATTTTTTATTGTTCCATGTTGTTATATTATCATTCTTGGATGTTTTACAATCATTTTATAGGCCTTTTATATCATTTTTTGGTACTAACCTATTGACATAGTGCCAAGTGCCAGCTGTTGTTTTTTGCATGTTTTTTACATCGCAGGAAATCAATATCAAACCGACCCCAAACACCGCAAAACTTTTTGGAGAATTTTTATGGGCCAGAAGACACCTGATGGGTCAGAGCTGCACCTGGGGGTGCCCCAAGGGGCCTGGCGCGCCCAGGTGGGTTGTGCCCACCTCGGTGGCCTCACGCAACGCCTCTTTGCTCTATAAATACTCAGATATTCCAGAAACCCTAGGGGAATCGACGAAATATTCATCAAGGAGCCGCAAAGTCCAAAACCACCAGATCCAATCTAGACACCATCTCGGATGGGGTTCACCACCTCCATTGGTGCCTCTCCGATGATGCGTGAGTAGTTCTTTGTAGACCTACGGGTCTGTAGTTAGTAGCTAGATGGCTTCCTCTCTCTCTCTCTCTCTTGATTATCAATACAATGGTCTCTTGGAAATCCATATGATGTAACTCTTTTTGAAGTGTGTTTGTTGGGATCCGATGAACTTTGAGTTTATGATCAGATCTATCTTTTTATATCCATGAAAGTATTTGAGTTTCTTTGATCTCTTATATGCATGATCTTTTATAGCCTCGTATTTCTTCTCTGATATTTGGGTTTTATTTGGCCAACTCGATCTATTTATCTTGCAATGGGAAGAGGTGCCCGGTAGTGGGTTCGATCTTACGATGCCTGATCCCAGTGCCAGAAAGGGAACCGACACGTATGTATCGTTGCTACTAAGGATAAAACGACGAGATCAATATCTAACACCATACATAAATGGATCTTGTCTACCTCATGTCATCGTTCTTAATGCATTACTCCGTTTTCCATGAACTTAATACTCTAGATGCATGCTGGATAGCGGTCGATGTGTGGAGTAATAGTCGTAGATGCGGGCAGGAGTCGGTCTACTAATCTTGGACGTGATGCCTATGTAATGATCATTGCCTAGATATCATCATAATTATTTGAGGTTCTATCAATTGCCCAACAGTTATTTGTTCACCCACCGTTTCCTATTTTTCTCGAGAGAAGCCACTAGTGAAACCTACGACCCCTGGGTCTTCTTTCACATATATTTTCTTGCGATCTACTTTTCCTTTGCATTTTTATTCAGATCTACGTTGTGTTGCTTGGTTCTCCTACTGGTTAGATAACCTTGGTTTCATCATTGAGGGAAATACCTACCAACGTTATCCCTTCCTCTTTGGGGAAATACCGACGAAGACCTAGCAGACAGGAGCCTTTCTGGTGCTATAGTCAGAGAGCAATCAAAGGGGCAATGTTACTGTCCTTTTACCACACTTGTGCTTCAGAGTAGCACCATGTTCTTCATATAGAGAGTCTCCTATACTATCACTTCCATATACTAATGGGAATGTTTCATTATAGAACTTGGCTTGTATATTCCGACGATGGGCTTCCTCAAATGCCCAAGGTCTTCATGAGCAAGAAAGTTAGATGCACACCCACTTAGTTTTTAGTTTGAGATTTCATACACTTATAGCTCCTATTGCATCCATTGCATGGCAATCCCTACTCCTCGCATTGATATAAATTGATGGGCATCTTCATAGCCCGTTTATCCGCCTAGTTGATGCGAGACTTTCTCCTTTTTGTCTTCTCCGCATAAACCTCTACCACCGCATTCTATTCCACCCATAATGCTATATCCATGGCTCGTGCTCATGTAATGCGTGAGAGTTGAAAAAGCCGAAGCGCGTTAAAAGTATGAATCAATTGCTTGGCTGACATCATGGTAGTGCAAGATTTATATTTGTTAAGAAGACGAAACATGACAAGGCAATATGATTTTGTAGGGATAGCGTTCTTTAGCGTTGATATTTTGAAAGATATGATTATTTGTTGGGATACCCTACTATGGATGTATTTTATGTCAAATGATAGACTATTGCTTTGAATTACTCGTTTCTTAATATTCATGCCATGATTAGATTACATGATCAAGATTATGCTAGGTAGCATTCCACTACTAGGAAAAGGCATGCTAGTGGCGCACCACTTTTGCCTACTAATGGCGCACTAGTGGTGCGCCACTAGCACCACGCCATTAGAATTAAATACTAATGGAGCACCCCTAGTGCGCCATTAGTATCTGGTGTTCTAATGGTGCACCAGGCAGTGCGCCATTAGTATAGCCCACCGTACGCCATTAGTATGCCTCCCAGAGGGCCATATGTACCCATGTGCTTTGGCATACTAATGGCGCACTAGGGGGTGATGCGCCATTAGTTTCATTTGAGCAGTGCGCCATTAGTGTCTTGAGTGGTGCGCCACTAGTATGCATATTAGGGATTTTTTCTGATAGTTTCACAGGATACAAAATATATTATTGGACAGAATTTAGACAACACCACACAACAACAACACATTCACCGAATACAATAGAAGATTAGTCTCCGAATACAATTCATCATATTAGTCTCTGAATTAAAAAGACCGAACAAAGATAGAACATTACAAGTCTCGAGAACGCGAGTAGCGAGTTTGTCTTCACATTACAAGTCGATATCGATCATCTAAACTACCATCACATAGAAGAGAGTTGCGGTCATCACGATGAGCATCATCGCGATGAAACTCATCTTCATCTGGTTCCTCCAACGCTCCCTCCTCTCTCCCGCTAGATAGCGCGCGTATCTAGATTCTGCCTCCGCCCTAGTGGTGTACCCTTTGTAACTGTTACCGCTGAAACGGTGAACCTGTCTCCGACACTCCTCCCAGTCATCGTAGACTCCGGGAACCTTACCCTTGTACATGACATACGACGGCATCTCTATGCACTAGCCAAACGAAACGTTAGTACCAATTCACAGACAATACATAAGCAATATATAAGTATGCAACAAAAGGATCGGAAGAGAAAAGCAAGACATTAATAGCATTGATTACATCTAAGTTGAAAGACTGTCCAAACCAAAGAGACATGCAAGTTCATTAAAGTTTAATTACAACATGAGCCAATCGATGTTTCAGAACTAGACATAGCATCACTACTTTCGACTCGACTCAAGGGACCGGAGCGTGGATGAAGCCGCCGTCTATCATGGGAGTCATGAAATCATGGGCGTTGTCCTGCATTTGTAGCGTTGTATCTATGTCACTGTTGGACGGTTGATTTCTGAGGTTGAACTGCCCCGAGGTACAAAGGACATCTTGATGGATGATTTCCGCAA
The DNA here is from genome assembly GCA_902687465.1 of Secale cereale. Taxonomy (NCBI): domain Eukaryota; kingdom Viridiplantae; phylum Streptophyta; class Magnoliopsida; order Poales; family Poaceae; genus Secale; species Secale cereale. The sequence continues at coordinate 499,736,839 of LR738714.1, forward strand.
ACTCCAACTAGATGCGAAAGAATTCTTGTCTGATGTCCGCGTCCTGGATTGCCGACAAGCTCGCGGCCCAATCTTTGAGTTTATCTGGGAGCAGAAGGTGATTATGGTCCCTTACGATCGCCCGCATGTGTTGGATGGTGTAGTAGGCACCCTTCTGACCGCCAGGCGGCTGCTTGAGGCAGCAGAACGTCGTATTGTGGGCGAACACGTGCTTGCCGTACTTACGAACTGGCCTGGTGAAGGTGCCTCCAGATTTGGCGTAACCGGGGAGAACATCATCAAGAACTTTCTTGACATTTGTGTAGTCTATCTTCGACTGACGGTCCGAGTCGAAATGCATGGCCATGGAATATTTCGGGCTTAAGAGGATGATGTGCAATGTTTGTCACTGCACAAAACAAGGAATGTAAAAAAAATGATCGAAATCTAAGAAATCATATGTTACGGGGCGGTTGAGGGGACGACTTACTCGGGAAAGTAAGGCACGAGGAAGTTATCCTTGTCTCGGTTTGCCAGAATGATGCCTTCAAGGTACGAACTCGCGACTTGCCGGTCCCCAGCGCTGCCCAAGATCTTGGCACGCATGTAGAAGGGGTCAACTATCACGATGCCCGGGGTCTTGTCTCTAATGATCCGCATCTCCATACTCAGCGAAAATAGCCGAACGAAGGTGTAGTGTAGCGGATGAAGGTTAAACATAGCGAAGATGTCATCAAACCGCAGGACGATCGTACCCAAGATGGAGTTATCCACAAAGCCCTTGCCCTCTGGCACCTTGGCCATGAAAACCGGGTATGCCACATCCTTCTCTCTGAGACGCCGCTTCTCCAAAGAAAGAACACTATCATGCAGACTCCGCATAGCACCGGTTGCAGCATTGAGCATATTAGTCGGTAGCATCGGCCTACCCGCCACATGCACCCTCCTCATTATATCCTTGGGTGAAGGTGGCCCGTCCTGAGCACGGATCGTACTCGGTGCCGGCTGGCTCGCACCCTTGTTACTCTTTCTTTTACGTCCCTTCTTGTTCTGCTGTAATGGGGACCGAGTTCTGCTCACAAACCGCCTTCTTGAGTGTGTTGGGGCCACTGTTCAAGAAATCTTCCGATTCACCGATTTATCTTCCGATTTATCGCTAATCGGGGGGTGACCGATAAGATTATGCCCTATCTTTGCCGTTTATCTTTTGGACCGATTTATCGTTCTGATAAGCGATTTATCGGGAATCTACCGATAAGTCGGACCTACTCGTAACATTATGTTTGCAAAAACTATGTTTATTTATGTTTTGTGGACCTTGTTCCGGAATCTGTACTATTGTCCTATTTTGTTTGCCATTATACGAGGATTCAAAGGCTAGAAATCAAGGTAACACTTCTGTCAAATATTGTTTTGGTGTTGAATATAGCGTATTTTAGTGTTGAGAACCTAAGATTTGAAACAAATTATCCGATTAATAGTCGACCGATAAAATCGATTAATCGGCCGATTTCCGATTAATCTCTAATCCTTAGCTGACCGAGACGATAACGATAAACGATATCCTCAACATTGGTTGGGGCTGATAATATTTTTCACCTCGGCTATCTGAGGCTCGGTGAAGTCGAAGCTGGAGGCGTCTCCTGAGAACTGAACGCCAGACAACGCCTGTTGCAACTGGGTTTCTCCGCGGTACCAGCTAGATCACGATCGTCTTTTGTAGGGTTGGGTTCTTGAGAAGGAGGCCCCATGAATTCGCCATCGTACCCTTGATCGGCAAAGTTCTTATCAACGTTGGCAAATGTAGCATCGTCATTGTCGTCGTCGTCCGGATCATGTGCCACATGCATGTTCGGATCATGTGCCATAGGGATGTCCGGCATGTCCGTTAGCGTTGCGGCGGTCTTGCCATGGCTTGGCGCCGGCACGACTGGCGGTGTTGTCTTTGGGGTGGTGTCCCCCACCCCCAAACGAATCTGGCTCTTCGGCCAAGGCAGGGGCCAGCTTAGGCAGCCGTTGAGGGTCATCACATCATCTTCGTCGGCCCCGGCGGGTCGAATCGGAGGTAACAACTCGTCGCAGCCTGGCAGCACCGAAACCAGTTGAACCCTATACATGGTGGGTGGCATCGGATTACCGTGGAACATGGGGTTGCCCGGTTGAACGATTCTGCCCTTGGCGACATCGACCAACTCATCGTTCACGAAGTGCAGGAGAGTGCGCGGAACGTCGGCGGCGCCCTGCGAAAACATATAGGGCGTCAGGGATGCCCAGTCAAAGGCAAGGAGATGAAGTCCTCGGCCGAGAGGCTTAATTAGTTACCATGATGATGGCGTCGAGCTCGGCTAATGTCGAGGCACTGCCAATGGCGGGCGTGAAATTGACAGAGGGACCGCTTGCTGTAGAGGTGTCGGTCAGCGTACACTCGGATGCATTAAGCTCCAATGCATGTGCCGGCGTCGGAGACACCAATGCAGCCTCCGCCGGAGACACCAATGTCCCGCCTGCGCGTTCTGTGAGTTGCTGGCCGTGAAGCTGGGAATCGGGGGCGGCCCCTGTTAGCCGCCCGCAATCCACGTCGTCAGCCCATGAATCAAGGTAGGCATAATGCCGGTGAGCGTCGATCCCAGTTTTTGTTGCACTTGCTCTTGGACAATCTCCGTAATCCGCGCCACTTGTGCCTTGAGTTCTTGAACCTCGCGCGACTGGCTTTCCAAGCTGGTCTTTTTCTCCTTTCTCCCACCAGCGTTATAGTATGACGACCATTTTGTGGACAAGCCTTTGCCGGCCACACGACCAGCTGACGATGGCTTACTGAGCTTATCCTTTTTTTCATTACATTCAATGCCCTATTTAGAGTGGTGTCCCAAGGGGTGCTCTGAGTCGACCCCGCGCTACTGCTTTCAGTCGACTGTGGAAGGAATGTGAACCATTTAGAAATTTGGCTTCATTAATTAGAATGCAACCATATGGAGCTAATTACGCGGGGGTGTATTCCTTACCAGAACAACCTCAAGGGCACTGGTCTTCGGATCCGTGGTAAGCTCCTTTGTTACCGGGTCCTCCTTGTACCGGGCCCTGACATAGTTCCTGGTGTGCTTGTCACTGTATTTATCGAAGAGGGGCGGTAGGCCTTGCTCGGCACGCTCCGCGTCCTCCTTGTCCCATATAGGCTCCGCCACTCTGTAACCGCCGGGACTGAGTGTGTGTTCCCCTAAGTTCAACCCCCGCATTTCTTTCCCCCACTGACTTGATTCGGAGGTTGCGCTGCTCTCGCACTTGATCTTGAACTCCTTGTAGTCATCTTCATTGATCGAAGGATTTTTCGACTTGATCTTCTCATAACTAAAACCTTTGTCAATCATTCTCTTCACCGAGCTTCTCCAAGTAGACAGGGCCGTGCTCATCCTCGTGAGGGCGGCATTGTTCACTTTATTCCCTGTGAGGCGTGTGTTTTCAAATTCAGAGGGGAACTTGTATCGTTCGTGCACCTTCGTGAAGAGGAGGTTGCGCGAATTCCCTCGGTCCTTATGCCTTAGGTTCTCGGTGTTAATCGAGACAGTGCTTCGGAGAATGCACCTGAGCTGAACCGAGTACCCCTTGACTATTTCTTTGGGCGCCGTTGGATGCCCGTCGGAGTTCACTTCAGTAAATTCCTCCTTGACGGTGCGGAGCACGGTCGGGCGCCGGTCCTTCCGTTGCCTCTTCGGTTGGCTGCCATCTGTGCGTGCGCTGCCATCATCAGTGGTGGCATCCTCGGCGGCACCATCAGTGGTGTCATCCCCGACGGCACCATCAGTGGTGTCATCCTCGGCGGCACCATCAGTGGTGTCAGGATCGGTGTCTTTCACGGCGTCCTCATAGCAGTGAGTTTGTTCCTCCATCTCCTGGGACAGCTCCTAGAATGCCTTGCCGGCCGAACCGCCGGCCTCATCGTTATGGGCCATGTTTCTCTCTAAATAGGAAAAAAGTTTGGTCAAAAAGTTGGTTATTGTCAAGGAACAAGATCATGGTCTCATCATTTAGGGTTTGTCGACACCGAGGCATCCTAAAAGCTAAGCTTTTATCATTTAGGGTTTGTCAACGCCGAGGCACCCTACAAGCCTAAGCTTTCATCATTTAGGTTTTTATCGACACCGAGGCACCCTAAAAGCCAAGGTTTTATAATTTATGGTTTGTCGACACCGAGGCATCCTAAAAGCTAAGCTGGGAAGGAGAATTCTGAGTTGGGCCTAATCACTTGGCTCTATTGCCGCCTATGGTTTAATGCAGCAAGAATAAAGGGGTAGTTGATCCTACTTAATTAAGTACTGAGATACCCCGGCCCATGCATTAGTCACAAGTACCACATATGTCCTATTTTTAGCAAAGTCATGCTAAAATTCACAAAAAAATTCAGCATGACCTTTGCTGAAAATAGGACATATGGAGTACCCGAATTTGCCGGAACGGAAGTTAATCGACATTCCAGCAAACTCAAGGGCCTCTCGGGGTACCTGCAAAATCATCACGACATGATGGTCGGAGACAAAACCCAGCAAAAATACCACTGGCATATTACAATTATTGTTTCCGCGCTTCTAATGCCCAGGATGGGACTATACCTCCTACGTGTCGAGGCACGACTTAAAGGTATAAGCCCATTCTGGAATGATCTCAAGTTTGGTATCTTTGCACGACTCATGTAAAAATAGGGATGAAATTTCAAAAGGATAGTTGGCTTACACTCGCCACGTCACACAATACATTACATAAGCAAATCATCATTCAAAACATCACAACCCGACTACGGGCGAAGATCCAAAAGAAAGATACCAAAACATAAAGCCACAGGTCCGAATCGCCCCTAGTAGAAACCACTACTGATCGTCGAAAACGTCACACACATACGGCTACGCTCTTCATCGAACTCCCACTGAAGTTCTGACCCATCTCCTGTGTCAATCTCGGCTGAACCTGCATCTGGTGTTGTAGTATCTGTGAGCCACGAGGACTCAACAATCCCATAACCATGGGTATCAAGACTAGCAAAGCTTTATGGGTATGGAAGAGGTAAAGTGGTGAGGTTGCAGCAGTGGCTAAGCATAATATGGTGGCTAGCTAACGAGTACAAGAATAAGATGAGCATCTACGCAAACGGTCGCAAACTAGTAGTGATCGCTAAAGATCCTGAACTACCTACGAGTCAAACATAACCCCACCGTGTTCTCTTCTCAAAGTGAAAAGAGACAGTCACGGTTACTCACATAGTTGTGTGTTTTACTTCGGATCCTCTGTCAAGTTTTCTACAACCGGACATTAACAAATTCCAATCTGCCACATAACCGCGGGCACGGCTTTCGAAAGATCATAACCCTACAGGGGTGTCCCAACTTAGCCTATCACAAGCTTTCACGATCAGCTGAAGTGATAAATATAATATCATCACCCCTTATCTTAGGGAAATCCGATCAGGCTCGGCATCCCGGTGCACAAGACATTTCGACAATGGTAAAACAAGTCCAGCAAGACCTCCCGGCGTGCCGACACCCTGATAGTAGCCGCGCGTATCTCGTCTCAAGCCACGTCCGGATGAGCTATGGTTACAGCGACCAGATACCCCAAGTTTCCAAGGGGTGGCGCCGCAAGCTGCTCTATTTGGGACCAACACCATCAGCACTGGCCCCCCCTGCTATGTAGAAAGAATCCCCGGGGACGCGACCCCCTATGCAATTTTAATTAATTAACTAATTTGTTATTATGAGGCAAATTAAAACCAAAGTTGGGCCTTGCTGGAGGAGATTTATTCAAAGACGAACTGTCAAGGGGTCCCCATATACCCATCGTGTAAGGAACGCAAAATCAAGGAACATAATGCTGGTTTATCGGCGCCTAAGGTGGCATGAGTGGAACAAAACACCGAGCAAAAGGCCAAGCCTTCCACCCATGCCCAGTATATAGGTGTGTTAATAATAATATAACATATTGTGATATTCCAACAACAAGTTCCCTCCTGGAACGATCTTCATCTTCACCTGCAACTAACAACGCTATAAGAGGGGCTGAGCAAGCGGGTAACATAGCCAAACAATGGTTTGCTAGGAAGGTTTCAAAGGTTAGGGGTTTCATGGCAACAAGGAGAGGGGCTGACAATAAGATGGGTAGCGCGACATATAACGATAGCATCGAGACAACTAAGCATAGCAATGGTAGTAAAGGTATCCAAGGGTATGATCATCTTGCCTGGGATCCCGCAAGGAAGAAGAACGGGTCCATGAAGAGGACGAAGGAGAAGCCTTGAAGAAGAACCACGAGAAGTCGAACGAATCCTCACGATCGCAACGCAACAAGCACTAACGAGAAGAAGCAAGCAATACGGTAAACACACATCACAAGAACATGACAATATGCTCAAACAAGTATGATGCAAGACAGTTCTATATAGGAAGCAATGCATGACAAGGTAGGAAGCACAGAAAAACAACACAAGCCTATATGATGCAATACATGGCAAGGTATGATGCATGACAAGTCTATACAGGAAGCAATACATGGCAAGGTATGATGCATGGCAAGTCTATACAGGAAGCAATACATGGCAAGGTAGGAAGCACAGAAAAACAACACAAGCAACATGTTTAAATGAGGCCGGAAACTACAACAACAATTCCGGAAAATCCCCATGTGCATGTTTAGCAATTTTTAAGCAAACAACAATTCACACATTTTAATGTTGTTAACATGATGCAGATGACATGATCAAGTTTTATGCAATTTATTACAAGATGACATGAAGAAGATAAGGAGTATTTGTCGCCACGACGGAAAGAAAACAGGGTCGTGGCGGCGAAAACGGATACGATGCCACGAAAATGTTCTGATGATCCGACGCTCGTCGATATGCCAGTGCAAAAGCAAGGTAGCGGGAGCGAGTCGAACAAGAAGAAAGGTGGGGTGATCCCGTCACCGGGTTCCCACGGGTCGGCGACGAGGCAACCGAGGAGCATGACAAAAGACGAATCGGGCACGGTGCACACAAGGGAAACATCTCATACAACCACAAGCATTCGTCCATGGGTCATCGTCTCGGGTTTATACCTTCGGAATGTTTGTTTCGAGGAGGATCAAGATCGTAGAGGAGGTAGTCGTTCTGTTTCGAAGAGGTACTTGACAATCCATCTTTTCTGGGGCGACGGTAGTCGTACACGTTGGCGTTTTTGTTCATGGTTCTTCGGTGACGGTAGTGGTACTTGACACGTCATCTTGTAGTCGTTCTCTTTTCGTAGATGTACATGTTCATCGTGTCGTGGTACTTGAGTCTTCCAAAAACAGCGGTCGTCGGGGTACTTGCGTCCATGTAGGCGATCTGGCCGGTCTTGGCAACAACACCGGGGAGACGGAGCACCTGTCAGGGCGATGGTGGCGAGCCAACAGCGGAGCTCGGCGTTGACTGCTCATGGCAACACCCAACTCGAAGCAGCAACAGCAAGGAGGAGGCAAGGAGGGGCGCCGGAACCCAGGCAAGAGGCATCCCTGGTTCGAAGCACAGGTGGGGAAGAGCTCCGGCGGCTGCTGCACTGGCCCGTGGAGGAGCTCGGAGGGCGAGGAGGCGTGTGGGGCAGCAGCCTTGGCGGCGCCGGTGGTTGTGGAGGCGCGGAGGTCGCGGAGACGGCGCGTCGGCAGCAGCTCCGGTGGCCGTCGCGGAGCTTCGCCCTGGCTGTTGGCGTAGATGGTCGCTGGCGCGGAGGAAGGTCGATGGGGCGGCGCTCGCCGGAGTTGCAGGAGGGTGCGGCGGAGATGAAGGCCGGCGAGGCGCTGGTGCTGGAGGAACGGCGCGGGACGGAAGAGAGGAGCATGGCGCGGCGGCTTGCTGGAGGTGGCTGGGTGCGGCGGCGGAGCACAGGGAGAGAGCGAGGGTCGGGCGATGCAGGAGTGAGGAGGGAGTGAGGAAGAGGCAGAGGGGCCTTGCGGCGAAAGGGTTGCGGGAGCTCTCACTCCCTGGCGGCGCCAGGATGGACGAAGGGGCGATGGGGAGATCGAGCGAGAGATGAGGATCGGGAGGACTCGGGTAGGTGCGGGCTAGGGTTAGGGGAGAGAGGCTGGGCCTTGAGGCCTTGCCAGATGGGCCGAGGGGGGAGGAGGTTGGTCCAGCTGCGGCTGGGAGGCCCAAGCTGGGCTCTCTGCCTCTCTCTCACTAAAAAAATAAAAGAGAAGAAAAAGAGAGAGGAAAAAGAAAGGGCACTTAGGGAAAGAATTTGGGCCTGAGGGAAAATTTATCTGGACTCGCAAAAATGCGCTGGTTCCAAGAAAATAGAAAAGGGCAAGATGCAAGAGTTAAATTCAAACTCATTTGAATTTAATTCAAATGGTATGAATTAGGACTTGGTTACAGAAATGTCCAAAAATGTTCGAATTTTTGGAGGAACCTCGATAAAATGGATAAGAATTATAGACAAGGTTTTGATGGTGAAACTTGAAGTAGAAAAGGCATGGGGAATATATGCAAGTGTGTTTGGGTTAATTCCAAACAAATGGAATATTTATTTATAATAGCTCCATAAATATTAGGAGGATATGTTATAAAGAGAAGTCATCCTTCCCTCAATTTAAATGGACCGAAGGTCCACACGACTTATTTGGTTGAGTTGCAGAATTAAAGTCATGATGGCATGATGACATGATGCAATGCAAAATAAATAACACAAGCACAAATGAAACACACGGGAGAACCCGGAACATCTGGAATCTTCTGGGACGTCGGTCTTCGGGCGTCACTACTCTCCCACACTAACAGAGGATCTCGACCCGAGATCCTGGAGATGGCACCGGGTAAAAACGGAAGAGGAAGAGGTAAAACAAAGTTGCTTCTTTGACAAACGAGTGAAACCAAAGAACCTTGAGAGGTTGAACAATCTTGAAAGAAAGAATACAACGGAGATGAACGAATTTAAGAGCACTTCGGTAAAATGAGGAACAAGGAACACCACGAGAACCTTGCAGGTTGAAAGACATGAAACAAGAGCTCACGGACCAAAAGAATATGAAACAGCAACGGTATAGCCAAGGAATAAGAATGACATAATTTGGACAGCACTCCGACTGAAAATGGAAGGAATTAACATGAACTTGAGAAGATTGGATGATCTTGATGAAATCAACAGCATATTGCGTCCGAAACATTTGAAAGAATGGCACAAGGGGTAAGAAGGATTCAGACAGCACTCCGGTTGAAAACAGAGGAAAACTAGATAAGATGACGGAACTAGAATGGAGGTCACAACATTCCGGTTAAATAGACAAGCAAGGGAAGAATATGATCTTGATAACAACGAGAAGATGGTCAAAGAGAGCAATATCACAATGCCTCCGGAATGAAAGAATAGAATATAGATCCATGAAAGAAATGAACGGAGAAAAATATGAGAACTTCTCTCAAAATTGAATTTGAAAGAGCATCCTTACCACGATAGATTGAATAGAGTTGTTGGAAATTCAACAATGAAAAGAATAAGCTTCATGTGGGCTTGTGGAAAACATCTCAAAATTATGAGGTGACAACCAGCCACTTACGAAAACATTTGATTGTATTGAGATCAACAAGGAGACGAAAAAAACTTATTTCACCGGAATGATAAATGAAGAATTTGGGTCATTTATAAGCACCACAATAGCAACAATCCTTAGGGAAAGCTTTTAGGTGAGATACAACCCAAGATAACTCCAACGAAGAAATTGACGGGATTAAATATCTCATTCTTGATAACTTGTGAATCATGAAACATGAAGGAAATTGTCAAAAATGGCATACCACCATCTCAAACAATAAGGTAGAAAGAATTGCACTTGGAAAGCATGATGAAGAATGCTTGAGCTCCAACAAGAATCTTGATGAAGACTTCGAGGATGAATTAAATGATGATGAACCACCATGCGAACTCCGGTAATGAAAGCATGAGAAGTGAAAGATGAAAAGAATAAGATTCAAGGCATGCGATGAATTAGATGGAGCTTTGAAATGATAATTGAAATAACTTGGAGCTCCGGAAAAACAAGATGAACAACTTAGAACCGAGAATATGATATGATGAACAAGCTCCAGACAAAAGAATTAAATCACCTTGAAGGGATAAGAATAAGAATTATGTCATGCATCTCCTTCACCAATTTAAATTGATGACAACCAAAGGATTTGGCATACTACTTATTCTCGTTGGAAAGAATTAAAGGGAGATCTAGCACAACCTTGGATAAATATTCAACAAAGCACCGGTAGGATTATGAAAAGAACAAATGAATTAATACGATAACAAGGAAGAGAAATCTTGAATGAACCACCGTAAAAATTGAGACCGGTGATGAAAGATAATAATCCACCGGGAAGAATAAGCACTAGAGGAAATTTAGATACAAGAGAACGAAGAGATCGCGAACCGATTAAGAGTACTTGAACAAAGCACCGGTAGAATATGGAGACGAACGAAGAGGCATCAATGAAGGATGTTTGGAGGACAAAGTTGAAAACTGAGAACGAAGAAATATACTGAAATGATGGCCTTCGGAGGAACACAAAGAAAAGGATTCATGAAATGCTTCGGATGGGTATGAAAATAATTCCTCACAATCGAAACAATAATGAGGATGGCATGAAGCTAGAACCACGAATCTTGGAAGAACGGATAAGGATTCAAGGGGAACTCGTCTTCGGGTCTTCAAAATCTGAGAAGACGATGAGATACACCACCATGAATTGTATAGGCACTCCGTAATGAAGAGTTAAAAGGTTGAACCGATGATGCAAAAGAATTTGAAAGCGATCTTGGAGAAGGCATGTGACTGATGGGAATCATTCTTATGTCACGCTTTGAAAAGAATTTTTAGAATAACTCCGGAAAAAATTAGAAGAGTCAGGTAAGATCCTGGAAAAAGACCTGTGGGTTAGGGCCCACTAAAGAAATCGCCGTTGAAAAAGATTGTTGAAGAGATATTGCACCGGTTGAATTAAATGGCTTGAATAAGATGATAATCCTCAAAATAGCTTGAACGGATTAAGAATGGAAACACGAATCTTCTGAGATACCTTGTACACACCGGATATGGATAGGAGAGTTGAATGAATAAGAGAGCCTTCGGATAATAAATTTCAACATGGGAAAACATGTGAAACAAAAAGGAAGAGATATGATCATTACGGAAGCTTGGATTTAGTCCACCGGAGAAGAATGTTAGAATTAAGAATGATGAACTTGAAACTCTTGAGCATCTTCACGATAAAGCACCGGATAAGAACATTGAAGGAAAAGAATGAAGAAATATCACATGAATAAAATGGATACTTCATTTGAGAATTGCTGGCTCCATAAAGAAAAGGGTGGGAGGGTGGGGAAAACAAAGACAACTTGAGACGAACAAAATGGACACCGGTTGAAAAAAGAATTTAACATGACCATCTTGATGATTAAGAAGGACTAGCACTCCCATAGAAATATGAGAACACCGATTAAGAAAGGTATGGAATCAACACTTGACATCGAAGCAACTCGAATACCAGAATCAAGACAAAAAACAACGGATAGACATGTTGCAACATAATCTTCACAATATCATCCGAACAGAGAATTGAACGAATGAATTTTGTAGGTACATCAACTTGTCGAGAAGCCAACAAGGAGCAGATAGAACAAATACAATATAGAAGCTTCGTCCCACATATTCGTGCTGAAAGCTCATGGAACGTGTTACAAAAGGGTTTTGCAATCCCCGGATCAGCATAGCCAAGGACCCTTTAAGATGCAACTCCCGATCGGAACAACGCCCATAAAACCACTTCACTCAATGTAGAACCCCGAACTCCATATCATGCATTCGTTGAAAGAATGCCTACGAGCTACTAGATGAACCCACCTATTAATTTCCAAAAGTTTCCAGTTATGCAATCAGGTGTTGGGGATACAGGGGAAGCACCGCGCACTCAACTCTAATCCTACATCCAGCTGTATCCATCCTTCAACACATAACCAGTTATTTCCGGAAACCGTTTACCTCGGACCTTCGAAACGCATCTGCTATACAAGCTATGGCTATACTCCCGAACTGCCTCCCCAGTACTGGGTGATGTCGGGGTTATCTTGCCACTAACCGCATAGGAGAGTTTTCGATGTCGGTCGTCTTAAGTATTCCAGAACTGATGCGATATATTTGTGACGACAACACCTCGGAGCTCAACTCCCCGGGACACTGCCACAACCCCTAAATGACAGGAGGCATCGAGAACAATGTTCTCGTCACAAAGACATCGGAACAATCCAAACAATACTCGCGTGATCCTAAAAAAAATTGGTGAAATTTGAGAGTAGAAGAGGCAAGAGTAATCGTCAAGAGTCCTCACCAGAGTGAAAAGAGATGAGGAGCAAAAGAAATCCTACTCTCCGATATATATATATATAGGACTCAAAACAATTTCAAGTGTGTGCCTAGACTCAACCGTCAATGATTCGATCAATCAGTGGGGGCTCCTAGGTCGGAGAAGGCACTGAATACCAACTTGTAATGCCCAGGATGGGACTATACCTCCTACGTGTCGAGGCACGACTTAAAGGTATAAGCCCATTCTGGAATGATCTCAAGTTTGGTATCTTTGCACGACTCATGTAAAAATAGGGATGAAATTTCAAAAGGATAGTTGGCTTACACTCGCCACGTCACACAATACATTACATAAGCAAATCATCATTCAAAACATCACAACCCGACTACGGGCGAAGATCCAAAAGAAAGATACCAAAACATAAAGCCACAGGTCCGAATCGCCCCTAGTAGAAACCACTACTGATCGTCGAAAACGTCACACACATACGGCTACGCTCTTCATCGAACTCCCACTGAAGTTCTGACCCATCTCCTGCGCCAATCTCGGCTGAACCTGCATCTGATGTTGTAGTATCTGTGAGCCACGAGGACTCAGCAATCCCATAACCATGGGTATCAAGACTAGCAAAGCTTTATGGGTATGGAAGAGGTAAAGTGGTGAGGTTGCAGCAGCGGCTAAGCATAATATGGTGGCTAGCTTACGAGTACAAGAATAAGATGAGCATCTACGCAAACGGTCGCAAACTAGTAGTGATCGCTAAAGATCCTGAACTACCTACGAGTCAAACATAACCCCACCGTGTTCTCTTCTCAAAGTGAAAAGAGACAGTCACGGTTACTCACATAGTTGTGTGTTTTACTTCGGATCCTCTGTCAAGTTTTCTACAACCAGACATTAACAAATTCCAATCTGCCACATAACCGCGGGCACGGCTTTCGAAAGATCATAACCCTGCAAGGGTGTCCCAACTTAGCCCATCACAAGCTCTCACGATCAGCTGAAGTGATAAATATAATATCATCACCCCTTATCTTGGGAAATCCGATCAGGCTTGGCATTCCGGTGCACAAGACATTTCGACAATGGTAAAACAAGTCCAGCAAGACCTCCCGGCGTGCCGACACCCTGATAGTAGCCGCGCGTATCTCGTCTCAGGCCACGTCCGAATGAGCTATGGTTACAGCGACCAGATACCCCAAGTTTCCAAGGGGCGGCACCGCAAGCTGCTCTATTTGGGACCAACACCATCAGCACTGGCCCCCCTACTATGTAGAAAGAATCCCCGGGGACGCGACCCCCTATGCAATTTTAATTAATTAATTAAGTTGTTATTATGAGGCAAATTAAAACCAAAGTTGGGCCTTGCTGGAGGAGTTTTATTCAAAGGTGAACTGTCAAGGGGTCCCCATATACCCATCGTGTAAGGAACGAAAAATAAAGGAACATAATGATGGTTTATCGGTGCCTAAGGTGGCATGAGTGGAACAAAACACCGAGCAAAAGGCCAAGCCTTCCACCCATGCCCAATATATAGGTGTGTTAATAATAATATAACATATTGTGATATTCCAACAACAAGTTCCCTGCTGGAACGATCTTCATCTTCACCTGCAACTAACAACGCTATAAGAGGGGTTGAGCAAGCGGGTAACATAGCCAAACAATGGTTTGCTAGGAAGGTTTCAAAGGTTAGGGGTTTCATGGCAACAAGGAGAGGGGCTGACAATAAGATGGGTAGCGCGACATATAACGATAGCATCGAGACAACTAAGCATAGCAATGGTAGTAAAGGTATCCAAGGGTATGATCATCTTGCCTGGGATCCCGCAAGGAAGAAGAACGGGTCCATGAAGAGGACGAAGGAGAAGCCTTGAAGAAGAACCACGAGAAGTCGAACGAATCCTCACGATCGCAACGCAACAAGCACTAACGAGAAGAAGCAAGCAATACGGTAAACACACATCACAAGAACATGACAATATGCTCAAACAAGTATGATGCAAGACAGTTCTATATAGGAAGCAATGCATGACAAGGTAGGAAGCACAGAAAAACAACACAAGCCTATATGATGCAATACATGGCAAGGTATAATGCATGACAAGTCTATACAGGAAGCAATACATGGCAAGGTATGATGCATGGCAAGTCTATACAGGAAGCAATACATGGCAAGGTAGGAAGCACAGAAAAACAACACAAGCCTATATGATGCAATACATGGCAAGGTATGATGCATGACAAGTCTATACAGGAAGCAATACATGGCAAGGTATGATGCATGGCAAGTCTATACAGGAAGCAATACATGGCAAGGTAGGAAGCACAGAAAAACAACACAAGCAACATGTTTAAATGAGGCCGGAAACTACAACAACAATTCCGGAAAATCCCCATGTGCATGTTTAGCAATTTTTAAGCAAACAACAATTCACACATTTTAATGTTGTTAACATGATGCAGATGACATGATCAAGTTTTATGCAATTTATTACAAGATGACATGAAGAAGATAAGGAGTATTTGTCGCCACGACGGAAAGAAAACAGGGTCGTGGCGGCGAAAACGGATACGATGCCACGAAAATGTTCTGATGATCCGACGCTCGTCGATATGCCAGTGCAAAAGCAAGGTAGCGGGAGCGAGTCGAACAAGAAGAAAGGTGGGGTGATCCCGTCACCGGGTTCCCACGGGTCGGCGACGAGGCAACCGAGGAGCATGACAAAAGACGAATCGGGCACGGTGCACACAAGGGAAACATCTCATACAACCACAAGCATTCGTCCATGGGTCATCGTCTCGGGTTTATACCTTCGGAATGTTTGTTTCGAGGAGGATCAAGATCGTAGAGGAGGTAGTCGTTCTGTTTCGAAGAGGTACTTGACAATCCATCTTTTCTGGGGCGACGGTAGTCGTACACGTTGGCGTTTTTGTTCATGGTTCTTCGGTGACGGTAGTGGTACTTGACGCGTCATCTTGTAGTCGTTCTCTTTTCGTAGATGTACATGTTCATCGTGTCGTGGTACTTGAGTCTTCCAAAAACAGCGGTCGTCGGGGTACTTGCGTCCATGTAGGCGATCTGGCCGGTCTTGGCAACAACACCGGGGAGACGGAGCACCTGTCAGGGCGATGGTGGCGAGCCAACAGCGGAGCTCGGCGTTGACTGCTCATGGCAACACCCAACTCGAAGCAGCAACAGCAAGGAGGAGGCAAGGAGGGGCGCCGGAACCCAGGCAAGAGGCTTCCCTGGTTCGAAGCACAGGCGGAGAAGAGCTCCGGCGGCTGCTGCACTGGCCCGTGGAGGAGCTCGGAGGGCGAGGAGGCGTGCGGGGCAGCGGCCTTGGCGGCGCCGGCGGTCGTGGAGGCGCGGCGGTCGCGGAGACGGCGCGTCGGCAGCAGCTCCGGTGGCCGTCGCGGAGCTTCGCCCTGGCGGTCGGCGCAGATGGTCACCGGCGCGGAGGAAGGTCGATGGGGCGGCGCTCTCCGGAGTTGCAGGAGGGTGCGGCGGAGATGAAGGCCGGCGAGGCGCTGGTGCTGGAGGAACGGCGCGGGATGGAAGAGAGGAGCATGGCGCGGTGGCTTGCTAGAGGTGGCTGGGCGCGGCGGCGGAGCACAGGGAGAGAGCGAGGGTCGGGCGATGCAGGAGTGAGGAGGGAGCGAGGAAGAGGCAGAGGGGCCTCGCGGCGAAAGGGTTGCAGGAGCTCTCGCTCCCTGGCGGCGCCAGGATGGACGAAGGGGCGATGGCGAGATCGAGCGAGAGATGAGGATCGGGAGGACTGGGGTAGGTGCGGGCTAGGGTTAGGGGAGAGAGGCTGGGCCTTGAGGCCTTGCCAGATGGGCCGATGGAGGAGGAGGTTGGGCCAGCTGCGAGTAGGTGGCCCAAGCTGGGCTCTCTGCCTCTCTCTCACTATAAAAATAAAAGAGAAGAAAAAGAGAGAGGAAAAAGAAAGGGCACTTAGGGAAAGAATTTGGGCCTGAGGGGAAATTTCTCTGGACTCGCAAAAATGCGCTGGTTCCAAGAAAATAGAAAAGGGCAAGATGCAAGAGTTAAATTCAAACTCATTTGAATTTAATTCAAATGGTATGAATTAGCACATGGTTACAGAAGTGTCCAAAAAATTTCGAATTTTTGGAGGAACCTCGATAAAACGGATAAGAATTATAGACAAGGTTTTGATGGTGAAACTTGAAGTAGAAAAGGCATGGGGAATATATGCAAGTGTGTTTGGGTTAATTCCAAACAAATGGAATATTTATTTATAATAGCTCCATAAATATTAGGAGGATATGTTATAAAGAGAAGTCATCCTTCCCTCGATTTAAATGGACCGAAGGTCCACACGACTTATTTGGTTGAGTTGCGGAATTAAAGTCATGATGGCATGATGACATGATGCAATGCAAAATAAATAACACAAGCACAAATGAAACACATGGGAGAACCCAGAACATCTGGAATCTTCTGGGACGTCGGTCTTCGGGCGTCACAGTGCTATTACGCAGATTCAGGTTGCCGCAGCTATCACAAATCCAACCGTAAATTTCAGTGAAGATAGTTCACCTTCTATGTGTACATGACAAGAGCAGATCAGAAGATAATACTACACCAAATGTGCATAAAAGGCAGTACGGTAAACACCATCTTGTTTATAGCAAGGCAATATAGTAGCATGTCTCTAGCACATCATCTTGTTTAAAGAATACATTCAGGCAAGAAATGGACAGCTGGTCTAATTTTCTCACTTGCATTTTCACAGTAACACAATAATGTCCAGCACCAAGCTGCTCCAGGTTCACCAATTGACTGATACTCATGGATAAGCAAAGCAAACTACTACTACCAAAACAAGAACCAGACATGGCAAGCAAACGATTGGGTTGCCCTTATTGATGATAATCACAGCAGGAAATAAGGCCAGGTGATTTGATAACACTGAGCTCTGCACCTAATGCAGAATATTAGGAACCTGGAAACTTGCATGTTTATGCGCTACTTCGTAAGTGACTAATTTAGGTCATTAGTTTTCATGACTCTACTTCTAACGTCAAAGGAAAACAAAAAAACTTACAACGATACTACTACAGTAGCTAGAACACGATTATTAAACTTTTGTCATGAAGTCACGTAGGATAACCGTTGACCGAAAAGATAAGTAAACTAAAGAAACATGCGTCGAGTAACCAGTCAGGCTGACAGCTTCCTCTCTGCATGTTCAGCATCGCAAGTTAACACTTAAGCCAACAGAACTTGCATGTTCTGAGTTCATACCACAGGAGAAGATGAACTTCAAGGATCACAGCATGTCATTTTTTTTTCTTTCTAGAATCAGTATTATCTAGAGCGTAGTCTGCAATTTAGTTTAAGCCGAGAGGTTGACTCCTCTGGTGCCGTGATCCCTGCCCCTCCCTGTACAATTATTCCCCCGACGACTCCACAAATCTACCATCATCTTATCACTAGTATAAAATGTCTATCATGAGTACCAGCAAAACAGAGGAGAAGCACAAGGTCCTCTGCTCCTGATTCATTTCACTACACATCCATCCCATTCCCTACAGACATAGGGGTAGATCTGGGCAAAATAAAGCACAGACACCCATGATTCAGTCGCTGCATTTTGTCAAGCAGGCGAGGGCCTTCCTCGAACATATGCAGGCGAGTACAGGCGCGGCAGCCAAAAATTCAAAAGCAACAAAAAGTCTAAAACACACTGACAGAGGAAAATGAGATGACTGGGAACTGAAAAATGCACTGAGCACGATGGCGGTGACCTGTGAGCTCCTGCTGTGTGTAGTGCTGGGAAATTTCTATAGAGGAAACATCAACTGAAATGTTCAAAATGTATACGGCATGCATCTTTCCTTTATGCTCTTCTTTCCCAAAGCAAGATGAACGCATGACAAGTTTCATTCATAATTGGGCAAAACAACTACAGCAAGCAGAGTATGCCCGTAAGGTTGAATAGAGGGCAAAACAACTAGTTGACGAACTGTTTGATGCGTGAAATGAAATTCTTTAGACTTTCAGGAAGAAACCAAAAGAGATTGTACGCCAGCAGCCGTGTGCACATGACTGATGGTCGTGTGCTTGTTTACCGGGAAATCATCTTTTGCTACGCTCCACAACTTCAGAAAACCGGAGAAAGTAGATTAAATGATGAAGCTTTTACGCACCTTTTTTTTCTTACTAGTGGTTCCATTGTCCTTGCTAGATTATTTGTCTAGGAAAAATATCTGCTCACCAAACTTTTCGCTGCGTATTGTGGCTAAAATATGGTTTGCACGTTGTTTTTGTTCAGTTCATTGGGTGCAATTAAACATTTCCATGACAGGTTTATTTACTAAAGTAGCAGCATACCGACGAAATTTCTCACCTAAATATCAAAACATTTTAAAGATTACTACTAGCATCTTGGTTGTGCTTTGTGGTAGAACAACCGAGGCCAGAAGAGTCATTCATCTATTCATCCTCCTAATTTTGCCGAACAAAAACCCTAGTGATGCAAATCAAATTGGGAGGGGATGAACTCACTGAAACCAAAGGAAAGCACACGAGGGGGGTCTGGCAAGGGGGATCTGGCGAGGGGGGATAGCGATCGAGATGGAGGGGGATCGAGATCGAGTGTCCTCATGAATATTCAATATTTTTTCATGAATTCAAAAAGTGCCCATGAAATTTAAAGATATTCATAATAGTTGAAAAAGTGCCAATGAAATACAATCGAGAAATGAAGACTACAATTTAAATACAATCGATCTTAGCTAGCTAGCTATCTGTTCACAATCTTCTTGCCCTTCTTTTTCGCAAATGGAGTTCTTCTGTGGAACGGACGTCCTTTAGGTAGGATGGTCCTCCTTCTTCTTGTGGTGTATGCTGCTACTTCATCGTCGTCGTCATGTTCCATCTTCGGGTCGCCGTACTTGTCGAAGTCTTGCTCATTGGCGACTCCATCCATTCCAATGATCTTCCTTTTGCCTCTCCTCACGACAACACGACTGGGCTTTGACGGGTCGGTAATGAAGAAGCATTGGTCCACTTGGGAAGCCAGTACCCATGGCTCATTTTTCGTGGTGACATTTGCGCCCGCGGTCTTGGGTTTGGCTTCGGGTATAACCATGGTGGTGAAATACCGCTCTTCTTTTAGGACGCTCTTGGCCCATCTAACATGGAACATCAGGACCTTCTCTCCAGCGTAGCTCAGCTCCCAGATCTCCTCGATCCTTCCGTAGTATCTGTCCTTGTCGTTACCGGTGTAGGATTCCATCGTTACCCCGGAGTTCTGATAACCATCGCTCTTCATGTCCTTGTCCTCGGTGTAGAATGTGTAGCCGTTGATATCGTACGCCTCATAGGTCATCAGGTTGTGCTCGGCGCCCTGTGACAAGGCGAATATGAGTTGTTCTTCCGCGGAAGAATCCTCATGTGAAGGGTACGATAGAAGCTTCTGCTTGAACCAACGCGTGAAACATGAGTTGTGCTCTTTGATTATATCTCCGTTCGTCCTCTGTTGGCCTCGGTCATTGTACATCTTCTCAATAAAGGTTTTGTGCTCTACCACCCAAGGATCGACCACGTCTATGTGTTGTAGCGCGACTAGGTTTGCTCTTTCAAAGTCGACGAGTCGACCCTTGAAGTCGACATGCATTTCGCGGTGACCCTTGCGGTGACCCCATCCAGCGAGCCTGTCGAGGTGCCTATTGACGGGCAGACCAACGGGGATCTCGATGCCTCAATAATTCGTGCAGTAGGAGATGCACTCTTCGATCAGAAAGCCCCTGGCTATGCTTCCCTCTGGACATGACACGTTGCGAACGTATCCTTTGATGACACCATTCATCCTTTCGACCGACATCATGCTGTGCAGGAACGTCGGCCCGAGTTGGATGATATCCTCCATGATATGGACCAGCAGATGCACCATAACGTCAAAGAATGCGGGCGGGAAGTACATCTCAAGCTTGCATAGTATCACCACGATCTCTTCATGTAGCCTTCTGAGTTGCCTCACGCCAACCGACTTCCGAGAGATGACGTCGAAAAAGTTGCATAAGCCAAATAGCATTTCACGTACGTGCGCGTCCATGATCCCACGGATTGCAACTGGAAGTATCTGCGTCATCAACACGTGACAGTCGTAAGACTTCATCCCGCTGAACTTCTGCTTCGTTGGGTCTAGGTATCTGCTTATCTTCCCCGCGTAACCGTAAGGAAGTTTTAATCCTACGAGGCAGGTGAAAACTGCTCGATCTCCTCCTGACTTAGAGTGAAGCACGCGGGAGGGTAGTCATTTCCGGTCTTCTTGGCCTTTTTGCCTTTGCGACGACTTTCCGTGTCCTGCTTCGCCTCATCATCATCATCATCATCATCATCATCATCATCATTAGCGTGAAGCTCCTGTCTACTGCACATTGTTTCAAGTCTGCCCTTGCTTTCGGCCCATCTTTGGTCCTCTCTGGCATGTTGAGCAGGGTACCAAGAAGACTCTCGCACATGTTCTTCGTGATATGCATGGCATCAAGGCTGTGAGGCACACGGTGGATCTTCCAGTATGGCAAGTCCCAGAAAACAGACCTCGGTTTCCATACCTTCAGCAGCGGCTCTGGTGCCTTTCGCTTCTTTCCCGGCTCTGGCGCCTTTTGCTTCTTTCCCGGCAGTGGGCAATCTTTCCAATTTTTCAACAGCTCGTTTATTTCCTCGCCGCTCCTCATACGCGGGCGTCTTCGGGGTTCGGTTTCACCATCGAACAGATACTTGTGTTTCTTCCACGGGTCATCGTCGCGAAGCCACCTTCAATGTCCCATGAACATGGTTTTCGAAGACCCAGGATCTCTATCTAGCTGGCGATACGTTGTGTCATCCATGCACCTGACGCATCCAGAAAATACGTGGACCACCTGCCCCGCGAGATATCCGTAACTGAGATAGTCGTGCACTGTCGTGAGCAGTGCGGCTCTCATAGGGAAATATTCTTTCTATGCGGCGTCCCACGTATTGGCTGGCGTTTTCCACAGCATGTCTAGCTCCTCTTTCAGCAGCCCCAGATACAGATTGACGTCGTTCCCTGGTTGTTTCGGCCCTTCAATTAGCATACTCATGTGAATGTACTTCCTCTTCATGCACAACCAGGAGGGAAGGTTGTACATCCACACAAACACAGGCCAGGTGCTATGTGTGCTTCTCTGGCTGCCAAACGGATTGACTCCATTGTTGCTCGCGCCCAGCATGATGTTCCTTGGATCGTTCCCAAATTCTAGGTCTTCGAAGTTCAACGCTTGCCACTGGCTCGCATCCTTAGGGTGACTCAGCATCTTGTCTTTTTTATTTATCTCCGGATCATTTCCGTCATCTTCTCGCTTCTTCTCCTCCCTATCCGCGTGCCAACGCATGAGCTTTGCTACCTTAGGGTCCGCAAAATACCACTGTAGACGAGGAGTGATCGGAAAGTACCACACCACTTTTCGAGGAGCTTTCTTCCGCTTCTTGTATCGACTGACGCCGCACACCAGACATATGGTAGACTGCGCGTGCTCATCCCGATAAATGATGCAATTGTTCATGCACACATGGTATTTCACGTGCGGTAAATCCAGAGGACACACGATTTTCTTCGCCTCCTCGAAACTGGTCGGGCACTTGTTCCCCTTGGGAAGACGTTCGTGCCAGAATGACATGTTCTCGTCGAAGCATGCGTCGGTCATTTTGTGTTTTACCATCATCTCCAGAGCCATGAGCGTTACTTTCACGTGGGTATCCTCGGGCCTGTATCCTTCATACAATGGAGTAACCGCATCTATATCTAGTTGATACAGCTTGGCTTTCTCTCGAGCGGCAGCTCTTGTGTTATCCGTCTTCTTGAGAAGCAGCTCTTGAATATGAGCGTCATGCACCCAGCCTCCATCGTCGTCTGCTCCGGGATCTTCATCTAGATTATGATCATGCCCTTCGTCTTGATCTTCCTCATCATCATGTCCGGCATCTTCTACATGATGACTGTGTGCAGCATCACCGTCGTGATCATGTCCTGGAGATTCTTCGTCTTCTCGCCCGCCCTCGCCGCGGTGGTTGTCTTGCTGCCCTTCCTCATTTCTTGCCCGGCCATGGACGACTTCATAGTCATCTTCACACCTTGCCATCGATAGCCAACCATGAAACCATGCAAGAGCAGGTGGTCACGCACCTGCCCGGAATCCGGGTCTGCAATAAGGCTCTTCAGCTTGCATCTTCGACACGGACATCTTATCTCCATCTCGTTCTTTTTAAGCATCTCGGCCTTCGCGGAGCTCAAAAACCTATTCACGATGCCTTTGGTCATCGTGCGGACCATGGTCGCCTGCGGGGTAGAGCAAAACGATATTTTAGAACCAAGAAAAAATTTGGCATGACTTTCCCTAAAAATAGGACCAAAAAGAATGCATAGTGCCAAAATTCTCGCCGGAACAGAAATGAATCAACATTTCGGCAAAATATTGGCAACTATCGCATTTCAAATACCGGTACTTGCAAACACAAACATATATGCAACACCACAAGCATATGCAACACCACAAACATACATAGATCTAGCTAGGCCATAAAAAGTGCATGTGCACGGTTGTTGGAGCTCGAGGGAGAAAAAATGTAGATCTACAACATAAAGATAGCTTTCCCCCCTTACTTACCTATAAAAAAAAAGGTAATTTAACCACTTAATTTTGATGAATCTATGGTGCAAATGAGGTGAGGAGGAGGAGGCAGCTGACACAAGCTTGGAGGAGGAGGTGGAGAGAAAGAAGTGGGGAAAGTGAGTGTGTAGGTGTGGCTATCCAAAATATCTAGCTGGTGGCAGGTTACTAATGGCGCACCACCCACAAATGCGCCATTAGTAACCCTGGTTACTAATGGCGCACCAGCTTGAGGTGCGCCATTAGTAGTTTTGCAGAAAAAAATAGTACTGGCGCACTGTGTTGGAGGTGTGTCATTACTAGTTAAACTAGTAATGGCGCACTGTGCCATGGTGCGCCATTAGTATTTCTGAAAAAAAAACATTTGTTACTAATGGCGCACCGAGGGTCTGGTGCGCCATTAGTGTCTACCACTATAATGGCGCACCAACTCATGGTGCGCCATTACTATATAGTAGTGGCGCACCATGTGTCTGGTGCGCCATTAGAGGCCTTATCATCTATAGCCCTTTTCCTAGTAGTGTAGCTCTTAGTGCATCCGTTGCGGCAATCCCTACTCCTCACATTGATATCGATTGATGGACATATCCATAGTCCATCAGTTTGCCTAGTTGATGTGAGACTTTCTTCCCTTCTTTTTGCCTACTACCATTGCATTCTATTCCACCTATATTGCTATATCCATGGCTTGCGCTCATGTATTGTGTGAGAGTTAAAAGTGCTGAAGCGCGTTAAAAAGTATGAACCAATTGCTTGGATGACACCGGGGTAGTACATGATTTATACTTTGAGCGGGGAAGACAGAGCATGACAAGACTACATGATTTTGTAGGGATAGCTTATTTTAGCATTGATATTTTGAAAGACATGACTGCCTGTTGATATGCTTGAGTATCTAAATTATTATGTCAAAACTATACTATTGATTTGAACCATATAAAAGTCCAAATGTCCATGCTATAAAGAAAAGAATATGATATGACATGATAGGAAGCATTCCACATCAAAAATTATGTTTTCATCACTTACCTACTCGAGGATGAGCAGGAGTTAAGCTTGGGGATGATGATACGTCTCTAATGTATCTATAATTTTTTATTGTTCCATGTTGTTATATTATCATTCTTGGATGTTTTACAATCATTTTATAGGCATTTTATATCATTTTTTGGTACTAACCTATTGACATACTGCCAAGTGCCAGCTGTTGTTTTCTGCATATTTTTTACATCGCAGGAAATCAATATCAAACGGAGCCCAAACACCGTGAAACTTTTTGGAGAATTTTTATGGGCCAGAAGACATCTGATGGGTCAGGGCTACACTTGGGGGTGCCCCAAGGGGGGCACAACCCACCAGGGCGCGCCAGGCCCCCTGGCGCGCCCAGGTGGGTTGTGCCCACCTCAGTGGCCTCCCACAACGCCTCTTTGCTCTATAAATACTCAGATATTCCAGAAACCCTAGGGGAGTCAACGAAATATTCATCCAGCTGCCGCAGAGTCCAGAACCACCAGATCCAATCTAGACACCATCTCAGATGGGGTTCACCACCTCCATTGGTGCCTCTTCGATGATGCGTGAGTAGTTCTTTGTAGACCTACGGTTCTATAGTTAGTAGCTAGATGGCTTCCTCTCTCTCTCTCTCTCTCTCTCTCTCTCTCTCTCTCTTGATTATCAATACAATGGTCTCTTGGAAATCCATATGATGTAACTCTTTTTGCAGTGTATTTGTTGGGATCCGATGAACTTTGAGTTTATGATTAGATCTATCTTTTTATATCCATGAAAGTATTAGAGTTTCTTTGATCTCTTATATGCATGATCTTTTCTAGCCTCGTATTTCTTCTCTGATATTTGTGTTTTGTTTGGCCAACTTGATTTATTTATCTTGGAATGGGAAGTGGTGCCCGGTAGTGGGTTCGATCTTACGGTGCCTGATCCCAGTGCCAGAAAGGGAACCGACACGTATGTATCGTTGCTACTAAGGATAAAACGACGAGATCCATATCTAACGCCATACATAAACGGATCTTGTCTACCTCATGTCATCGTTCTTAATGCATTACTTCGTTTTCCATGAACTTAAACTCTAGATGCATGCCGGATAGCAGTCGATGTGTGGAGTAATAGTCGTAGATGCAGGCAGGAGTCGGTCTACTAATCTTGGACGTGATGCCTATGTAATGATCATTGCTTGGATATCGTCAGAATTATTTGAGGTTCTATCAATTGCCTAATAGTAATTTGTTCACCCACCGTTTCCTATTTTTCTTGAGAGAAGCCACTAGTGAAACCTACGACCCCCGGGTCTTCTTTCTCATGTATTTTCTTGCGATCTACTTTTCCTTTGCATTTTTATTCAGATCTACGTTGTGTTGCTTGGTTCTCCTACTGGTTCGATAACCTTGGTTTCATCATTGAGGGAAATACCTACCAACGCTGTGCTGCATCATCCCTTCCTCTTTGGGGAAATACCGACGTAGTCCTAGCAGACAGGAGCTTTTCTGGTGCTATAGTCAGAGAGTAATCAAAGGGGCAATGTTACTGTCCTTTTACCACACTTGTGCTTCAGAGTAGCACCATGTTCTTCGTATAGAGAGTCTCCTATACTATCACTTCCATATACTAATGGGAATGTTTCATTATAGAACTTGGCTTGTATATTCCGATGATGGGCTTCCTCAAATGCCCAAGGTCTTTAGGAGCAAGCAAGTTGGATGCACACCCACTTAGTTTTTAGTTTGAGCTTTCATACACTTATAGCTCCTACTGCATCCATTGCATGGCAATCCCTACTCCACGCATTGATATAAATTGATGGGCATCTTCATAGCCCGTTTATCCGCCTAGTTGATGCGAGACTTTATCCTCTTTGTCTTCTCCACATAAACCTCTACCACCGCATTCTATTCCACCAATAGTGCTATATCCATGGCTCGTGCTCATGTAATGCGTGAGAGTTGAAAAAGCTGAAGCGTGTTAAAAGTATGAACCAATTGCTTGGCTGACATCGTGGTAGTGCAAGATTTATATTTGTTAAGAAGATGGAGCATGACAAGGCAATATGATTTTGTAGGGATAGCGTTCTTTAGCGTTGATATTTTGAAAGATATGATTATTTGTTGGGATACCCTAGTATGGATGTATTTTATGTCAAATGATAG
The DNA here is from genome assembly GCA_902687465.1 of Secale cereale. Lineage (NCBI taxonomy): Eukaryota > Viridiplantae > Streptophyta > Magnoliopsida > Poales > Poaceae > Secale > Secale cereale. The sequence goes on from LR738714.1 coordinate 499,762,990, forward strand.
ACTATTGCTTTGAATTACTCGTTTCTTAATATTCATGCCATGATTAGATTACATGATCAAGATTATGCTAGGTAGCATTCCACATCAAAAATTATCTTTTTTATCATTTACCTACTCGAGGACGAGCAGGAATTAAGCTTGGGGATACTAATACGTCTCTGTTGTATCTATAATTTTTTATTGTTTCATGCCAATGTTTTACAACTTTCATATACATTTGGCAACGTTTTATATCATTTTCTGGAACTAACATATTGACCCAGTGCCCAGTGCCATTTCCTGTTTGTTGCATGTTTTTGTTTCGCAGACAATCCATATCAAATGGAGTCCAAACGCGATAAAAATTTACATAGACTCTTTTGGAATATGTGTGATTTTTGGGAAGCAGAATCAACGAGAGACCATGCCTGATACGTCAATTTTGCATCATGTTTTCCTACTGTTATTTATAATGTTTTTATGCATAACATTGCTTTATGGAGTAATTATAATGCATTTTCTCTCATAAAATGCATGGTTTGCAAAAGGAGGGAGAATATCGGCAGCTGGAATTCTGGACCTGAAAAAGCTATGTCAGGCCACCTATTCTGCACAACTCCAAATAAGCTGAAACTTCACGGAGAATTGTTATGGAGTATTTAAGAAATATTGGAGCAAATAAGTACCAAAGGGGGCCCACCAGATGGGCACAGCCCACCTGGGCGTGCCAGGAAGCCCATGCGCGCCCTGGTGGGTTGTGCCCTCCTCGTCCCACCTCCGGTGCCCATCTTATGGTATATAAGTCATTTTGTCCTAGAAAAAAAATAAGGAGAGGACTTTCGGGATGGAGCCCCGCCATATCGAGGCAGAACTCTGGCCGGAGCACTTTTTCCCTCCGGTGGAGCGATTCCGCCAAGGGAACTTCCCTACCGGAGGGGGAAATCCAAGCTATCGTCATCACCAATAACCCTCTCATTTTTGGGAGGCCAATATTCATCAACATCTTCAACATCACCATCTCCTCTCGAACCCTAGTTCATCTCTTGTGTTCAATCTTTGTACCGGAACCTCAGATTGGTACCTATGGGTGACTAGTAGTGTTGATTACATCTTGTAGTTGATTACTATATGGTTTATTTGGTGGAATAATATATGTTCATATCCATTATGCTATTTAATACACGTATGACCTTGAGCATGTTTATCACTTGTGAGTAGTTACTTTAGTTCTTGAGGTCACGGGAGAAATCGTGTTGCAAGTAATCAGGTGAACTTGATATGTGTTCTATATTCCGATGATATGTATGTTGTGATTCCCTTAGTGGTGTCATGTGAACGTCGAATACATGACACTTCAGCATATTTGGGCCTAAGGGAATGCATTCTGGATTAGTTATTAGATGATGGGTTGCTAGAGTGACAGAAGCTTAAACCCTAGTTTATGCGCTACTTCGTAAGGGACCGATTTGGGCCCAAATGTTTAATGTTATGGTTAGATTTTATCTTAATACTTTTCTCATAGTTGCGGATGCTTGTGAGGGGGTTAATCATAAGTAGGAGGTTTGTTCAAGTAAGAACATCACCTAAGCACAGGTCCACCCACAAATCAAACCAACATGGTGAAAGTGACTAGATAAAATTCCCGTGTACCCTCAAGAACACTTTGCTTATTATAAGAAACCGTTTTGGCATGTCCTTTGATATAAAAGGATTGGGCTACCTTGCTGCATACTATTTACTGTTACCGTTACTTGCTCATTACAAATTATCTTGCTACCAAACTATCTGTTACCGACAATTTCAGTGCTTGCAGACATTACCTTGCTGAAAACCACTTTTCATTTCCTTCTGCTCCTCGTTGGGTTCGACACTCTTATCGAAAGGACTACGATTGACCCCCTATACTTGTGGGTCATCAATGCCCGAGGGGCCCACAAGCCCTTCAGGCGTGCCCCCTACCCAGGGCACAGCCAGGGGGCTTGTGGACACCCTAAAGGTCAGTTGGAGGTGTCCTTAGGACGTAAGGAAGCTTATATATTGATAAAAATCATGTTTAAATTTCAGCCCAATTGAAGTTATAGATCTCCGGGAATTTAAGAAGTGGTGAAAGGCCAGAAACAGAAGAGAAATAGAGAGATAGATCCAATCTCGGAGGGGCTCTCGCGCCTCCTCCTCCATGGAGGCCATGGACCAGGGGGTATATCCTCCTCCCATATAGGGGGGGTCAAGGAGGAAGAAGAAGGAGGGGTGCTATCTCCCCCTCTCTCTTGGTGGTGCCGGAACGCCACCGGGGCCATCACCGTGATGGCGATCTACACAAACAACTTCGCCGCCGTCATCACCAACTCTCTCCCCCTCTAGGCAGCGGTGTAACACCTCTTCTACCCATTTTAATATCTACTTAAACATGGTGCTCAACGCTATATATTATTTCCAATGATGTACGGCTATCCTATGATGTTTGAGTAAATCTGTTTCGTCCTACGGGTTGATTGATGATCATGATTGGTTTGAGTTGCATGTTCTATTTTGGTGCTATCCTATGGTTCTCTCCGTGTCGCGCAAGCGTGAGGGATCCCCGCTGTAGGGTGTTGCAATACACTGGTGCGCGTCGGTCCTAAACAAACAGTTTAAAACCCCTTTCCGCGACGGCATTTGGAACCGTCGCCAAGTGAGTGTGGGCGATAGGGGTCACCCCGGGCATAAAAACCGAAGACCGAAAATCGAACCCGAAAAGACCGAGACCGAACCCGAAAAGACCGAAATAAAAAAGACCAAATAAACTTTGGTCTGCAAAACTACATGACCGAATTTAATACGGTCAAATCGGTCCTCTACCATGCAGGACCGAACTGACCATATAGACCGATCTATTTTAAAAGCCCACATGCACAACAATGTTTGCCTTAAGGCCCAACTGGCTAGCCCGGTCCTCACGAGCGAGACACGACCTCAGCTCCTCACGATGAGCGACACAGGCACGAACCGTAGCCTCACTCTCGTTCCTCCCCCTTCTCTCCCAATGACCAACCCTAGCCGCCGCTAAGACCTGAGGCTCCATGACGACCGCCGCCCCAAGGAGCCCTCTGATCCATGGCTGTGGCCGGTGAGATCCGCCCTGATCCACTGCCATGACCGGTGACGACTGCCCGACAAGCCAACCTCCCGTACATCGCTCCACAGCCTGCGAATCGCCATCCGTCAGCGGTGCTTCAGATCTCGTCCTCTTCCATGCTGGTGCACTGGCGTCAATCTCTCACCATCGTCTCTTCCAAGCTGGCCGCTGCCTACTCTCCTGTTCCGGTGCTTCACCTCACAACTGAAGCTTGAAGATGAGCAAGTGACTCTTATGTATGTGCATGAGTGCATCAGATCGGCCAATAATGCCTAAGTGCAGAGCCTTGTGTCATGTTCAGATTACTGAATGTGTGTGCGTACCTATGTTGTCGCATACTTATGTATGTGCAAAGCTATATTGTTCAGAATTGGCGATGTTAGCATGTTACATACTTTTGTTGTCTAACACTTGTCTAATTTTTTTTATACACACATGCACCTCTGTACATACATTTGTTGTGTCAATTTTGCATAAATAAATATGTACAGATGCTAGAAGTGATGTATATGAATCTGACTTGTGTGACTAAATTTGGTCTGTTTGGTCGGGACCGAACATGGGTATGTAAAGACCGAAGACCGAATAGTGAAAAACCAAAAAGACCGAAATTATTTCAGTCTTCAATTATGGAAGACCGAATTCTTGCAAGACCGAAAAGACCGAACCGAACAAACCGAAAAGACCGAACGCCCAGGCTTAGATAGGGGGTCCTTCCCACACGACCCAGAAACCGTCGGGGATATGCCCTTCTGGCACACACGTTCGGCAAAATGAGGTCGTGTGCGACCGGCGAGCACTCAAATACGGAAATACGTACAGAAGAGCTAAAAAATACGATTATACGGCAAAATTGTTTCCGGTCGCAAGTACATCCCACACAGTTAGTCCCCGCTAAACGTTTCCGTTCGTATGCACATCCCACACAGTCGCTCCAAGGAAAACGTTTCCGTTCACAAGTACATCACACACAATTTTTCCCGTTAAATCGTTTGCGTTATTAAATGTATCACACACAGTCCATAGAAGAAACTGTGTGTCAAAGGTTGTCCATCACACACAGTTTTTATGTGGTAAACATTTGCGCAAGGTGGCCTAACGCAAACAGTTTTCAAGAAAAAGTCTTGTGTGATTGTTCATTGATCCAACACGGTTTATTCCTAGAAACTGTGTGCTTTGCGTGAGGTCATCACCCACGGTGTTTTTTCAACAACCGTTTGCAATAGCAAAACACAATTAGCAGGCTAATTCTCCATTAGCAGGCTGATTATTCATAATCCATTTATTAATCTAATTGACATTTCATATTAAGCACACAATATATTTCATTTCCATATTAAGGAAGCAAAATTTCATAACTGAAATACATCAGGGTACAACATGATATAGCTTCAGCACTCAGCTACCCCATTACACAACTGCACTAGCAGCAAGTTTCACATGCAACATCTAGAACCTTTCGAAATTAGCATCATAGACGGTACATAGAGAGATGCATCTCATCTGGAAAACTACTGAAGTAGGAAGGCAAATATTGAGCCTTCATTCATGTTGATGGTTGCAACTTTAGGCCAGTGCATGTGGATGATTGACCGTCCATCCTTCGACCTCTCCAGGAACACTTTAATATTGAACCATGGGTGTTGTATGAAAACATTCCTCGCCTCCTGACCACAGAGGTGGTTTGGAGGTAATCATCAGTGAAGCCTGAAAACAAGGATGTGCATAAATATCTTCTCTATATTGGAAATGGGGCAAAGGAATACAAAAAGTCAAGGTATAATAGTTAGTACCATCATGTAAACCTCATGGCTTCCCATTGTTTCCCTGCAACACATATAAGGTAGTTAGTCATTAGGTTAAGTAAGGGTTCGCATGCTATCAGTAAAATATGTTGATGATAAGTAAGCACATTGCAGATTCATCAGATTAATTCAAGCCACTTGGAAAACCCATTTATCCCTCACATGGTATACAATAAGAGAATGCAGCCACAACAATTGAACATCGCATTGCAGAACTGAACCAAGCAGTTAACTAAACACCACAACAAATGAACCAAACGTTAACTCAGCACCACATTGCACAATATAACATACTCCTAATAGAAGATCAGACAGTTAACCAAAGCAAGCATGCTTAACAACTTGGAAATATAGCAATTGTATTTCTTTCTCATGTATTTAGTACAGCCAAATTCAATTTATTCCTCACATGGTATACAATAACAGAATGCAGCCACAACAATTGAACACCGCATTGCAGAATTGAACCAAGCAGTTAACTAAACACCACAACATGTGAACCAAGCCACAACAAATGAACCAAGCAGTTAAGTAAACACCAATTGAACAATATAACATACTCCTAATACAAGATCAGATAGTTAACCAAACCAAGCATGCTTAACAACTTGGAAATATTGCACCCTTAAGAATCGAACATCACATTTGCAGAATTGAACCAAGCAGTTAATTGAACACCACATTGCACGACATATAGAACATATACACTATAGCAGAATATTGCATGGTGAAAATAGATAGCACAATTCACTAGAATTTGTTACGGCAAGGCAGTAGCATGCAAACTGAACATGGGTCCTTATAGTGAGCTAATAAGACAAGCTACTCCTCATTGTCGGAGATATTGATGACGATTGGCTCCTTGGACATGGAAGAGGGCGAGGGATCCGCATCGTGGGTGCCCTCATTGTAGTGGTGAGTTGCCTGAGCCACTCCGGGCACCAACCTTCTGGACCATGAGATGAGGTAAGCACGTGCACGCTGAGAAAACACCTCGTAGTCTTCGTCGAAGGCACCGACGGTGGCCTCAAGAAAATGCCATGAACTGTCGTTTAAAGCAGCCAACCACGTCGCGGCATCGGCGCACGAGGCGTCAACGGTGGCCTCGACAACGAGATGATCCTCCAAGATCTGGGGGTCAGCATGAATGGCAGCCATCGCGACCTCATCCGCGTGTGCGGCCGTGATTTGCTCCTTGAGGTCCTCGCTATACTGCGTGCACCATGGCTTAGGCCGGCGCTTATTTCGTGGAGGGGTCGGTGATTTGGGTTGAAGGTGTCGTGCTCGCGTCGGCGGTTACGCATGTGGGATGTGGAAGGATGGGGGTCGAGTGTGGACTATCTGCCTGGATAGGCGTGGCCGAGCAGCGTGAAGGAGGATCGCCGGCGAGGAAGCGGTGGCACTGCAAGCAAGGAGTGAAGGTTTCAACTTGGAAAGGAAGGCAGAAAGAGGGGAAATGTGGCTTTTGGTAAGGGTGAGGGGGCGGGGAGGTAGATATTTCCGAGGAAGCCGAAAATTTGGAATCGCTTCAGCCAAAAAACAGGCGCGCAAAGTGCCATCAGACACGGTCCCTTATTCAGACACGGTTCGAAGATATTTTGTGCTGCATCTCACACGGTTGGTTATAATAAACTGTGAGGGATCTACTTGATTTTTGGTCTTGATTTGAATTACATATTGGGGTCACAGCGGCCATGGACGGCGTTTGAATTGCTAGACATTTTATCTGCAGTGATCATAAAAGAATTGGAATTATTCAGAGTTCGTTTGGACACTTTTATGCATTAAGTGAGTTTTCAATGCATTTATGTGCATAATTCAAATTTTAAGTACATGCGCATGCTCTAGTGCATATAAATTCATTGAAAAAACAAATATTTGTCCTTGGGTGCATACTTGGGTCCCATGCAAGAAATGGGAATGAATTTCAAACACCATGGCACCATTGATTGCCCGCAAAACATTGAGATGTCTGGTTTTTAAATTCTAGTAAATCCAAAACTCGTCTGAAATATGAAACTTGGCATGCTATCATGGAGTGGCATCAACATGCCGTGGTACAAATTTTGTCCCATTTGGGGCAGATTTGGGTATATGCTTCTCACAAACCGGAGCTTCTCACAACAAGCATGATGGTTTTCGGTAGGGAACGTCCCTCCTTTGGGGACGAAACGATATCCATTGCCTCTTACTGCTTTCAAGTTTTTTTCTTGTGTCAACAGAGAACAACAGGAGTGTTGTGTGATTTCTTGTGATTTTTCGGGGTTCGTTTGGACATTTTTATGCATTAAGTGAGTATTCAATGCATTTATGTGCATAATTCAAATTTGAACTACATGCGCATGCTCCAGTGCATATAAATTCATTGAAAACTCAAATCTTTGTCCTTGGGTGCATGCTTAGGTCCCATGCAAGAAATGGGAATGAATTTCAAACACCATGGCACCGTTGATTGCCGGCAAAACATTGAGATGCCTAATTTTAAAATTCTAGTAAATCCAAAACTCGTTTGAAATTCATGAAACTTGGCATGCTATCATGGAGCGGCATAAACATGCTGTGGTACAAATTTTATCCCATTTGGGGCAGGTTTGGGTATATGCTTCTCACAAACCGGAGCTTCTCACAACAAGCATGATTGTTTTCGGTAGGGAACGTCCCACCTTTGGGGACGAAACGATATACATTGCCTATTATTGCTTTAAAGTTTTTTTCTCATGTCAACATAGAACAACAGGAGTGTTGTGTGATTTTTTGTGATTTTTCGAGGTTCCTTTGGATATTTTTATGCATTAAGTGAGTTTTCAATGCATTTATGTGCATAATTCAAATTTAAACTACATGCGCATGCTCCAGTGCATATAAATTCGTTGAAATATCAAATCTTTGTCCTTGGGTGCATGCTTAGGTCCCATGCAAGAAATTAGAATGAATTTCAAACACCCTGGCACCGTTGATTGTCGAAAAAACATTGACATGCCTTGTTTTAAAATTCTAGTAAATCCAAAACTCGTCTGAAATTCATGAAATTTGGCATGTTATCATGGAGCGGCATCTACATGCCATGGTACGAATTTTGTCCCATTTGGGGCAGGTTTGGGTATATGCTTGTCACAAACCGGAGCTTCTCACAATAAGCATGATGGTTTTCGGTAGGGGACATCCCACCTTTGGGGACGAAATGATATCCATTGCCTCTTATTGCTTTCAAGTTTTTTTCTCTGGTCAACATAGAACAAAAGGAGTGTTTTGTGATTATATGTGATTTTTCGGGGTTCGTTTGGACATTTTTATGCATTAAGTGAGTTTTTAATGCATTTATGTGCATAATTCAAATTTGAACTACATGCGCATGCTCCAGTGCATATAAATTTGTTGAAAAATCAAATCTTTGTCCTTGGGTGGATGCTTAGGTCACATGCAAGAAATGGGAATGAATTTCAAGCATCATGGCATCGTTGATTGCCGGCAAAACATTGAGATGCTTGGTTTTTAAATTCTAGTAAATCCAAAACTCTTCTGAAGTTCATGTAACTTTGCATGCTATCATGGAGCGGCATCAACATGCCATGGTACGAATTTTGTCCCATTTGGGGCAGGTTTGGGTGTATCCTTCTCACAAACCGGAGCTTCTCACAACAAGCATGATGGTTTTCGGTAGGGAACATCCCACCTTTGGGGACGAAATGATATCCATTGCCTCTTATTGCTTTCAAGTTTTTTTATCGGGTCAACATAGAACAACAGGAGTGTTGTGTGATTTTTTGTGATTTTTCGTGGTTCATTTGGACATTTTTATGCATTAAGTGAGTTTTCAATGCATTTATGTGTATAATTCAAATTTGAACTACATGCGCATGCTCCAGTGCATATAAATTCGTTGAAAATCAAATCTTTGTCCTTTGGTGCATGCTTAGGTCCCATGCAAGAAATGGGAATGAATTTCAAACACCATGGCACCGTTGATTGCCGACAAAACATTGAGATGCCTGGTTTTTAAATTCTAGTAAATCCAAAACTCGTGTGAAATTCATGAAACTTGGCATGCTATCATGGAGCGGCATCAACATGTCGTGGTACAAATTTTGTCCCATTTGGGGCAGGCTTGGGTATATGCTTCTCACAAACCGAAGCTTCTCACAACAAGCATGACGGTTTTCGGTAGGGGACGTCCCACCTTTGGGGACGAAACGATATGCATTGCCTATTATTGCTTTCAAGTTTTTCTCTCGTGTCAACATAGAACAACAGGATTTTTTTGTGATTTTTCAGGGTTTGTTTGGACATTTTTATGCATTAAGTGAGTTTTCAATGCATTTATGTGCATAATTAAAATTTGAACTACATGTGCATGCTCCAGTGCATATAAATTCGTTGAAAAATCAAATCTTTGTCTCTGGGTGCATGCTTAGGTCCCATGCAAGAAATGAGAATGAATTTCACACACCGTGGCACCCTTGATTGCCGGTAAAACATTGAGATGCCTGGTTTTTAAATTCTAGTAAATGCAAAACTCATCTGAAATTCATGAAACTTGCATGCTATCATGGAGCAGCATCAACATGTTGTGGTACAAATTTTGTTCCATTCGGGGCAGGTTTGGGTATATGCTTCTCACAAACCGAAGCTTCTCACAACAAGCATGATGGTTTTCGGTTGGGAACGTCCCATCTTTGGGGAAGAAATGATATCCATTGCCTCTTATTGCTTTCAAGTTTTTTTCTCAAGTCAATAAAGAACAACAGGAGTGTTGTGTGATTTTTTGTCATTTTTCGGGGTTCATTTGAACATTTTTATGCATTAAGTGATTTTTCAATGCATTTATGTGCACAATTCAAATTTGAATTACATGCGCATGCTCCAGTGCATATAAATTCATTGAAAAATCAAATCTTTGTCCTTGGGTGCATGCTTAGGTCCCATGCAAGAAATGGGAATGAATTTCAAACACTATGGCACCGTTGATTGCCGGCAAAACATTGAGATGCCTAGCTTTTAAATTCTAGTAAATCCAAAACTCGTCTGAAATTCATGAAACTTGGCATGCTATCATGGAGCGGCTTCAACATGACGTGGTACAAATTTTGTCCCATTTGGGGCAGGTTTGGGTATATGCTTGTCACAAACCGAAGCCTCTCACAACAAGGATGATGGTTTTCGGTAGGGAACGTCCCACCTTTCGGGACGAAACAATATCCATTGCCTCTTATTGCTTTCAAGTTTTTTTTCTCGTGTCAACATAGAACAACACGAGTGTTGTGTGATTTTTTGTTGTTTTTCGGGGTTCGTTTGGACATTTTTAAGCATTAAGTGAGTTATCAATTCATTTATGAGCATAATTCAAATTTGAACTACATGCGCATGCTCCAGTGCATATAAATTCGTAGAAAAATCAAATATTTGTCCTTGGGTGCATGCTTAGGTACCATGCAAGAAATGGGAATTAATTTCAAACACCATGGCACCATTGATTGCCAACAAAACATTGAGATGCCTGGTTTTAAAATTCTAGTAAATCCAAAACTCGTCTGAAATTCATGAAACTTGGCATGCTATCATGGAGCGGCATCAACATGTCGTGGTACAAATTTTGTACCATTTGGGGCAGGTTTGGGTTTATGCTTGTCACAAACCGGAGCTTCTCACAACAAGCATGATGGTTTTCGGTAGGGAACGTCCCACCTTTGGGGACGAAACGATATTCATTGCCTCTTATTGCTTTCAAGTTTTTTTCTCGGGTCAACATTGAACAACAGGAGTATTATGTGATTTTTGTTATCTTTCGGGGTTCGTTTGGACATTTTTATGCATTAAGTGAGTTTTCAATGCATTTATGTGCATAATTAAAATTTGAACTACATGCGCATGCTCCAGTGCATATAAATTCGTTGAAAAATCAAATCTATGTCCTTGGGTGCATGCTTAGGTCCCATGCAAGAAATGGTAATGAATTTCAAACACCATGGCACCGTTGATTGCCGGCAAAATATTGAGATGCCTGGTTTTTAAATTCTAGTAAATCCAAAATTCCCCTGAAATTCATGAAACGTGGCATGCTATCATGGAGCGGCATCAACATGCCGTGGTACAAATTTTGTCCCATTTGGGGCACGTTTCGGTATATGCTTCTCACATACCGGAGCTTCTCACAACAAGCATGATGGTTTTTGGTAGGGAACATCCCACCTTTGGGGACGAAACGATATTCATTGCCTCTTATTGCTTTCAAGTTTTTTTCTCGGGTCAACATAGAACATCAGGAGTGTTGTGTGATTTTTTGTGATTTTTCAGGGTTCGTTTGGACATTTTTATGCATTAAGGGAGTTTTCAATGCATTTATGTGCATAATTAAAATTTGAACTACATGCGCATGCTCCAGTGCATATAAATTCGTTGAAAAATCAAATATTTGTCCTTGGGTGCATGCATAGGTCCCATGCAAGAAATGAGAATTAATTTCAGACACCATGGCACCGTTGATTGTCGGCAAAACATTGAGATGCCTGGTTTTTAAATTCTAGTAAATCCAAAACTCGTCTGAAATTCATGAAACTTGCATGCTATCATGGAGCGGCATCAACATGTTGTGCTACAAATTTTGTCCCATTTGGGGCAGGTTTGGGTATATGCTTCTCACAAACCAGAGCTTCTCACAACAAGCATGATGGTTTTCGGTTGGGAACGTCCCATCTTTGGGGAAGAAATGATATACATTGCCTCTTATTGCTTATAAGTTTTTTTCTCGTGTCAACATAGTACAACGGGAGTGTTGTGTGATTTTTTGTGATTTTTGGGGTTCGTTTGGACATTTTTATGCATTAAGTGAGTTTTCAATGCATTTATGTGCACAATTAAAATTTGAACTACATGCGCATGCCCTAGTGCATATAAATTCGTTGAAAAATCAAATCTTTGTCCTTGGGTGCATGCTTAGGTCCCATGCAAGAAATGGGAATGAATTTCAAACACGATGGCATAATTGATTGTCGGCAAAACATTGAGATGCCTAGCTTTTAAATTCTAGTAAATCCAAAACTCGTCTGAAATTCATGAAACTTGCATCCTATCATGGAGCGGCATCAACATGTTGTGGTACAATTTTTGTCCCATTTGGGGCAGGTTTGGGTATATGCTTCTCACAAACCAGAGCTTCTCACAACAAGCATGATGGTTTTCGGTTGGAAACGTCCCACCTTTGGGGAAGAAACGATATCCATTGCCTCTTATTGCTTTCAAGTTTTTTTCTTGTGTCAACATAGACCAACAGGAGTGTTGTGTGATTTTTTGTGATTTTTCGGGGTACGTTTGGACATTTTTTATGCATTAAGTGAGTTTTCAATGCATTTATGTGCACAATTCAAATTTGAACTACATGCGCATGCTCGAGTGCATATAAATTCATTGAAAAATCAAATATTTGTCCTTGGGTGCATGCTTAGGTCCCATGCAAGAAATGGGAATGAATTTCAAACACTATGGCAGTGTTGATTGCCGGCAAAACGTTGAGATGCCTCGCTTTTAAATTCTAGTAAATCCAAAACTCGGCTGAAATTCATGAAACATGGCATGCTATCATGGAGCGGCATCATCATGACGTGGTACAAATTTTGTCCCATTTGGGGCAGGTTTGGGTATATTGTTGTCACAAACCGAAGCTTCCCACAACAAGCATGATGGTTTTAGGTAAGGAACATCCCACCTTTGGGGACGAAACAATATCCATTGCCTCTTATTGCTTTCAAGTTTTTTTTCTCATGTCAACATAGAACAGCACGAGTGTTATGTGATTTTTGTTATCTTTCGGGGTTCGTTTGGACATTTTTATGCTAAAATGTGAACTACATGCGCATGCTCCAGTGCATATAAATTCGTTGAAAAATTAAATCTATGTCCTTGGGTGCATGCTTAGGTCCCATGCAAGAAATGGTAATGAATTTCAAACACCATGGCACCGTTGATTGCTGGCAAAATATTGAGATGCTTGGTTTTTAAATTCTAGTAAATCCAAAACTCCCCTGAAATTCATGAAACGTGGCATGCTATCATGGAGCGGCATCAACATGTCGTGGTACAAATTTTGTCCCATTGGGGCAGGTTTGGGTATATGCTTCTCACAAACTATAGCTTCTCACAACAAGCATGATGTTTTTCGGTAGGGAACGTCCGACCTTTGGAGACGAAACGATATCCATTGCCTCTTATTGCTTTCAAGTTTTTTTTCTTGTGTCAACATAGAACAACAGGAGTGTTGTGTGATTTTGTATAGTTTCGGGGTTCGTTTGGGCATTTTTATGCATTAAGTGAGTTTTCAATGCATTTATGTGCATAATTCAAATTTGAACTACATGTGCATGCTCAAGTGCATATAAATTCATTGAAAAAACAAATATCTGTCCTTGGGTGCATGCCTAGGTCCCATGCAAGAAATGGGATTGAATTTCAAACACCATGGCACCATTGATTGCCGGAAAATATTGAGATGCCTGGTTTTAAAATTCAAGTAAATCCAAAACTCGTCTGAAATTCATGAAACTTGGCATTCTATCATGGAGCGGCACCAATATGACGTGGTACAAATTTTGTCCCATTTGGGGCAGGTTTGGGTATATGCTTGTCACAAACCGGAGCTTCCCACAACAAGCATGATGGTTTTCGGTAGGGAACGTCCCACCTTTGGGGACGAAATGATATCCATTGCGTCTTATTGCTTTCAAGTTTTTTTCTCATGTCAACATAGAACAACAGGAGTGTTGTGTGATTTTTTGTGATTTTTCTGGGTTTGATTGGACATTTTTATGCATTAAGTGAGTTTTCAATGCATTTATGTGCATAATTCAAATTTGAACTACATGCGCATGCTCCGGTGCATATAAGTTCGTTGAAAAATCAAATATTTTTCCTTGGGTGCATGCTTAGGTCCCATGCAAGAAATGGTAATGAATTTCGAACACCATGGCACCGTTGATTGCCGGCAAAACATTGAGATGCCTGGTTTTTAAATTCTAGTAAATCCAAAACTCGTCTGAAATTCATGAAACATGGCATGCTATCACGGAGCGGCATCAACATGTCGTGGCACAAATTTTGTCCCATTTGGGGCAGGTTTGGGTATATGCTTCTCACAAACAGTAGCTTCACACAACAAGCATGATGGTTTTCTGTAGGGAACGTCCCACCTTTGGGGACGAAATGATATCCATTGCCTCTTATTGCTTTCAAGGTTTTTTCTCGTGTCAACATAGAACAAGAGGAGTGTTGTGTGATTTTATTTTTATTTTTCGGGGTTCGTTTGGACATTTTTGTGCATTAAGTGAGTTTTCAATGCATTTATGTGCATAATTCAAATTTGAACTATATGTGCCTGCTCAAGTGCATATAAATTCGTTGAAAAATCAAATCTCTGTCCTTGGGTGCATGCCTAGGTCCCATGCAAGAAATGGGAATGAATTTCAAACACCATGGCACCATTGATTGCCGGAAAATATTGAGATGCCTGGTTTTAAAATTCTAGTAAATCCAAAACTCGTCTGAAATTCATGAAACTTGGCATGCTATCATGGAGCGGCACCAATATGACGTGGTACAAATTTTGTCCCATTTGGGGAAGGTTTGGGTATATGCTTGTCACAAACCGGAGCTTCCCACAACAAGCTTGATGGTTTTCAGTAGGGAACGTCCCACCTTTGGTGACGAAACGATATCCATTGCATCTTATTGCTTTCAAGTTTTTTTCTCGTGTCAACATAGAACAACATGAGTGTTGTGTGATTTTTTGTGATTTTTCGGGGTTTCATTGGACATTTTTATGCATTAAGTGAGTTTTCAATACATTTATGTGCATAATTCAAATTTGAACTGCATGCGCATGCTCCAGTTTATATAAATTCGTTGAAAAATCAAATGCTACTAAATGCAAAACTCGTGTGAAATTCGTGAAACTTGTCATGCTATCATGGAGCGAAATTAACATGCCGTGGTACAAATTTTGTCCCATTTGGGACAGGTTAACCATTCATGTGACGCCACGTGTCTTGGTTTTAATGGCTATAGGAGGTGCCGTGTGGACAGCTGCTTGACTGAACAGGAGGCGTGCAAGCGCCGTCCGGTGCATAGGCTCACCGGAAAGCGTACAAGTTGTTCAACGCAGGATATATGCATCTCTTCAACGCAAATGGTTCAGATTACGGTATGCAAATTAAAGCCAGACTTCGGCGCTAAGCCAAGAGACACTACGATTTGTCAAAATATGCAGCTAAAAATCAATATCACTATCTATTTTTTGCAACTAAAATTCAGTAATTAAGCATAGATTTTATTCATACTAGAGATTAAGCAATCGTTCTCACCGGGAAGGGAGACAGCCTTGGACCGCCGCCCGCCTCGTTCCCACTGGTCCATATTAATGGCGCCACCGAGCGGCCGCACCCCCCCCCCCATCCTCGCCACACACACAATTCCTCTCTCTCCGCCCGCATCCTCGACGCCGCTCTGAGTCCTCAAAGCCGTCAATGTACGAGGATGCCGCCGAAGCGCCCTATCGGAGGGAGTGGCGATGTCGGGGCTGCTGAAGCACTGGAGCACGGCGTGAATATGGAGGTAGAGGTTCTCGTCCCCGCCGACGAGGTGGAGAACAAGGCTGCCAACAAGCGGAGGCGGGTCGAGAAAGAACCGCAAGCGACTCCAGCAGACCTAGACTTCATCAACAATCTCCCCGATGATATGTTGATAGTCATCATATCCCTCCTCCCAATCAGAAATCGGGCGAGGATAGCCGTCGTTTCCCGGCGGTGGTGCACCCTATGGCTCTACACCCCTGTCGACCTCCTCCACGCCTACAAGCTCTGCCATGGCTATCGCCAAAGCTTGGATGCGTTCTCCCAGATCCTCGGCAGTCACCATGGCCCAATCAAAGGCATTATCGCGGGCAAGTTTCGTTCCAATGGCAAGGAGCGAGCCAAGCTTGACGAGTGGTTCTGATCCCGCGCCATAGATCAGCTCGAGAAGCTAAGGTATAATGTTGGGCATATGAGCTTGCTGCCAACGTCCGCGCTCCACTTCGCGCCCACGCTGCACCTCGCCAAGTTCATGAACTGCCATCCCCCCACTAATGATGCGTTCGCTCTTTTTCTACCACGACTGAAGCACCTCGAGCTCGTCGATGTCCGCATCCCAAAGGATGACATGGAGCGCCTGCTCCGCGGCTGTACTGCACTCGAGTTCCTTCGTCTTCAGGCGATGAATTGGTTGAGTACCTTGCACATCACCTCCAGGACTCTCCGACACTATTTATGTGTGTTGTTGGTGCTGCAACGAGAGATCACAAAAGGTGGACCACAATATGGTCATCCAGGACACACCTTCACTTGAGAGATTACTTGTAGTTGATCAACAAGGTCCAATAAGAATCAATGTCATTTCTGCGCCAAAATTGAAAGTGGTGGGCTACTCGTCTATCAAATACTACAACTTTCAGGTACAACGGTCGCCTTATATACCTCTCCTTCTTGATATCAATGTTATTTCTAGTTTTTAAGATGTATGTTCGTCTATCATCCAGCGAAGCTTCACCCAGACTCTGGGCACAGTGAAGGTCTTGGCACTAGAATCTATCGTCCCCAACCTAGACCAAGTTTTCAGTTGCCTGAGATGCTTTCCGTGCCTGAAGAAGCTCTATATCGAGGTGATGTTCCTTTCCTGTTAAATGTTAACCATAAGGGAGTTCAATTTTTTGCACCTTTTCCCAAGTTTACAATGACTATGTACTACGATTTCCGAAGTAATTTTGGAGGATTTTAGGACATACACCCCCACTCCATATTGGTTGCTTCATTCCTATGGTTACAATCGTCCATAAGCATTTCTTCTTTGGATTCATCTGTACTAGTTTTCTTAGGGAATTTTTCATCCAATCCAACCTCTTGTGAAGAAGGCTACACATTTCTAGATTGTAATCAAATTAATGCCCATGTTAATCATGACAGATCAAAGATGGCACGCTGGTGCATTTTACAAATCCTGCAAACCAAATGGGCGTGTAGCAGTGTTCAAAACTACATGTAGGCACTAACACGTTCTCTTCTTTTGCAATGCATATTAGGCCCAGTGGAAGATGTTGATAACGACAATCACATCGAGTGCCTGGATCTGCATCTCTTAAGTATTACTTTGAACTCCTACCGAGGGACCCCACCGGAGATTACACTCGCCATTTTCTTTCTTGCCAGAGCAAAGGTGCTGAGGGTACTGAGGTTGAACATGCATTTAATTAGGAAAGATCAATGGTAGGATTATCAGAGGCGGTTGGTAATGCAGAATAGAGGTGCCTCCAAAAATGCCAAACTTCGTATTGGAAGAGCAAATGGCAAAGCAATTGGAAGTTATTGTGTCAAACACATACATGACTTGTCAGCGGCTGATTCCTTTTCAAAAATGGTGCATCTTGCAATGTTTGAATTTGGGCATTGTAATCTTTGAACTTAAACCTTGCAATATTTATGGTATTTGTTATATTGAACCATTTATGTTCTCTTGTGTCCATGCAAACAGTTCATCCGGGTGAACCGCATGTCGTACATCGCACACACCTTGATATGGCTGACCGTTTCTTTTGTGTTGCCTAATCACAAACAGTTCATCCAAGTGAACCGTATGTTGTACATGGCACACGCCTTCATCAGGCTATCTGTTTCTTTTGTTCCGCCTCATCGCAAACGGTTCATCGGACTGAACCGTATGCCCTGCATCACACACACAACTAAAATCCGAATCGTGTTTGATGGCTCCGCCATCACAAATGTTTTGCACCTTTTTTGACGGGTTTTTTACATCCCCGTTTGCGATTAATGCATCGCACACAGTTTCATCAAAGGGTCTCTGATCGTAGTGTGGCGTGATAACCCACAAGTGTAGGGGATCGCAACAGTTTTCGAGGGTAAAGTATTCAACCCAAATTTATTGATTCGACACAAGAGGAACCAAAGAATACTCTTAAGTATTAGCAGCTGAGTTGTCAATTCAACCACACCTGGAAACTTAGTATCTGCAGCAAGGTAGTTTAGTAGCAAAGTAATATGGAGATAGCGGTAATAGCAATAAAGGTAACAATAGTGTTTTGTAGTTTTTGTAATAGTAGCAGCGGAAAAGTAAATAAGCAACAAGCAATATGTGAAAAGCTCGTAGGCATTGGATCGGTGATGGGGAATTATGTTGGATGCAATTTATCATGTAAAAGTTATAACCTAGGGTGACACGGAACTAGCTCCAGTTCATCAATGTAATGTAGGCATGTATTCTGAATATAGTCATACGTGCTTATGGAAAAGAACTTGCATGACATATTTTGTCCTACCCTCCCGTGGCAGCGGGGTCCTATTGGAAACAAAGGGATATTAAGACCTCCTTTTAATAGAGTACCGGGCTAAAGCATTAACACATAGTGAATACATGAACTCCTTAAACTACGGTCATCACCGGGAGTGGTCCCGATTATTGTCACTTCGGGGTTGCCATATCATAACACATAGTAGGTGACTATAGACTTGCAAGATAGGATCAGGAACACACATATATTCATGAAAACATAATAGGTTCAGATCTTAAATCATGGCACTCGGGCCCTAGTGACAAGCATTAAGCATAGCAAAGTCATAGCAACATCAATCTCAGAACATAGTGGATACTAGGGATCAAACCCTAACAAAACTAACTCGATTACATGGTAAATCTCATCCAACCCATCACCGTCCAGCAAGCCTACGATGGAATTACTCACGCACGGAGGTGAGCATCATGGAATTGGTGAGGGAGGAAGGTTGATGATGAGGATGGCGATGATCTCCACTCTCCGGAGCCACGAACAGACTCCAGATCAGCCCTCCCGAGAGAGATTAGGGCTTGGCGGTGGCTCCGTATCGTAAAACGTGATAATTCTTCCTCTCTGATTTTTTTTCTCCCCGAAAGTGAATATATGGGGTCCAGAGATACGTCGGTGGAGCGTCAGGGGGGCCACAAGGCAGGGGCGCGCCCAGGGGGAGGTGCGTGCCCCCCACCCTCATGGACAGGGTGTGGGCCCCCTGGTCTGGATCTTTCCACAGGTATTTTTTATATTTTCCAAAACAATTCTCCGTGGATTTTCATGTCATTCCGAGAACTTTTTATTGCTGCACAAAAACAACACCATGGCAATTCTGCTGAAAACAGCGTCAGTCCGGGTTAGTTCCATTCAAATCATGCAAGTTAGAGTCCAAAACAAGGGCAAAAGGGTTTGGAAAAGTAGATACGTTAGAGACGTATCAACTCCCCCAAGCTTAAACCTTTGCTTATCCTCAAGCAGTTCAGTTGATAAACTGAAAGTGATAACGAAAAAGAGATAAAGATAATGGAGGCCTAATCTACGCGGTCGCCCTCAATCCTGGAGATCTTGTTCACCTTGGCGATAATGTGGGCGACCTGCTCCTTCAACACCTCCATGTTTGCGTCGGCCGGCAGGCTGCGAAGAACGTTGGTGAGGTTTATGCCGGGATTGCGGTATACAATCTTCGTCAACACGCGCTCCAAGGTTCCCGTGCAGAGCAGGCGCGACTCCTCGGCCAGCTGCGCGGGGATCTTCTTCCGAAGACCTGCAAGAGCCGGCGCGATCCCTCTGAAGAAGAGGCTGAGCTTGGCGCTGTGAGGGAGGTTCGGATCCGGGGAATAGATGAGGTGCTCAACTTTCAGCGCCAGCAGCTCCTGGTCGATGTTGGACGCAGAAGATACCAAGTCCTCGGTCCATACCTCAATGGTACGGCGGAAGTTCTCGGACGCCTTGTTGACGCTGTCCACCAAGGCTCGCTCCTTGCGGAGCTCCTCCTTCAACTTGGTCTCCCGATCCCGGGCGGCGTCAAGCGAGTCCTTCAGTGTGGAGACCTTCAGCTCCAGGTCCTCGATGGAGTCCTTGGCGGCCTTCAACTCGTCGCCCCTCTCAGAAAGGCGCACCTGGAGTTCTGAGTTAGTGTGGGCGTCCTTCTCGCGCTCTATATTGAGCGCGGCGACCTTCTCCACGCTCGCCTTCAGCGACTCCTCCAGTTGCGCGACCTTGGCGGCAAGCTCCTCCTTGGCGATCTCCGCGGCGGCCGCGGCGGCTTTCGCCTCCTTCAGCTCCCCGCCAAGGGCCTGCTCCCGAGCGGCAAGTTCTTCCTCGTGGGCGTCGAGGTTGACCTTCCGCTGGGCGAGTTCTCCTTCTCGCCGGGACAGCTCCACCCCGGCGAGCCGCTGCTGCTCTTCGGCCTCGGCCTTCTCCAGCACCCACTCTTGGTACTCTCCGGCGAGTCGCTCGCGCTCCTCCGCCACCTCGCGGAGGGCAGCCTGGTTGGCGGCGCTGAGCTCCGCTGCGTGTTTCTCCATCTCCGCGGCGGCCTTGGCGGCGAGGGCCTCCCGACAAGCAAGCTTCGCCTGCCTGGCCCGGTAAAGGGCCAGGAGCTGGTGAAGCAGCTTCTCCTCCTCAGGCCCTTCGCTCCCGCCGGGCGCCTCGACAATCTTCAAGCCCGCGGAGGCGAGGACCTCCCCATCAAATGCCTCGCCCTCCGCGGGAGCTCGCGACGAAGAACCCCACGGCACCTGGATGAAGACGCCGTTGGGGGCTTCGAGATAATAGCCGGCCTGCTCCGTTCCGGCGGAGGGGTCGGCGGCCGGCGCAGCACTTGGTGCTCCCGCCGCCTCCGGGCCGGCGGTGCGGTCGCCGTCCCCCTCCCCGGCCGCTGCATCTGCAGCCGGAGCGGTCTCCTGCGCGGCCGGCTCGGCGGCTCTCGCCGTGTCCTCGGCGACAGGGGCATCGCCGCCGCCGCCCTGCGCGCCCTCCTCCTCGAGATTGATGACCTCTGTCTCCATCTGCTCGGGGGGAGGAGGATCTAGAAGAAGAAGAAGCAAAAGAAGCTCAAGCAAATACCCAAAAAGAAACAGCGCCAAGAAGACAAAGTTACAAGACTTACCTTGGCGGACGTCGTCAGCGGCGGGCTCCCTCGCCGGGGAGCTCTGCCTTGGCGGAGTGGCCGCCCTCGCCGGGCTGCTCGCCCTTGGCGGGGTACTCGCCCTTGGCGGAGTACCCGCCCTTGGCGGAGCACTCTCCCTTGCCGGAGAGTTCGGCCTTGGCGGGGACGGCGGGGCCTGTGGCTCCTCGGGGGCGACCTCCGGACGCTCCTGCGGCTGTGGCTCCACCTCTACACAAGTCAAGATGAAAGCATCAAGATGTTAGAGCAAGACCAAAATCTCCAAGCGCACCCGACGAGCGAAAAGCTGGAACCCAGACTTACGCTGGGGGCTGCGCTGGGGGCTGCTCCTCGGAGCAGCGCTCTTGTCCGGCAGGCTTGGCTCCGGCACGTCCCCAGTTGCCGCGGTGGGCGAGTCATCCGCGACCTCGACCACGGGCACCTTGGCTTTCTTCGCCGCGCGCTGAGCCAAGGTCCTGAAATCGAAGCAAGAAACAAGATCAGCATCTACAATAACCAAGACGAAATTTGAGAGGATGAAGGATATCGAGCTCTTACTCCTGTTCCTCCTCGTCGTCGTCGCTCAAGGCGGAGAAGTCGAACTCCACTTGGGGCGCGTCTGCGCGAGGAGCGGGAGGCGAAGACTCCCTCGGGCGCTTGGCGGTCCCCGGGGCTGGGGGCTGCGAAGACCCAGCCCCCGTGGTGGCCGGGGCCCGAGGGGCGGGCGGAACCGCCACTCCGCTCTGCGAAGACTCATGTCTGCTCGGCGCTGGCCTGCGAGGCGCCTCTGCCGTGGCTTGCGCACGGGCCGCCTCCGCTGTGGCTGGTGCGCCGATCGCCCCCGGTGCAGCTTGACTTCCCCGGGGAGCTCGCGCTGCCCGGCGAGCTGGTTGTTGCCGGGGGGCCTGCGCCCTCTCCCCCGTCGCCGTCTTGCGGATGCGCTTAAGTGGAGACCGCCTAGGGCTTGCCCGGGGCGGGGAGGTCTCCGACGAGGAGAGGTCGTCGGCGCAGAGCTCCGTGGACCCGCCGGAGTCCTCGGCGGCCTCGGCGTCCTCCTCCTCCTCCTCCCCGGCTGGCTTGCTGGACCCAGCGCCCTGCGCCGCGGCCTCCTTCCCTCCGGCGCCTCCGCTCCCTCCGGCGCCTCCGCTCCCTGCGGCGCCCCTGTTCCCTCCGGCGGCGTGACCTCTCGCCGCGGCCTCCGTCTGGATCCCGACGATCCCGGAGTGCCTCAAGGATGGGACTCCGGCGAGCGCGTCGGGAGGCAGCTTCAGTATCCTGCGGATGTCCGCCTCTTCGGCTTGGCAGGACGCCTCCGCAGCATCTGCCTCGTCGGGCGTGTAGCCGAACTCCCCTGCCGCTGCGGCTACAGCGGCCTCTTCAACCCGAGAAGCGATATACGCAATCTCCTGGTCGGTGGTGTCCCGCGTCAGCTCCCTGGTCTCGTTCTTGTTCTTCGCCACCTCCACAAGGTTGTCGAAGAAGCTGAGGATGTCTATTGATTTGGGCGGAATCCACGTGCGGTCCACGCCGTGCGAATCACACGCGGGCATCATGGCGCGGAGAGGATCACAAGCCGTGCTGTTGCAAAGGGGCACCACTCCCCGGGGCCCCCTGAACCATTCCGGGTGGGCCGGGTCGTGCTTAAACAGCTCCCGGACCATCCCCTTCAGCTCCAGCGACGTGAAGTTGTAGTTGAGCCTGGGCCGCAACCTCATGATATCCGCCGAGTTGCCGTACTCCCAGGCCGGTCTTTTCCTGTCTTGGAGAGGGGCGATGCGGCGGCGGAGGAAGTCTGTGCCTACTTCTGCGACAGACAGCCTAGCGGTCCGGAGACGCAGAATCCTGATGAGGGCGACGTTGAGCTTGGCGTCGTCCGAATCCAGCTCGCTCCAGTCCCTGCCGCGCACGATGGGCGTTGTGCGCGGCGCGGTGAAGGATTGCGGCTGGTCCTCGACAATCCAGCACCATTCCGCACGCCATTCCTCCCACTTGCCGCGGAGCTCCTCCGGCAAGTAGGACTCCTTCTTGTTCAGACGGAAAACCCAAGAAATTCCTCCGGAGAGGGGGGCGCCGGCCTCTGCTCTAGGGGTGAAGAAGTGCCTAAACAGCGCTACATTTGGGTGTATTCCTATATAGTTTTCGCACATATGTGCGAAAACCGCCATTGTGAGGATGGCGTTGGGGGTGAAGTCAAGAAGATGGAGGCCGTAGGTGTGCATTATGTCACAGAAGAAATCAGAAAAAGGAGGGCAAAGACCGCAGTAGAAGAAGGCTGCGAAGAAATAGTACCCGCCGTGGTAGTTGTCCTTGGCGGCGGCCGGATAAGCTCGAGTGCGGGGGTGCGCCTTGGTTCCCTTGGACCAGAACAAGCAATACTTGTTCCAGAGTTCCCGCGCGCCGAGCTTCGGCGGGAAGACGAGGTTCCGCTTCCGATACGCGGTAAGCTTCGCCGCTTGCTCCGACTTTTCCTTCTTGGCCTTCTCCGCCTTCGCCTTCTCGGTCTTCGGGGCCATGGCGGAGGCGGCGGAGGAAGGGGGACGAGGGGCCCGGCGGCGCCGGAGATGCAGACGGCGGCGGCGGAAATATGGGGGCGGAGCGCAAAGGGGATCTCTGGAGGATGAAGAGGATGCAATGAAAGCGTAAGGAGGGGAACCGCTCCTGCTTCCTCTGCTTTTATGGGGAAGTGGGGGGCGTTTCGCTCTTTCCATTGAAGGAACGTGGGCACGTCCCATCCCACGACGCCGCAATCGACGGGTGCCGTTACGGGGGGATGCGGCGGATACGGAAGTGGATTCGGCGCGTCGTGGGCCGCGTGTGCCCGTGCACTGTTTTGGGCCTAGCCCAACAGCGCTCGGCACCGTGTGTGGCCCAGGCCCGGGGGCTCCTGTCGGTGTACTAAGGTAGGGGTACCTCAGTACCCCGACTTGTGCACGGGCGGTTGCAGCTTCCCGCGGCAGGGTTTACCACGTGCTCGCCGGAGACTTTCCTGCTCCATATCAAACCATTCAAAAACAAAGTATACAAGACAGAAGATCGAGACCCCGGCAAGCGGAGCTTGCCGGGAAGGCCGTTCTAGGCTCGAGGTTACCTCACTCACGCAAGGCCCTGGCAAGAGGAGCTTGCCAGGAAGACTAGAGGATTACATCATAGAAGACCCGGCGAGGGCCCGGGGAGCGACAAGATTCAGAGCCCGGTAAGCTCCCGGGCCCGGCAAGATCAAGACCCCGGAAAGGTGCTTGCCGGGAGAGTTGTGCTGTGTGCCCGCGCTCCAGCTCATCGGCCCACGCGTCGCCCTGGGGCCATCCCAGGGACGCGTGGCGGATGGCTGTGCAGCCTGGGGGACACGGTGGCACTCCACGGTGGTGAAGCCATCGCCGTGGCGAACGGAGACGCGAAGGCGGGAGCTTTTGGGGTCGACGGCGACGGGCATTAAATGCCCTTGTCCCCCACTGTCAAAGTAGGTAGCGACCACTGTTCGCGCCCTGTAGCTCCACTATTCCCGCACTATTACAACTACCACCTCTTTTACGTTTTTACCCCTTTCTCTTACGTTGACACCTGTCGGTGACCCCTTGAACTATAAAAGGAGGCCCATGCACAACGTGGAGGGGGTTCGGAACCTAGATCGCTCATATGCTCGGTGTAGCTGCTTCTTCAAGCTCCCGAGCTCTCCAACGCAATACACAACTAAGCAGGAGTAGGGTTTTATGCGTCTACCGCAGGGTTTGTCCTTGCCCCAGCAAGCGGATACCACCTCCTGTGGTATGGCGCTGCTGGGTTGTCGTGTGCTGAGATGGACGTGGCGCGTCCACGGAGACCGAAGCTCGGTCGTCCGTCTTGTCCTTGGATCTGGTGGCGCCGCGAGTGTCCTCGCCGGCGACCACCCTTCCGACGGCGCCTCCCCCGCCCACCGTTGGCTCTGGTGGCGGCGGATGAGACGCAGACGGGCCTCCGACCTCCGAAGCCTTCTTCTTCGTGGCCATGGTGCTGTTGCTGATGAAGTTGCTGACGAAACTGGAGAGGTTGGTGAAGAATGCGCCCGCGCGAACGCCGGATCAGGTTCGCACAACCTCGACGCCCCCTACCTGGCGCGCCAAAGATGTCGGGGGAAACTGTCCGCCACGAACACCTATGGGACCGGAGCCCCTTGTCTGTGCGGTAAGAGGGCGGAGGGAGCACGAAGAGCCGATCGTAGCGAGCACGCGGGCAGTTTTACCCAGGTTCGGGCCGCGGTAGACGCGTAAAACCCTACTCCTGCTTAGTTGTGTATTGCGTTGGAGAGCTCGGGAGCTTGAAGAAGCAGCTACACCGAGCGTATGAGCGATCTAGGTTCCGAACCCCCTCCACGTTGTGCATGGGCCTCCTTTTATAGTGCAAGGGGTCACCGACAGGTGTCAACGTAAGAGAAAGGGGTAAAAACGTAAAAGAGGTGGTAGTTGTAATAGTGCGGGAATAGTGAAGCTACAGTGCGCGAACAGTGGTCGCTACCTACTTTGACAGTGGGGGACAAGGGCATTTAATGCCCATCGCCGTCGACCCCAAAAGCTCCCGCCTTCGCGTCTCCGTTCGCCACGGCGATGGCTTCACCACCGTGGAGTGCCACCGTGTCCCCCAGGCTGCACAGCCATCCGCCACGCGTCCCTGGGATGGCCCCAGGGCGACGCGTGGGCCGATGAGCTGGAGCGCGGGCACACAGCACAACTCTCCCGGCAAGCACCTTTCCGGGGTCTTGATCTTGCCGGGCCCGGGAGCTTACCGGGCTCTGAAGCTTGTCGCTCCCCGGGCCCTCGCCGGGTCTTCTATGATGTAATCCTCTAGTCTTCCTGGCAAGCTCCTCTTGCCAGGGCCTTGCGTGAGTGAGGTAACCTCGAGCCTAGAACGGCCTTCCCGGCAAGCTCCGCTTGCCGGGGTCTCGATCTTCTGTCTTGTATACTTTGTTTTTTAATGGTTTGATATGGAGCAGGAAAGTCTCCGGCGAGCACGTGGTAAACCCTGCCGCGGGAAGCTGCAACCGCCCGTGCACAAGTCGGGGTACTGAGGTACCCCTACCTTAGTACACCGACATACCTGTGTCAGGTTATCAAGACCATGTATTTCTTCAATAGGTGGGAAATTCTTAAAATCTTCAGCTTCAATACCTTTTTATTTCACAGATTTCTTTGCCTCTTGCATATCTTCAGGACTGAGAAATAGAACACCTCTTTTCTTCGGAGTTGGCTTAGGGGCTGGTTCAGGAAGTGTCCAATTATTTTCATTGGCCAGCATATTATTCAATAGTAATTCAGCTTGATCAACTGTTCTTTCCCTGAAAACACAACCAGCACAACTATCCATGTGGTCTCTAGAAGCATCGGTTAGTCCATTATAAAAGACATCAAGTATATCGTTCCTCTCAAGAGGATGATCAGGCAAAGCATTAAGTAATTGGAGAAGCCTCCCCCAAGCTTGTGGGAGACTCTCTTCTTCAATTTGCACAAAGTTATATTTCCCGTAAGGCAGCTTGTTTCTTATGAGCGGGAAAATATTTAGCAGAGAAGTAATACATCATATACTGGAGACTACGCACACAATCAGGATCAAGAGAATTAAACCATGTCTTAGCATCACCCTTTAACAAGAACGGAAATAGCTTAAGGATATAGTAATAACGAATATTTTCATCGTTGGTAAATAGGGTGGCTATATCATTTAACTTAGTGAGATGTGCCACAACAGTTTCAGATTCATAGCCATGGAAAGGATCGGATTCAACCAAAGTAATTAACTCAGGATCAATAGAATTCATAATCCTTATCAATAACAAAGATAGGTGAAGTAGCAAAAGCAGGGTCATGTTTTATTCTAGCATTCAAAGACTTTTCTTTCAGCTTAGCTAATAATTTCTTAAGATCATATCTATCGTTGCAAGCAAGAAAGTCCCTAGCAATTTCTTCATCCATAACATAACCCTCAGGGACAACAGGCAAATCATATCTAGGGGGAGAAGCTTCATCATCACTTTCATAAATATTATCAGTTTCAATATTTGCATTCTCCCTAACCTTAGTAATTTGTTCATCTAGAAATTCACCTAGTGGCACAGTATTATCAGGCATAGAAGTAGTTTCATCATACATAGCAGAAGTGGCATCATCAAGAATATACGACATATCAGATTCAATAGCATGAGTAGGTGTCGCAAATTTACCCATAACAGATGGTGAATCAAGTGCAGAGCTAGATGGCAGTTCCCTACCTCCTCTCGTAGTTGAGGGTAAGATCTTTGTTTTTGAGTCCTTCAAGTCCTTCATAGTGATCAACAGATATAAATCCCAAGTGACTTAAAGAATAGAGCTATGCTCCCCGACAATAGCTACAGAAAATAGTCTATCCAACCCAAATTTATTGATTCGACACAAGGGGAGCCAAAGAATACTCTTAAGTATTAGCAGTTGAGTTGTCAATTCAACCACACCTGGAAACTTAGTATCTGCAGCAAGGTAGTTTAGTAGCAAAGTAATATGGAGATAGCAGTAACATCAATAAAGGTAACGATAGTGTTTTTGTACTTTTTGTAATAGTAGCGGTGGAAAAGTAAATAAGCAACAAGCAATATGTGAAAAGCTCGTAGGCATTGGATCGGTGATGGGGAATTATGTCGGATGCAATTCATCATGTAAAAGTTATAACCTAGGGTGACACAGAACTAGCTCCAGTTCATCAATGTAATGTAGGCATGTATTCCGAATATAGTTGTACGTGCTTATGGAAAAGAACTTGCGTGACATCTTTTGTCCTACCCTCCCGTGGCAGCGGGGTCCTATTGGAAACTAAGGGATATTAAGTCCTCCTTTTAATAGATTACCGGACCAAAGCATTAACACATAGTGAATACATGAACTCCTCAAACTATGGTCATCACCGGGAGTGGTTCCGATTATTGTCACTTCGGGGTTGCCGGATCATAACACATAGTAGGTGACTATAGACTTGCAAGATAGGATCAAGAACACACATATTCATGAAAACATAATAGGTTCAGATCTGAAATCATGGCACTCGGGCCCTAGTGACAAGCATTAAGCATAGCAAAATCATAGCAACATCAATCTCAGAACATAGTGGATACTAGGAATCAAACCCTAACAAAACTAACTCGATTACATGGTAAATCTCATCCAACACATCACCGTCCAGCAAGCCTACGATGGAATTACTCACGCACGGCGGTGAGCATCATGGGATTGGTGATGGAGGAAGGTTGATGATGACGATGGCGACGATCGCCACTCTCCGAAGCCCTGAACGGACTCCAGATCAGCCCTCCCGAGATAGATTAGGGCTTGGCGGCGGCTCCGTATCGTAAAACGCGATAATTCTACCTCTCTGATATTTTTTCTCCCCGAAAGTGAATATATGGGGTCCCGAGATACGTTGGTGGAGCGTCAGGGGGGCCACGAGGCAGGGGGCGCGCCCAGGGGGAGGCGGCGCGCCCCCCACCCTCGTGGACAGGGTGTGGCCCCCTGGTCTGGATCTTTCCGCAGGTAATTTTTATATTTTCCAAAATAATTCTCCGTGTATTTTGTATTTTCATGTCATTTTGAGAACTTTTTATTTCTGCACAAAAACAACACCATGGCAATTCTGCTGAAAACAGCGTCAGTCCGGGTTAGCTCCATTCAAATCATGCAAGTTAGAGTCCAAAACAAGGGCAAAAGGGTTTGGAAAAGTAGATACGTTCGAGACATATCATGGCGTTAGCAGCATCCTGTAGTAGTGATATGTCCATGATTTGCTTATAGTGGGTTGCGTGAGTGACTGAAACACAAACCCGAGTAAGTGGGTTCTTGCATATGGGAGTAAAGAGGACTTCATACCTTATAATGCTATGGTTGGCTTTTACCTTAATGATCGTTAGTAGTTGCGGATGCTTGCTAGAGTTCCAATCATAAGTGCATATGATCCTAGTAGAGAAAGTATGTTAGCTTATGCCTCCCCCTCATATAAAATTGCAGTAATGATTACAGGTCTAGTTATCGATTGCTAGGGATAAATAACTTTCTTGTGTGACAAAAACATATCTACTAAAACTAAATTAGTTGTTTCTTTATCTAAACAGCCCCTAGTTTTTATTTATGTGCTCTTTATTATCTTGCAAACCTATCCCTTCACACCTACAAAGTACTTCTAGTTTCATACTTGTTGTGGTTAAAGCGAGCGCCAAGCATGCGTAGAGTTGTATCGGTGGTCGAATAAAACTTGAGGGAATATTTGTTCTACCTTTAGCTTCTTGTTGGGTTAGACACTCTTACTTATCGAGAAAGTCTACAACTGATCCCCTACACTTGTGTGTTATCAGTGTATGAAAGCTCAAACTGAAAACTAAGTGGGTGTGCATCCAACTTGCTTGCTCATGAAGACCCCGGACATTTGAGGAAGTCCATCACCGAAATATACAAGCCAAGTTCTATAATGAAAAATTCCCACTAGTATATGAAAGTGACAATACATGTGACTCTTTATATGAAAAACATGGTGCTACTTTGAAGCACAGGTGTGAAAAAGGATAGTAACATTGCCCCTTCTATATTTTCTCTTTTTTTTGTTCTCTCTTTTTTGGTCTTTTTTTGTAGGGCTCTTTTTGGCCTCTTTTTTTAAAATATTTTCCCTCACTGGGACAATGCCCTAATAATGAATACTGATGATCATCACATTTCTATTTACTTGTAACTCAAAATTACAACTCGATATCTAGAACAGTATGACTCTATATGAATGCCTCCGGTAGTGTACCATGATGTGGAATGATCAAGCGTAACATTTATAAAAGAATGATGAACGGTGACTCGGCCACAAATACTATGTTAGCTATGTGATCATGCAAAGCAATATGACAATGAATGCTCAAGTCATATGTATGATGATGATGGAAATTGCATGGCAATATATCTCAGAATGGCTATGGAAATGCCATGATAGGTAGGTATGGCGGCTGTTCTGAGGAAGATATAAGGAGGCTTATGTGTGATAAAGCGTATCATATCACGGGGTTTGGATGCACCGGCGAAGTTTGCACCACATCTTGAGGTGAGAAAGGGAAATGCACGGTACCAAAAAGGCTAGCAAATTGCGGAAATATGAGAGTCCGTATAATCCATAGACTCACATTAGTCATAAATAACTCACATACTTATTGCAAAAGTCTATTAACCCTCGAAGCAAAGTACTACTATGCATGCCCCTAGGGGGGATGTTGGTAGGAGTAAACCATCGCGCGCCCTCGACCTCCACGCAAAGGAAGACAATCAATAATAAATCATGCTCCAACTTCTTAGCATAATTAGAGACTATACGTGCATGCTTTGGGAATCACAAACCTTAAGACCAATATTCTTACTAAACCACAATCATTAACTAGTAACACAAAGCACATCGAGGTTGATTATCATTTTGTTAGGGAACTTATCACACAAAAGCTACTTCAGATCAAGTTCATCTCTTCTAAAGATCAACTTGCGGACATCTTCACAAACCACTGTCATTACCTTTGTTTGAGGTTTGTCGGCACAATCTCAACCTTCGGGACACTGTTGAGATTGAGGGAGGGTGTTAGACTTTGTAATTGTATTTCGTATGCAGTTTCTATAAACGAAACCGTACACGGCTAGGACTTGTACACTGTACCTGTGTATGATCTATATAAATACAAGTCACGCCTCCCTGGAGGGTTGTGCGTTTCATCTCAAACAAATATACGTCTAATGTTGTCAGTGGAGGAGAGTGAGGTCTTAGAAGTGGAGGACCATGCGGCTTCTGTATTACCTGTGGTGAGTCTCAAGGGCGAGCATGGTCATGTGGACTGTGCAATCACATTGGACAAACCAAAGCACACACGCAGGAAGAAAGTGCACAACCTTTCTGCTGTGCGCGGGAGTGCTAGGATCAAATTCAAGCGGGAATTCCATGATTATTCATGAAAGGAATTTTCTGGAATGGCAGAGGTATTGCACACATGTCTAAGCATAGATTTTTGGCGGAGGCTTCGAAGTAATATAAGCTTGACTTTATCGCGTTGCTCGAGACAGGACGCGCCAATTTCACATCGCAGTTCCTTGGAATAGTTTCTGGTGGGTTGGAGT
Organism: Secale cereale; assembly: GCA_902687465.1. Lineage (NCBI taxonomy): Eukaryota > Viridiplantae > Streptophyta > Magnoliopsida > Poales > Poaceae > Secale > Secale cereale. Next base: position 499,793,969 of record LR738714.1, read on the forward strand.
TTGATTGGCATTGTTTACCACCTTAGGGAAGGTCCGGCAGGATCTTACTTGGGGTGAATTGTGAAACACTTGAGGTGGTAAACGTGTTGATGGGGGAGTTTGCGGTCAAGTTTCATGTGCGGTCGAAAGTTGACGGTTTTAGGTGGGATCTTGTGGTTGTGTACGGGGAGGCGCAGCCGGAGCACAAACCTGATTTCCTTGTAGATTTAGTGAGAATTTGCAGGGGGGAGACTCTACCGATTTTGGTTGGTGGGGACTTCAATATTATTAGAAGAAAAGAAGAAGAAAATAATGATAACTTTGATGCTAGATGGTATTTCATGTTCAATGCCATAACTGAAAATTTGGACCTGCGGGAAATAGATCTCACATGTATACAATACACTTGGCCAAACGATTTACAGAATCCATCATACAAGAAACTCAACATAGTCCTAACAAGTATTGATTGGGAACCGAAGTTTCCATTGGTAACGGTGCAAGCATTCCAAACAGGACTCTTGGACCACACGCCTCTTCTTGTTGGCTCGGGTGAGGCGGCTAACCGGGGAAATAAGGAGATCTTCTCCTTCGAAACTGTGTGGTTTGAGAGAGATAGTTTTATTGAGCTCATAGAAAGAGAGTGGAAATCTGAGGGCGGAGGTCTTTCTTACATTGACAGATGGCAATTTAAGATTAGACATCTGCGGCAATTTCTGAGAGGACGGGCAAAGAATAATATTGGCATATGTAGGCAGCAAGAAGAAAGTTTGCTAAATATTATCAATGACCTTGATGTTACAGCGGAGAGTTGTCCTCTAGACGTCGATGATCGCATTGCCAAGAGAGAGGCAGAGGTCAGTTTGGCAAAACTTCTTAGAGAAGAAGAGATCAAGTGGGCCCTTAGAGCTAAGGTGCGAACAGTAGTTCAAGGGGATAACAACACACAATTTTTTCATTTGATTGCCAATGGGAAGCATAGGAAAAACAGAATTTTGCAACTTGAGCAAGATGAGGGCACGATTGTTGGGCAGGAGAACCTTAAGTTGTATATATCCAACTTTTACACACACAAAATTGGTGCACCAGTGGAGAACTGATGGCTTCTCGCCCCTCGTTGGTTACCCCAAGTGGAAGGTTTGAGATGCAGTGTAGCGGAAGTTTTCCCTTGGCAAAGATACCAAGGATCGATTTCCCTGAGACTCCCAGTTTCAACAAGAAGGTGTCAACTGCTAACGGCGCCAGATATTAGCAATCAACATGGACCTGCACATAGATACAAATAACTTTGCTCCCAACGAGTACAGAGAGGTTGTCAATCCCTCCGGCCTTGTAGTTTACAAAGGATCAAACGCAAGTGATAATAATGATAGGTAATGTTGCAAATAGTAAGTAAAAGCGTAAAGTAAATAGTGGATGTGATCAATTATGGTAATATGGACCGGGGTCCCATGATGTTCACTAGTGATGTCTTTCTCCCAAAAGACGATAAAACAGCTATGTGAGGTAAACGAATTACAGCTGGGCAATTGACAGAATTATGTGCGCAAACCAATGCTAACTATGTTACAAGAAAGGTAGAGGTTCAAAGCATGGGCGGTACGCCAAGACAAGTAGACCGAAATCCATCTGCATCTACTACTAATCATCCACCTTGAGATATCTATCCAGAACATCTCGCTGGTATTAAGTTGCGAGTCCCACCCATAGTGTAAACTCAAAGCAACAGACAACTGCATTAAAAGAACTTTGCGTAAAGTAAACAATCCTTGCACCCGCGGGCACAAGCACCATTGTTTTCCCCCTTGTGGCAACATCACATCCCCTAGACTCATGTTTCTGTCACTCAAGCTAGTCATCGAGGGGCATGAACCCACAATCAAGCATAACGTTCCCTCTTGGAGTCACTACCTACTACTTGGCCAAAGCAATAAATAAGAACGGAGAACATGCAAGAATTACTTACGAACATAAATATAAAAGAGGTAGATCAAATATATTACTCAAACACAATCTGAACATAATCTCACAATCCATCGGATCCCAGCAAACTCATCATAGCAACAACATAAGGATTACATGTATGCCTCGATCATGTAGGGCAGCTCACGAGGACTAATTAGTGAAGCATAAGAACGGGAGGAGAACATCACATAGCTACTGGTCATGGACCCATGGTCCAAGGGAGACTACTCACAACTCATCCGGGAGGCGTCCATGGTGGTGGAGAAGCTCCCGGTGGTGATCCTCCCCTCCGGCAGGGTGCCAGGAAGAGTTCTCCTGGTGCTCCCGATCTTGGAAGCGGCGGCGGCGGCGGAACAGAGATGAGATCGCGAAAAAGGGTTCCCGTCTCGAGGGTTTCGGGACACGATATAAATATATGCCAAAGGGGGGCATCAGCGGAGGCTCGGGGGGGGCAGGCGCCCCCCTGGCGCGGCCAGGGGGGCCGCGCCACCAGGGCGCCTGGAGCCCTGGTGGCCCCCCTCCGGCTGTACTTTGGCTGCTGGGAAGCTTCTGGAACGCTGATTTTTTATATAATTTTTCCGGGATTTTTCTGGCAGTTCTCGTAATGGGAAAACCTGAAATACAAAAACAGCAGAAAACGGAAACTGGCACTGGGGTGCACTAAGTTAATAGGTTAGTCCAAATATGATCAAAAGTGTATGGAAGTGTATAAATATCATAGCAATATCACCCAAAAGAGGCATGGAGCAAGCAGAAATTATAGATACGTTTTGGACGTATCAACATCCCCAAGCTTAATTCCTGCTCGTCCTCGAGTAGGTAAATGATAACAAGAATAATTTATGTGGTGACATGCTATTAACCATATATGACTTTTCATAGTCATATGACAAAAGCTTACTGAGACAATGAATCCGTAGTAATTAAGTTGCCTCATGAGAAAATCACAAGGAACTGAAAGTTTTACAACATGATATTGAAACATCAAATAGATTTGTAATGAGCATGGTGTGCAAATATGATAAAGTGATATCTCGCTTGCCCCCTTTAGTGAAGCAAAACATAAATGCAGGGGCACCTCCAAGGTTTAAGTGATGACTAGATACAATGATTTCAAAATAAACGATATCATAATCACGCAAAAGACAATGCTACTTTGGGACAATGCACATTACACTCAGAATGACAATCATGCTCTCAGTAGTTGGTACTCTAAAAGAAGGTGGAGACTCTCGAACCGTGGCTTTTGTTGGCAAGGTTGAAAACCCGTAGTCGGAAACAAAGACAAAACATGTACCAGAGCTCTTGGTTTTAAAAACAGAGGTAATAATTATTTTTTTCTTAGATCATGCATGTTTCGTCAACTAATGCTAGCAGATAACTCAATTACTTTTTGAGATGGACAAGTTTCTAGGAACGGCTCCCGAATGAGGACGATCACATCCTCTTAATCTCCTTTGTTTATCACTGCCAAAGTTTTCTGATTTCTCATGAACAAAGCGTGAAGGAGGGTTTGTTTTTTATATTAATTTTGAGCCGGGCGCACTCAATGCCAGTTCCTTCTTGTATTATGGGTTTGCACATTATACATGCAATCCCGGGGTGAAGCTTGTCCAACTTAAAAAGATCATGGATTAACTACTACTTCCTCATGGACTTAAAACAGAGGCACAAAATAGGAATGCATTTTTTCTTTTTGAATAATTTCGAGATGGTACATGAAAGTCTTCGTTAGGAATGGCAGGTAAATACCATGTAGGAAGGTATGGTGGACTCATATGGCATAACTGGTTTAAAGGAATTTGGATGCACAAGCAGTCAGTCCGCTTAGTATAGGTGGAGGTTAGCAAAAGACTGGGAGCGACCAACTAAGAGAGCAATGACGGTCATAATCATGCAGAGCGACAAAGCAACATTGAATCAGGCATGGTAGTTATATCGCTACTCAGAAACAAAAGATCATCAAGGCTTGACAGACTTTCTTTACAGTCTTAAATATGCGTGAGCATACGCCAAGTCAATCAAAATAAATTCTTGAAGGAAGATATTACTAAACCATACCACATCATAGGCAAACAAATCATGTTGGTACTCCAATAACACATTGGTAATCCCCCAGCTATTTGAGACTAACCATAAGAAAACATGAATTACTAAGCACCATTATGCACGTAGCATCTTTATCATAGACATACCAACCAATGCAACGGAAGCAAACTCTCTTAATAAGATAATCATGATAATTAAAGAGAGTTCAAGCAACCAACTAAACAAAAGCTCTTTAAAAAGATAAGCATGAAAACTAAAAGCTAAGCATGATAGTAGCTATTGAAAGACAAAGAACACACACAACAAGGATAAACATGAAAATTATATGTTGTGTTCTAGGTAGAAGTGGAGCGTGTTTCTCTCCCACATAAAGAAAGCTGAGTTCCGACTCGTTATGAAAAGCTAAAGAAAACTAAAAAGGGAAACTAAAAGCAAGACGCTCCAAGCATAGCACATAACACATGAAGTGATAAAAATATAGTGGAACGAAAGACGAACTGATAATGTTGATGGAGAAGGGGATGCACGGACGCATCCCCAAGCTTAGACGCTTGAGTCTCCTTGAATATTTCTTGGGGGTGCATGGGGGCATCCCCAAGCTTGAGCGTTTGACACTCCTGAATCTTTTTATCATCTTCCCTCGCACACTTGAAAACTCCCTTCATACATAACTCATCATAATCTGATTAGCGAGGTTAGTACCCTTAATAAAATAATTGTTACTTGCTGGAAATAAGGTTATTCTTGAAGATCTACTGTTTCTCAAGATTGCCAAAAGGTTTTTGCAAAGAAAAAGCAAGCTCTAGGTTTGCAAAATGAAGGAAAGGCAAAACAGGACAGAATCTGTGAAAAACAGAACAGCAGGTAGTAAATGATTTTTTCGGGGCACTTCTGCAACTCTAATCAAAAAACTCAAAACAGACGCACGAAAGACAATTATATAGAGCATGCTGTCGAAAACATTCAGACCAAAAAGATGATCTGGTGATTTTATACGAATTTTTCTATCCAAGGACAGAATCTGTTTTCTGGACAACACGTCACAACTTTTGAACTTTCTTGCAATTAGAGGCTACACTTGGCACAAAGTTGAAAAGCAAAGATACAATGATGATGCTACTGTAGTAGCAACATCAAGACACAACAAAAGCAAAATAAAATTTTATTCATGTGGGCTGCCTCCCAAAAGCGCTTTCTTTTATGCCTTTAAGCTAGGCATAATGCAAAGAGATCAAGTTTTATCAAGAGTAAAAGAATAGCTAGCCCGTATAACGGACTCAAAAGGTAACTTAATCTTTTTTCGAGGGAAGTGTTCCATCCCTTTCTTGAGAGGAAACTAGAATTTTATATTCCCCTCTTTCATGTCAATGATAGCACCAACGGTGCGTACAAAAGGACGTCCCAAAATAATTGGACAAGAAGGTTCACATTCAATATCCATAATAGTAAAATCAACGGGAACGTGATTGTCATTGACAATGATAAGAACATCGTCGATCCTCCCCAAAGGTTACTTTATGGAAGAATCAACGAGGCGAACACCAAAAGAACAAGAATCAAAAGGTTTCAATTTAAGCATATCATATATTCTTTTGGGCATAACATAAGTACTAGCACCAAGTGTAGTTGACATAAAAGTTCCTCCCGCGGCTGAATCTAACAAGTTCCGCGAGGTAAAGTTCAAGCATGCATAAAAAGTTTGGATAACCATCCAAGTAGTCAAACCGTGAGTAGGGCAGTTCTTGATAAGAGATTTCATACGTTCCCAAGCTTGGGCAACGTGTTCATTATCCAATTGTTTAAAATTCATTATGTTACTTCTTAGTTGGATAATTTTAGCAAGTGGATAGTACTTTCCAATAAAAGCATCTTTGCACTTGTCCCATGAATCTATGCTATTTCTAGGCAAAGACTGAAACCAAATTTTAGCTCCTCCTCTCAAGGAGAAAGGAAAAAGCTTAAGCTTAACAATATTACCATCTATTTCTTGGTACTTTTGCATATCACAGAGTTCAACAAAATTTTTTAGGTGTAAAGCAGCATCATCTCCAGCACCGGAGAATTGATCTTTCATCACTAGGTTCAGTAAAGCAGGTTTAATTTCATACGAAGGTGCTGAAGTGGCAGGTGTAGTGATAGGTGTGCAGATAAAGTCATCGTTGTTGTGACTAGTGAAGTCACACAACTTGGTGTTCTCGGTGGAACCCATAGTAGCAAGCAAGCAAGATAACTATTTTTGTGATTTTCGATAAAAGATACTAAAGCAAAACTGAAAGGTAAACTAACAAGACTAAAAGCAAAGGTAAAAGATAGCGTGCAACTCCTCTATCCTGAAGAGTGGAGTCCCCGGCAACGGCGCCAGAAAACTTTGCTTGATGGCTTCTCGTCCCTCGTTGGTTACCCCAAGTGGAAGGTTTGAGATGCAGTGTAGCGGAAGTTTTCCCTTGGCAAAGATACCAAGGATCGATTTCCCTGAGACTCCTACTTTCAACAAGAAGGTGTCAACTGCTAACGGCGCCAGATATTAGCAATCAACGTGGACCTGCACACAGATACAAATAACTTTGCTCCCAACGAGTACAGAGAGGTTGTCAATCCCTCCGGCCTTGTAGTTTACAAAGGATCAAACGCAAGTGATAATAGTGATAGGTAATGCTGCAAATAGTAAGTAAAAGCGTAAAGTAAATAGTGGATGTGATCAATGATGGTAATATGGACCGGGGTCCCATGATGTTCACTAGTGATGTCTCTCTCCCAAAAGACGATAAAACAGCTATGTGAGGTAAACAAATTACAGCTGGGCAATTGACAGAATTATGTGCGCAAACCAATGCTAACTATGTTACAAGAAAGGTAGAGGTTCAAAGCATGGGCGGTACGCCAAGGCAAGTAGACCGAAATCCATCTGCATCTACTACTAATCATCCACCTTGAGATATCTATCCAGAACATCTCGCTGGTATTAAGTTGCGAGTCCCACCCATAGTGTAAACTCAAAGCAACAGACAACTGCATTAAAAGAACTTTGCGTAAAGTAAACAATCCTTGCACCCGCGGGCACAAGCACCGTTGTTTTCCCCCTTGTGGCAACAGCACATCCCCTAGACTCATGTTTCTGTCACTCAAGCTAGTCATCGAGGGGCATGAACCCACAATCAAGCATAACGTTCCCTCTTGGAGTCACTACCTACTACTTGGCCAAAGCAATAAATAACAACGGAGAACATGCAAGAATTACTTACGAACATAAATATAAAAGAGGTAGATCAAATATATTACTCAAACACAATCTGAACATAATCTCACTATCCATCGGATCCCAGCAAACTCATCATAGCAACAGCATAAGGATTACATGTGTGCCTCGATCATGTAGGACAGCTCACGAGGACTAATTAGTGAAGCACAAGAACAGGAGGAGAACATCACATAGCTACTGGTCATGGACCCATGGTCCAAGGGAGACTACTCACAACTCATCCGGGAGGCGTCCATGGTGGTGGAGAAGCTCCCGGTGGTGATCCTCCCCTCCGGCAGGGTGCCGGGAAGAGTTCTCCTGGTGCTCCCGATCTTGGAATCGGCAGCGGCGGCGGAACAAAGATGAGATCGCGAAAAAGGGTTCCCGTCTCGAGGGTTTCGGGACACGATATAAATATATGCCAAAGGGGGGCATCAGCGGAGGCTCGGGGGGCCCAGGCGCCCCCCTGGCGCGGCTAGGGGGGCCGCGCCACCAGGGCGCCTGGAGCCCTGGTTCCCCCCCTTCGGCTGTACTTTGGCTGCTAGGAAGCTTCTGGAACGCTGATTTTTTATATAATTTTTCCGGGATTTTTCTGGCAGTTCTCGTAATGGGAAAACCTGAAATACAAAAACAGCAGAAAACAGAAACTGGCACTGGGGTGCACTAAGTTAATAGGTTAGTCCAAATATGATCAAAAGTGTATGGAAGTGTATAAATATCATAGCAATATCACCCAAAAGAGGCATGGAGCAAGCAGAAATTATAGATACGTTTTGGACGTATCAAGAACTATGTCTCACTCGATGAGTGTCTAGTGCATGATATCCCTCAACTGTGTGATGATGAGAATGAAATCCTAACGGTCCCTTTTTCATACATAGATGTGCTTGAGGCCATTTCTCAAATGAAAAACAACATAGCACCGGGGCCACATGGCTTCCCTGTCAAATTCTATAAGAAATATTGGCACATCATTAAGGGGGACCTGATGCCTAGGTTCCATGATCTTTTTAATGGTCATTTATAGTTATTCAAATTAAAATTTGGCACAATTACTTTGCTGCCAAAGAAGGCCGGTGCGATTCGCATTGAGCAATTCAGACCAATTTTTTTGCTCAATGTGAGTTTCAAAATTTTCGCCAAGGTGGGTACGAATCGCCTGACGCAGATTTCTCACGTTGTGGTTCGGCCGTCTCAGGCTACCTTTATGCCGGGACGTCACATTTTAGAGGGTGTGGTCGTTTTGCATGAAACACTTCATGAAATTCACTCTAAGAAACTTGATGGAGTTGTCTTCAAAGTGGATTTTGAAAAGGCATATGACAAGGTTAAATGGCCATTTTTACAACAAGCCTTACGCATGAAAGGATTTAACCAGGCTTGGAGGAAGTAGGTTGACTCCTATGTGCAGGAGGGAAGCGTTGGAATTAAGGTTAATGATGACATCGGTCATTATTTACAAACACAGAAAGGTTTCAGACAAGGCGATCCGATGTCTCTAATCCTTTTAAATATTTTCGTCAATATGTTGGCTATCCTAATAAATAGAGCGAAAGAGGATGGCCAGGTGGGTGGTCTCGTTCCACATCTGGTGGATGGTGGAGTGTACATTCTACATATGCTGACGACACAATTATTTTCATGGAGCATGACTTAGCGAAGGCACGGAATATGAAACTGGTTCTATGCATGTTTGAACAACTGTCTGGATTGAAGATAAATTTTGATAAGAGTGAACTATTCTGTTTTGGACACGCCAAAGAAGAATAGGATACTTACAAACAGTTGTTTGTATGTGGGCTAGGTTCCTCGCCATTTTCTTATTTGGGCATCCCAATTCATCATCGTAAACTTTCTAATAAAGAGTGGAAATGCATCGAGGATCGGTTCGAGAAGAAACTGAGTTGCTGGAAGGGCAAACTCTTATTGTACGGCGGGAGACTGGTTCTCATTAACTCAGTCCTTACAAGCACGCCGTTGTTTCTCTCTCATTCTTTGTGGGTACGGAAACGATTCGATTTCTACCGGTCTAGGTTTTTCTGGCAAAGTGATGGAAACAAGACTAAATATAGGTTGGAAAAATGGAATATTATTTGTAGACCAAACGACCAAGGTGGTTTGGGTATTGAAAACTTAGAAGTCAAAAACAAGTGCTTACTTAGCAAATGGATATACCGACTGGCAGTTGAAACTGAAGGGTTGTGGATTCAGCTTCTGCGCAACAAGTATTTACACTCTAAAAATCTATCTCAGGTAACGGCCCGCCCAATTGATTCTCCTTTTTGGAAGGGGCTGATGAGGGTCAAATTGGCATTTTTCAGTAGATGCAAGTTTATTGTAGGGAACGACCAGAATACCAGGTTCTGGGAAGATACTTGGCTAGGAGAGATACCTCTGGCTTTACAGTATCCCTCTCTTTATAACATTGTGCAACGGAAAGAGGTCTCTGTTCACACGGTTACGAGATCCGTTCCCTTGAACATTGGGTTCCGGAGACCTTGGTGGGGGAGCGTTCGGACTGTTGGTTGAATCTCGTGCCAGGTTAATGCAGGTTAATCTCTATGCTGAGGTTGACTCCATTCGCTGGAAGTTGTCGGTGTGTGGAGTTTTTTGGTGAAGTCTGTGTATACATACTTGAATCAACACCGGCCCATTCCGAGGTTGAATTATATTGGGATCAAAGTGCCCTTGAAGATTAAGGTCTTTATGTGGTTTGTGCATAAAGGAGCGATTTTAACAAACGATAACTTGGCAAAGCGTAATTGGAAATGCAGTAAAAGATGTTTTTTTTTATCAAGACGAATCTATACAACATTTTTTCATCCTTTGTCCATTGGCTAGGCTCTTTTGGAGAACGGTTCATGTGGCTTTTAACGTTGCTCCACCCGATTCACTATCTGTGTTCCTTCTGTTTTCCTCAAGTTCTTTGTGCGGTTTCAGTGCGATCGCACTGAGGCCAACGAATATTACAACATCGAGACGCATCAGCACGAGAGAGATGGGCATTGATCACAATTTCACAAACCACATATCAAATTGGTCCACCGAAGAAAGAAGCATAACTCACGGGATCGGAACTGCACACGATATCACTCACCCGAGACGCTATCACAGCTTGCCTCATTATTTATGGTGAAGCTTTGCAGAAAAACGTCGCCGTTCAGCGGAAGCCGTTCAATGGCTGAAAGATAAGCTCTAATCCGGACGACAGCAACAGCTTGGATTGTTGCGTTATGATAACGATGTTGTGCTTTTTCCTGCATAAAAAGGGTACTAGAAGCGACGAGACCGAAAGCGCAGGGGAGAAGATAAGAAGAGATACTTCGCCGGCTATGTGAGGACTGATCGATCACGCAGGGCTACAGAAGCTTGCACAGTTGGTCTGCGTTTTATCTTCTTCCGGGTTCTCCCTGTTCCTTCTGCTTGCAGAACGATAACCTTCCATGAGGACTCTCTCAGGAACGTCCGCCATGAAACAATGGACAAGGTCAAATAAAAGCAGTTCATAGTTCCAATTTTATTCCTTCTGAACCCTTACAAGCTCTGCTTGCTTGCTTGGGACATGGTACTACAACAGTTCGAAACTTATACAATGGGTAGGAGTATCATGTACTAATGCTTTCACAAGCAGTGCAAGTCGTCCCAATTGCTTGCCCGGCCCGATCAGCCACACAAAAGACAACAATCTTAACGCTGACACTACGCACATAAGTAACTAAATACTGAAAATCGTGTCCTTTCATCCATTCCATCATGCACTGCAGCTGAAACATCTTGGACATAATAAACAGAGTAGAAGAATGCTGTGGGCAGGCATGATCGGAATCTGTCGTAGCAAAACCATACAGATTTCTCTATGCCTCCAATCAACTAGTATCTCGTACTACTAACAATCTGAACAGAATTCCCAACAATCCATTTCCCAGATCAACAAATAGCTGAGCCAGGCAATTCCTCTCTGATCCACCGATCCCCTTCCCGTGGTGTGGAAAATTACCACGCGGGAGCTTGACCAGCGCGGATGAGAGAGCCAATGCACCGAGCGAATCAATCCTCGGCGAGCACCAGAAATTAAGCGCTGGAAGAGTGGAAGATTTGCACCAGCGACGAGTAGGTGCCGAAAATGGCGAGCACGAGGCCGAGCACGACCAGCAGGACGTCGCTGAGCACCCCGGCCCAGCCCATCTCGGCGCCGAACACCTTGATGTGGAAGGTGGCCGGCAGCACGAACCCGAGCAGCACGCAGACGCTGCTCCCCACGAGGGCGAGGAAGTCGGTGAAATTGGGCACGAGCATGGCCGCGAGCCCCACGGTGACCACCAGCACCCACCGCAGCCACCAACAGTAGCGCTTGCCGTGGAACAGGCGCTCGGCGACCTCGTACACCGGGTTCATCATCACCGGCATGGTGAAGAAGAGGTTGATGCACAGCCCCAGCTGCACGGCGGCCGACAGCCACCCGCCGCCGAGGTTGGTGGTGATGATGTCGCGCGTGGCATCGCCGAACGCGACGTACCCCATGACACCGAACAGCCCGTACATGGCGGCGATGAACGCCATGGACAGCCCCAGCGTGGCGCCGAACTTCTTCTTGTCCGCGGCCTCCGCCTCCAGCGGCAGGACCATACAGACGCCCTCGAAGGCGTACACGGACACGCCGGCGCCGTAGAGGAGCGCGGCGGGGGCGCCGAACGCGGCGACGGGAGGATGCGTGGCGAGCCAAGTCGACACGTCCTGGCCAACAACGACCCCCATGGCGCCGAGGTCGACGACGTCGGCGAAGATGCTGAGCGGCGCGAGGAGCGTGAGCGTCTTGATGGAGTTGAGGCCGAGCTGGAACGGCAGCATGGCGTAGATGAAGAGCGCCTTAGGGGAGAGGAAGACGTTGGAGGAGGGGGCGAAGACGGGGTAGAGGTGCGCCATGGTGTTGGAGATGAAGATGAGGTAGCCGACGCAGAAGCTGGCCTGGCTGAGCACCAGCATGGTGTCGACGGCGAGGCGGCCGGGCGCGCCGAACACGGCGTCCCCCAGATCCCCAAACGAGGAGAGCTTCTTGGGGTGGTCGTCGGCGAGGCGGCGGCGGCAGGCGACGAGCAGCATCATGCAGTAGAAGGTGAGCAGCGCGACGGAGAGGAGCAGGATGGAGCCCGCCGCCCAGCCGGTGCGCGAGAACGTGTACGGCAGGCCCAGCACGCCGGCGCCGACCACGGCGATGAAGACGTTCGCGAAGGTCTTGGGCTGCGACGACAGGTGGCCCCCTTCGGCGCTGTGGTGCGGCAGCAGCGGCGCCGAGTCCAGCCGCGACGACGACGAGCTCGCGTCGCTCCCCAATCCCATGGCGCCCGGGCGATTGGGTCGAAATCAACACAAGAATCGAGACCACCACCGCGCACACGGAGGGAGGCCGAAGATGGAACCGCGCACACGGAGGGAGGCCGAAGATGGAACCACGCCCAGGCGAATTGGACGGGATGCTTCTCCGGTCGGAAGAATCGAGAGAAAACGGGCGATCTCAAGGCGGAGGAGACCGATGAGAAAGGAGTGGCTGCGGGCTCCCATTCGTGGGGATTGCCGGTGCTTTTGTAGGGAGGATGGCGTGCGATCGTGGGAAAATATTTTGCCAAAAAATATCGTGGGAAAATATCATGGACGTGGTCCATGAGCATGTCTGGTTTTCTGCGTCCCCGGGACCACCTGCAGGCGCGTGGCGGTGTATGAGTTGTACCTACCAAGATTGCCTTGCGTTTGACGCCCACAGCTAATAGCGTTTTCTTCCATTTTTGTATGTTCGAAATTTTAGTACTCCCTCTGTTCACTTTTGTAAGTCCGTTAGGACAGCTGAAATTGCACTATATTAGATGTTGTCTTAAATGTCTAAAAGGTCTTATAAAAGTGAACGGAGGGAGTAAGTTTTTTACGAATACTCCCTTCCCGAATAGTTAAATCCCGAACCACCTGCAGGCGCGTGGTGGTGTATATTACTTGTCGCCGTAAAGTTGTGGCTAGGAGGGAGTATAATTCTCCGGAATAGTTAAATCTCGAACGTTCGGATTTTAAACATCTAAACGTTTTTTATGGCAACTTTAGTTGCTGCGAGGTGGCAATTTTAGTTGTTAACACATGATAACTTTGTTCCAGTTCGATTTTTTGTCCGAAAATTGCCATGTTTTCTCATCATCGCTTTAATTAAAGTTATCATCAAAAGAGTTTGGATTAGCATGCCTAAATTCCGAACATTCGGGACTTATTGAGGTCCTAATTCTCAGTTAGCTGCGCTCTCCCTATAATCATGGAGTTTAACATTGTTCTTGTGTTTGTATATGCTCAACCGCATATAGTTCGGCTCCACGACCCAACTCCCTTGTCCTATTTCACATTCTTTATATGTCACCGGTCAAATATCCATGCGCAGCTACATACTCCCTCCGTTTCTAAATATTTATCTTTCTAGACATTTTAAATATCCATGAGTAATTTACATAAGAGTACATTGCAATAGAAGTGTTTTTCTATTGCTGGAGCAAGTCAAACTTTGTGCAAATAAGATAATATCTCAAAATATACATCAATCAAATCAAATAATCAAAAGATCTTGATACATCTACTTGCTACATAAAACATATTATAATTGCGGTATAATTAATTTCTTGGCAACTAAGACCTAATCTCTGAATGTGAACAGATAATCACCATTCGGGTCTTTATAAGAATAATACACACACAACTCAACCATTTTTCCATTCCTTTGCGCTCAGAAATTTGGACTTTTTGTTGTTCGTTGACGAGGATGCGGATGCGGATGCGGCATGGCCAACGAAGAACCGATGACACAAGAAAGTGCAATATCGGTAGACGCGGTGGCGTAGCTTGGTGTAGACCGATACTAGTACACCTTGTTGGACTCCCAAGAGTTGAATTTGAGTCATTCAATTAAATTCTAAATCCCTTAAGCAAAATAATAATAATTCTAAATCCAGTTCCAATAGATTTTAAATATGACCCAAAAATATTATAATTTCAATATTGTATGTTTGTTGACATGTGAAAATGAAAGTTATTCGTTGTATGGATTTCATTGCTTATTATTTGAGCCCCGTGTCCACATAAAAATTGCTCAGAATCAACTGAAATCTTACCAACATTGCCATGTAACTACAGCTACTTTGAGCCTATTGTCGACAAACCAAACCGTACAAGTACCGTCGTGCAGACTAATATAAAAGACTCGGTATTTAAATTTCAACCAGGTGTTCGCAGTATCCAAAAATCACGGATATATTTTAAAACTTTTGCGTTATTGGTCAGTGAGCTTTGCCGTTCTGATAGCCTATTCAAAATTCCACGGCTAGGAAAAATATCTCATGGCTTCAAAATTCCACAAGGAACAAGGTGCGAAACGGGGTAGTAGTAAATAGGAACAAAATATCTTTCGCCTCAAAGGAGAACGTGGCAAAGACGAATTACACCTCCGTTTTGTCCTTGGTACCACGTGTGCGGCTCGCATTTTTTGCGTCCTGATTTAGACCCACACAGCTGTTTCGGGCCCATGCTCTCCATTTCTTATCACAACCACTCCTCCGTGAGTAGCGTGTGCTTATCGAAACGCAATAGCGTTGATCACTGTATGTTCAACAAGAGCATTTGCACACCACTTGTTACGTACTGTACGACGGCTATTCAGATTTTCTGAAACGCTAGGCACCGGCTCGACTCTTGCGTCATTTTCCCAGGTAATGCAATATTATTACATGATCCCCTGTGATAATAGCAAGCGTAAACGGGCGACTGCCGTCCGCTTCAGAGAAGACGGCGTCGGCAGGAGGAGACAAAGACGCAGTCAAGCTGGCCCTGCCACTTTGGCGGCAAATTGCCATGGAAAAGTTAGCCGGCGTGAGCACGATCGTGACGCGTCGCGGAGCATACCCCCTGGTTCGTTCTGTTGTTGTTATCATCCCCATAAATAAAGCGGGCATGTTTCGAGTGTTTTGGTAGTCAAGTTGTCTTTCGTTTTCTCAGAAAAATGCCGCTGCCTTTCTTGACGCTCATGCTAGCTTAGGCTGGTCATAATGGGATGGAACTTAGGAGGAACATGACATATTTCAATACAACGTTGCTTATGTGACACATATTTAATGACGAGTGAGATGCTTGTGGTAACTTGCTAAGTTACCGAAACATCACACACTTCAAGAAACAATGAGTCTATAAGCTAATAAATGCATCGTTGCATGACACTACCTACATGTTCCTACCCACTGTGGAGGTAGTAACATAGTCTAGATAAATGTGTATGTTACTACCTTATGTTCCTGCCCATTGTGAC
The DNA here is from genome assembly GCA_902687465.1 of Secale cereale. Taxonomy (NCBI): domain Eukaryota; kingdom Viridiplantae; phylum Streptophyta; class Magnoliopsida; order Poales; family Poaceae; genus Secale; species Secale cereale. Next base: position 499,809,523 of record LR738714.1, read on the forward strand.
CAGCCTTACCCTTATTCGGAGGACGTTGCTTGTTGCTACTAGATGCTTAGTGGTTGTCTGCAAATAAAATATACTAGTAGTAGTATAGGAAACTAGAGCGCCTGGAGCTCAGCAGATTTTCAACCCGCTGACGTGACCGTATATCGATCGCTCATGTCTTTTGGATTTTTTTTTCGTTTGCCAGTTTTTCTGTTTGTGGTTGTCGGTTCTGTGGGTAAAATCGGTCCAGGCTGTTCGCCGTGCGTTGTCTTCTGCTCTCCCGAGTTGGCCCGACTATGGCCGGCTCCAACGACTCGCGTACTAGCATGAACGCACCCATGTGACCCTGACTTCCATGCTCGTTTTCATGTTAGTTTTTATTTATTTTTGCTTTACTATTTGGGAAATATACGCTAGTATTTTGTGTGGACATTTTTATTCCAACACATTTAACACCGATTGTCAAGCACATGAAATTTTTTAAAAAGTACACAAATATTTACGTGTTTGAAATTTTTCTTCTTGGAAACACGTGAATTTTCTGGGCAGTAAGAATATATTTTTAAGATTAGTTGAATGATACAACTAGTTGAAACAATTTATTTCCATAAATGAAAAAAATTATTACAGAGAGGAGAATTAATATCATGAACATTTATTAGGCTAAAAAAACAATTCTGTTTAAAATGAGCATTTTTAGAAATATTGGAGAAGTGTTCATGCATTTCAAGAAACATGCTTTGTATGTTCAAAAGTATTGTTTCATTTGAAGATGCGTTCATATTTAAAAATTGTTCAAATAAAGTGCTATTGCACCTCTACAAAATATACTCCCTCCGTTTCTTTTTAGTCTGCATATAATATTTGGTCAAAGTCAAACTTTGTTAACTTTGACTAAGTTTATAGAGAAAAATATCAAGGTTCACGATATGAAATCAATATTGTTAGATGCATCAAGAAATTAATTTTCACACTATATAGCTTTAGTATTGTAGATTTTGATTTTTTTTCTATAAAGTTTGACTTTGATCAAATCTTATATGCAGACTAAAAATAAAACGGAGGGAGTACATGTATTATTTCCTACAAAAAAAATAACATGGAGACAAATAAAAAGGAAAATGGTGAAAAAGGATAACACATTTTTTTTCTAGTTGGGCCCTTTGTACCTATGTTTAGAGCTAAAAGGAGACGTAACTTATGGGTCAACACGAGAATGTTGATATGGGGCAGATTTTTTTTCTCACGTCATACCGCTGCAATTGCATGCGAAAAAGGTAGCGTGCAACTAAGAAGAATACATTCACCTAAAAAAAACTAAAAAGAACACATTCACCTAGTCTTTCAATTTAGTTCTCAAGGGACAGAAAAGGCAACAAAATGTGAATGAAAACTGAAGAAAAGTCAACAAGGATAAACATACAAAGTCAACTATCACAAAAATGGCAACTTCCCTCAGTTGTGCCCGCATTGGTCATCCGTAGCCCATGTCTTCCAACAAAAACCTTAAAACTACCGTAAAAAAACATTTTTAAAAATAAAATCGGGAAGTTCAGACACTCACACTACCGTTCGCAACTGCAAACACTCCTACCCCCCAAATATAAAACATACTTGAAAAGTTGCATCTTTTTTGAAAACATGCTATTGTGCCCCCTCTTAAAAACACGTAGTTGCGAGCCGTTTGAGAACTTGTAGTCGTGACCCTACTTGAAAACTTGTGTTGTCTTCTCACTTAAAAACTTACAGTCGTGGTGCCACTTGAAAATTTGCAGTTGTGACCTCATTTGAAAACTCACAGTATGTGATCTCACTTGAAAATTTGCAGTTGCGACCTCGCTTGGAAACTTCTAGTTGTGATCCTGCTTGAAAACTTGCAATTGTTATCCCATTTGAAAACATGTAGTTGTGATCCAATTTTAAAACTCCCTTGCCACGCTGCTTGAAAACCTGCAATTGTAACCTCATTGAAAACTTGCACTTGCAACCTATTTGAAAAACTTGCAGTTGTGACCCCACTTATAAATTTGCAATTGCCACCTCACTTGATAACTTGCAATTAGGACCCCATTTTAAAAACTTGCAATTGCGAGCCCATTTGAAAACTTCCATTCACAACCCCACTTGATAAGTTGCAAGCTAATATAACAAAATGTTGGCCTGGATGATGAAAAAGCTAGCCATAAAACAGTGTTTGACCTGAATGCACAAAAAAAAAAGATAAGATGTGCTCCATCCACTACAGATCCTCCAGATTTCACACACAAATTGGCTACCCCATTTCAAATCGATATGGACAAAAAATACATTAAAAAGGGCTACCAAAACAAAAACAAGGGTTGCCGAAAAAGCTCCTATCCCAATATGTATGAGGGGTTGTGGAAAAATCCAAGATCGATAAATGGGTTCTAAGCCCCCGCCCCAATTCGCATAGATCCCTGCTTACAAATAACAAATCAAAGTCAAAAAATGCGGGTAATATTTTTTCTTAAATGCAACTACTACCCTCCCACCAATTTGTCGCACATCGCCAGGTGGCTGTGCAACGGTGTTTGATACGATTTTATTAAGAAGTGGTATGTGGGTGTCAGAATTGATGTTCATAATATTTTCTTAAATGCCCAGTCTCCTAAGAGAAAGAGAAACAAAAGTATCGCAATTTTTTTATCATAAAGTAATAAAAAAGAAAAAGAGACATAAAAAATTTAGAACATAAAGCAAAAATGTGGGATAATAAGCAAAAAGAGAACATACTAATTGGCGCATCTGGTGAGAAACGAACTATTGCTCCGTCTGGCGGACAGCGCACATGAAGTTGCCGTACCACCGGCTGGAGGAGGATGACCTCAAGGCATGGCACACCGGCGTGAGCCCGTCTATAGAAGTTTTTATAAAAATGACTAATATACATTTTTCCATAAACTCAAAATTCTGGTTTTCAAACCCGGTTATCCATATCTATGGATTAGTTCTTTTTTTGCGGGGTATATATATGGATTAGTTAAAAATAGCCACACATGGTTTTATTCTGTTAATCTATTTTTCTGGTTTTCGCAAAAATAAATCTGTTTTTCTGGTATATAGAAAATGGAGTACTTGGCCAAACAATCCCCTAGACTGTTTAACAACTGTTGCTTGATTGGAAGTTAGCCAGTCTGTGTCGCATGTCTGGTGGGAGTGCGTTGGTACACGATGCGGAGCAATTTCATCGTAGAGATCACTAGATGCCAACTCTCCTAAAGATATGAATTGGTTGGATAACTGTCCGTTGCAAAGATGGTAAAGTATTTTAGTATTTCAGCTCTTATTAACCTGTTCATATTAATGTCTTTGTACTAAAAAATATTGGCTTAGAAGAAACAAAACAAAAAACATCAATTGTATCCGACATGTACCTTATATCCACCATATTCTAGATTTTGATAAGATTCAATTTGATTTGAGTATGTATAGAGGAAGACAATGAAAAAATTCCTTTTAGTTGGGGTTTTGATCAGATTTGATTTAATTTGGGTGTGGATGGGCGAAGGCAAGTAAAATTTTGGTAAATAATTATTTAGTTGGGTTAATGCAGGACATAGTTTTAATAAAATTTAATTAAGTTAATGCAGGACATAGTTCAACCGATTCTTTATAGTGAAAGGAGAAAATACAGATTTGATTGAATTAGTGCAGGACATGGTCGAATCGATTCAGTTTTGGTGAAAGTGAAAAAATTCAGCATGAGCGGGTGGTGTAAGATAAGAAAAAGGTAAGTGTTTGGGGCCGGAGCGTCGGCCGAAGCGCTCGGCCAGTCGTTTTCCTATTTCACGCGCGGGACACGCTGGCACACGCGTGTTTAGTGGAGCCAAACAATTTTTTTTTCTTTCCTTTTCTCTTCTTCTTCCTTCCGCCTCCGTTTGACCCCATCTCGTCTCCTCCATTGTAGCGCGTGGAGCAGCTCGCCGTCGGGCATAGATATAGGTTGCAGCCCCGCTCGCCTTCCGACCTCCTTTTTCTTCCTTCTCCCTCTCTTCCCTTTTCTTCCTCCTCTCTTCCTCTTTTGTTGCAATGGGCGACAGGCCAAACGCCGGGAGGACCGAGGTGCTCGTGCTACAACCATGGCCACGGGGAGGAGCTGCATCTGGGGTACTGGGAGAGTTGCAAACGGCGTTTTCCCGTGCTACAACTATGGACACAAAAAGCTACATCCAGTAGATAAAAATGCTTCAACCAGACAACAAAATACAGGAAAAGTTACAGCTGTTTGACAAAAAGCTTCAACCCGCAGATGAAAAAGCTTCAACCAACGATTGAGAAATCTTCCTCGACGACGGCCATGGCGTCTCTCTGTGTGTTTTGCTGCAACCGTAGAGTAAAAAGCTGCAACCCGCAATGTAGAAAGCTTCAACCGGCCTTTACAAAAAAGCTTCAATGAACATCCGTCGGAGCTGCAAACACTACTGTAAAATGCTACGACCGACAACGAAGAAAGGTACAACCAGATTTGAAAAAGATTCAACTGGATACGGGGTAGCTGGAGGTCGGCCACCGCGCAGCTGCAAATAGCTGCAAACGGCATCGAGAAAAGCCACAAACCGCTTCTAAAAAAGCTTCAAACAAAGAACATCTAGATAACAATGGCGAACGACGAACAACGATGGAGCTGCGTGGCGGTGTTGCGACGGGCGTGCGGCGAGCTATGACGGCGGCTGGTGGCGATGCTGGAACCCTCACCCGGTGGTGCTGCAACCAAGGGGGTGGGAGAGACGACGAGAGGCAAAGGCATGAGATGCTAGGGACGGCTTTCTTTCGACCACCCCGGTGGAGCTGCATCCGACGAGCTGCGGTGGTGAGTGTGCGGAACGGCGACGAGGAAGACCACCGAAGGGGACTGGAGGTGCGGCGACGAGGCCCCCGAGCGGGAGTTGCAGATCTAATCCGAGGAAGAAGAAGGTTGAGGACGAATCGTTTTTTTTCCTCAGATCCAATGACCAAGGGGCTCATATCCCACGGCTGGGGCACGACCGGCCGGCGGACCGGCACAGATCGTTGCCCTAAGAAAAATGTACCACCTCATTTCTTCGTCCAGAAATATCTGACGCTCAAACGTGGGAGACGAGATAGACAAAAACGAACAAACATACTCCTCCCCGCAAAAAAAAAAAACAAAAAAAACAAAACGCCTAGAGGTCTAAAAAAATGCTCCCGGTGAGGATCGAACTCACGACCTTTCGCTTACGAAGCGAACGCACTACCACTATGCTACGGAAGCCTGGACGATGGTTGCCAAATCGCGTTATTCATATTCTATTATCCAACATCACACCTGAGCGTATTCTAGCCCCAGCACCAGTTTGCCACCGCAGCTTGAGTAGATGAAGAACGCGAATAACGATCTCCTATGGCCCGCGTGTCGTCTATGTAACCCCCTCTTGTTGTGCAGCATCAATAGGCCAAGAAGTCGGTCCATGAAACGAACACGACCCTGCAGTCGCACAGCTACCTGCAGTTGGCCACCATGACGAGATCAACAAACAGAACTTCTCTTGAAGCAAACCGTCAGCGATCAGCGCTGGATGTGACGCATCTTCCACTTATTGCCCCAAAATGCAGTTACCATTTGCATCACACACAAGCACACGACAAAAGTCAACAACAGTTCACCTGGATAAGCTACTGAAATGTCGTCCGAAATAATCGCAGCAAACACCAAATCAAAAAAAGACTCAGGCTGATGAAGTCACAGCTCAGAATTCAAACGAGTTACAGAATAAGCAGATACATTACACACAGGCGCGCACAGAAGCTGCGGCACATGGAGTGAACCGCAACAAATTTAAGACAGAATTAACCAAGAGCCAATGGCTGGGCAGTCATCAGATTAGCGAATGAAAAAGAGTTCTTACACAAGTGGTTAGCAAGAGAAAAGCATCGGAACAGCCAGTAGCATTCTCGGCTTCCTCTCTGCTAATACACTACTAAACAACTTCTCAAACCATGAGTCCACAAGTCTAAGAGGGTCCCCTTGACACACAAACGCACATCTACTTCCGAATTTCATCATCTAACACTGAGGATAGAAGGATAGCAAACTAGTACACTAACCGGGGACCCAACACCCAATCTGCTACCTCATGCTTGGATACACTATTTACTCGTCGTCATCCTCATTGTCCTGCAGACAGAAAAATCAAGAGTGTCACTACGAACAGATAAACATCATTGGCACTCAAAACATAAACCAACAACCAAAATGCTTAATGTATGTACCTCGTCGCTACCCTCATCTTCGACCTCAGATTTGGTGCCCTCAACCTCCTCATCATCCTGAGTCTTGGCCTTCTTGGAGCTTGCACTCTCCTGAAGGATCTCGATATGTCAAATTTGCACTAAAACATTGTAACCTTCACAACTGAATGAACATGCACTATGGTCCCAAGATTACCTTGTTATCAAAGGTGGCTTTGGATTTCTCATAGTCCTGCTTCTTCTGTCCAGCCTTCTCCACATAAGGTGCTTTGTCCTACCAAATTAAACAGGTCAATAAACCAAATATACAGTGCATTAATCGTGCCACCCAGTAACAAATATGTTGTCTGACGGATCAAATAAATATGCAGATTCCATTCAACTATTCAGTTGCAACTGAGCCAATTCACATAAATATACATTGAAGAACAAAATCTAAAATTATGTGCAGCTTAGGCATGTTAAAAATGTAACAGATAAGTAAACTAGGAAAGATCTATGCAGGGTCTAGTTTGAGCATTGCAAGATGCACTCACCTCATCAGACATAGCTCTCCACTTCTCGCCTGCCGCCTTGCTCACCTAATCACTCAGCAGGGCACAAGCAGTTTGAGATGTCTAGTCAATCGAAAATAAAAGTGAAAAGGAAACAGTGCAAGGTGGCTCACGTTGGCGACACTCTTGTTGTTGGGGTTCTCCGCGTTGTACTGCTGCCTGAACTCAGACCTGCGAAACAGACACGAGATAGACTAAGAAACCCGGACGAAACCACCAAAGCTGAAAAAGAAGTAGAACAGATCTGGAGATCTGGGAGATGAAATGGCAGGTCTAGGAGCAGAGCGAGGGCTCACATGAAGACGAAGAAGGCGGACGGTGGGCGCTTGGGCTTGCCAGCGACGGCGGCGGCCTTCTTCCTCTTGCTGGCGCCGCCGGCGGCCTTGAGCCTGCAGGAAACAACCAGTCACACAACCTACATAGATGTGAAACAACAAGCCACGGCGGGGACCCCTGCACCCTTCCTCGCAGAGTTTGACAAGAAGCGGAGATCTTACCTGCCCTCGCCCTTCTTGGAGGCGTCGGCCTTGCCCTTCATGGTGGAGGCCGGCGCGGGTACGGAGCTAGGGTTTTGCGGGGGGACAGAAGGGAGGCGGGGGCTTGGTTTGGGAGCGTGGGGGAGGCGGAAAGGGCTGGGGCTGCTGGGTTTGTTGGCTTTGTGGTGTGGTGTGCAGTGTGAGCCGTTGTGCGGTGCGGGGCCGCGTGTGCGTGCGTGAAACGGGGGGAAAGGGGACAGCGATGGGCTTGGTGGGTGCAGACGCTGCGACGCGTGGGCGCTGTGCTTTACGTTTCTTGATGATTGAGGGTACGCGTGGGCGCGGCACGATTTGCATTGCGCAGAACAGGGTAAATATGCGAGAGGAAAAGTCCATTTTAAACCCAAAGTGCCCTTCCAAGCTGGAGTTCATATGAGCTCGACTGAACAGGAAAATCAGAAAGAAAAAATATGATATATTTTTTTTGCGACAACATTTGCCAAATGTTTTCAGTGCTTATAATTTCTCATCAAAAAAGACATTCGTGAAGGTCGTGGCAAAAGAAAAATCAGCACTCTAGAAATAGATTTTTCGGAGCATCAATATTATTTTTTCTACCACCACTTACACAAATGTCATTTTACGATGAAATTTTGCAAGCATTCAAATCATTTTTCACAAAAAAAATTAGTTTTTTTAATTTTGTTTTTACGTTTTTCTTTGATTTTACTGTTCACTCCAACTCATATGAGCTCGAGCTCACTTTATCCACTTCCATTTTAAACCTTTAATTTATAGAGTTCGGGGCCTGTTATGATGTTCTCCTAGCTCCATAGATTCAACTTCTCAATCTAGCTTCTCACTTCACGCAGCTATTCCCGTCCCGTTCACCAGCAAAATCGGCTCTCGATCCACACTGTAGGCTCGCAACCACTTAACCTGCTTATGGCCTGATCAAGAGCTAAATAAAATATAGGCAACGGGCCCACTTCAGAGGTAGTACCATGGACGTACGCGATGACTCCACATCCTATCATCTAACGGTTGTACCATCGTCTTCCACCTCCATTTTCAAGTTGTCGGGTTTTCACATCTCATAACAGAGGAATGGGACGACGACGACATGTCTAGCAAGCACCTGGAGGTGGAGGAAGAAGTGCGGAGTTGGTGGCGGAGGGCAAGCATGGCCATGACGCGCGCGAGGCGGAGGATGAGAGGAGGTGGCGGCGCGAGGCGAGGCAGAGGAGGACACGCATGGCCATGGCGGTGTGAGGCGAGGATGTGGAAGTGCGAGGGCGAGGCAGATGAGAGTGTCCATGGCGTCGCGAGACGGAGTAGGACGCGGAGGCGAGACGGGGAAGGGCACGGTGAAGGCACAGAGCCAGTCGTGGTGTGTGTCGTGTCGCCCGATACAAGAGCGAGCTATTACGCGCTAAATATTTTTGACTTTGCGGTGGCATTCCTACGTAATTATGCCAAACTCCTGATTCCACCATTTGGTGAAGCTCGGCTTTAGCAGCATCCCCACTAGAGGCTCGGTCTGCTTCGTGAAGTTCACTCCATGGAGCTCAGGCGTTCGGCTCGACTCTGTGCATGGAGTTGGTGGAGTGTGCGGCTGGATGACTTCGGAATAGGTCTTTAGCTAAATCACACCCCCATCTTTGAATCCCGGTTGTTGGCACCCCAAACTTATTAATCTCGGTCTAAATTGAACCCCAAAGCTGTTTGGGGGACCGGGAAAGCGACGATCCTACGATTACATCTCTCATGTCCACTGGCGGAGCTTCACAGCAATGTCGGGGGGGGGGGGG
>LR738714.1:499823591-499862140 GCA_902687465.1 Secale cereale
GGGGGGCGCCTGGGCCCCCCAGGCCTCCGCTGATGCCCCCCTTTGGCATATATTTATATCGTGTCCCGAAACCCTCGAGACGGGAACTCTTTTTCGCGATCTCATCTCTGTTCCGCCGCCGCCGCGCTTCCAAGATCGGGAGCACCAGGAGAATTCCTCCCGACACCCTACCGGAGGGGAGGATCACCACCGGGAGCCTCTCCACCACCATGGACGCCTCCCGGATGAGTTGTGAGTAGTCTCCCTTGGACCATGGGTCCATGACCAGTAGCTATGTGATGTTCTCCTCCCGTTCTTGTGATTCACTAATTAGTCCTCGTGAGATGCCCTACATGATAGAGGCACATATGTAATCCTTATGTTGTTGCTATGATGAGTTTGCTGGGATCCGATGGATTGTGAGATTATGTTTAGATTGTGTTTGAGTAATATATTTGATTCACCTCTTTTATATTTATGTTCGTAAGTAATTCTTGCATGTTCTCCGTTGTTATTTATTGCTTTGGCCAAGTAGTAGGTAGTGACTCCAAGAGGGAACGTTATGCTCGATTGTGGGTTCATGCCCCTCGATGACTAGCTTGAGTGACAGAAACATGAGTCTAGGGGATGTGCTGTTGCCACAAGGGGGAAAACAACGGTGCTTGTGCCCGCGGGTGCAAGGACTGTTTACTTTACGCAAAGTTCTTTTAATGCAGTTGTCTGTTGCTTTGAGTTTACACTATGGGTGAGACTCGCAACTTAATACCAGCGAGATGTTCTGGATAGATATCTCAAGGTGGATGATTAGTAGTAGATGCAGATGGATTTCGGTCTACTTGCCTTGGCGTACCACCCATGCTTTGAACCTCTACCTTTCTTGCAACATAGTCAGCATTGGTTTGCGCACATGGTCCTGTCAATTGCCCAGCTGTAATTCGTTTACCTCACATAGCTGTTTTATCGTCTTTTGGGAGAGAGACATCACTAGTGAACATCATGGGACCCCGGTCCATATTACCATCATTGATCACATCCGCTATTTACTTTCCGCTTTTTACTTACTATTGCAATTATACCTATCACTATTATCACTTGCGTTTGATCCTTTGTAAACGACAAGGCCGGAGGGATTGACAACCTCTCTGTACTCGTTGGGAGCAAAGTTATTTGTATATGTGTGCAGGTCCATGTTAATTGCTAATATCTGGCGCCGTTAGCAGTTGACACCTTCTTGTTGAAACTGGGAGTCTCAGGGAAATCGATCCTTGGTATCTTTGCCAAGGGAAAACTTCCGCTAAACTGTATCTCAAACCTTCCACTTGGGGTAACCAACGAGGGGCGAGAAGCCATCAAGCAAAGTTTTCTGGCGCCGTTGCCGGGGACTCCACTCTTCAGGATAGGTGAGTTGCACGCTATCTTTTACCTTTGCTTTTTAGTCTTGTTAGTTTACCTTTCAGTTTTTTTTTTGCTTTAGTGTCTTTTATCGAAAATCACAAAAATAGTTATCTCATTCTTTAGTTGTCATTATGTCGGGTCCTTTTGTCTTTGACGAGGCAGAAGTTCTCACCTTTAAACAAAGAGGTGGGGAAAGTTTGAAAGATGCTTGGTATAGAATTAATGATTCTCAAAAAAGAGCCACCAAGAAGCAACCTACTACTATCCTGCTTAGAAATTTTTATGTTGGAATTACTTCTTGGAATAGGTTTATTCTAGATACTGCTATCAATGAGAATTTCCTAGAGGCCCCAGTTTGGGAGTCTCTTAGTATTATTGAAAATCTTGTTGGGAATCCCCCTGTTGTTAGCATTCAAGAGGACATCACCCTAGCTCACATTATGAAAAAACTTGAAAAGATAGAGCTAGAGATGCCAAACATTAATAAGATAAATGAGTTGGATCGTAAGATCCAAGGGAATTTGAATAGGCTTGATAGCTCCATGCATAAAATTTTCAAAACTTTGGAGACCATAAAATCCCATGACTTGGACTCTTCTAGGATAGACAAAATTGAGGAAATCTTTGATACTCTAGGAACTACTTTCTCCTCAATCAAAACCAAAAAGGTAGAAACTCCGGCAAAGAAGGAGCCTAAGTTCGTTCACGTTCCAAAGGCTCCCCATTCTAAAAGTAATCCATCTATTGCCAAAGGGGTTGAAACTGTAAAGACTTTGGAAGAAACACCTCTCTTTGATGAATTTATAAATGAATCTTCCCTTGACTTTTATCCTTTTGGTCTTCTCCCTAGAAGTATCTCTATGAGGCCCTTATTTGAAAGTCCTCTTAAGACTAGTTGTATTATTGAAGAGCTTTTTGATGATCTTGATGATGGTTCAATTGATACAACTTGATCTCTTTGCATTATGCCTAGCTTAAAGGCATAAAAGAAAGCGCTTTTGGGAGGTAGCCCAATGAATAAATTTTATTTTGCTTTTGTTGTGTCTTGATGTTGTTACTACAGTAGCATCATCATTGTATCTTTGCTTTTCAACTTTGTGCCAAGTGTAGCCTCTGATTGCAAGAAAGTTCAAAAGTTGTGACGTGCTGTCCAGGAAACAGATTCTGTCCTTGGATAGAAAAATTCGTATAATATCACCAGATCATCTTTTTGGTCTGAATTTTTTCGACAGCATGCTCTATATAATTGTCTTTCGTGCGTCTGTTCTGAGTTTTTTGATTAGAGTTGCAGAAGTGCCCCGAAAAAATCATTTACTACCTGATGTTCTGTTTTTCACAGATTCTGTCCCGTTTTGCCTTTTCTTCATTTTGCAAACCTAGAGCTTGCTTTTTCTTTTCAAAAACCTTTTGGCAATCTTGAGAAACAGTAGACCTTCAAGAATATCCTTATTTCCAGCAAGGAACAATTATTTTATTATGGTACTAACCTCGCTAATCAGATTATGATGAGTTATGTATGAAGGGAGTTTTCAAGTGTGCGAGGGAAGATGATAAAAAGATTCAGGAGTGTCAAACGCTCAAGCTTGGGGATGCCCCCATGCACCCCCAAGAAATATTCAAGGAGACTCAAGCGTCTAAGCTTGGGGATGCCCCCGTGCATCCCCTTCTCCATCAACATTATCAGTTCGTCTTTCGTTCCACTATATTTTTATCACTTCATGTGTTATGTGCTATGCTTGGAGCGTCTTGCTTTTAGTTTTCCTTTTTAGTTTTCTTTAGCTTTTCATAACGAGTCGGAACTCAGCTTTCTTTATGTGGGAGAGAAACACGCTCCACTTCTACCTAGAACATAACATAGAATTATCATGTCTATCTTTGTTGTGTGTGTTCTTTGTCTTTCAATAGCTACTATCATGTTTAGCTTTTAGTTTTCATGCTTATCTTTTTAAAGAGCTTTTGTTTAGTTGGTTGCTTGAACTCTCTTTAGTTATCATGCTTATCTTATTAAGAGAGTTTGCTTCTGTTGCATTGGTTGATATGTCTATGATAAAAATGCTACGTGCATAATGGTGCTTAGTAGTTCATGTTTTCTTATGGTTAGTCTCAAATAGCTGGGGGGTTCCCAATGTGTTCTTGGAGTACCAACATGATTTGTTTGCCTATGATGTGGTATGGTTTAGTAATATCTTCCTTCAAGAATTTACTTTGATTGACTTGGCGTATGCTCACGCATATTTAAGACTGTAAAGAAAGTCTGTCAAGCCTTGATGATCTTTTGTTTCTGAGTAGCGATATAACTTCCATGCCTGATTCAATGTTGCTTTGTCGCTATGCATGATTATGACCGTCATTGCTCTCTTAGTTGGTCGCTCCCAGTCTTTTGCTAACCTTCGCCTGTACTAAGCGGACTGACTGCTTGTGCATCCAAATCCTTTATACCAGTTATGCCATATGAGTCCACCATACTTTCCTACATGGTATTTACCTGCCATTCCTAACGGAGACTTTCATGTACCATCTCGAAATTATTCAAAAAAAAGCATTCCTATTTTGTGCCTCTGTTTTAAGTTCATGAGGAAGTAGTAGTTAATTCATGATCTTTTTAAGTTGGACAAGCTTCACCCCGGGATTGCATGTATAATGTGCAAACCCATAATACGAGAAGGAACTGGCATTGAGTGCGCCCGACTCAAAAATAATATAACAAACAAACCCTCCTTCACGCTTTGTTCATGAGAAATCAGAAAACTTTGGTAGTGATAAACAAAGGAGATTAAGAGGATGTGATCGTCCTCATTCGGGAGCCGTTCCTCGAAACTTGTCCATCTCAATAAGTGATTGAGTTGTCTGCTAGCATTCGTTGACGAAACATGCATAATCTAAAAAAAAATATTATTACTTCTGTTTTTAAAACCAAGAGCTCTGGTACATGCTTTGTCTTTGTTTCCGACTACGGGTTTTCAACCTTGCCAACAAAGCCACGGTTCGAGAGTCTCCACCTTCTTTTAAAGCACCAACTACTGAGAGCATGATTGTCATTCTGAGTGTAATGTGCATTGTCCCAAAGTAGCATTGTCTTTTGCGTGATTGTGATATCGTTTATTTTGAAATCATTGTATCTAGCCATCACTTAAACCTTGGAGGTGCCCCTACATTTATGTTTTGCTTCACTAAAGGGGGCAAGCGAGATATCACTTTATCATATTTGCACACCATGCTCATTACAAATCTATTTGATGTTTCAGTATCATATTGTAAAACTTTCAGTTCTTTGTGATTTTCTCATGAGGCAACTTAATTACTACAGATTCATTGTCTCAGTAAGCTTTTGTCATGTGACTATAAAAAAGTCCTATATGGTTAATAGCATGTCACCACAAAAATTATTCTTGTTATCATTTACCTACTCGAGGACGAGCAGGAATTAAGCTTGGGGATGTTGATACGTCCAAAACGTATCTATAATTTCTGCTTGCTCCATGCCTCTTTTGATCATATTTGGACTAACCTATTAACTCAGTGCACTCCAGTGCCAGTTTCTGTTTTCGTCTGTTTTTGTATTTCAGGTTTTCCCATTACGTAAACTGCCAGAAAAATCCCGGAAAAATTATATAAAAATCAGTGTTCCAGAAGCTTCCCGGCACCCGAAGTACAGCCGGAGGGGGGCCACCAGGGCTCCAGGCGCCCTGGTGGCGCGGCCCCCCTCCTGGCCGCGCCGGGGGGCGCCTGGGCCCCCCAGGCCTCCGCTGATGCCCTCCTTTGGCATATATTTATATCGTGTCCCGAAACCCTCGAGACGGGAACTCTTTTTCACGATCTCATCTCTGTTCCGCCGCCGCCGCGCTTCCAAGATCGGGAGCACCAGGAGAACTCTTCCCGACACCCTGCCGGAGGGGAGGATCACCACCGGGAGCCTCTCCACCATCATGGACGCCTCCCGGATGAGTTGTGAGTAGTCTCCCTTGGACCATGGGTCCATGACCAGTAGCTATGTGATGTTCTCCTCCCGTTCTTGTGCTTCACTAATTAGTCCTCGTGAGCTGCCCTACATGATCGAGGCACATATGTAATCCTTATGCTGTTGCTATGATGAATTTGCTGGGATCCGATGGATTGTGAGATTATGTTCAGATTGTGTTTGAGTAATATATTTGATTCACCTCTTTTATATTTATGTTCGTAAGTAATTCTTGCATGTTCTCCGTTGTTATTTATTGCTTTGGCCAAGTAGTAGGTAGTGACTCCAAGAGGGAACGTTATGCTCGATTGTGGGTTCATGCCCCTCGATGACTAGCTTGAGTGACAGAAACATGAGTCTAGGGGATGTGCTGTTGCCACAAGGGGGAAAACAACGGTGCTTGTGCCCGCGGGTGCAAGGACTGTTTACTTTACGCAAAGTTCTTTTAATGCAGTTGTCTGTTGCTTTGAGTTTACACTATAGATGGGACTCGCAACTTAATACCAGCGAGATGTTCTGGATAGATATCTCAAGGTGGATGATTAGTAGTAGATGCAGATGGATTTCGGTCTACTTGCCTTGGCGTAGCGCCCATGCTTTGAACCTCTACCTTTCTTGCAACATAGTCAGCATTGGTTTGCGCACATGGTCCTGTCAATTGCCCAGCTGTAATTCGTTTACTTCACATAGCTGTTTTATCGTCTTTTGGGAGAGAGACATCACTAGTGAACATCATGGGACCCCGGTCCATATTACCATCATTGATCACATCCGCTATTTACTTTCCGCTTTTTACTTACTATTGCAATTATACCTATCACTATTATCACTTGCATTTGATCCTTTGTAAACGACAAGGCCGGAGGGATTGACAACCTCTCTGTACTCGTTGGGAGCAAAGTTATTTGTATCTGTGTGCAGGTCCACGTTGATTGCTAATATCTGGCGTCGTTAGCAGTTGACACCTTCTTGTTGAAACTGGGAGTCTCAGGGAAATCGATCCTTGGTATCTTTGCCAAGGGAAAACTTCCGCTACACTGCATCTCAAACCTTCCACTTGGGGTAACCAACGAGGGGCGAGAAGCCATCAATCCCCTACAATTGTGGGTCATCAAGACTCTTTTCTTGCACCATTGCCGAGGAGTGAAGCGCTTGTGGTGAGTGGAATTTGGTAAGGAAAAAATTATATTATGTGCTGAAATTTACTATCACTTGTTACTATGGAAACAATCCTTTGAGGGGTTTGTTTGGGGTATCTTCACCTTTACCGGAAGCACAAAGAGTTGTTCAGAGTATGATAGAAAAACTGCTAGCTAATCCTTATGTAAGAGATGGAACACTACATATGCACCTAATCTATGTGGATGAAGTTTGTAGATAATCTAAGCTTGCAGGTTTACCCAGAGATGAAGCTAAGAATAAGGTCTTCCCTTTATCTTTGAAGGGAAAGGCATTTACATGGTATAGGCTATGTGATGATATTGGATATTGGGATTGAAATCGGTTGAAATTGGAATTTCATAAAAAAATCCTATGCATCTAGTTCATCGTGATCGGAATTATATATATAATTTTTGGCCTCATGAAGGAGAAAGTATCGCTCAAGCCTGGGGGAGGCTTAAATACATGATGTATACATGCCCCAATCATGAGCTCTCAAAAGAAATTATCTTACAGAATTTTTATGCTGGTGCTACTTGCGATCCGCGTTGGTAAATTCCCCGAAGAGGAGGGGGTAATGCAACACATCAACTGTAAGTATTTCCATCAGTTATTAAACCAAGGTTAGCAATCCAGTAGGAGAACCAAACAACATTATGTAAACAACACCTACACACAAACAGCAAAACCTCGCAACCCAACGTGTTAGAGGGGTTGTCAATCCCTCCAAGGTAAGATAAATAGATAGATTGATAGATACAAATAAAATAAAGGCAAATAAAGTGCAACAAAGAGTTTTTGGATTTTTGGCAAAACATATCTAAAAATATATGATAGGAAAATAGACCCCGGGGCCGTAGATTTCACTAGTGGTTTCTCTCGTGAAAATATCATACGGTGGGTAAACAAAATACCGTTGGGCAATTGATAGAAGAGCAAATAATTATGACGATATACAAGACATTGATCATGTATATAGGCATCACGTCCAAGATTAGTAGACCGACTCCTGTCTGCATCCACCACTATTACTCCACACATCGACCGATATCCAGCATGCATCTAGTGTATTAAGTTCATGGAGAAACAGAGTAATGCTTTAAGAACGATTACATGGTGTAGACAAGATCTATTCATGTAGGAATAGACACCATCTTGTTATCCTTTATCGCAATGATACATGCATGTCATGTCTCCTTCTTTCACTGAGATTGAGCACCGCAAGATTGAACCCATTACAAAGCACCTCTTCCCATTGCAAGATAAATCAATCAAGTTGGCCAAAAAACGAAATATCAAAGAAGAAATACTAGGCTATAATAATCATATATGGATAGATCTGATCACAAAATCATAATTCATCGGATCCCAACAAACACACCGCAAAAAAGAGTTACATCAAATAGATCTCCAATAACATCGAGGAGAACATTGTATTAAAGATCAAAAAGAGAGAAGAAGTCATCTAGCTACTAATTATGGACCCATAGGTGATAACCCACGAGTATAGGGGATCGCAATAGTTTTCGAGGGTAGAGTATTCAACCCAAATTTATAGATTCGACGCAAGGGGAGCCAAAGAATATTTGTAAGTATTAGTAGTTGAGTTGTCAATTCAACCACACCTAGAAATTAAATATCTACAACAAAGTGATTAATAGCACATTAGTATGATAGTTCTGATAGGAGTAGTGACAATAGTTTTGTAGCAATTGTAACAGTAGCAGCAACAGTAGTAACTTAGCAAAATCAATATGTGGAAAAACTCGTAGGCACTGTGTTGGTTATATCATTGGATAATATTCATCATATAACAGTTACAACCTAGGGCGACACAGAACTAGCTCCCGTTCATCGATATAATGTAGGCATGTATTCCGTAAATAGTCATACGTGCTTGTGGAAAAGAACTTGCATGACATCTTTTGTCCTACCCTCCCGTGGCAGCGGGGTCCATAAGGAAACTAAGGGATATTAAGGCCTCCTTTTAATAGAGAACCGGATCAAAGCATTAACACATTGTGAATACATGAACTTATCATACTACGGTAATCACCAGAAATAATCCCAATTATTGTCACCTTGGGGTATGCGGATCCTAACACGTAGTAGATGCATATGACTTGCAAGATCGGATCAAGAAAATAGATATAATGGTGACAAAATAAACGATTCAAATCTGAATTCATGGCACTCGGTCCCTAGTGACAAGCACTAAGCATAGCAAAATCATAGCAACATCAATCTCAGAACATAGTGGATACTAGGTATAAAGCCCTAACAAAACTAACTCAATTACATAGACCAGCGAGCCTACGAAGGAATTACTCACTCTTGGTGGTGAGCATTGATAACCCACAAGTATAGGGGATTGCAACAGTTTTCGAGGGTAGAGTATTCAACCCAAATTTATTGATTCGACACAAGGGGAGCCAAAGAATATTCTCAAGTATTAGCATTTGAGTTGTCAATTAAACCATACCTGAAAGACTTAATATCTGTAGCAAAGTAATATGGAAGTAACGGTAACGGTGGAAAAAGTAACAGTAGCAGTTTTTGCAGTAATTGTAACAGTGGCAACGGAAAAGTAACTAAGCAAAGATCAATATGTGAAAAGCTCATAGGCAATGCATCAGTGATGGATAATTATGTTGGATGCGATTCCTCATGTAACAGTTATAACATAGGGTGACACAGAACTAGCTCCAGTTCATCAATGTAATGTAGGCATGTATTCCGAATATAGTCATACGTGCTCATGGAAAAGAACTTGCATGACATCTTTTGTCCTACCCTCCCGTGGAAGCGGGGTCCATAAGGAAACTAAGGGATATTAAGGCCTCCTTTTAATAGAGTACCAGACCAAAGCATTAACACTTAGTGAATACATGAACTCCTCAAACTACGGTCATCACTGGGAGTGGTCCCGACTATTGTCACTTCGGGGTTGCCGGATCATAACACATAGTAGGTGCTATTGACTTGCAAGATAGGATCAGGAACTCACATATATTCATGAAAACATAATAGCTTCAGATCTGAAATCATGGCACTCGGGCCCTAGTGACAAGCATTAAGCATAGCAAAGTCATAGCAACATCAATCTTAGAACATAATGGATACTAGGTATCAAACCCTAACAAAACTAACTCGATTACATGGTAAATCTCATCCAACCCACCACCGTCTAGCAAGCCTACGATGGAATTACTCACACACGGCGGTGAGCATCATGAAATTGGTGATGGAGGACGGTTAATGAAGACTATGGCGACAGATTCCCCTCTCCGGAGCCCCGAACGGACTCCAGGTCAGCCCTCTCGAAAGAGATTAGGGCTTGGCGGCGGCTCCGTATCATAAAATGGGATGAATCCTTCTCTCTGATTTTTTTCTCCCCGAACATGAATATATGGAGTTGGAGTTGAGGTCGGTGGAGCTCCAGGGGGCCCACGAGGCAGGGGGCGCGCCCCCACCCTCATGGACAGGGTGTGGGCCCCCTGGTGTTGATTCTTCCGCCAGTATTTTTCATAAATTCCAAAAATATTCTCCGTGAAGTTTTAGGTCATTCCGAGAACTTTTATTTCTGCACAAAAATAACACCATGGCAATTCTGCTGAAAACAGCGTCAGTCCGGGTTAGTTCCATTCAAATCATGCACGTTAGAGTCCAAAACAAGGGCAAATTTGTTTGGAAAAGTAGATACTTTGGAGACGTATCAACTCCCCCAAGCTTAAACCTTTGCTTGTCCTCAAGAAATTCAGTTGACAAACTGAAAGTGATAAAGAAAAACTTTTACAAACTCTGTTTGCTCTTGTTATTGCAAATAGGTAAAGCCAACATTCAAGTTTTCAGCAAAGATTATGAACTAACCATATTCACAATAACATTTAGGTCTCATGTTTACTCATATCAATGGCATAATAAACTAGCGAGCAATAATAATAAATCTCGAATGACAACACTTCCTCAAAACAATCATAATATGATATAACAAGATGGTATCTCGCTAGCCCTTTCTGAGACCGCAAAACATAAATGCAGAGCACCCTTGAAGATCAAGAACTGACTAGACATTGTAATTCATGGTAAAAGAGATCCAATCACATTCATACTCAATGTAAATTAATAGCAATGCATGCAAATGACATGGGTTCTCTCCAACTAGTGATTTTTTTAATAAGAGGATGATGACTCAACATAAAAGTAAATAGATAGGCCCTTCGCAGAGGGAAGCGGAGATTTGCAGAGGTGCCTGATGACCCACAAGTGTAGGGGATCTATCGTAGTCTTTTCGATAATTAAGAGTGTCGAATCCAACGAGGAGCAGAAGGAAATGATAGGCAGTTTTCAGTAAGGTATTTTCTGCAAGCACTGAAATTATCGGTAACAGATAGTTTTGTGATAAGATAACTGGTAACAAGTAATAAATAGTAAAAGTAAATAAGGTGCAGCAAGATGGCCCAATCATTTTTGTAGCAAAGGACAAGCCTGGACAAACTCTTATATGAAGGAAAGCACTCCCGAGGACACATGGGAATTATTGTCAAGCTAGTTTTCATCACGCTCATATGATTCGCGTCATTACTTTGATAATTTGGTATGTGGGTGGATCGGTGCTTGGGTGCTGCCCTTACTTGGACAAGAATCCCACTTATGATTAACCTCTATTGCAAGCATCCGCAAGTACAAAATAAGTATTAAGGTAAACCTAATCATAGCATGAAACATATGGATCCAAATCAGCCCCTTGCGAAGCAACGCATAAACTAGGGTTTAAGCTTCTGTCACTCTAGCAACCCATCATCTACTTATTACTTCCCAATGCCTTCCTCTAGGCCCAAACAATGGCGAAGTGTCATGTAGTCGACGTTCACATGACACCACTAGAGGAAAGACAACATACATCTCATCAAAATATCGAACGAATACCAAATTCACATGACTACTTATAGCAAGACTTCTCCCATGTCCTTAGGAACAAACGTAACTACTCACAAAGCATATTCATGTTCATAATCCGAGGGGTATTAATATGCATAATGGATCTAAACATATGATCTTCCACCAAATAAACCAACTAGCATCAACTACAAGGAGTAATCAACACTACTAGCAACCTACATGTACCAATCTGAGGTTTTGATACAAAGATTGGATACAAGAGATGGACTAGGGTTTGAGAGGAGATGGTGCTGGTGAAGATGTTGATGAAGATAACCCTCCCCAAGATGGGAGAGTTGTTTGTGATGACGCCGGTGACGATTTCCCCCTCCCGGAGGGAAGTATCCCCGGCAGAACAGCTTCGCCGGAGCCCTAGATTGGTTCCGCCAAGGTTCCGCCTTGAGACGACGGCTCTTTGTCCCGAAAGCCTCCTTATGTTTTTTTCCAGGTCAAAACACCTCATATAGCAGAAGATGGGCATCGGGGGGCTGCCAGGTGGCCCATGAGGTAGGGGCGTGCCCAGGGGGCGCGCCCCCACCCTCGTGGACGGTGGGTGGCCCCCCTACTGTAATTCTTTCGCCAAATATTTTTTATATTTTTTGAAATGGAGTTTCGTGGAGTTTCAGGGCTTTTTGAGTTGTGCAGAATAGGTCTCCAATGTTTGCTCCTTTTCCAGCCCAGAATTCCAGTTGTCGGCATTCTCCCTCTTCATGTAAACCTTGTAAAATAGAGAAAAGGCATAAGTATTGTGACGTAATGTGTAATAATAGCCCATAGTTCAATAAATATCAACATAAAAGCATGATGCAAATGGACGTATCAACTCCTCCAAGCTTAGACCTCGCTTGTCCTCAAGTGGAAGCCGATATCAAAAAATATGTCCACAAGTTTAGAGATAGAGGTGTCGATAAAATAAAATATGGACATGAGGGCATCATGATCATTCTTATAATAGCAATATATATATATATATATATATATATATATATATATATATATATATATATATATATTGTCATATGATTTCTTATGATATAGTAAGAATCCATTCACAATATCAAGTATGAATTAGAAACTTCATTGAAAACTAACAAACTATGACCTCGGTCATTGAAGCAATTGCAATTTATCGTAACATCATAAAGAGTCAATATAAGAGCTTTTTAACAAGTCCACATACTCAACTATCATTTAGTCTTTCACAATTGCTAACACTAACGCAATACTTATGGGTATGGAGTTTTAATCGGACACAGAGAAAGATAGGGGTTTATAGTGTTGCCTCCCAACCTTTTACCTCGAGGGTAATGTCAACAATAATAGATCATGACAACTTACATCCAAGTGGGTATATATGTCAGGATCTTTCCAACACAAGGTGCTTGCCAAAGGATAAAATGTACAAAGGAAAGGTGAAGATCACCACGACTCTTATAAGGTAAGAATAATAGATAGGCCCTTCACAGAGGGAAGCAGAGGTTTTCATGCACTTTTATGGTTGATGTACAAAATCTTAGTGCAAAAGAACGTCACTTTATATTGCCACTTGTGATATGGACCTTTATTATGCAGTTCGTCGCTTTTATTGCTTCCATATCACAAGATCGTATAAAGTTTATTTTCTCCACACTAATAGATCATACATATTTTAGAGAGTTGCAACAATGACAATTTACTTGAAAGATCTTACTCAATCCATAGGTAGGTATGGTGGGCTCTCATGGCAAAACTGGGTTTAAGGATGTATCGAAGCACAAGTAGTATCTCTACTTGGTGCAAGAAGTTTTGGCTAGCATGATGGGGAAAGGAAAGCTCAACATGTTGGATGATCCATGACAATATACTTTATTTCGGATATAAGAAGACATGACCCATTACGTTGTCTTCCTTGCCCAACATCAACTCTTTAGCATGTCATATTTTAATGAGTGCTCACAATCATAAAAGATGTCCAAGATAGTATATTTGTATGTGAAAACCTATCTTTCCTTATTACTTCCTATTAATTGCAACGATGACCAAAACTATGTTTGCCAACTCTCAATAAATTTTATTCATCATACTCTTTTTATGTGAAGTCATTATTTTCCATAAGATCAATACGATCTCTTTGATACTTTTTATATTTTATTTTTTCCTCTCGTGATCATAGTGAGATAATCAAGCCCTTGACTCAAAACTAATCTTTATTATATATAGCTCACGGACTTGATTACAGAGATAAGGATCATAAAGCAAAGCTCACAACTAGATCATACTAACTTTATTCTACTTGATCAAGATATTACCAAAAGGATCGAACTAAGAAAAATGGTAAAGATAGAGTGTGATGGTGATACGATACGGGGCACCTCCCCCAAGCTTGGCAGTTGCCAAGGGGAGTGCCCATACCCATGTGATTATGTCTCCGTCTTTGAAGGTGGTGATGATGGAGTAGGTAGCAGTGATGACGGAGTATCGTACATCGAGCGTAGGAGATCCTCCAGCTTGCGGATAATACCCTTGAGTGCGGCGATATGCTCCTTCAGCAAAATATTTTCACTTGTGAGATACTTGTTTTGTATTTGAGCTAATTCAATCATCTTGAAAGCTTCAATCTCAGTTGAAGTAAAAATGTTTGGAAGGGGTTGAAGGATGTCTTCTTCTTCTGCTGCCGGAGCCTGATCTTCCGTAGACTTCTTGATCCTATTCTCCTTGTTGATCTCCCCAGGTTCTTCTCTCTTCAGCTCTATCTTCATTAACCAAGCATGGTTGCCCCTAACCTTGTCAACTCTGGCAGAAAATAGCTCGAAACAAAAGCAGAGGATTTTCGCGTGGTGTGGTGGTCAAAACCTTTGGGAGATTATATAATGAATTTTTACTGACCAAAAGAAGTAACGTGCAAGAAAACGGAGTCCGGGAGGCACACGAGGTGCCCACGAGGTAGGGGGGCATGCCCAGGGGGGTAAGGCGCGCCCTCCACCCTCGTGGACGCCTCGTGTCCTTCCCGGGCTGCTTCTTATTTTTCTATTTTTCTAAATATTCCAAAACGGAGAAAAAATGCCATTAGAACTATTTTGGAGTCGGTTTACGTACCGTACCACATACCTCTTCCTTTTCGGAGTCTGAATTATTCTGGAAAGTGTCCCTTATGTATTCCTCCTGGGTTACGGTTTCAATAACATTGGTTTCAACATTTATAGGATTACCTGAGATATAATGTTTGATTCTTTGACCGTTCACCACCTTTGGGTTTGTGCCTTCGAAGTTGTTGATTTTTATGGCACCGGAACGATAGACCTCCTCGATAACGTAAGGACCTTCCCATTTAGAGAGAAGTTTTCCTGTAAAAAATCTTAAACGAGAGTTGTATAGCAAGACATAATCACCTACGTTAAACTCCCGCTTTTGTATCCTTTTGTCATGCCATCTTTTAACTTTTTCTTTAAATAGTTTGGCATTTTCGTAGGCCTGGGTTCTCCATTCGTCAAGTGAGCTAATGTCAAATAACCTCTTCTCACCGGCAAGTTTGAAATCATAATTGAGCTCTTTAATAGCCCAATATGCCTTATGGTCTAGTTCGAGAGGTAAGTGATATGCTTTTCCATAAACCATTTTATATGGAGACATACCCATAGGATTTTTGTATGCAGTTCTATAGGACCATAATGCATCATCAAGTTTCTTGGACCAATTCTTTCTAGATCTATTATCAGTCTTTTGCAAAATTAATTTTAGTCTCTGTTACTTAGTTCTACTTGACCACTAGACTGTGGGTGGTATGGGGATGCAATTATATGGTTAACATCATACTTAGCAAGCATTTTACGAAAAGCACCATGAATAAAGTGTGAACCACCATCAGTCATTACGTATCTAGGGACTCCAAACCTCGGAAAAATAACTTTCTTAAGCATCTTAATAGAGGTGTTATGATCAGCACTACTAGTTGGAATAGCTTCTACCCACTTAGTAACGTAATCAACATCAACCAAAATATGTGTATACCCATTAGAGGAAGGAAACAGTCCCATATAATCAAAGCCCCAGACGACAAATGGTTCAGTAACAAGTGAATAATTCATAGGCATTTCTTGACGTCTACTAATATTACCAATTCTTAGACATTCATCACAAGACAAGACAAACTTACGGGCATCCTTGAAGAGAGTTGGCCAATAAAAACCAGATTGCAGTACCTTATGTGCAGTTCTATCTCCAGCATGGTGTCCTCCATAAGCTTCGAAGTGACTCTTGCGTAGGATATGTTCCTGTTCATGCTCAGGTACACAACGTCTAATAATACCATCTACTCCTTGTTTATAGAGGTGTGGGTCATCCCAGAAGTAATGCCTTAAATCGTAGAAGAACTTTTTCTTTTGCTGGTATGTGAAACTAGGTGGTATAAATTTAGTGACAAAGTAATTAGCATAATCAGCATACCATGGAGCAGTACGAGAAGCATTTATGACAGCTAGTTGTTCATCAGGAACACTATCATCAATAGGTAGTGGGTCATCAAGAATATTCTCTAACCTAGACAAGTTGTTTGCAACGGGGTTCTCAGCTCCCTTTCTATCAGTAATATGCAAATCAAATTCTTGTAGCAGGAGAACCCATCTAATAAGTCTAGGTTTAGCATCTTTCTTTTCCATAAGATATTTAATAGCAGCATGATCACTGTGAACATTTACTTTAGAATCAACAATATAAGGTCTAAACTTATCACAAGCAAATACAACTGCTAAAAATTATTTCTCAGTAGTAGCATAATTTCTCTGTGCACTGTCTAGAGTTTTACTAGAATATTGGATAACATTTAATTTCTTATCAACTCTTTGTCCTAGAACATCACCTACAGCATAATCACTAACATCACACATAATTTTAAAGGGTAATTCCAGTCAGGAGGCTGGACAATAGGTGCAGAGATGAATGCTTTCTTAAGTATTTCAAATGCTTCTACACAATCATCATCAAAGACAAAAGGAACAACTTTTTTTAAGAGATTAGTCAGAGGCCTAGAGATTTTGTAGAAGTCCTTAATAGACCTCCAATAAAACCCGGCATGACCAAGGAAACTTCTCATACCTTTGATGTCCTTGGGACACGACATCTTTTCAATAGCATCAACTTTAGCTTTATCAACTTCAATACCTCTTTCAAAAAATTTATACCCCAAGACAATGCCTTCATTAATCATAAAGTGGCACTTTTCCCAATTCAAGACAAGATTAGTTTCTTCACATCTCTGCAAAACTCGATCAAGGTTGCTTAAGCAATCATCAAAAGAAGTTCCATACATGGAAAAATCATCCATGAAAACCTCAACAATCTTTTCATAAAAATTAGAGAATATATCCATCATGCATCTTTGAAAGGTAGCAGGTGCATTACATAAACCAAAAGGCATACGTCTATAAGCAAAGGTACCAAAGGGACAAGTAAAAGTGGTATTTTCTTGATCCTCTTTTGACACAGGTATTTGAGAGAAACCAGAATAGCCATCTAGAAAGCAAAAATGAGTGTGTTTGGATAACCTTTCTAGCATTTGATCAATAAAAGGTAAAGGGTAATGATCTTTCTTAGTAGCTTTATTTAAATTGCGGAAATCAATTACCATCCTATAACCTGTAACAATTCTTTGCGGGATCAATTCATCTTTATGATTAGGAAAAACAGTAATACCTCCCTTCTTAGGGACACAATGGACAGGGCTTACCCACTGACTATCAGCAATTGGATAAATTATACCTGCCTCTAGAAGCTTCAGTATTTCCTTCCTTACCACTTCTTTTATCCTAGGATTTAACCGTCATTGATGATCAATAACCAGTTTAGCGTCCTTTTCCAATTTTATCTTGTGTTGGCATAGAGGTGGACTAATGCCCTTAAGATCATCAAGAGTATATCCAATAGCAGCACGGTGCTTCTTCAGAGTTTTCAATAATCTCCCTTCTTCTTGCTCTGAGAGGTTAGCACTAATAATAACATGATATATCTTCTTTTCATCAAGATAAACATACTTAAGAGTATCAGGTAATGGTTAGAGTTCAAACACGGGATCACCGTTGGGTGGAGGAGGATCCCCTAGAATTTCAACAGGCAAGATGTGTTTCAATAAGGGTCCCTGTTTAAAGAATATTTCATCTATTTCCCTTCTCTCATTCATATACATATCATTTTCATGGTCTAGCAGATATTGTTCTAAGGGATCGTTACGAGGTACATCAATAGAAGCAAGACCAATAATTTCATCCTTACTAGGCAATTCTTTATCATGGGGTTGTCTACAGAATTTAGCAAAGTTAAAATCATGAGACATATCCCCTAATCCAACAATAACAATATATTTTTCGCAATCTATCTTAGCATTAACAGTATTCAAGAAGGGTCTACCAAATATAACAGGGCAAAAATCATCTTGTGGGGAACCAAGAACAAGAAAATCAGCAAGGTATTTAACTTTCCCACACAAGACTTCAACATCTCTAACAATCCCAACTGGTGAAATAGTGTCTCTATTGGCAAGCTTAATAGTAACATCAATACCTTCTAGCTCAGCAGGTGCAATATCATGCATAATTTCTTCATATAAGGAAATGGGTATTACACTCGCACTAGCACCTACGTCACATAAACCATGATAGCAATGATCTCCTATTTTAACAGAAATAACAGGAATGCCTAAAACAGGTCTATGTTAATTCCTAGTATCGGGTCTGGCGATTCTAGCAGCTTCCTCATGGAGGTAAATAACATGCCCATCTATATTATCGACCAAGAGATCCTTAACCATAGCAACACTAGGTTCAACTTTAATTTGCTCACAGGATGTAGGTGTTCTAGTATTACTCTTACGAACCACAGTTGAAGCTTTAGCATGATCCTTTATTCTAACAGGGAAAGGTGGTTTCTCAATATAGGCAATAGGAACAATAGGATCAACATTATAAGTGAGTCTTTTCTTCAACTTTAATAGGTTCAACTACTTTTACTTAATTGGGAGGATGAAATTTAAACCACTTTTCCTTAGGGAGATCAACATGAGTAGCAAATGATTCACAGAAAGAGGGTACTATCTCAGAGTCAAGTCCATATTTAGTGCTAAATTCACGGAAAAAATCGGTATCCATAAAAGATTTAACACAATCAAACTTCGGTGTTATACCTGACTCCTTACCTTCGTCGAGATCCCAATCTTCAGAGTTGTGTTTAATTCTTTCCAATAAATCCTATTTGAATTCAATAGTCTTCATCATAAAAGAACTGGTGCAAGAAGTATCGAGCATGGAGCGATTATTGAGAGAAAGCCGAGCATAATTTTTTTGAATAATCATTTCTCTTGAGAGATCATGATTGGGGCATGAATATAACATTGACTTAAGCCTCCCCCAAGCTGGAGCAATACTTTCTCCTTTGCGAGGCCAAAAATTATATATATAATTACGATCATGATGAACCTGGTGCATTGGGTAGAACTTCTGATGAAATTCCAATTTCAACCGGTTGTAGTTCCATGATCCAATATCATCGCATAGCCTAAACCATGTCAATGCCTCTCCCATAAAAGATAAAGGGAAGACCTTCTTCTTGATCACATCCTCGGGCATACCTGCAAGCTTAAATAATCCACAAACTTCATCCAAATAGATTAGGTGCAAATCGGGATGCAATGTTCCATCTCCTGTAAAGGGATTAGCTAGCAGTTTCTCTATCATACCCGAAGGAATTTCAAAGCAAACATTTTCAATAGGTCCAGTAGGTTGAGGAGCAACTATTTACTCTACTGGTCGGGGTGAAGATACCCCGAACAAGCCCCTCAAAGGATTGAGTTCCATAGTAACAAGTGAAAGTAAATTTCAGCACACTATATAAGTTTTTCCTTACCAAATTCCACTTACCAAAGGCACTTCACTCCCCGGCAACGGCACCGGAAAAGAGTCTTGATGACCCACAAGTGTAGGGGATCTATCGTAGTCCTTTCGATAAGTAAGAGTGTCGAACCCAACGAGGAGCAGAAGGAAATGATAGGCAGTTTTCAGTATGGTATTTTCCGCAGGCACTGAAATTATCGGTAACAAATAGTTTTGTGATAAGATAATTGGTAACACGTAATAAATAGTAAAAGTAAATACGGTGAAGCAAGATGGCCCAATCCTTTTTGTAGCAAAGGATAAGCCTGGACAAACTCTTATATGAAGGAAAGCGCTCTCGAGGACACATGGGAATTATCGTCAAGCTAGTTTTCATCACGCTCATATGATTCGCGTTCGTTTCTTTGTTAATTTGGTATGTGGGTGGACCGGTGCTTGGGTGCTGCCCTTACTTGGACAAGCATCCCACTTATGATTAACCTTTATTGCAAGCATCCGCAAGTACAAAATAAGTATCAAGGTAAACCTAACCATAACATGAAACACATGGATCCAAATCAGCCCCTTACGAAGCAACGCATAAACTAGGGTTTACACTTCTATCACTCTAGCAACCCATCATCTACTAATTACTTCTCAATGCCTCCCTATAGGCCCAAACAATGGTGAAGTGTCATGTAGTCGACGTTCACATGACAGCACTAGAGGAAAGACAACATACATCTCATCAAAGTATCGAACAAATACCAAATTCACATGACTACTTATAGCAAGACTTCCCCCATGTCCTCAGGAACAAACGTAACTACTCACAAAGCATATTCATGTTCATAATCAGAGTGGTATTAATATGCATAATGGATCTGAACATATGATCTTCCACCAAATAAACCAACTAGCATCAACTATAAGGAGTAATCAACACTACTAGCAACCTACAGGTACGAATCTGAGGTTTTGATACAAAGATTGGATACAAGATATGGACTAGAGTTTGAGAGGAGATGGTGCTGGTGAAGATGTTGATGAAGATAACCCTCCCAAGATGGGAGAGTTGTTTGTGATGACGGCGGTGACGATTTCCACCTCCCGGAGGGAAGTATCCCCGGCAGAACAGCTCCGTCGGAGCCCTAGATTGGTTCCGCCAAGGTTCCACCTCGAGACGGCGGCGCTTTGTCCCGAAAGCGTCCTTATGGTTTTTTCCAGGTCAAAACACCTCATATAGCAGAAGATGGGCATCGGGGGGCTGCCAGGTGGCCCACGAGGCAGGGGGTGTGCCCAGGGGGGCGCCCTCCACCCTCGTGGACGGTGGGTGGCCCCCCTCTTGTACTTCTTTTGCCAGATATTTTTTATATTTTCTGAAATGAAGTTTCGTGGAGTTTCAGGGCTTTTTGAGTTGTGCAGAATAGGTCTCCAATGTTTGCTCCTTTTCCAGCCCAGAATTACAGCCGCTGGCATTCTCCCTCTTCATGTAAACCTTGTATAATAAGAGAGAAAAGGCATAAGTATTGTTACATAATGTGTAATAACAACCCATAGTGCAATAAATATCAACATAAAAGCATGATGTAAAATGGACGTATCAGTGCCAGAGCTCAAGTTTGAAACAGAGATAAATAATATTTTGGGTGGCATACTTTCATTGTCAACATAAGAACCAATAGATCTCCATATCTTCCATGCTACACACATTATAGGCGGTTCCCAAAAAGAATGGTAAAGTTCATACCCCCCACCACCAACAAGCACACTCCATGGCTGGTCCAAAACAATGGGTACCGTCCATACCAACAATAGTCATGGGGGAGTTTTGTTTGCAATTATTTTGATTTGATTTGAGTATGGGACTGGGCATCCCGGTTACCGGCCATTTTCTCGAGAATGATGAGCGAAGTCCACTCATCGTGAGAATAACCCACCTAGCATGGAAGATATAGACAACCCTAGTTGATACATGAGCTATTCGAGCATACAAAACATAATTTTATTTGAAGGTTTAGAGTTTGGCACATACAAATTTACTTGGAACGGCAGGTAAATACCGCATATAGGAAGGTATGATGGACTCATATGGCATAACTTTGGGGTTTATGGATGTGGATGCACAAGCAATATTCCCGCTTAGTACAAGTGAAGGCTAGAAAGAGACTGGTAAGCGACCAACTAGAGAGCGACAACAGTCATGAACATGCATTAAGATTAATCAACAATGAGTGCAAGCATGAGTAGGATATAAATCACCATGAACATAAATATCGTGGAGGCTATGTTCATTTTGTTTCAACTACATGCGTGAACATGTGCCAAGTCAAACCACTTGAATCGTTCAAAGGAGGATACCACCCTATCATACCACATCACAACTATTTTAATAACATGTTGGCACTCAAGGTAAACCATTATAAACTCCTAGCTAATTAAGCATGGCATGAGCAACTATAATCTCTAATTGCCACTTCAAACATGTTTCATTCATAATAGGCTGAATCAGGAACGATGAACTAATCATATTTACAAAAACAAGATAGGTCGAGTTCATACCAGCTTCTCTCATCTCAATCAGTCCATCATATATCGTCATTATTGCCTTTCACTCGCACAACCGAATGGTGTGGATAATAATAATAGTGCACGTGCATTGGACTAAGCTGGAATCTGCAAGCATCTAATACAAGGGAGAAGACAAGGTAATATGGGCTGTTGGTTAAATCAACAATAAAGCATATGAGAGCCACTCAACATTTTCATCATGGTCTTCTCCTCTCGACCCCCAAAGAAAAGAAAAGAAATAAAACTATTTACACGAGAAAGCTCCCAACAAGCAAAAGAAGAACGAGAAATCTTTTTGGGTTTTCTGTTAATTACTACTACTACATGCATGGAAAGTAAGCTAGCTAAAAAAGCTACACTAATTTTTTGTTTTCTTGAGGTTTTTCAGACACACAAGAAGAAGGCCTAGAAAATAAAATAAACTAGCTTGGATAGTACAATGAAAAAGTATGAGCACCGACGACTGGCATGAGTGTGTGAACATGAATGTAGTATCGGTGAGGAATACGTACTCCCCCAAGCTTAGGCTTTTGGCCTAAGTTGATCTATGGCCACTGCTGGCCTGGCGGATATCCAAAGTCATAGTTGGGGTTGTACTGCGATGCAGCAGCTATTGCCTGACGAGCTGCAGCTTGGAGACGAGCCGCCTCCGTTGTCTCCTTATACTCGTTCGCGTCCTCCCTGGTTATAACATATCTCCTTTTTGCCTGAAAGTTAAAGAAAGTAGGAGCAGGGAGGGCAACATGGATGGTGTGCTGTCTGTCAAAGATTAGTCAGTACTGGAGGAATTGTTCATTCCTCTCAACAAACTGATGGCGAACCATAGCATTATAATCTAGATGAGCAAGAGGTAACTCTATATCATTTCCCTGTATAGGTACACGAAGATAATTAGCTACACGAGTTGCATAAATTCCACCAAACAAATCTCCACTTAAACCGTTAAGATGCAACCTTCGTGCAACAATAGCCCCCAAGTTATATTGTTTATCACCTAATACCGCACTCTTGAGGACACTAAGATCTGGAACACACATGTGACAAGCCTCATCTTTACCGTTAATGCCTCTACCAATGAAGAGAGCAAACTAATGTATGGAAGGGAAATGAATGCTTCCTATGGTAGCTTGTGTGATTTATCTAGATTCCCCCACAGTGATACTAGCAAGAAAGTCTTTATATTCAGATTTGCGAGGTTCACTAACATTACCCGCTGCGGGAGTTTACAAGCATCATTAAAATCTTCTAAGTCCATGGTATATGATTTATCACAAGGTCAAATAAACATTGTCAGAATTGCGCGAGGATGTAAAATTAAACCTTCTCACAAAGGAATTAGTTAGGTAATAGTGTTGCGGGCACTTATCAGACACGAAGCCCTCAAGATCAGCGTTACGCACATATGTGTCAAATTCATCCTTGATGCCTGCCTGGACCGTAAACTCCTCTGACGTCCATTCACAAGGCCACACTTGAGCTTCCCTCGGTGGTTCATCGTCCGGCTCACGTATCGCGAGCCTTGGTCCTTGCTTCCTTGAGGAACCACCATGGTATATTTTCCTATGTGTTTTCTTCCCTGATTTTTTTTTTGAAATTTAGTGACTCAAAATAAAAGTGAACCAAACTCAACAAGATTGATAGCAACTACTCCCACAAGTGCCTAGAGGCTATATCATGCATTAAAACTACTTTTGACCACATAAATTTGAGATGCAAGCTCAAGAATAGGGTCACCTAAGCAACACAAATTTGCAATAAATAAAGCACCAGAACAAAAACTAATTGGACCATTGGAGGAGTCACATACCGAAGAACAATCTCCCCAAATAGTTTTGTGAATGAAGCTTTGAGCAAGGAGATCGAAAATGGCATCCAAAACGAGCTAGAACACGGGTTTGAGCTATGGGAGGATTTTTTTCTGGAGGAAGACGAAGTGAGTGGGTGCTAGAATAAGTGGATGGGGACCACGTGGGGCCCACAAGGCAGGGGGGCACGCCCTGGACCCTCGTGGCTAGGTGGTGTGGCCCCCTGGTGTGTTCTCAGTGCCAATAATCCTTCAATATTCTAAAAAAACATAATTCATTTTCAGGACATTTGGAGAACTTTTATTTTCTGGGTATTTTTATTGCAAGGATAATTCAGAGAACAGACAGATTTTTTTTTCTTTATTTAATCTAAATAACATAAAGGAGAAAGAGGGTACAGAGGGTTGTGCTTTCTAACTTCATCCATCTCATGCTCATCAAAAGGAATCCACTAACAAGCTTGATCAAGTCTTGTTAACAAACTCTTTCTGAATAACATGAAACCAGAGAATTTTCGAATAACACTAGGTTACCTCAACGGGGATATGCATGTGCCCAACAATAAGAATATCATATTTCTTCTTGACAGTAGGAAGAGGGAATTCAAAACCTCCAATAGTAATCATTGAATTTTTTTGAATAGAATTGATACTTTGGACTTGAGGTTGTTTCCTCGGAAAGTGTACCATATGCTCATTACCATTAACATGAAAATTGATATTGCCTTTGTTGCAGTCAATAACAGCCCCTGTAGTATTTAAAAAGGGTCTACCAAGGATAATCGACATACTATCGTCCTCGGGAATATGAAGAATAACAAAGTCTGTTAAAATAGTAATGTTTGCAACCACAACAGGCACATCCTCACAAATACCGACATGTATAGCAGTTGATTTATCGGCCATTTGCAAAGATATTTCAGTAGGTGTCAACTTATTAAAATCAAGTCTACGATATAAATAGATAGGAATAACACTAACAACGGCTCCAAGATCATATAAAGCAGTTTTAACATAGTTCCTTTTAATGGAGCATGGTATAGTTGGTACTCCTGGATCTCCTAGTTTCTTTGGTATTCCACATTTTAAAGTGTAATTGGCAAGCATGGTGGAAATTTCAACTTCCGATATCTTTCTTTTATTTGTAACAATATCTTTCATATACTTAGCATAAGGATTTGTTTTAAGCATGTCAGTTAAACGTGTATGCAAAAAGATAGGTCTAATCATTTCAGCAAAGCGCTCAAAATCCTCATCGTCCTTTTTCTTGGATAGTTTAGGTGGAAAAGGCATGGGTTTCTGAACCCATGGTTCTGTTTCTTTATCGTGCTTCCTAGAAACGAAGTCTCTTTTATCATAACGTTGATTCTTTGATTGTGGGTTATCAAGATCAACATCAGGTTCAATCTCTACATCACTGTTATTGCTAGGTTGAGCATCAACATGAACATCATCATTAACATTTTCACCAGGTTCATGCTCATTACCAGATTGTGTTTCAGCATCAGAAATAGAAATATCATTGGGATTCTCAGGTGTGTCAACAACAGGTTCACTAGAAGCATGCAAAGTCCTATCATTTTTCGTTTTCTTCTTCTTAGAAGGACTAGGTGTATCAACATTAGTTCTCCGAGAATCTTGCTCAATTCTCTTAGGGTGGCTCTCAGGATACAAAGTTTCCTGAGTCATTCTACCCCCTATAGTCACAACTCTAACATCATTATCATTTTTTTTAATTCTTTGAGCAAATCATTTTGTGCTTTAAGCACTTGTTCAACCTCAGTGGTAACCATAGAAGCATGTTTTCTAATGAGTTTAAGTTCACCTTTAACTCTAGACATATAACCACTCAAGTGTTTAATCATATAAGCATTACGTTTCAATGTCTACCAACATAAGCATTGAATTTGTTTAACAATAAAATTATCAAACTCATCTAAGCATTGGCTAGCAGACTTATTACGAGGAATATCACCTTCATCAAATCTATAGAGAGAATTTACCTTTACTACATGTGTCGGGTTATCAAGACCATGTATTTCTTCAATAGGTGGTAAATTCTGAACATCTTCAGCTTTGATACCCTTTTCTTTCATAGATTTCTTTGCCTCTTGCATATCTTTAAGACTGAGAAATACAATACCCCTTTTCTTCGGAGTTGGTTTAGGAAGTGTCCAATCATTATCATTACTCAACATATTATTCAATAGCAATTCAGCTTGATCAACAGTTCTTTCCCTGAAAACACAACCAACACAACTATCCAGGTGGTCTCTGGAAGCATAGTCCATTATAAAAGATATCAAGTATTTCATTTTTCTTGAGAGGTTGATCAGGCAAAGCATTAAGTAATGGGAGAAGCCTCCCCCAAGCTTGTGGGAGACTCTCTTCTTCAATTTGCACAAAATTATATATTTCCCTTAAGGAAGCTTGTTTCTTATGGGCGGGAAAATATTTAACACAGAAGTAATAAATCATATCGTGGGGGCTATGCACACAACCAAGATCAAGAGAATTAAACCATGTTTTAGCATCACCCTTTAGCAAGAATGGAAATAGCTTAAGGATATAATAGTAACGAATTTTTTCCTCATTGGTGAATAGAGTGGCTATAACATTCAATTTAGTAAAATGTGCCACAACAGTTTCAGATTCATAGCCATAAAAAGGATCAGATTCAACCAAAGTAATTATCTCAGGATCGACAGAGAAATCATAATCCCTATCAGAAATACAGATAGGTGAAGTAGCAAAAGCAGGGTCATATTTCATTCTAGCATTCAAAGACTTTTCTTTCAGCTAACAGTTTCTTAAGATCATATCTATCTTTGCAAGCTAAAAGATCTCTAGCAGTTTCTTCATCCATAACATAACCCTCAGGCACAATAGGCAATTCATATCTAGGGGTATAATCTTCATCATCACTTTCATCAATATTATCAGGTTCAATAATTTCATTCTCTCTAACCCTAGCAAGTTGTTCATCAAGAAATTCACCTAGTGGCATAGTATTATCAAACATAGAAGTAGTTTCATCATAAGCATCATGAATAGCAGAAGTGCCATCATCAAGAACATGCGACATATCAGATTCAATAGCAGGTGTAGGTATCACAAATTTACTCATAACAGATGGTGAATCAAGTGCAGAGCTAGATGGCAGTTCCTCACCTCCCCTCGTAGTTGAGGGAAAAATCTTGGTTCTTTCATCTTTCAAGTTCCTCATAGTGATCAACATATATAAATCCCAAGTGACTCAAATAATAGAGCTATGGTCCCCGGCAACGGCGCCAAAAAATAGTCTTGATAACCCACAAGTATAGGGGATCGCAACAGTTTTCAAGGGTAGAGTATTCAACCTTTATTGATTCGACACAAGGGGAGCCAAAGAATATTCTCAAGTATTAGCAGTCGAGTTGTTAATTCAACAACACCTGAAAGACTTAATATCTGCAGCAAAGTATTTAGTAGTAAAGTAGTATGGAAGTAACGGTAACGGTGGCAAAAGTAACAGTAGCAGTTTTTGCAGTAATTGTAACAGTGGCAACGAAAAGTAACTAAGCAAAGATCAATATGTGAAAAGCTCGTAGGCAATGGATCAGTGATGGATAATTATGTCGGATGTGATTCCTCATGTAACAGTTATAACATAGGGTGACACAGAACTAGCTCCAGTTCATTAATGTAATGTAGGCATGTATTCCGAATATAGTCATACGTGCTTATGGAAAAGATCTTGCATGACATCTTTTGTCCTACCCTCCCATGGTAGCGGGGTCCTATTGGAAACTAAGGGATATTAAGGCCTCCTTTTAATAGAGTACCGGACCAAAGCATTAACACTTAGTGAATACATGAACTCCTCAAACTACGGTCATCATCGGGAGTGGTTCTGATTATTGTCACTTCGGGGTTGCCGGATCATAACACATAGTAGGTGACTATTGACTTGCAAGATAGGATCAAGAACTCACATATATTCATGAAAACATAATAGTTCAGATATGAAATCATGGCACTCGGGCCTTAGTGACAAGCATTAAGCATAGCAAAGTCATAGCAACATCAATCTTAGAACATAATGGGTACTAAGGATCAAACCCTAACAAAACTATCTCGATTACATGGTAAATCTCATCCAACCAATCACCGTCCAGCAAGCCTACAATGGAATTACTCACGCACGGCGGTGAGCATCATGAAATTGGTGATGGAGGATGGTTGATGATGACGATGGCGATGGATTCCCCTCTCCGGAGCCCCGAACGGACTCCAGACCAGCCCTCCCGAGGGAGATTAGGGCTTGGCGGCGGCTCCATATCGTAAAACGTGATAAATATTTCTCTCTGATTTTTTTCTCCCCGAACGTGAATATATAGAGTTGGAGTTGAGGTCGGTGGAGCTCCAGGGGGGCCACATGGCAGGGGGCGCGCCCCCACCCTCGTGGATAGGGTGTGGGCCCCCTGGTGTTGATTCTTTCGCCAATATTTTTTATAAATTCCAAAAATATTCTCCGTGAAGTTTCAGGTCATTCCGAGAACTTTTATTTCTGCACAAAAATAACACCATGGCAATTCTGCTAAAAACAGCGTCAGTCCGGGTTAGTTCCATTCAAATCATGCAAGTTAGACTCCAAAACAAGGGCAAAAGTGTTTGGACAAGTAGATACGTTGGAGACAAATCAAGCATCATGTAATTGGTGATGGAGGATGGTTAATGATGATGAAGACGGAAGATCCCCCTCTCTAGAGCCCCGAACAGACTCCAGATCTGGCCTCTCGATCTAGAATAGGAGGTGGCGGCGGCTCTGTATCATAAAATGTGATGAAACTTTCCCTCTTACTTTTTCTCCAAAAATAGGAATTTATAGTGGCGGAGTAAGCGTCAGCGGAGCCCTGTGGGCCCCCACGAGACACCAGGGCACGCCTAGGAGGGCTGGCACGCCTTGGTGCCTCGTGGGTAGCCTGGGCACCCCCTCTAGGTGGTTCTGGTTCCAATATTTTTTCTTTTATTCCTAAAAAATCTCCAATAAGTTTCATCCGATTTCGAGAACTTTTATTTCTGCACAAAAAACAACACCATGATAGTTCTCCTGAAAACAACGTCAATCGGGTTAGTTTCATTCAATTCATGCAAATTAGAGTCCAAAATAAGTCAAAAGCGTGAGGAAAAGTAGATACGACGGAGACGTATCAACTCCCCCAAGCTTAACCCATTACCAATGATAAATTTTATCCTATGGAAGAAGGCTGATTTCACTCTCATCAGTCCTTTCCAAAACGGCAAATCAGTTGGTCTGACCATAACCTGTGATAAGGTTTTAGAATGAAGGTACTTATTACACATAATCTGGGCCCATGTGGCATCGGTCTCTATAGATAGCTTGTACAACCACTTGCTGAGAAGGCATATGTTCTTCACCTCTAAATTTCCAATGCTAAGACCACCTTGGTCTTGTGGCCTACAAATAATATCCCATTTGGCAAGTCTGTATTTTTGTTTTAACTCATCGCTCTGCTAGAAAAAACATGATTTATAGAAATCCAGTCTTTTCCGTACCCCTACCGGTACCTCGAAGAAGGACAAGAGAAACATTGGCATACTCGTGAGCACCAAATTTATGAGAATTAGTCGGCCTCCATATGGCATAAGTTTTCCCTTCCAGCGACCTTGTTTATTTTCAGATCAATCTTCAATGTACTTCCATTCTTTGTTAGAGAGCTTGCGATGGTGAATCGGTATGCCCAAGTATGTAAAAGGCAACGAACCCAACCCACATCCAAGCAGTTGTTTGTAAGCTTCTTGTTCGTCTTTAGCTCTCCCAAAGGAGAACAATTCACTTTTATGGAAGTTAATCTTTAACCCTGGCAACTGCTCGAATAAGCATAACACAAGCTTTGTATTTATTGCTTTTTCCAGATCATGCTCCATGTACTGTCGAATGGACACTCCATGATCCACTAGATGCGGGACAAGACCACCTACTTGGACATTTTATTTAGCTCTCCCTATTAGAACCGTTACTATTACTTGCTCCTTACAATTTATCTTGCTATCAAACTACTTGTTACTGATAGGTTCAGTGCATGCAGAAATTACCTTGCTGAAAAATGCTTGTCTTTCCTTCTGCTCCTCTTTGGGTTCGACACTCTTATTTATCAAAACGACTATGATTGATCCCCTATACTTGTGGGCCATCATGGCCCCGCCGGCAAGACGAGCCATGTTCCAACCGGGATGCTACATGGATTGCTAGGCTTGATGTGACCCACGGTGAGCGGTAGTTGAAAGAGCACTCATGCCCTTAAGGTATATTTTGATGTTGATTACAATACATATAGAGGGGACTAATTATGTTTACTAAGTGTATCACATGGTGATGGTGTCATGGACTAGGAGGCGCTAACCCAGTCGTCCCGGGCTCCTCGGATGGGCCGGTAGGCCTTCACTCTCTTCAAG
The DNA here is from genome assembly GCA_902687465.1 of Secale cereale. NCBI lineage: Eukaryota > Viridiplantae > Streptophyta > Magnoliopsida > Poales > Poaceae > Secale > Secale cereale. The sequence goes on from LR738714.1 coordinate 499,853,695, forward strand.
ATGGACTTCAGCAGCTGAACGACGGGGGCGTGATCGATACTACATCTACCAAGACTTGCCGTACACTCCAAGATTTCTCTCGTCATCTATGTGCCTAGTTATCGACCATACAACCCTAGATACCCTATCTGCGTGTATATAAGCTGGAGGGTTTAGCCCGCAGAGGGGACATCAATACAATTTCATTCACCTAGCCCTAGAGTTAAAACACATCTCAAGATCTCGAGGTAGATCAACTCTATACTTGATACACTTTCATCATTATAAACAAGAGCAGGACATAGGGGTTTACCTCCATCAAGAAGGCCCGAACCTGGGTAAAACACCATCCCTTTGTTCATGTTACCATATGTCCGAGATTCACAACTCGGGACCCCCTACCCCAAGGTCTGCCAGTTTTTACACCGACACTGGTGCTTTCATTGAGAGTTCCGTTGTGAGATCGACAGAAGGATCGATGATATTGTCGGTTAATGACTCCGAAACCATCGGCATGGTTCCCATGCCCGAAACTACTGTCATGAAGACACCCTTCCTCCTTCATGACACTGCAGTGACCCATGAATCCTCCCCAGCCCTTGTTGATCCCTCTTTCAAGGACAAGGGGTCGAGGTACTTCCTAGAAAGTGACTCGGACGACAGCTGACTAGAGGCAACCGATGAAACTGATCTTCAAATCAGCCCGGTTGATCCAGTGGTCACTGATTCAACACGGGATATGGGTGTTAGGGGTTTGGACCCGCGAACCCTAGACATCGAAAAACACCCACCCACCCCCAACATCGAGTATCACCCTGATAACTCAGGCCCACCAGATGTCTGGGATCTGGCTTACGTGTAGCACCTCCCCGACGAATCAATCAGACAGTTTTGGACTAGATTCTTGTCGATCCAAAACAAGATTCCAATCTACCAGAACAGAGATATAATAACAACCTTCCAACATAGATGCAAGGATAAAGGCGTTTTGAATGCCCTTGCTCGCCACAGTGTCCATTCACTCCCAGAATTATCTGATCCGGTGTCCAAATTCTACATGATCGAGGATGCTTGGCTGGCGAGAGAAAGCACAAATTCGACTTGTGAGCACAACTCACAACGCGACAAGTCCGCACCTTAGCACAAGCCCCACAAACCAAATACACCGGCACCAAGCAACCTCAGAAGAAGAAGAAAACATCAGGCCACCCCGGGACTACCCTTCATGGCCTCTTGGATAAACCATGCCTGATACATGATATTCTGCTTAATTCCCGCCCAACTCACAGCCTTCGTGACTGTTGGGTGGTGAGGCAGGTGGCTAAAGGAGGACCCGCCATCTTGGCATGGACCCCCTGCCACGCAGAACTGTCCTTAGACGAAGATGAGGTCTTAATGATCTATGAAACCTTCATGTCAAACAACCAACGCAAACTGAAGGAAATATGCCCTAGAGGCAGTAATAAAGTTGTTATTTTTATTTCCTTATATATCATGATAAATGTCTTTTATTCATGCTAGAATTGTATTAACCGGAAACTTGATACATGTGTGAATACATAGACAAAACAGAGTGTCCCTAGTATGCCTCTACTAGACTAGCTCGTTAATGAAAGATGGTTATGTTTCCTAACCATAGACATGAGTTGTCATTTTATCAATGAGATAACATCATTAGGAGAATGATGTGATGGACAAGACCCATCCGTTAGCTTAGCATTATGATCGTTTAGTTTTATTGCTATTGCTTTCTTCATGACTTATACATGTTCCTAGGACTATGAGATTATGCAACTCTCGAATACCGGAGGAACACCTTGTGTGCTATCAAACGTCACAACATAACTAGGTGATGATAAAGATGCTCTACAGGTGTCTCCGAAGGTGTTTGTGGTGTTGGCATAGATCGAGAATATGATTTGTCACTCCGAGTGTCCGAGAGGTATCTCTGGGCCCTCTCGGTAATAAACATCGTAATAAGCCTTGCAAGCAAACGACTAATGAGTTAGTCATGAGATGATATATTACGGAACGAGTAAAGATACTTGCCGGTGACGAGATTGAACTAGGTATGATGATACCGACGATCGAATCTCGGGCAAGTAACATACCGATGACAAAGGGAACAACGCATGTTGTTATGCGGTTTGACCAATAAAGATCTTCGTAGAATATGTGGGAGCCAATATGAACATCCAGGTTCCACTATTGGTTATTGACCAAAGATGAGTCCCGGTCATGTCTACATAGTTCTCGAACCCGTAGGGTCCGCACACTTAACGTTCGATGACGATTGGTATTATGAGTTTATGTGTTTTGATGTACCGAAGGTTGTTCAAAGTCCCGGATGAGATCACAGACATGATGAGGAGTCTCGAAATGGTCGAGACATAAAGATTGATATATTGGAAGGTTATATTCTGACACCGGAAGGGTTCCAGGGGTCACCAGATAAATACCGGAGTACCGGGTAGTTACCGGAACCCCCCGGGGGATTAATGGGCCTACATGGGCTTTAGAGGAAGAGAGAGGAGGCGGCCAAAAGGTGGGGGCGCGCCCCCCTATCCCAATCCTAATTGTGAAGGGGCCGGCCCCCCTTTCCTTCTTCTCCTCTTCCCCTTCCTTCCCCCTTCTAGTTGGACTAGGAAAGGGGGGAAACTTAATCCTAGTAGGAGTAGGAATCCCCCATTGGGGCGCGCCATAGGAGGCCGGCCGGCCCCCTCCTCTACTCCTTTATATACATGGCGAGGGGGCACCCCATAAACACATAAGTTGACAAGTTAACAACTGTTTTAGCCATGTGCGGTGCCCCCCTCCACTATTACACACCTCGGTCATATCGTCGTAGTGCTTAGGCGAAGCCCTGCGTCGGTAACTTCATCAACACTGTCACCACGCCTTCGTGCTGACGAAACTCTCCCTCGGCCTCAACTGGATCAAGAGTTCGAGGGACGTCATCGAGCTGAACGTGTGCCGATCGCGGAGGTGTCGTATGTTCGGTACTTGGATCGGTTGGATCACAAAGACGTTTGACTACATCAACCACATTACTAAACGCTTCCGCTTTCGATCTACGAGGGTACGTGGACACACTCTCCCTGCTCGTTGCTATGCTTCTCCTAGATAGATCTTGCGTGATCGGAGGATTTTTTTTTGAAATACTACATTCCCCAACAGTGGTATCAGAGACAGGTCTATGCGTAGATGATATGCAGGAGTAGAACACAATGAGTTGTGGGTGATAATAGTCATACTGCTTACCAGCATGTCATACTTTGATTTGGCGGTATTGTGAGATGAAGCGGCCCAGACCGATATTACGCGTACGCTTACCCGAGACTGGTTTCACAGTTGCGAGCATTCGCTGCTTAAAGGTGACCGGCGGGTGTCTATCTCTCTCACTTTAGTTGAATCAAGTGTGACTATGCCCGGTCCTTGCGAAGGTTAAAACAACACACTTGACGAAAAATCGTTGTAGTTTTGATGCATAGGTAAGAACGGTTCTTGCTAAGCCCGTAGAAGCCACGTAAAACTTGCAACAACAAAGTAGAGGATGTCTAACTTGTTTTTGCAGGGCATGTTGTGATGTGATATGGTCAAGACGTGATGAGTTATACATTATTGCATGAGATGATCATGTTTTGTAAATTATCGGCAACCGGCAGGAGCCTTATGGTTGTCTCTTTATTGTATGAATTGCGAAAGCCATGTAATTGCTTTAGTTCATCACTATGAGTTAGTGATAGTAGTAGCAGCAATAGTTGGCGAGGCGACCACAACGCTACGATGAAGATCATGGTGTCAAGCCGATGACGATGGAGATCATGACGATGCTTTGGGGATGGAGATCAAAAGCACAAGATGATGATGGCCATATCATGTCACATATTTTGATTGCATGTGATGTTTATCTTATTATGCTTCTTATTTTGCTTAGTACGGTGGTAGCATTATAAGATGACCCCTTACAAAATTTCAAGGTACAAGTGTTCTCCGTGAGTATTCACCGTTGTGAAAGTTTGTCGTGCCGAGACACCACGTGATGATCGGGTGTAATAAGCTCTACATTCAAATACAACGAGTGTAAGACAGTTTTGCACATGCAGAATACTCAGGTTAAACTTGACGAGCCTAGCATATATAGACATGACCTCGGAACACTGGAAACCGAAAGGTCAAGCGTGAATCATATAGTAGATATGATCAACATAAGATGTTCACCATTGAAAACTACTCCATCTCACGTGATGATCGGACATGGTTTAGTTGATTTGGATCACATGATCATTTAGATGAATAGAGGGATGTCTATCTAAGTGGGAGTTCTTTAGTAATATGATTAATTGAACTTTAATTTATCATGAACTTAGTCCTGATAGTTTTTGCATATCTATGTTGTTGTAGATCATTGGCCCGTGCTACCTTTCCCTTGAATTTTAATGCGTTCCTAGAGAAAGCTAAGTTGAAAGATGATGGTAGCAACTACACGGACTGGGTCCGTAACTTGAGGATTATCTTCATTGCTGCACAGAAGAATTATGTCCTTGAAGCACCGCCAGGTGACAGGCCTGCTGCAGGAGCAACTCCGGACATTATGAATGTCTAGCAAGCTTGTTCTGATGACTACTCGATAGTTCAGTGTGCCTTGCTTTACGGCTTAGAATCGGGACTTAAAAGATGTTTTGAATGTCATGGAGCATATGAGATGTTCCAAGAGTTGAAATTAATATTTCAAGCAAATACCCGAATTGAGAGATATGAAGTCTCCAATAAGTTCTATAGCTGCAAGATGGAGGAGAACAGTTCTATCAGTGAACACTTACTCAGAATGTCTCGGTACTACAATCACATGACTCAACTTGGATGCAAAGTTGATGAAGATAGTGTTATTGATAGAATTCTTCAATCACTGCCACCAAGCTATAAAGGCTTCATGATGAACTATAATATGCAAGGGATGCAGAAGACAATTCCCGAGCTCTTCGCTATGCTCAAAGCTGCGGAGGTAGAAATCAAAAAGGAGCATCAAGTGTTGATGGTTAACAAGGCCACTAGTTTCAAGAAAAAAGGGCGAGGGAAAGAAGGGGAACTTCAAGAAGAATAGCAAGACAGTTGCTACTCCAGCGAAGAAACCAAAGTCTGGAGCCAAGCCTGAAACTGAGTGCTTCTACAGCAAAGGGACTGGACAGTGGAAACGGAAATGCCCCAAGTATTTGGCGGATAAGAAGGATGGCAAAGTGAACAAAGGTATATTTGATATACATGTTATTGATGTGTACCTTACTAATGCTCGTAGTAGCACCTGGGTATTTGATACTGGTTCGGTTGCTAATATTTGTAACCCGAAACAGGGGCTACGGATTAAACGAAGATTAGCTAAGGACGAGGTGACGATGCACGTGGGAAATGGTTCCAAAGTCGATGTGATCGCCGTCGGCACGTGTCAGGACCGATCCTTCAGTAAAATAATTACCGGAAGACCGCCCTTTTTGTTAAACCAGCGAGGAATATTATTACCTGCTCGCAGACAAATCCTTGACACAGAATTCCAGTACACTGAATATTATACAAGGTCGAGCTGGGGGTTGCTCAACAATTTTATTACAAGCGCGCCAATATAATACATAGAGGCGGATATGACCCAAGGCAGGGTGGCATACTACTAACTCGTAATAAAAGGTGGTGGAATATGTCACAGTGAAGTGGGTGATGTGACTCCAATATACTACAGTTCATCGAGTGTCGGAGTGAGACCCGATGAATTTATTTGGTGGTAGGCGGAAGCGGTTATAAAACAGTGATCAACTCCAGGATCGCAAGGGACTGACTGGGACTCCTCTAAGCGTCGGACTCGCTATTGAATTCCTCATCCATGAGATCGCCTTCGTCCACATCCGGCCAAATCAACAAGCCAGGTGAGTACTTTGAATGTACTCGCAAGACAGTTCGGACTTAAGATATAAAAATGCCAACATGATGCATATGAGTATTTCAGCAGAAATGCGACCGGAACAAAATATTAATGTGATGTATGCAACGATAGAAGTCGGGCGGTAATCCTCTCGAAATCTATAAGATAAGTTAGAAAGAGACCAAACGAGTGTCCGAGTGACGCCTCGTAGGAAAATAATAAATGACAGCAGGCCACAGTCGGGCATCTGAGTGACACCACATAAAGGGCTTATAGCTAAAATAAATAACAAGAATGCCTCAGTCGGACGTCTGAGTGACATCGCATAAAGGGCTTATAGCTAAAATAAATAACAAGAATGCCTCAGTCGGACGTCTGAGCGACATCGCATAAAGGGCTTATAAATAAAAAAGAATGCCACAGTCGGACGTCTGAGCGACATCACATAAAGGGCTTATAAATAAAAAGAATGCCACAGTCGGACGTCTGAGCGACATCACATAAAGGGCTTATAAATAAAAGAATGCCGCAGTTGGACGTCCGAGCGACACCACATAAAGGGCTTATAATTTAAAAGAATGCCATAGTCGGACGTCTGAGCGACATCACATAAAGGGCTTATAAATAAAAATAGTATAATGATGTAATACTTCTGAAAGTAGATCAATACAGAGATAGTTGGTGAGTTCATCTACCAAATGAACTTGACGAAAAACACTTTTCTGGTTACCAACAAGAATATACTAGAGACGGTCACCGGGTTGACATGAAGATTGACCCTAGGCCTTAATCATGGCTGCTGAAGGAATTTTAACTCTGCAGAGCTTGTACTATTAACTCATAGCCAACGGACTCTACTAGCCACAGGGACTAGTTCCGTCTACGGCGTTTTAGTAGAAACCCAGCTAACCAGTACACACCCATTTAACATCCCGTCGTCCGGAATCACCCGCGACGACATTCACGAAAAACTTTAAGACGGGGAGGCTACAACCTCGAATAGCATGGGATCAAATTTATATATGCGCGCTCTAAGGGGTGCCCCCCTCTCGGTCCCAACCTGAAACACCCATGCCCCCTGACCGGATGACGGGCTTTAATCCAGGGCCATGGAACCCTCATCCCGGCCCCTCTACTTGGTGTGTACTCGAGAAGTGGTTTACAACTGACTAGACCGTAATCCCAACGGACGGCCTATGATAGTTCCTGATGGGCCTCGAACCCCTCGTTGGATTACCCCAAGCGGAAGGTGTAAGATGCAGTAAGTAGAAGTGTTTTCCCCTAGCAAAGATGCCAAGGATCGAATCCCCAGAGACTCCTAGGTTCAACAGGTAGGTGTCAACTGCTAACGGCGCAATTAGCAATCAATGTGGGCCTGCACACAGATACAAATAACTTTGCTCCCAACGAGTACAGAGAGGTTGTCAATCTCTCCGGCCTTGTAGTTCACAAAGGGTTAAAAGCAATATGATAGTAGTGATAGATAGTGTTTTGCAATAGTAAATAAAATAGCGGAAAGTAAAATAGTGTATGTGATCAATGATGGTAATATGGACCGGAGTCACATGATGTTCACTAGTGATGTCTCTCTCCCAAAAGACGATAAAACAGCTATGTGAGGTAAACAAATTACAGCTGGGCAATTGACAGGACCACGAACGCAAACCAATGCTGACTACATTGCAAGAAAGGTTGAGGTTCAAAGCATGGGCGGTACGCCAAAGTAAGTAGACCGAAATCCATCTGCATCGACTACTAATCATCCACCTTGAGATATCTATCCAGAACATCTCGCTGGTATTAAGTTGCGAGTCCCACCCATAGTGTAAACTCAATGCAACAGACAACTGCATTAAAAGAACTTTGCGTAAAGTAAACAATCCTTGCACCCGCGGGCACAAGCACCGTTGTTTTCCCCCTTGTGGCAACAACACATCCCCTAGACTCATGTTTCTGTCACTCAAGCTAGTCATCGAGGGGCATGAACCCACAATCGAGCATAACGTTCCCTCTTGGAGTCACTACCTACTACTTGGCCAAAGCAATAAATAACAACGGAGAACATGCAAGAATTACTTATGAACTAAAATATAAAAGAGGTGAATCAAATATATTACTCAAGATCAATCTGAACATAATCTCATAATCCATCGGATCCCAGCAAACTCAACATAGCAACAGCATAAGGATTACATAGGTGCCTCGATCATGTAGGGCAGCTCACGAGGACTAATTAGTGAAGCACAAGAACGGGAGGAGAACATCACATAGCTACTGGTCATGGACTCATGGTCCATGGGAGACTACTCACGAGTCATCCGGGAGGCGTACATGGTGGTGGAGAAACTTTCGGTGGTGATCCTCCCCTCCGGCAGGGTGCCGGGAAGAGTTCTCCAGGTGCTCCCGATCTTGGAAGCGGCGGCGGCGGCGGAACAGAGATGTGATCGCGAAAAGAAGTCCTGTTTCAAGGGTTACGGGGAACCCTTTAAATATCTGCCAAAGTAGGGCACCGGGGGGCTCTCGGGGGGCCGAGGCGCCCCCCCGGCGCGGCCCAGC
>LR738714.1:499862150-499952822 GCA_902687465.1 Secale cereale
CAGCCGAAAACAGAAACTGGCACTGGGGTGCACTGGATTAGTAAGTTAGTCCAAATATGATCAAAAGTGTATGGAAGTGTATGAATATCATAGCAATATCACCCAAAAGTGGCATGGAGCAAGCAGAAATTATAGATACGTTTTGGACGTATCAACATCCCCAAGCTTAATTCCTGCTCGTCCTCGAGTAGGTAAATGATAACAAGAATAATTTCTGTGGTGACATGCTATTAACCATATAAGACTTTCTCATAGTCATATGACAAAAGCTTACTGAGACAATGATTCTAAAGTAACTAAGTTGTCTCAAGAGAAAATCACAAATGACTGAAAGTTTTACAACATGAAACTGAAACATCAAAAAGATTTGCAATGAACATGATGTGCAAATATGATCAAGTGATATCTAGCTTGCCCCCTTTAGTGATGCAAAACATAAGTGCAGGGGCACCTTCAAGGTTTAAGTGATGACTAGATACAATCATTTGAGAATAAACGATATCACAATCATGCAAAAGACAATGCTACTTTGGAACTATGCACATTACACTCAGAATGACAATCATGCTCTCAGTAGTTGATGCTTGAAGTGCTAGAGCTTTTTATTTTGAAACATGGAAGCAATTGTGTCAACGGTAGTAGTACTTCATATGTGTCATGCATAAAACATCCTATAAGTTGCAAGCCTCATGCATCGAATACTAATAGTGCTCGCTCCTTGTCCTAATTAGCTTGGATCCCCATGGGTTATCATTGCATTGCATATGTTTCAACCAAGTGTCACAAAGGGGTACCTCTATGCCACCTGTACAAAGGTCCAATGAGATAGATCGCATTTGATTTCTCGTTTTTGATAGATCTCAACTTGAGGACATCCATACCGGGACAACATAGAAAATAGATGATGGACTCCTCTTTAATGCATAAGCATATTCTCATGAGAGATTGAGGATTAAGGTCCAAGCTAAAACTTCCACCATGATGCATGGCTTTGGTTGGCGGCCTAATGTTCTTCTCTAACAATATGCATATTAATTCAACCCACGGTAAATCACCCTTACTTCAGACAAGACGAACATGCATAGCAACTCACATGATATTCAACAAAAGTGTGACAGTTGATGGCGTCCCCAGAAACATGGTTACCGCTCAGCAAGCAACTCATAAGAAATAAGATACATAGGCAACATATTCTTTACCACAATAGTTTTTAGGCTACTTTCCCATGAGCTATGTATTGCATGGTTAATTTGCTTAGTGCAGGTGGAGGTTAGCAAAAGACTGGGAGCGACCAACTAAGAGAGCAATGACGGTCATAATCATGCAGAGCGACAAAGCAATATTGAATCAGGCATGGTAGTTATATCGCTACTCAGAAACAAAAGATCATCAAGGCTTGACAGACTTTCTTTACAGTCTTGAATATGCGTGAGCATACGCCAAGTCAATCAAAATAAATTCTCGAAGGAAGATATTACTAAACCATACCACATCATAGGCAAACAAACCAAGTTGGTACTCCAATGACACATTGGGAACCCCCCAGCTATTCGAGATTAACCATAAGAAAACCTGAACTACTAAGCACCATCATGAAAGTAGCATCTTTATCATAGACACATTAACCCATGCAACGGAAGCAAACTCTCTTAATAAGGTGAGCATGGTAATTAAAGAGAGTTCAAGCAACCAACTAAATAAAAGCTCTTGAAAAGATAAGCATGAATACTAAGAGCAAAGCACGGTAGTAGCTATTAAAAGACAAAGAACACACACAGCATAGATAGACATGAAAATTCTATGTAATGTTCTAGGTAGAGGTGGAGCGTGTTTCTCTCCCACATAAAGGAATGCTGGGTTCCGACTCGTTATGAAAAACTAAAAAGAAAACTAAAAGCAAGACGCTCCAAGCATAGCACATAACACTTGAAGTGATAAAAATATAGCGGAACGAAAGACGAACTAATAATGTTGATGGAGAAGGGGATGCATGGGGGCATCCCCAAGCTTAGACGCTTGAGTCTCCTTGAATATTTCTTGGGGGTGCACGGGGGCATCCCCAAGCTTGAGCGCTTGACACTCCTGAATCTTTTTATCATCTTCCCTCGCACACTTGAAAACTCCCTTCATACATAACTCATCATAATCTGATTAGCGAGGTTAGTACCCTTAATAAAATAATTATACCTTGCTGGAAATAAGGATATTCTTGAAGTTCTACTGTTTCTCAAGATTGCCAAAAGGTTTTTGCAAAGAAAAAACAAGTTCTTAATTTGCAAAGTGAAGGTAAGGCAAAACAGGACAGAATCTGTGAAAAACAGAACAGCAGGCAATAATTGACCTGTTCGGGATACTTCTGCAACTCAAATTAAAAAAATCAGAACTAACGCACGAAAGACAATTATATAGAGAACGCTGTCGAAAACATTCAGACCAAAAAGATGATCTGGTGATTTTATACGAATTTTTCTATCCAAGGACAGAATCTGTTTCCTGGACAACACCTCACAACTTTTGAACTTTCTAGCAATCAGAGGCTATACTTGGCACAAATATGAAAATCAAAGATACAATGATGATGCTACAGCAGTAAACAACATCAAGACACAACAAAAGCAAAAAAATTATTCACGTGGGCTGCCTCCCAAAAGCGCTTTCTTTTATGCCTTTAAGCTAGGCATAATGCATAGATCAAGTTGTATCAATTGAACCATCATCAAGATCATCAAAAAGCTATTCAATAATACAACTAGTCTTAAGAGGACTCTCAAACAAAGGCCTCATAGAGATACTTCTAGGTAGAAGACCAAAAGGATAAAAGTCAAGGGAAGATTCATTTATAAATTCATCAAAGATAGGTGTTTCTTCCAAAGTCTTTACGGTTTCAACCCCTTTGGCAATAGGTGGGTTACTTTTAGAACGGGGAGCCTTTGGAACGTGAACGAACTTAGGCTCCCTCTTTGCCGGAGTTTCTACCTTTTCGGTTTTGATCGAGGAGAAAGTAGTTCTTAAGGTATCAAATATTTCCTCAATCTTGTCCATCCTAGAAGAGTCAGAATAATGGAATTTGACGGTCTCCAAAATTTTAAAAATTTTATGCATGGAGCTATCAAGTCTATTCAAATTCCCTTGGATCTTTCGATCCAACTCATTCATCTTATTAATGCTTGGCATCTCTAGCTCTATTTTTTCAAGTTTTTTCATAATGTGATCTAGGGTGATGTCCTCTCGAATGCTAACAACAGGGGGACTCCCAACAAGATTTTCAATAATACTAAGAGACTCCCAAACTGGGGCCTCTAGGAAATTTCCATTGATAGCAGTATCTAGAATAAACCTATTCCAAGAAGTAATTCCAACATAAAAATTTCTAAGCAAGATAGTAGTGGGCTGCTTCTTGGTGGATCTTTTTTGTGAATCATTAATTCTATACCAAGCATCTTTCAAACTTTCCCCACCTCTTTGTTTAAAGGTGAGAACTTCTGCCTCGTCAAAGACAAAAGGACCCGACATAATGACAACTTAAGGAACAAGATAACTATTTTTGTGATTTTCGATAAAAAGGTACTAAAGCAAAAATGAAAAGGTAAACTAACAAGACTAAAAAGCAAAGGTAAAAGATAGCATGCAACTCCCCTATCCTGAAGAGTGGAGTCCCCGGCAACGGCGCCAGAAAATACTCCTTGATGGGCCTCGAACCCCTCGTTGGATTACCCCAAGTGGAAGGTGTAAGATGCAGTAAGTAGAAGTGTTTTCCCCTAGCACAGATGCCAAGGATCGAATCCCCAGAGACTCCTAGGTTCAACAGGTAGGTGTCAACTGCTAACGGCGCAATTAGCAATCAACGTGGACCTGCACACAGATACAAATAACTTTGCTCCCAACGAGTACAGAGAGGTTGTCAATCTCTCCGGCCTTGTCGTTCACAAAGGGTTAAAAGCAATATGATAGTAGTGATAGATAGTTTTTTGCAATAGTAAATAAAATAGCGGAAAGTAAAATAGTGTCTGTGATCAATGATGGTAATATGGACCAGAGTCACATGATGTTCACTAGTGATGTCTCTCTCCCAAAAGACGATAAAACAGCTATGTGAGGTAAACAAATTACAGCTGGGCAATTAACAGGACCACGAACGCAAACCAATGCTGACTACATTGCAAGAAAGGTTGAGGTTCAAAGCATGGGCGGTACGCCAAAGTAAGTAGACCGAAATCCATCTGCATCTACTACTAATCATCCACCTTGAGATATCTATCCAGAACATCTCGTTGGTATTAAGTTGCGAGTCCCACCCATAGTGTAAACTCAATGCAACAGACAACTTCATTAAAAGAACTTTGCGTAAAGTAATCAATCCTTGCACCCGCGGGCACAAGCACCGTTGTTTTCCCCCTTGTGGCAACAACACATCCCCTAGACTCATGTTTCTGTCACTCAAGCTAGTCATCGAGGGGCATGAACCCACAATCGAGCATAACGTTCCCTCTTGGAGTCACTACCTACTACTTGGCCAAAGCAATAAATAACAACGGAGAACATGCAAGAATTACATATGAACTAAAATATAAAAGAGGTGAATCAAATATATTACTCAAGATCAATCTGAACATAATCTCATAATCCATCGGATCCCAGCAAACTCAACATAGCAACAACATAAGGATTACATAGGTGCCTCGATCATGTAGGGCAGCTCACGAGGACTAATTAGTGAAGCACAAGAACGGGAGGAGAACATCACATAGCTACTGGTCATGGACTCATGGTCCAAGGGAGACTACTCACGAGTCATCCGGGAGGCGTCCATGGTGGTGGAGAAACTCCCGATGGTGATCCTCCCCTCCAGCAGGGTGCCGGGAAGAGTTCTCCTGGTGCTCCCGATCTTGGAAGCGGCGGCGGCGGCGGAATAGAGATGGGATCGCGAAAAGAAGTCCTGTTTCAAGGGTTACGGGGAACCCTTTAAATATTTGCCAAAGTAGGGCACCGGGGGGCTCTCGGGGGGCCGAGGCGCCCCCCGGCGCGGCCCAGGGGGGGGGGCGCCCACAGGGCGCATGGAGCCCCTGTGGCCCCCCAGGCTCCCCTTCGGAAGCAGTGTCGTTCCCGGATCGCTGATTTTTTATATAACTTTTCTGTATTTTTCTGGGTAGTTCTCGAAACGTGAAAACCTGAAATACAAAAACAGCCGAAAACAGAAACTGGCACTGGGGTGCACTGGATTAGTAAGTTAGTCCAAATATGATCAAAAGTGTATGGAAGTGTATGAATATCATAGCAATATCACCCAAAAGTGGCATGGAGCAAGCAGAAATTATAGATACATTTTGGACGTATCAGTACCGAAAGAGACGAACGGAATCATGACATGATCTCCGTTGATACTGAGTTAACCAACTACTGGCATGCTCCAACAATACCAGCATTCCACCCATCATATCACCATATGACTGAGGTGGTTCAAACATTATCCTTCGGGGCTCACCCGAAGCTTACTTGCATGAAATATAACCATACACTTATGCCCATATGGTCATGCTTATGAAACGAACTACTCGAGCAAACATGCAACACACTCATCATATCAAAAGTTCAAACATGCTTGCCTCGTTCTGAGAAGTCAGAGCCTAACTCGGCGTGGTTCGCGTCTCCGTCACGGCCTCCGGTATCTATGTATTCCAAACAAATAAATACTAACATAAATACCGCGCGTGCAAATAAAGTTGCTCCAAAAATTTCCACGTAAATATGACAAAAAACTAGGCAGAAAACTAAAGAGGACAGAAAATAAATCAACTGAAAATCATTTTTAGTTTAAAAGATATTAGAGTTTCTGTCCAGGGACTCATCTGTAATGAAACAGAAAAGGTCCAGGGGCTAGAACAGAAAACAGCAAAGCGAACCGGTACGCAGTACGTTAACTGAAGGAGAAAACGTACTTTGCCCGAAGGCGCTTACAGAAAACGGTTCGGAGGCAGAGATGTGAGGCTGACAAGAGGCCCCACTTGTCGGGTTTGAAAACTAGAAACAGAGCCGCACCGGCGCCGGTGCTGCGGTGATCGCCGGCGTCGATCCACGGGGAGTTAGGGGAGGGGAGTGATACGTACGGCTTATCGGTGGTCTTCCGCGTCGAATGGTGGTGGAGTTGAGCGTCGGCGAGCCCCACATCGACGGCGACCCTGTCTCCAGCGGACGGTGGCTCGGGTGGTCGTGGACTTCATCGGAGAGGGTTCCTGGGATCAAATTAAGGTGGGGGTTAGGTCTAAGTGGGTGCCAGGGTGCTACGCTCGAGTCCGCGGCGGCGGAGAAGCTCTCACCGGAGTGAACGAAGCTGGAGCCCGAGGCGGAGGGAGTTGGCCGGAGTTGGGGAAGAAGGGCCTCTCGAGGCTCTTCCAGAGGCTGGGCGTAGTCTAGGGAGGTAGTGAAGATGTGTGGGGTCGAGCACGAGCTCGGGGGTGCCTTATATAGCCGGCCCGAGGTGGCTGCCATGAATGGATAAGTCCGGCGAGTCGATTACGGTGCTGCAGTGGTCGGGCGGCAGAGTTAGGGGCTTGAGCATCATCTAGGAGCTGTAGTGGTTCCATTCCCGCGCCTAACTCAGCAGGGGAGAGGGAGTTACGGGATGTCCCCGACGGAACGGCCGCGCGGCACGTCGGCGGCAGAAAACGCGCTCTGCGCGCGCCGGGCCACGACGACGGTGCACCAGGCGTGTGCTGGCACTGGAAGTGGACACGCGGAGTGCTGGGGTGGTTTGGGCGCCGCTAAACGGCGTCGAGCTGCGGTGGTTGCTTCTGTCAGCCACCACGGGCGGCGCTGTTGCCGTGGCAGTCGCCGGCGCGGTCGGGCCAGAGCGCCACCGACGCCCAGAAGCGGCCAAGCGAGCGTGCGGCGCACTGGATAAGAAGAAGGTGCAGTGCAGCGTCGAGCCAAGGAGGTACTGGCGAGGTTTGTCGCTGCGCCTGATGAAACTGATGAACTGTCTAACTATCTGTCGACAGTTTCAGTTAACAGCTGACAGTACAATGTATGCTAAGTGTTTGATGAAATGCTTCTGGTATGTGTGCAATGTTCCTGGGGCTGATTTTTGGTGGAGTGGCCTCTTGATGCACCTAGAGGCTGCCTGATTTTTCCCAGGATTTTTGGAGGAAGATAAATATGAATTTCACCAAATTTTGCAAATCTGGTCCAAACTTGCAGCAGGTGAAATTTGAAAATTTTGAACTGTGGACCAGTGAAACAAGATAGATCTAGGTTGTGGGTACTAAGGACCATCTAGGAGAGTTGGTTTGGAATCAAACAACAAACTAGGCATGGTGGTTCCTTTGTGAATCACCAAGGTCCACTATAAAAGACAGAATTAGTTTTTGGAGTAAAATAAATAGAAGAAAAATCCCAATAAGGTTAAAACTTACTGGAATTGATGAAGGACTTGTCCTAAGGTGTGAAGAGAGTCTTGGAGAGAAATATTTCTGTTGGGGTTTTGGCAAGATGAAGGTTGGAGGGGAGGATAAGTCCAAGATCAAACTTGAAAGACAAAACTCAAGAAGGGAAGAATTTTGAAACTCAACTTGGGCTTGAGCCAACCCAAGAGAAGATCTTCAAGGTAAAAAACTAGACTTGAGAAATCACCAAAAACTTTGGCCAAAAGAATTTTAGAAAAGGCAAAAGAAAAGATCAGACAATCCTCTTCCAAAAAGGCCAAAAGTTTGGAAGAAAACCAACTAAAAAATTTGGGGTGTTACAGCGCGCTACCTCTACATCTACCTTCGGGATTAGTTTTAGACCTAAATAATTGTTATTTGGTGCCAGCGTTGAGCATGAACATTATATCTGGATCTTGTTTGTTGCGAGACGGTTATTCATTTAAATCAAAGAATAATGGTTGTTCTATTTATATGAGTAATATCTTTTATGGTCATGCACCCTTGAGGAATGGTCTAGTTCTGTTGGATCTCGGTCGTAGTGATACATATGTTCATAATATTGAAGGCAGAAGATGCAAAGTTGATAATGATAGTGCAACTTATTTGTCGCACTACCGTAAAGGTCATATTGGTGTAAAGCACATGAAGAAACTCCATTCTGATGGACTTTTGGAATCACTTGATTATGAATCACTTGGTGCTTGCGAACCATGCCTCATGGGCAAGATGACTAAAACTCCGTTCTCTGGAACAATGGAGCGAGCAACTGACTTATTGGAAATCATACATACTGATGTATGTGGACCAATGAGTGTTGAGACTCGCGACAGGTATCGTTATTTTCTGACCTTCACAGATCATTTGAGCAGATATGGGTATATCTACTTGATGAAACACAAGTCCGAAACATTTGAAAAGTTCAAAGAATTTCAGAGTGAAGTAGAGAATCATCATAAAAAGAAAATAAAGTTTCTACGATCTGATCACAGAGGCGAATATTCGAGTTATGAGTTTGGTCTTCATTTGAAACAATGTGGAATAATTTCACAGCTCACGCCACCTGGAACACCACATCGTAATGGTGTGTCTGAACGTCGTAACGTACTTTATTAGATATGGTGCGATCTATGATGTCTCTTACCGATTTACCACTACCGTTTTGTGGTTATGCTTTAGAGACAGCTGCATTCACATTAAATAGGGCACAATCTAAATCCGTTTAGACGCTGCCTTATGATGTGTGGTTTGGCAAGAAACCCAAGTTGTCATTTCTTAAAGTTTGGGGCTACGATGCTTATGTGAAAAAGCTTCAACCTGATAAGCTCGGACCCAAGTCGGAGAAATATGTCTTCATAGGATACCCAAAGGAAACTGTTGGGTACACTTTCTATCACAGATCCGAAGGCACGATATTCGTTGCTAAGAATGGATCCTTTCTAGAGAAGGAGTTTCTCTTGAACGAAGTGAGTGGGAGGAAAGTAGAACTTGATGAGGTAATTGTACCTTCTCCCGAATTGGAAAGTAGTTCATCACAAAAACTAGTTCCAGTGATCCCTACACCAATCAGAGATGAAGCTAATGATGATGATCATGAAACTTCGGATCAAGTTACTACTGAACCTCGTAGGTCAACCAGAGTACATTCCGCGCCAGAGTGGTTCGGTAACCCAGTTCTGGAAGTCATGTTACTAGACCATGATGAACCTACGAACTATGAGGAAGCGATGATGAGCCCAGATTCTGAAAAATGGTTTGAGGCCATGAAATCTGAGATGTGATCCATGTATGAGAACAAATTATGGACTTTGGTTGACTTGCCCGATGATCGGCAAGCCATTGAAAATAAATGGATTCTTAAGAGGAAGACTGACGTCGATGGTAATGTTACTATCTACAAAGCTCGACTTGTTGCGAAAGGTTTTCGACAAGTTCAAGGGGTTGACTACGATGAGACTTTCTCACCCGTAGCGATGCTTAAGTCTGTCCGAATCATGTTAGCAATTGCCGCATTTTATGATTATGATATCTGGCAAATGGATGTCAAAACTGCATTCCTTAATGGGTACCTCAAAGAGGAGTTGTATATGATCCAACCAGAAGGTCTTGTCAATCCTAAAGGTGCTAACAAGGTGTGCAAGCTCCAGCGATCCATCTATGGACTGGTGCAAGCATCTCGAAGTTGGCTTATACGCTTTGATGAGGTGATCAAAGCATATGGTTTTATACAGACTTTTGGAGAAGCCTGTATTTACAAGAAAGTGAGTGGGAGCTCTGTAGAATTTCTGATATTATATGTAGATGACATATTGTTGATTGGAAATAATATATAATTTATGGATGGTATAAGAGGATACTTGAATAAGAATTTTTCAATTGAAGACCTCGTTGAAGCTGCTTATATATTGGGCATCAAGATCTATAGAGATAGATCAAGCCGCTTAATTGGACTTTCACAAAGCACATACCTTGATAAAGTTTTGAAGAAGTTCAAAATGGTGTAATGCCCAGGATGAGACTATATCTCCTACGTGTCGAGGCACGACTTAGAGACATAACCCCATGCTGGAATGATCGCAAGTTTGGTATCTTTGCACAACTCATGTAAAAGATGGGGATGGAAAACATAAAATAGTTGGCTTACACTCGCCACGTCACACAAATTAATTACATGTCTCAATCATCATACAAAAGAACATCACAGCCCATCTAAGGGTAAAATCCAAATGACAAGATACCAAACATAATTTAAATCCACAGGTCGGATCGAAATCCTAGTAGAAGTCTCCACTACTGATCATCAGGATAACGAACATAGTATCGACTACGCTCCTCGTCATACTCCTAGTCTAGCTCGGTGCCATCACCTGGATAGCTCACCATCAGACCTGCATCTGGTGTGGTGAAGTAACTGTGAGCCACAGAGGACTCAGCAATCCCGTTCCCGGGTAACAAGACTATTTAAGCCTTGGGTGAGGATAAGGCTGAAGAAAAGAAAGAGAGTCTGCAGCAGCAACTAGCACTAGCTTACGTGAAAGAGTGCGAGAAGAGAAGTGCCACGGTCGAGAGATGATCACGAAGTGATCCTAGCTACAACATGTCAAACATAACCCCACCGTGTTCAACTCCCGAATCCCTATTCGGAAATTGACAGTCACGGTACACACGCTGGTAGTGTATTAGAACAATGTGTCAAGTTTTCTACAACCGGATATTAACAAGCTCCCATCTGCCACATAACCGCGGGCACGGCTTTCGAAAGTTCATAACCCTCCAGGGGTGTTCCAACTTGGCCCATGACAAGCCCACGATCCGTGGAGTCGCAACTCCAAGGTGGGAAGACCCGAGTATTCTCGGAATCCCGTGCTCAAGATACTCCGAACTAAGGTAAGGCTAATCCAGCAAATCCTCCCGGCGTGCCGACACCCTGACAAGAGCTGCGCGTATCTAGTCTCAGGCCACGACCGGATGGGCGATGCTACAGGTTTATATCAATCCTCGAGTTTCCTCGTGGTGACCCCGCAGGACCCCCGTTTCGGACCAACACTCATGTGGAGCACTGGCCCGGGGTTGTTGATTAAGAACTCGGGTTTGCAAGACCCTATGCAAGTTTTATTAGTTATTAGGCGAATAGTACCAATGTTGGGACTTGCTGGAAAAGACTTAGCACTTAGCGGTTTATCAAGGGGGTCCCATAAACCCCAACCGTGTGAGGAACGCATAATCAAGGAACATAACACCGGTTTAAACGGTTCCTAGCGGCATGAGTGGAACAAATCACCAAGCAAAAGGCTTAGCCTTCCACCCTTGCCAATATATAGATGATTTCATTTTAAGCATTTATATAGTGTGATATAACCCAACAAACTTCAACATGAAGCAAGCATCTTCAATCTTCACCTGCAACTAGCAATGCTATAAGAGGGGCTGAGCAAAGCGTACTTAGCCAAGCAACGGTTTGCATAGGTAGGGTGGTTAGACATGGACAAGGTTACAAGTAGGAGGCTGACATGAAAGACATGGGCATCGAGGCAAAACTATAGATCGAGACTTCTAGCAATAGGCAAAAAATAGTAAAGGTATCCGGGTTCGGTCATCTTGCCTGAAGAGTAGTCGTTCGGATCGAAAGAAGGGTCCTCGTGCTCAACCTCGGTAGTAACCTCGTGCTCGTACTCGTATTCGGTCTCAGCTTCCGGCTCTAAACAATACAATCACACAGGGCACGAGTCAACAAGATGCAATGCGCACAAAAAAAATGATGGATGCATGATGGATGCACTAAGGGAGCACACGGAGCACGGAAAATAGCACTCAAGCAAAACACTTCAAAACATGACAACAATAGGAGATTATTAATCTACACGGAAAATCAATCAAGTTTCAGATAAGACTCGCTGAAAACGGAGCTACGGGCTAAAAGTTATGCCCGAAACAAGAAATAGGCGAAAGCTGAAAATTACAGCCACATAGCAACTTCAGAGCACTATATAAATAAGCTACAGCACTCAAACATCATGGCAAAGGGCATGAACTTAAACTAGACATATCCTACAGCAAATAAGTCCAAAGGTGCACCCCCAAAGGAGCCACGGATCAATAGCAACAAGCTTGGACATATTGAACTTGACAACAAAATCCTGACAGCAGTATTTTATTGCAACTTTGGAGCCAAAGTTAAATATGCTACAGCCACTCAAATAAGCATGTGAGAGCATGAATGGATAGCCAACAATATATACTACAAGGAACCATCAAGAGTTACTCCAAAACTATCATGGATTGTCCTAGAACAGCAAGCAAACATGGCATCGGAAAAATTTACAGATTCCAGACTTGGTGAAATTTCACTAAGTGTTAAAACAGCAGTTTCATCATGGCATCTTTGAGAGCAAGTTTAATTCACCTCAAAACTAAACATGGCAAGTGGTAACCACCACATCAAAGTACACATGATGGTGATTCCGAAACATACAAGCATGCATCATGGAGATAAATACAACGATAGCAATGAGCTCAACAAGATGACATCTCATAACAAGCTAAACAACTAAACAGCCACATAGCACTTTGCAATGAGGATAACCATGGAAAGAATAAATCTATCATGCAACCTAACACAAACAACATGTAGAGCATGGCAAGACGAACACGTGGACATGTCATTTGCATCATTCGGATAAACGAGCTAAAAGTTATCACTATGCAAAGATGGCATAAAAACAACACATAGCAGCAGTTTATAACGGGATGCACTCTTGCAACAGAAAAATAAGCATCTAGATGATCTCAAACATGCATGGCACAATGGAATGAAACGTAGTGCTAATCACCACGAACGTCTGGACATGTCATTTACTCAAATCGAAGCACCACACAAAAAGATATCATCATGTGAAAATATGCATCAGACAAGCAAAATCTCAGGGACTTAGAAGGAATTGGGGCAACCTCAAGATCTTAAAAGAAAAACACAGG
The DNA here is from genome assembly GCA_902687465.1 of Secale cereale. NCBI lineage: Eukaryota > Viridiplantae > Streptophyta > Magnoliopsida > Poales > Poaceae > Secale > Secale cereale. Next base: position 499,875,044 of record LR738714.1, read on the forward strand.
TCAACGGGCTGGCGCGGGTCTTCGGGCGCCGGATCGGCGGCTGGTTCGTCTGGCGCCGGGAGCGGCCTGCGGATCGGCCCGCGAAAGAGGCCCGGCTGGCCTGGGGCGATGCGGCGGCCCGGAGGGACGGCGGCGAAGTGGGCCGAGCCCACTGGGGACCTGGCGAAGGAGCGGGGCGCTGGCGTCGGCTGGAGAGGCGAGCGGCCTCGGCTTGGGCGGCTGGCGATCGCGGGTTGGGTCGCGACAGGGAAGGCCCGCGGGGTGCGGTGGCGATCGGGCCGCTGGGAGGCTGCGATCGAGGCGGCCTGGCGATCGGAAGCTTCGAGCGGGAGGCGACGTGGTGGAGGTTCGGCGGCCCAGGCGAAGGAGGGAGGGCCCAGGCGCTCGGTTGGATCGGCCGACGCGAGCGATCGGATCCAGATCGGTTCGCCCGACCCGATCTAGCGGCGGCTGCTTCGAGCGAACTGGTGGCGTGGAGTTCCTTCGATGCGATCTGGCGGCGGTGCTCCTTCGATGGAAAACAGCGGGTCAACGGCTTCGACCTGCGGGATCCAGCCTCGGAGGTGGCCCGGGCGGTGGGGAGGGTGAGGAGCGGCGGTGAGGTGAGAGGAGGGTGGAGAGGAGGTGCTCCGGCGAACTCCGGCGAAATTCCGGCGAAGTCTCCGGCGAGGTGGCTGGAGGTGGAAGAGAAGTGGCTAGGGGAGCTAGGGTTTCCTTGATTTGGGGCAAAAATTGGGGGAAGTGGACAAATATATAGGCACAAGTAGCTAGGGTTGTCCAAATGGAGTGCGGTTTTCGGCCACACGATCAGGATTGGATGGCCTAGATGAAGGAAGTGGCTAGGAGAGGTTTGTTGGGCTGTTGGAGGGGTGTCTTGGGCCTCAAAGTGGAGGCACTTTGAGCCCACGAGAAAAAATGTTGGGGTAGAAAACGGACTCGAAACACGACGAGATTTGACAGGCAGGTTACACACACCAAAACAACAACACACGACAAGTCTCGCGCCAAACCGGTAACGTTACACGGCCAAACACCAAAGTAGGTCTATGGGACGCCACGGACACGTGAGGGAGCTCCGGAACGCGAAACAGACAACGGGAAGGAACGCGTGGAACCAGATGCAAACGACAATGCAAATGCAATGCGATGCACATGTCTACATGATATGAATGAATGCCACACACTCACACAACAAAACTACGAAAACCCGAAAGACAAAGAACCCGGAATGGAATAGATGAAGCCGGAGATATATTATATGCCCAAAAGGGAAAGTATTACATCCGGGGCATTACAACTCTCCTCTACTACAAAAAGATCTCGTCCCGAGATCTAGGACTGGAAAAAGGAAGGGTACTCGGAACGAAGATGATCTTCTCGTTCCCACGTAGCTTCTCGGTCGGTATGATGTGACCACTTTACTTTCAAGAATTTGATGGACTTGTTGCGGGTCTTGCGCTCGGTTTCTTCGAGAATAGCAACGGGATGCTCTCGGTAAGACAAGTCTTGTTGAAGATCAATCTCCTCAAACGGAATCATGCGTTCAGGTGCCTTGAAGCATTTGTGGAGTTGGGACACATGGAACACATCATGAACATTGGCGAAGTTGGAAGGCAGCTCAAGTTGATAGGCTAGATCGCCTCTTTTGCCAAGGATCTTGAAAGGCCCGACGTATCTAGGAGCAAGATTTCCTTTGATACCGAATCTTTGGGTGTCTTTCATCGGAGAAACACGGAGATAGACATGATCACCAATGTTGAAGGCCAAATCACGATGTTTGCCGTCATAGTAGCTCTTCTGACGCGACTGAGCGGCCTTGAGATTTTCACGTATGACTTTGCACATCTCTTCGGCTTCTGAGATTAAGTCATTGCCAAGAAGTTGACGTTCACCTGTTTCAGACCAGTTGAGAGGGGTACGACACTTTCTGCCATAGAGGATTTCAAACGGAGCTTTGCCTGCACTTGCTTGATAGCTGTTGTTGTAAGAGAACTCGGCAAATGGAAGGCAATCTTCCCATTTCATGCCAAAAGATATGACACAGGCTCTGAGCATGTCTTCTAGAATCTGATTCACTCGCTCGACTTGACCACTAGTCTGAGGGTGAAAAGCAGTGCTGAACCTGATCTTAGTGCCCATGGCAGACTGAAAGGAGTCCCAGAACTTTGAAGTGAACAAACTTCCCTGGTCTGAGGAGATAACTTGAGGAATGCCATGTAGGGACACAATTCTGGAAGTGTACAACTCTGCAAGTTGAGCTGCATTGATGGATTCTTTGACTGGAAGGAAGTGAGCGACTTTGGTAAGCTTGTCAATCACCACGAAGATAGAATCATTCCCTCTTTTGGACTTAGGAAAACCAGTGACGAAAACCATTTCAATGTGGTCGAATTTCCACTCAGGAATAGGAAGAGGTTGGAGAAGACCGGCTGGACGTTGATGTTCTGCTTTCACTCTTCTACAAACATCACATTCATTCACGAATTGGGCAATTTTCCTTTTCATGCGTGTCCACCAGTAAGATTGCTTGAGGTCTTGGTACATCTTGGAGCTGCCAGGATGAATGGAAAGGAGAGAATCATGTGCTTCTTCCATTATGAGCTTCCTGAGATCACCTTTGGGAACAACGAGTCTGTCCTCGAAGAACAAGGTATCTCTCTCATCAACACGATAGCACTTGTATTTCGGAGTGCCCTTTGCAATACCATGTTTCACCTTCTGCACCATGGCATCACTGAGTTGGGCCTCACGGACCTGATCTTCCAAGGTAGGAGCAATTTGAAGATTTGCAAGAAAACCCTGCGGAACAACTTGGAGGTTGAGTTTCCTGAATGCTTCACAAAGCTCAGGCTGGAACGGCTTGATAAGAAGGCTGTTGCAATATGCCTTTCTGCTCAAAGCATCTGCAATCACATTCACCTTTCCAGGAGTGTATTCAATGCTGGGATCATACTCTTGGATCATTTCAACCCAACGAGACTGGCGGAGGTTCATATTCGGCTGTGTGAAGATGTACTTCAAGCTCTTGTGATCAATGAAGATGTCGACTTTTCTGCCCAACAACAGATGTCTCCACGTAATCAAAGCATGTACCACAGCTTCTAGTTCGAGATCATGTGTGGGATAGTTCTTCTCACTTGGCTTCAGCTGACGAGAAGTGTATGCCACAATTCTCTTATCTTGCATAAGAACACCACCAAGACCTTGAAGAGAAGCATCACAGAATACTTCATAGGGCTTGGACTCATCTGGAGGAGTAAGAACTAGAGCAGAGACGAGCTTTTCTTTGAGAGTTCTGAATGCCACTTCACACCCTGGAGACCAAAAGTATTTGACATTCTTCTGAAGCAAGTTGGAAAGAGGCTTGGCAATCTTGGAGAAGTTCTCAACGAACCTTCTGCAATAGCTGGCAAGACCCAGAAAACTGCGGAGTTGCTTGACGTTCTGAGGAGCTTCCCAGTTGACAATTGCTTCAACTTTCTCGGGGTTAACCGCAATACCGTCAGCTGAGATGATATGGCCCAGATACAAAACCTTATCGAGCCAAAATTCGCACTTGGAGAACTTGGCATAGAACTTATGCTCACGGAGTCGATCAAGAACCAGACGTAAGTGCTTTTCGTGATCTTCTTCATTCTTGGAAAACACTAGAATATCATCCAGATACACAAGCACAAACTCGCCGGTGTAGGGGTTGAAGATGTAGTGCATCATTCTCGAGAAGGTAGGAGGAGCATTGGCGAGACCAAAGGACATGACTGTATACTCGTATGAACCGAAACTCGTTCTGAAGGCGGTCTTGGGAATGTCTTTCTCGCGAATGCGAATTTGGTGATAGCCCATTCGAAGGTCAAGCTTAGAGAACACTTTAGCTCCTTTGAGCTGCTCGAAGAGTTCGTTGATGTTGGGGAGCAGATACTTATTCTTTATTGTCTTCTTGTTCAATGGCCGGTAATCGACGCAGAGACGCTCCGTGCCATCCTTCTTCTTGACAAATAAGACACCACAGCCCCAAGGAGACGTACTAGGCCTGATGAGACCCATACGCTCCTGTTCATCAAGCTGCTTCTTCAATTCCTTCAATTCTTTAGGAGAGAGCTTGTACGGACGCCGACATGCTGGCTCAGTACCCGGCTCGAGTTCAATGACAAATTCCACCTGACGGTGTGGAGGCATGCCTGGAAGTTCTTCAGGAAAGACGTCTTGGTATTCGTTAACCACCGGAATTTGAGATATGGCATTAATCTCGCCCTTATCATTGAGAGAGAAAAGCCTAATAGTGTTATCCCTGGAGGCGAAGATAATCACATCTTCATCAGGATGAGTCATCTTGACTTCCTTCTGTGCACAATCAATGTGAGCATCATGCTGAGAAAGCCAGTCCATCCCGAGGATGAGGTCAATGTCGGAATTGCCAAGAACCACCGGATTAGCCAGAAAGCGATAATCACCCATGCGAATAGAAACATCCGAAGCATAAACACTTGAGTGCATTCGTCTCCCCCAAGAGATGACTGTTAACTCCTTTGGCAGATTTTTAGTGACAACATCGTGCTTGGATGCAAATGGATATGACATGAAGGAACATGTAGCACCCGAATCAAATAACACCTTAGCAGGAAAAGAGTTCACTGGAAGGTTACCCAATATGACATCAGAAGAATTCTCCGCTTGTGCTGCATTCATCAGATTCACCCTTGCTGCCTTTGGATCATGCTTGACCATAGCGGTACCGACAGGTGGAGGAGGCGGAAGGCGCCTTGGGTTGTTGCACTTGTTGGAATAATGGCCCTTCTGGCCACACTTGTAGCAAGTCACCTCAGAAAGTGGACGAGCAGGAGGAACACTTGGTCTTGGAGCTTGGAACTATTGCTTGGACTGTTGCTCTGATACCAACTTGTAACGCCCCGGACACACCCGCCGGTGGTCGTTACTCCTGGCGGGATCTAGACTGGCCTCACATATCAATACTAGTCTTTTCTGTGCACTTTGTCCTCACTCGTGCACACCCGGGAGCAACTTCCCAGTTGGTCACCCATCCTGAAACTACTCCAAGCTGAGCACGCTTAACTTTGGAGTTCTATCCGAATGGGCTCCCGGAAAAGAAGGAATTCCTTATTGATATGAGTAGTATATCATCCCTAATAAGCCAGGCCATCACATACACCCTCACTCACAGGAACCGACGTCCTCGTCGGGCCACAGGAATGTTCCCTCTTGGCACAACCGTCTGTGCCTTCAGGACAGCACATGTGCCATGCCGTGTGCCACGACGGGTCACAAACGTCATGCACAACATGACTACAAACTGTCTGCAAACATCCGTGTAACCGCGAGGGTCGGCTCTGATACCAACTTGTAATGCCCAGGATGGGACTATATCTCCTACGTGTCGAGGCATGACTTAGAGACATAACCCCATGCTGGAATGATCGCAAGTTTGGTATCTTTGCACAACTCATGTAAAAGATGGGGATGGAAAACATAAAATAGTTGGCTTACACTCGCCACGTCTCACAAATTCATTACATGTCTCATTCATCATACAAAAGAACATCACAGCCCATCTAAGGGTAAAATCCAAATGACAAGATACCAAACATAATTTAAATCCACAGGTCGGATCGAAATCCTAGTAGAAGTCTCCACTACTGATCATCAGGATAACGAACATAGTATCGACTACGCTCCTCGTCATACTCCCAGTCTAGCTCGGTGCCATCACCTGGATAGCTCACCATCGGACCTGCATTTGGTGTGGTGAAGTAACTGTGAGCCACAGAGGACTCAGCAATCCCGTTCCCGGGTAACAAGACTATTTAAGTCTTGGGTGAGGATAAGGCTGAAGAAAAGAAAGAGAGTCTGCAGCAGCAACTAGCACTAGCTTACGTGAAAGAGTGCGAGAAGAGAAGTGCCTCGGTCGAGAGATGATCACGAAGTGATCCTAGCTACAACACGTCAAACATAACCTAACCGTGTTCAACTCCCGAATCCCTATTCGGAAATTGACAGTCACGGTACACACGCTGGTAGTGTATTAGAACAATGTGTCAAGTTTTCTACAACCGGATATTAACAAGATCCCATCTGCCACATAACCGCGGGCACGGCTTTCGAAAGTTCATAACCCTGCAGGGGTGTTCCAACTTGGCCCATGATAAGCCCACGATCCGCGGAGTCGCAACTCCAAGGTGGGAAGACCCAAGTATTCTCGGAATCCCGTGCTCAAGATACTCCGAACTAAGGTAAGGCTAATCTAGCAAATCCTCCCGGCGTGCCGACACCCTGACAATAGCCGCGCGTATCTAGTCTCAGGCCACGACCGGATGGGCGATGCTACAGGTTTATATCAATCCTCGAGTTTCCTCGTGGTGACCCCGCAGGACCCCCGTTTCGGACCAACACTCATGTGGAGCACTGACCCGGGGTTGTTGATTAAGAACTCGGGTTTGCAAGACCCTATGCAAGTTTTATTAGTTATTAGGCAAATAGTACCAATGTTGGGACTTGCTGGAAAAGACTTAGCACTTAGCGGTTTATCAAGGGGGTCCCATAAACCCCAACCGTGTGAGGAACGCATAATCAAGGAACATAACACCGGTTTAAACGGTTCCTAGCGGCATGAGTGGAACAAATCACCAAGCAAAAGGCTTAGCCTTCCACCCTTGCCAATATATAGATGATTTCATTTTAAGCATTTATATAGTGTGATATAACCCAACAAACTTCAACATGAAGCAAGCATCTTCAATCTTCACCTGCAACTAGCAATGCTATAAGAGGGGCTGAGCAAAGCGTACTTAGCCAAGCAACGGTTTGCATAGGTAGGGTGGTTAGACATGGACAAGGTTACAAGTAGGAGGCTGACATGAAAGACATGGGCATCGAGGCAAAACTATAGATCGAGACTTCTAGCAATAGGCAAAAAATAGTAAAGGTATCCGGGTTCGGTCATCTTGCCTGAAGAGTAGTCGTTCGGATCGAAAGAAGGGTCCTCGTGCTCAACCTCGGTAGTAACCTCGTGCTCGTACTCGTATTCGGTCTCAGCTTCCGGCTCTAAACAATACAATCACACAGGGCACGAGTCAACAAGATGCAATGCGCACAAAAAAAATGATGGATGCATGATGGATGCACTAAGGGAGCACACGGAGCACGGAAAGTAGCACTCAAGCAAAACACTTCAAAACATGACAACAATAGGAGATTATTAATCTACACGGAAAATCAATCAAGTTTCAGATAAGACTCGCTGAAAACGGAGCTACGGGCTAAAAGTTATGCCCGAAACAAGAAATAGGCGAAAGCTGAAAATTACAGCCACATAGCAACTTCAGAGCACTATATAAATAAGCTACAGCACTCAAACATCATGGCAAAGGGCATGAACTTAAACTAGACATATCCTACAGCAAATAAGTCCAAAGGTGCACCCCCAAAGGAGCCATGGATCAATAGCAACAAGCTTGGACATATTGAACTTGACAACAAAATCCTGACAGCAGTATTTTATTGCAACTTTGGAGCCAAAGTTAAATATGCTACAGCCACTCAAATAAGCATGTGAGAGCATGAATGGATAGCCAACAATATATACTACAAGGAACCATCAAGAGTTACTCCAAAACTATCATGGATTGTCCTAGAACAGCAAGCAAACATGGCATCGGAAAAATTTACAGATTCCAGACTTGGTGAAATTTCACTAAGTGTTAAAACAGCAGTTTCATCATGGCATCTTTGAGAGCAAGTTTAATTCACCTCAAAACTAAACATGGCAAGTGGTAACCACCACATCAAAGTACACATGATGGTGATTCCGAAACATACAAGCATGCATCATGGAGATAAATACAACGATAGCAATGAGCTCAACAAGATGACATCTCATAACAAGCTAAACAACTAAACAGCCACATAGCACTTTGCAATGAGGATAACCATGGCAAGAATAAATCTATCATGCAACCTAACACAAACAACATGTAGAGCATGGCAAGACGAACACGTGGACATGTCATTTGCATCATTCGGATAAACGAGCTAAAAGTTATCACTATGCAAAGATGGCATAAAAACAACACATAGCAGCAGTTTATAACGGGATGCACTCTTGCAACAGAAAAATAAGCATCTAGATGATCTCAAACATGCATGGCACAATGGAATGAAACGTAGTGCTAATCACCACGAACGTCTGGACATGTCATTTACTCAAATCGGAGCACCACACAAAAAGATATCATCATGTGAAATATGCATCCGACAAGCAAAATCTCAGGGACTTAGAAGGAATTGGGGCAACCTCAAGATCTTAAAAGAAAAACACAGGTCAACGGGCTGGCGCGGGTCTTCGGGCGCCGGATCGACGGCTGGTTCGTCTGGCGCCGGGAGCGGCCTGCGGATCGGCCCGCGAAAGAGGCCCGGCTGGCCTGGGGCGATGTGGCGGCCCGGAGGGACGGCGGCGAAGTGGGCCGAGCCCACTGGGGACCTGGCGAAGGAGCGGGGCGTTGGTGTCGGCTGGAGAGGCGAGCGGCCTCGGCTTGGGCGGCTGGCGATCGCGGGTTGGGCCGCGGCAGGGAAGGCCCGCGGGGCGCGGTGGTGATCGGGCCGCTGGGAGGCTGCGATCGAGGCGGCCTGGCGATCGGAAGCTTCAAGCGGGAGGCGGCGCGGTGGAGGTTCGGTGGCCCAGGCGAAGGAGGGAGGGCCCAGGCGCTCGGTTGGATCGGTCGGCGCGAGCGATCGGATCCAGATCGGTTCGCCCGACCCGATCTGGCGGCGGTTGCTTCGAGCGAACTGGCGGCGCGGAGTTCCTTCGATGCGATCTGGCGGCGGTGCTCCTTCGGTGGAAAACGGCGGGTCAACGGCTTTGACCTGCGGGATCCAGTCTCGGAGGTGGCCCGGCAGGTGGGGAGGGTGAGGAGCGGCGGTGAGGTGAGAGGAGGGTGGAGAGGAGGTGCTCCGGCGAACTCCGGCGAAATTCCGGCGAAGTCTCCGGCGAGGTGGCGGAGGTGGAAGAGAAGTGGCTAGGGGAGCTAGGGTTTCCTTGATTTGGGGCAAAAATTGGGGGAAGTGGACAAATATATAAGCACAAGTAGCTAGGGTTGTCCAAATGGAGTGCGGTTTTCGGCCACACGATCAGGATTGGATGGCCTAGATGAAGGAAGTGGCTAGGAGAGGTTTGGTGGGCTGTTGGAGGGGTGTCTTGGGCCTCAAAGTGGAGGCACTTTGAGCCCACGAGAATAACTGTTGGGGTAGCAAACGGACTCGAAACGCGACGAGATTTGACAGGCGGGTTACACACACCTAAACAACAACACACGACAAGTCTCGCGCCAAACCGGTAACGTTACACGGCCAAACACCAAAGTAGGCCTACGGGACGCCACAGACACGTGAGGGAGCTCCGGAACGCGAAACGGACAACGGGAAGGAACGCGTGGAACCGGATGCAAACGACAACACAAATGCAATGCGATGCACATGTCTACATGATATGAATGAATGCCACACACTCACACAACAAAACGACGAAAACCCGAAAGACAAAGAACCCGGAATGGAATAGATGAAGCCGGAGATATATTATATGCCCAAAAGGGAAAGTATTACATCCGGGGCATTACAAATGGATCAGTCAAACAAAGTGTTCTTGCCTGTGTTACAAGGTGTGAAGTTGAGTAAGACTCAATGCCCGACCACTGCAGAAGATAGAGAGAAAATGTAAGTCATTCCCTATGCCTTAGCCATAGGATCTATCATGTATGCAATGTTGTGTACCATACCTGATGTGTGCCTTGCTATAAGTTTAGCAGGGAGGTACCAAAGTAATCCAGGAGTGGATCGCTGGACAGCGGTCAAGAACATCCTGAAGTACCTGAAAAGGACATAGGATATGTTTCTCATTTATGGAGGTGACAAAGAGCTCGTCATAAATGGTTACGTCGATTCAAGCTTTGACACTGATCCGGATGACTCTAAGTCACAAACCGGGTATGTATTTTTGTTGAACAGTGGAGCTGTCAGTTGGTGCAGTTCCAAGCAGAGCGTCGTGGCGGGATCAATGTGTGAAGCGGAGTACATAGCTGCTTCGAAAGCAGGAAATGAAGGAGTCTGGATGAAGGAGTTCATATCCGATCTAGGTGTAATACCTAGTGCGTCGAGTCCAATGAAAATCTTTTGTGACAACACGGGTGCAATAGCCTTGGCAAAGGAATCCAGGTTTCACAAGAGAACCAAGCACATCAAGAGACGCTTCAATTCCATCCACGATCAAGTCAAGGAGGGAGACATATAAATTTGCAAGATACATACGGATCTGAATGTTGCAGACCCGTTGACTAAGCCTCTTCCACAAGCAAAACATGATGAACACCAAAACTCCATGGGTGTTAGAATCATTACTATGTAATCTAGATTACTGACTCTAGTGCAAGTGGGATACTGAAGGAAATATGCCCTAGAGGCTGTAACAAAGTTGTTATTTATATTTCCTTATGTATCATGATAAATGTATTTTATTCATGCTATAATTGTATTAACCGGAAACTTGATACATGTGTGAATACATAGACAAAACAAAGTGTTCCTAGTATGCCTCTACTAGACTAGCTCGTTAATCAAAGATGCTTGTGTTTCCTAACCATATACATGAGTTGTCATTTGATCAATGGGATCACATCATTAGGAGAATTATGTGATGGACAAGACCCATCCGTTAGCTTAGCACTATGATCGTTTAGTTTTACTGTTATTGCTTTCTTCATGACTTATACATGTTCCTATGACTATGAGATTATGCAGCTCTTGAATACCGGAGGAACACCTTGTGTGCTATCAAACATCACAACGTAACTGGGTGATTATAAAGATGCTCTACAGGTGTCTCCGAAGGTGTTTGTGGTGTTGGCATAGATCAAGAATAGGATTTGTCACTCTAAGTGTCGGAGAGGTATCTCTGGGCCCTCTCGGTAACACACATCGTAATAAGCCTTGCAAGCAAACGACTAATGAGTTAGTCACGAGATGATGTATTACAGAATGAGCAAAGAGACTTGCCGGTGATGAGAGGTAACTAGGTATGATGATACCGACGATCGAATCTCGGGCAAGTAACATACCGATGACAAAGGGAACAACGTATGTTGTTATGCGGTTTGACCGATAAAGATCTTCATAGAATATGTGGGAGCCAATATGAACCTCCAGGTTCCGCTATTGGTTATTGACCGAAGATGAGTCTCGGTCATGTCTACATAGTTCTCGAACCCGTAGGGTCCACACGCTTAACATTCGATGACGATTGGTATTATGAGTTTATGTGTTTTGATGTACCGAAGGTTGTTCGGAGTCCCAGATGAGATCACGGACATGACGATGATATATTGGAAGGTTATATTCGGACACCGTAATGGTTTCGGGGGTCACCAGATTAATACCGGAGTACCGGGGAGTTACCGGAACCCCCCGAGGGCTTAATGGGCCTACATGGGCTTTAGTGGAAGAGATAGGAGGCGGCCAAGAGGTGGGGGCGCGCCCCCCTAGCCCAATCTGAATTAGGTAGGGCCCCCCCTTTCCTTCTTCTTATCTTCCCCTTCCTCCCCCTCCTAGTTGGACTAGGAAAGGGGGGAAACCTACTCCTAGTAGGAGTAGGACCCCCCCCCTTGGGGCGCGCCATAGGAGGCCGGCTGGGCCCCTCCTCCACTCCTTTATATACGTGGCCAGGGGGGCACCCCATAGACACACAAGTTGACAAGTTAACAACTATTTTAGCCGTGTGTGGTGTCCCCCTCCACTGTTACACACCTCGGTTATATCGTCGTAGTGCTTAGGCGAAGCCCTGCGTCGGTAACTTCATCAACACAGTGACCACTCCGTCATGCTGACGAAAATTTCCCTCGGCCTCAACTGGATCTAGAGTTCGAGGGACGTCACCGAGCTGAATGTGTGCAGATTGGGGATGTGTCGTACGTTGATGGCTTCTCGCCCCTCGTTGGTTACCCCAAGTGGAAGGTTTGAGATGCAGTGTAGCGGAAGTTTTCCCTTGGCAAAGATACCAAGGATCGATTTCCCCTGAGACTCCCAGTTTCAACAAGAAGGTGTCAACTGCTAACGGCGCCAGATATTAGCAATCAACGTGGACCTGCACACAGATACAAATAGCTTTGCTCCCAACGAGTACAGAGAGGTTGTCAATCCCTCCGGCCTTGTCGTTTACAAAGGATCAAACGCAAGTGATAATAGTGATAGGTAATGCTGCAAATAGTAAGTAAAAGCGGAAAGTAAATAGAGGATGTGATCAGTGATGGTAATATGGACCGGGGTCCCATGATGTTCACTAGTGATGTATCTCTCCCAAAAGACGATAAAACAGCTATGTGAGGTAAACGAATTACAGCTGGGCAATTGACAGAATTATGTGCACAAACCAATGCTAACTATGTTGCAAGAAAGGTAGAGGTTCAAAGCATGGGCGGTACGCCAAGGCAAGTAGACCGAAATCCATCTGCATCTACTACTAATCATCCACCTTGAGATATCTATCCAGAACATCTCGCTGGTATTAAGTTGCGAGTCCCACCCATAGTGTAAACTCAAAGCAACAGACAACTGCATTAAAAGAACTTTGGGTAAAGTAAACAATCCTTGCACCCGCGGGCACAAGCACCGTTGTTTTCCCCCTTGTGGCAACAACACATCCCCTAGACTCATGTTTCTGTCACTCAAGCTAGTCATCGAGGGGCATGAACCCACAATCGAGCATAACGTTCCCTCTTGGAGTCACTACCTACTACTTGGCCAAGGCAATAAATAGCAACGGAGAACATGCAAGAATCACTTATGAACATAAATATAAAAGAGGTAAATCAAATATATTACTCAAACACAATCTGAACATAATCTCACAATCCATCGGATCCCAGCAAACTCATCATAGCAACAACATAAGGATTACATATGTGCCTCGATCATGTAGGGCAGCTCACGAGGTCTAATTAGTGAAGCACAAGAAGGGGAGGAGAACATCACATAGCTACTGGTCATGGACCCATGGTCCAAGGGAGACTACTCACAACTCATCCGGGAGGCGTCCATGGTGGTGGAGAGGCTCCCGGTGGTGATCCTCCCCTCCGGCAGGGTGCCGGGAAGAGTTCTCCTGGTGCTCCCGATCTTGGAAGCGCGGCGGCGACGGAACAGAGATGAGATCGCGAAAGAGGGTTTCTGTCTCGAGGGTTTCGGGACGCGTGTTAAATATACGCTAAAGGGGGGCATCAGCGGAGGCCTGGGGGGCCCACGCGCCCCCCGGCGCGGCCAGGAGGGGGGCCGCGCCACCAGGGCACCTGGAGGCCTGGTGGCCCCCCTCCGGCCCTACTTCGACCATGTGGAAGCTTCCGGAACGCTGATTTTTTATATAATTTTTCCGGAATTTTTCTGGCAGTTTACGTGATGAGAAAACCTGAAATACAAAAACAGCATAAAACAGAAACTGGCACTGGGGTGCGCTGAGTTAATAGGTTAGTCCAAATATGATCAAAAGTGTATGAAAGTGTATAAATATCATAGCAATATCACCCAAAAGAGGCATGGAGCAAGCAGAAATTATAGATACGTTTTGGACGTATCAACATCCCCAAGCTTAATTCCTGCTCGTCCTCGAGTAGGTAAATGATAACAAGAATAATTTCTGTGGTGACATGCTATTAACCATATAGGACTTTTCATAGTCATATGAAAAAAGCTTACTGAGACAATGAATCTGTAGTAATTAAGTTGCCTCATGAGAAAATCACAAAGAACTAAAAGTTTTACATCATGATACTGAAACATCAAATAGATTTGTAATGAGCATGATGTGCAAATATGATAAAGTGATATCTTGCTTGCCCCCTTTAGTGAAGCAAAACATAAATGCAGGGGCACCTCCAAGGTTTAAGTGATGACTAGATACAATGATTTCAGAATAAACGATATCACAATCATGCAAAAGACAATGCTACTTTGGGACAATGCACATTACACTCAGAATGACAATCATGCTCTTAATATTTGGTGCTTTAAAAGAAGGTGGAGACTCTCGAACCGTGGCTTTTGTTGGCAAGGTTGAAAACCCGTAGTCGGAAACAAAGACAAAACATGTACCAGAGCTCTTGGTTTTAAAAACAGAGGTAATTTTTTTTTTAGATTATGCATGTTTCGTCAACGAATGCTAACAGACAACTCAATCACTTCTTGAGATGGACAAGTTTCGAGGAACGGCTCCCGAATGAGGACGATCACATCCTCTTAATCTCCTTTGTTTATCACTGCCAAAGTTTTCTGATTTCTCATGAACAAAGCGTGAAGGAGGGTTTGTTTGTTATATTATTTTTGAGCCGGGCGCACTCTTTGCCAGTTCCTTCTCGTATTATGGGTTTGCACATTAGACATGCAATCCCGGGGTGAAGCTTGTCCAACTTAAAAAGATCATGAATTAACTACTACTTCCTCATGAACTAAAACAGAGGCACAAAAGAGAAATGCTTTTTTTTTGAATAATTTCGAGATGGTACATGAAAGTCTTCGTTAGGAATGGCAGGTAAATACCATGTATAGGAAGATATGGTGGACTCATATGGCATAACTGGTTTAAAGGAATTTGGATGCACAAGCAGTCAGTCCGCTTAGTACAGGCGAAGGTTAGCAAAAGACTGGGAGCGACCAACTAAAAGAGCAATGACGGTCATAATCATGCAGAGCGACAAAGCAACATTGAATCAGGCATGGAAGTTATATCGCTACTCAGAAACAAAAGATCATCAAGGCTTGACAGACTTTCTTTACAGTCTTAAATATGCGTGAGCATACGCCAAGTCAATCAAAATAAATTCTCGAAGGAAGATATTACTAAACCATACCACATCATAGGCAAACAAATCATGTTGGTACTCCAATAACACATTGGAAACCCCCCAGCTATTTGAGACTAACCATAAGAAAACATGAACTACTAAGCGCCATTATGCACGTAGCATCTTTATCATAGACATATCGACCAATGCAACAGAAGCAAACTCTCTTAATAAGATAAGCATGATAAATAAAGAGAGTTCAAGCAACCAACTAAACAAAAGCTCTTTAAAAAGATAAGCATGAAAACAAAAAGGTGAACATGACAGTAGCTATTGAAAGACAAAGAACACACACAGCAAGGATAGACATGAAAATTCTATGTTATGTTCTAGGTTGAAGTGGAGCGTGTTTATCTCCCACACAAAGAAAGCTGAGTTCCGACTCGTTATGAAAAGCTAAGGAAAACTAAAAAGGAAACTAAAAGCAAGACGCTCCAAGCATAGCACATAACACATGAAGTGATAAAAATATAGTGGAACGAAAGACGAACTGATAATGTTGATGGAGAAGGGGATGCACGGGGGCATCCCCAAGCTTAGACGCTTGAGTCTTCTTGAATATTTCTTGGGGGTGCATGGGGGCATCCCCAAGCTTGAGCGTTTGACACTCCTGAATCTTTTTATCATCTTCCCTCGCACACTTGAAAACTCACTTCATACATAACTCATCATAATCTGATTAGCGAGGTTAGTACCCATAATAAAATAATTGTTCCTTGCTGGAAATAAGGATGTTCTTGAAGGTCTACTGTTTCTCAAGATTGCCAAAAGGTTTTTGCAAAGAAAAAGCAAGCTCAAGGTTTGCAAAATGAAGGAAAGGCAAAACGGGACAGAATCTTTGAAAAACAGAACAGCAGGTAGTAAATGATTTTTTCGGGGCACTTCTGCAACTCTAATAAAAAAACTCAGAACAGACGCCCGAAAGACAATTGTATAGAGCACGCTGTCGAAAAAATTCAGACCAAAAAGATGACCTGGTGATTTTATACGAATTTTTATATCCAAGGACAGAATCTGTTTCCTGGACAGCACGTCACAACTTTTGAACTTTCTTGCAATCAGAGGCTACACTTGGCACAAAGTTGAAAGGTAAATATACGATGATGATGCTACTGTAGTAACAACATCAAGACACAACAAAAGCAAAATAAAATTTTATTCATTGGGCTGCCTCCCAAAAGCGCTTTCTTTTATGCCTTTAAGCTAGGCATAATGCATAGAGATCAAGTTTTATCAAGAGTAAAAGAATAGCTAGCCCGTATAACGGACTCAAAAGGTAACTTAATCTTCTTTCAAGGGAAGTGTTCCATCCCTTTCTTGATAGGAAATTGGAATCTTATATTCCCCTCTTTCATGTCAATGATGGCACCAACGGTGCGTAGAAAAGGACGTCCCAAAATAATTGGACAAGAAGGTTCACATTCAATATCCATAATAGTAAAATCAACGGGAACGTAGTTGTCATTGACAATGATAAGAACATCGTCGATCCTCCCCAAAGGTTTCTTTATGGAAGAATCAACGAGATGAACACCAAAAGAACAAGAATCAAAAGGTTTCAATTTAAGCATATCATATATTCTTTTGGGCAAAACGGAGGTACTAGCTCCAACATCACATAAAGCATAGCAAGAGAAGTTATTCAACTTAATTTTAATCATAGGATCCCAACCATCTTCTAGCTTTCTAGGTATGGAGGCTTCTACTCTAAGTTTCTCCTCCCTAGCTTTGATGAGAGCATTAGTGATATGCTCTGTGAAGGCAAGGTTAAGCGTGCTAGTGCGGGGATCTCTAGACATCTTGTGAAGGAAATCAATAACTTCGGTAAGAGTGCAATTATCAAAATCAAGGTCACTACTATCAAGTAAAGTGGTAGTGGTGTCCTTTATGTTCACTTGTTTGGTAGTTTCTATAGTCATAGCATCACCATTAATAGGTCCAATGGGACCAGGAGTGCATTGGGTGCTAAGAGTTTGGATATCCTCAACAACTTGGATAGTAGCAACAGTGTGGTGGGTAGGAAGGTTCTTAATTCTATCTTCTTCCTCCCTTTCTCTAGCCCATCTCTCTTTAAGATTAGCCAACATCCTAATGTTTTCATTAATTTGCACTTGAATAGCATTCATAGGAGTGACCTTCCTCTCCTCAAGAGGAGAAGTTCTAATTTTAAGCAATTCTACCTCATGGGCTAAATTGTCTACCTTCGAAGAGAGATCATCTAGTTTGTTTAGTTTCTCTTCTACACTCTTATTAAAGGCTTTTTGGGTAGTGATGAAATCTTTAAGCATAATCTCTAGTTCAGTAGTGGAGTTCTTGGTGCTAGGATAAGCATTGTTGTTCCCATAAGAATTAGAGGGGAACGGTCTAGGATTGTTATCAAAGTTACTCCTATAAGCATTGTTATTAAAATTGTTTCTAGAGATAAAGTTCACATCTACTTGTTCTTGAGCAATCAAAGAATTTAAAGGAACATCACGAGGATCAACAGAAGATTGCTTCGAAAGTAGAGACATGATCAAGTCAACTTTTTAATTAGGGAGGAAACCTCCTCGACAGAGTTTACCTTCCTACCTGTTGGAGCGTGTTCGGTGTGCCATTGGGAATAGTTGGTCATCATCTCATCGAGAAGCTTCGTGGCAGCACCAAGTGTAGTTGACATAAAGGTTCCTCCCGCGGCCGAATCTAACAAGTTCCGCGAGGTAAAGTTCAAGCCTGCATAAAAAGTTTGGATAACCATCCAAGGAGTCAAACCATGAGTAGGGCAGTTCTTGATAAGAGATTTCATACGTTCCCAAGCTTGGGCAACATGTTCATTATCCAATTGTTTAAAATTCATTATGTTACTTCTTAGTTGGATAATTTTAGCAGGTGGATAGTATTTTCCAATAAAAGCATCTTTGCACTTGTCCCATGAATCTATGCTATTTCTAGGCAAAGATTGAAACCAAATTTTAGCTCCTCCTCTCAAGGAGAAAGGAAAAAGCTTAAGCTTAACAATATCACTGTCTACTTCTCGGTACTTTTGCATATCACAGAGTTCAACAAAATTGTTTAAGTGTAAAGCAGCATCATCTCCAGCACCGGAGAATTGATCTTTCATAACTAGGTTCAGTAAAGCAGGTTTAATTTCATACGAAGGTGCTGAAGTGGCAGGTGTAGTGATAGGTGTGCAGATAAAGTCATCGTTGTTATGACTAGTGAAGTCACACAACTTGGTATTCTCGGTGGAACCCATAGCAGCAAGCAAGCAAGATAACTATTTTTGTGATTTTTGATAAAAGATACTAAAGCAAAACTGAAAGGTAAACTAACAAGACTAAAAAGCAAAGGTAAAAGATAGCGTGCAACTCCCCTATCATGAAGAGTGGAGTTCCCCGGCAACGGCGCCAGATAACTTTGCTTGATGGCTTCTCGCCCCTCGTTGGTTACCCCAAGTGGAAGGTTTGAGATGCAGTGTAGCGGAAGTTTTCCCTTGGCAAAGATACCAAGGATCGATTTCCCCTGAGACTCCCAGTTTCAACAAGAAGGTGTCAACTGCTAACGGCGTCAGATATTAGCAATCAACGTGGACCTGCACACAGATACAAATAACTTTGCTCCCAACGAGTACAGAGAGGTTGTCAATCCCTCCGGCCTTGTCGTTTACAAAGGATCAAACGCAAGTGATAATAGTGATAGGTAATGCTGCAAATAGTAAGTAAAAGCGGAAAGTAAATAGCGGATGTGATCAGTGATGGTAATATGGACCGGGGTCCCATGATGTTCACTAGTGATGTCTCTCTCCCAAAAGACGATAAAAAAGCTATGTGAGGTAAACGAATTATAGCTGGGCAATTGACAGAATTATGTGCGCAAACCAATGCTAACTATGTTGCAAGAAAGGTAGAGGTTCAAAGCATGGGCGGTACGCCAAGGCAAGTAGACCGAAATCCATCTGCATCTACTACTAATAATCCACCTTGAGATATCTATCCAGAACATCTCGCTGGTATTAAGTTGCGAGTCCCACCCATAGTGTAAACTCAAAGCAACAGACAACTGCATTAAAAGAACTTTGCGTAAAGTAAAGAATCCTTGCACCCGCGGGCACAAGCACCGTTGTTTTCCCCCTTGTGGCAACAGCACATCCCCTAGACTCATGTTTCTGTCACTCAAGCTAGTCATCTAGGGGCATGAACCCACAATCGAGCATAACGTTCCCTCTTGGAGTCACTACCTACTACTTGGCCAAAGCAATAAATAGCAACGGAGGACATGCAATAATTACTTATGAACATAAATATAAAAGAGGTAAATCAAATATATTACTCAAACACAATCTTAACATAATCTCACAATCCATCGGATCCCAGCAAACTCATCATAGCAATAGCATAAGGATTACATATGTGCCTCGATCATGTAGGGCAGCTCACGAGGTCTAATTAGTGAAGCACAAGAAGGGGAGGAGAACATCACATAGCTACTGGTCATGGACCCATGGTCCAAGGGAGACTACTCACAACTCATCCGGGAGGCGTCCATGGTGGTGGAGAGGCTCCCGGTGGTGATCCTCCCCTCCGGCAGGGTGCCGGGAAGAGTTCTCCTGGTGCTCCTGATCTTGGAAGCGCGGCGGCGGCGAAACAGAGATGAGATCGCGAAAGAGGGTTTCCGTTTCGAGGGTTTCGGGACGCGTGTTAAATATATGCCAAAGGGGGGCATCAACGGAGGCCTGGGGGCCCAAGCGCCCCCCTGGCGCGGCCAGGAGGGGGGCTGCGCCACCAGGGCGCCTGGAGCCCTGGTGGCCCCCCTCCGGCCCTACTTCGACCGTGTGGAAGCTTCCGGAACGCTGATTTTTTATATAATTTTTCCGGAATTTTTCTGGCAGTTTACGTGATGGGAAAACCTGAAATACAAAAACAGCAAAAAACAGAAACTGGCACTGGAGTGCACTGAGTTAATAGGTTAGTCCAAATATGATCAAAAGTGTATGGAAGTGTATAAATATCATAGCAATATCACCCAAAAGAGGCATGGAGCAAGCAGAAATTATAGATACGTTTTGGACGTATCATACGTTCAGTACTTGGATCGGTTGGATCGTGAAGACGTTCGACTACATCAACAACGTTACTAAACGCTTCCGCTTTTGGTCTACGAGGGTACGTGGACACACTCTCCTTACTCGTTGCTATCCTTCTCCTAGATAGATCTTGCGTGATCATAGTTTTTTTTGAAATACTACGTTCTCCAACACAAACACGCTCTACGAGAAATCAATTCCACTCAGCAGGTGCCTACATGGGGCACATTGATAGACACGCCCATCACTTTTGGTCAAAATGACCATCCAAAGTCAACCCCGAACAAGTGCCCCACCGCACTGGTACTCAACACAACTGTAGGCAATTGCTGGCTTCAGAAAGTCCTGATGGATGGAGGAAGCAACCTAAACCTCATATATACTGATACTCTGGATAGAATGCACATTGATAAATCGTGCATAGAATAGAGTGGCACCCTTTGAACATGCCAGGTATCCCCCACAGACTCGCAGAGCGCAACCTGAATATCCTAAAAGGCTACAAGCTCATCAAGCAAGCACTGTAGCGGTTCTCTGAACCCAAGCGTCAAGCCATAGGCGAAGAGCGGGCCAAATTCCTCGAGGCCAGATTCATCCAAGATATAAAACACCTCGACGGGCTTGCCAATCTGGTCATGGTACCCAAAAAGAAACGGTCCAGGCGCCTTTGTGTCGACTTCAAATACCTCAAGAAAGCCTGCCCCAGGGATCCCTTCCCATTACCACGCATTGACCAGATCGTCAACGCCTCAACTAGATTAAAAATGAAGTTGTCTAAGAATGAATGAATTATTGGTGTTCGTATTACCTCTTAAGAAGAACATGAATAATAATAATAATAATAATAATAATAATAATAATAATAATAATAATAATAATAATAATAATAATAATAATAATAATAATAATAACGTTTAAAATTGCACACATTTTACACAAAAATGTGCCTTTTATAATACGAAAGAATAACCATATAATTGTGGAACTATATTGGTATTACCATTAAAAAAATAAAATGAAAACAAAATAATGAATTTTTCCAGGGAAGAATAAAACCCTTTGAGAAGAAAGAAAATAAAAGACTATATTATGAAATTTTCTAGGGAAGATTGAAACCCATTAAGACGAAAGAAAATAAAAACAATGAAGTTTTCTAGGGAAAATGAAACCCTTTAAGGAGAAAGAAAACAAAAACAAAATTATGAAATTTTCTATGGAAGAATGAAACTGAGGGAGTCCTGGATTGAGGGGTCCTCATGTGGCCAGATAACTTGTGGTGGGCCGGACTGGTGGGCCGTGAAGATCATTGTTGAAGATAGTCTCTCGTATCCGGATAGGAGTCATGTATTCATATAATGGCAGGCTTTAGGTTCGGGTGTAATATTTCCTTCGTCTGCAAGATGGTTATGTTCAAACCCTAGGCCCCTCTGGTGCATATATAAACTCGAGGGTTTAGTCCGTAGAGGCTAATAGAGAATCACAAAATCCTCATAGGCTAGACTCTAGGGTTTGGCTGTTATGATCTCGAGGTAGGTCAACTCTTGTAATCATATTCATCCATATTAATATAGCAGGAAGTATGGTATTACCTCGATCGAGAGGGCCTGAACCTGGGTAAACATCGTGTCCCCATCCTCCTATTACCATCAATCCTCAGACGCATAGTTCGGGACCCACTACCTGAGATCCGCCAATTTTGACACCGACATATTGTGCAGCTCGACCAACTGCTTCATCTGGTCGTTGAGGGGCACCAGATGTTTTGGCGCATAGAATTGCGACCAAAACAACTTCTCCGTGTTGTTCCCCTCCTGGGCTCTGAAGTATTGGGCAGCGTCAGCACTGCTACTCGAAAGATCAGCAAACACGCCTGGAGAACTCCATAACTGTGTCAGCCCAAGATACTTCTGCCCTCCGAAGATGTTGTATAAGAGAAAGGTCTTACCAGATGCTATTTGTCGTGCCTGCTTGATTTCTTCACAGGCGCTGCACGCCTCGCTTTGCACATCCTGGGTAGCCTTAACTGCCTTAGTAAGCTCGGATGCTTGTTCCGAAGTCTTCTCTTCCAATGCCTCACATTGGTGAATGGCATCTTTGAGCTCAACCTCGACTTTGGACACCCGAGCCTGGTGCTTCTTGCACACGGCCTTTTCGGCCTTTAGTCCAGCAACCGCCTTCTCAGCGATTGCCTTGCTCGCTTCAGCCTCCTTCTTGGGCTTCGCAAGCTCGCCCTTAAGGGCCTTGAGCTTAGTGGCGCCAACTATGTAATACAGAACATCATAAAAGAGTTTATACCCATAACTCAATTAACCTTGCGTTTCATCTAAACGCTGGTTGACATGGTCGAGGTCCGCGTTGGCCAGCAAGAGCTTCGGATTTAGTTCGGCAACCTCTGCATCTCGTGCAGTTGCCGTAACTAGAGAAGCCTGTTCACATAACAGAAAAATAAACAGTTCATCTTTATAAGCATGCTATACTATGGATACTTCGTCCGATTCTGTTCAGAATCACACAAAGCATCAGGGGCTACTGGCTATATATGTGTATTTAAAACAAATAAAGTTCCATAAAGAACATTACATTGCTTAACTCAAAGCCTGTTAACAGGCTGTTGAAAGCTTCATTCAGTTCGCCTTTGATGGACTGAATCTTGTTCATCATCACACCCATTACGGTGCGGTGCTCCTCCATGACGGAAGCACTTTGCAGTGCTCCCTCCATAGGGTCCGGCGCCTCGGATTGACTCCAGGCACCGTCGTATCCACCCTCGCCTGGGGGGTCTAGTCTTCGGACCCTGGAGCCGCGCTAGGCTTTGGATCAGTATTCGGCGGGGCCCCAGATTGTTTGGGACCCCCGTCTTCGGTCTCCATGGGGACAGTTTCCCCATGGTCAGCGGCAGCCGAGGTGTTACCCTCGGTCGCCCTATCACTTGCCCCGCCCCCATCTCCTTGAGCGGAAGACGCATGCCGAGAGGACACTTTGGCGTCCCCGCGGGCCACGGGTGATGGAGCTCGGACCGACGGGTCACTCTCCATCTCTCCAGACAGCAAAGAGTTCCCCTCCGATAAGGAGGCGTCAGGGTGTGCTCGAGGAGGGCTGTAGGTCAGCAGGTGGCAAATACTTAAAGGGCATTAGTATGCTGAATAAACAGAGTGCAGCAATTGACATATCCGAACAACTTACGTTTTGGTCGGGGGCTTCTCCTTGAGCTTCACCACGAAGCTCTGTTCGGATGATGAATTCGAATGAGTAGAGTGGTTCGGCCTCCTCCGGGGTGCGGCCGTGCCCGCGTGAGCGGCGGCCCCCCTCTTTGTCCCCGTGCCTTGTGCAGGGGGCTCCAGGCTCCTCCTGTTCTTCTTCTTCGTCATCCTCCTCCTCTTCGGAGGAGAGGATGTTGATCTTCTCGGACTTCTCGTCTGCGGGGCGGGGGCCATCTTCGGCCTCCTTGCCCTTCTTCTTGGGCTTCTTGACTGACGCCTTGTACGGCGCCGGGACCAACATCACTGTCAGTTGAGGCGATTCTAGGTCTTCGTGCAAGGGCGCCGGACACTTTATCCAGACCGCCTTCTTTGTCCAGCCCTGTATATCACGCAAAAACTCCAATTCCTATTATCGTTAAATAAGAAAGGGGATATATGTTTGGCGGAGTTTTCTTTTACCTCTGGGGCGGAGAACGCGGTACTATAGCCCGCGTCCTTGGTTTCCTTCGGCCACTCCTTCTGGCTCTTGAAGAGATGCTTCCAGATCTCTTTGTGCGTAAAGCCAAAGAGATGCTTCAGAGGCCGATCTCCTGCCGGATCGAACTCCCATAGGGAGGAGTCCCGACTTTGGCAAGGAAGGACAAGCCGGGCCAGCATTACTTGGACCACGGCCGAGAGCTGATAGCCCTTGGAAATCACGCCATACACACGGCTTTGGAATGTCGCCACCTCAACTTGAGATCCCCAGTTCGGATTCTTTTCAGTCAAGGAGGTCAATCTCTCCGGGGGTCCAGATCTGAAAGCAGGTTCCGCCGCCCATTTAGCGTCGCGGGGTTCAGTGATATAAGACCACTCCTACTGCCAGACCTTATTCGTCTCTACGAACGTCCCCCCACTTTAGCCATAAACCTCGCCGGTTCCCAAGACGGTCGTGCGTAATGCGCGGTTTTGATGCTCACGTCATATTGATAAGGATCCCACAATAAGCGGGCACGATCTCTATTCTGATGAGACGTGTCAATGAGGTTGTACCTCAAAACGCGAATCTAGGACCAAGCAAACTAGTTCGATATGTTAATGGGACGGATGCGACGTTTCACCAAAAGGTTGTCAGTAAAGACACAATATTTGTTTTCTTTCAAGACCTTGCCTTCGAGGTTAAGGGTTGTACTAACCATGCAGAGCCGAACACAATACACCTTTTTGCAGAAGATATATTCGGAAGAAGGAACCCGCCTTGCAATGCCGAAGACAATACAGAAGCCGAACTCATTGTCGTCGAAGACAGGTTCAGGGGCTACTGAGGGAGTCCTGGATTGAGGGTCCTCGTGTGGCCGGATAACTCATGGTGGGCCGGTCTGGTGGGCCATGAAGATCATTGTTGAAGATAGTCTCTCGTATCCGGATAGGACTCCTGTATTCGTATAATGGCAGGTTTTAGGTTCGGGTGTAATATTTCCTTCCTCTGCAAGATGGTTATGTACAAACCCTAGGCCCCTCCGGTGCATATATAAACTGGAGGGTTTAGTCCGTAGAGGCTAATAGAGAATCACAAAATCCTCATAGGCTAGACTCTAGGGTTTGGCTCTTATGATCTCGAGGTAGATTAACTCTTGTCATCATATTCATCCATATTAATATAGCGGG
Organism: Secale cereale; assembly: GCA_902687465.1. Taxonomy (NCBI): domain Eukaryota; kingdom Viridiplantae; phylum Streptophyta; class Magnoliopsida; order Poales; family Poaceae; genus Secale; species Secale cereale. The sequence continues at coordinate 499,899,841 of LR738714.1, forward strand.
AAGTAGGGTATTACCTCGATCGAGAGGGCCTGAACCTGGGTAAACATCGTGTCCCCAGCCTCCTGTTACCATCAATCCTCAGACGCATAGTTCGGGACCCCCTACCCGTGATCTGCCAGTTTTGACACCGACAAAAACCCTTTAAGGAAAATTACTGAAACAAAAACAAAAACAAAATAATGAATTTTTTATGTAAGAATGAAACCCTTTAAAAAGAAAGAAAATATAAAAACAAAAATAAAACAATGAAGTTTTGTAGGGGGAAATGAAACTATTTAAGAAGAAAGAAAATTCAAAATAACTTGCACTCAAGTATGCCCTGAATTTGCCCTTTTGTAAATATGCAAAAATAAGCATATACAGTGCAATTTTGCTCTCTACAATACCTTACACACATGGTGTATCAAACTTGTGTGTATACTAACTAAACATAATAAATTAGAGACATTGGTATTACCCTTAAGAAGAAAGAAAATAAAGAAAATCTTGCTCACAACTTTACAGTGAAATTGCACTTTCTATAATATGCGTCTAATACACAGATAATAATGCATCTCTAGTAGTCTAGTGTAATTTACACACATATTGTATAGTACTTTCATGCATACATACACATGATAATAGAAATATATATTTAATTAGCAATAAATTAACACAAAACAATTAGCATTGGTATTACCCTTAAAAGAATAAAGAAAATAAAGAAAATATTTTTGTCGGTGTCCTGGGAACAGGGGTACCCAGACTTGCCTGCCTGCGGCCCGTGACGTGGCTCCACCAGCGGCCTGGTACGGCCCAGCTTCAGCAACCGCAACTCAAGACCCTCGCGAGGGGCCAAGCCTCGTGAGGCGGGCGACAGCAAAACCTCCCGGGGGCAGTCTTTCTAGGCTGGCTCCCGAGGAGCGGAGATATCTATGCAAGGAGTACCTCGCAAGGTTCACGTGATGTGAGCCATGACGACCAAGGCCAGGTGGGTCCCAGCGGGCGTAGTGTACCAGTTTCCTCTTTGGTGCTAAGAGGGCAAGCACATGCGCGGAGTCCCGAGGGATCAATCAAAGGTTTCCATATAGGTGCAACAAGACCAAGGACCGCCAGGGCTGCAGAATGGAGGTCATCGTGGAGCCTGACGCGGCGTCACCACCAGAGGCTTTGGCAGCGAAGACTACTTTTGTCAGGATAACTTGTACTAGTCGTTCCCCTTCAAATTTGGCCGTTGCGGGATCCCTTCCCATCGATATTTGGGAAGAGGACCAAGGCCACTATAAATAGGACCTAGCCACCACCACGGGTGAGGGATCGGATCTTGAGCTGATCCAACCTTAGGGAGGATCTCATCTGGAGCTGATCCAACCTTAGAAGGGATCGGATCCATTCCACCCTAATGATACCACAAGCTCATCCGAGCCTAAGAACACCCCTCCTCCGGAGCCTGTTCATCCCTTGTACTAGTGCATCCTCAACCATACAAGGCAATCCACCACACACACACTAGAGTAGGGTATTACACCACAGGGTGGCCCGAACATGTATAATCCTCTGTGTCCCTTGCTCTTTTAGTTCGTCGAGTGAGGCCGTGGAATCGCAGGGTGAGCGCGCTGGGAAGAGAGTGTTATTCATGCGCACCCCAGAGTTCGAACCTCTCAAGGGTTTGCGGAACTCGAAATCCGACATTTGGCGCGCCAGGTAGGGGTGCGCTCAAGCCTCTCTTCCATATTAGCTCACCGCCGCCCAGTGACCCCGATGGCCGACGATGCGAGGGCTCAAGCCGACCGCTGGGCTTCCTGGCCCGTCCAAGCAGCCCGACTGCCCAGGAAGACCTCAAATGCGCACTCCAGGCGGCCCGCATGCCACCTAGCACCGCCGGACGCAGGCGGCGTGGACATGCGCCTCCCGCTCTCACTCCACGGCGCGCGCGCTGCTGCGCGCTCGTCGAACTACACTGCAGTGACGGTGCCATACACCAGGCGGGAACAGGCGAACACGCGTGCCGCGCTCATCGTGGCCCGGGAGCTGCTACGATGCAGGTTGACTGAAGGTGGCAGTGGTGTGCTGCTGGAGCGCGTCGCCGAGCTACTGGACGCAGCATGCAGGGGTGCGCCGCCTTTCTGCTCTATGCCCATGCCTCAAGTTGTGGCGGAAGCACGCGCAAGGGCCCCGCAGGCACGCACGTTCCCCGGAGCTCTCGGGGGGTTAGAAGGTGCCAACATGGACCCTGGCGCGGCCGGCCCAGCCTCGGCGATGCCATCACCAGGAGTGGCAGCAGCAAGTGGCCTGCCGTGCGGACTCACCGGAATGTCAGCCAGCTATTACCAGAGCCAGATGCCATGGTTGGTGGCCCAAGGTGCGAGGCGCCCAGGCGAATGCTCAGGCGAAGTGACCACGGAGGCCTACGTACTTCGCATTGTGAACTTGTGGTACGCGCCGGGGGAAGACCCTGCGCCATCTCCTGGGCCAAGATGGGACGGCGAGACGCACGAGGCGGAGGTGCCCCATGAGTAGCCCGAAGGCTTCACCGACCCCTTCAGCGACGACGACAACAAGGTACAGCTAGTAACTCGGGAGCAGGCGTATACTAACCATGGGCTGCAGGAGAACCAGCCTGCGGCGGCAGTCGGAGGCCCCAGAGCGGAAGCTCCGCTCCCGGCGGGAGTGGTGCTCCGGGGGCTGTGCGGGAAAAGCCAGGAGCCAGAGCCTTCCTCGCGTCGCATGGAGCAAGGCACAACACAGATGTAGGTCCTCTACCGGGGGAGGCGTCGGAGGGCCCTACCCCCCGACAGAGGGCCTGTGGTCGCCGAGGGCGCCGCTAGCATCCTCCTTGCCCCTTAGCCTCGTCCTGGTTTCCGGAAGCCCCAACGGTGGTTGGGAGCGGCATAGGGCGGGGCCCTCGCCTGGCGATATGAAGCGAGTCTCACGCCTGTGAAGGTCTCCGCCCGTAACACTCTCACGTAATATTGAGTGGGACTGTACACGCTCCGGAGTCTCTGGAGAGCCGCCCTCGGGCCTCGGGGGCTCCCGCCCACGTCCTAGTGGAAGCACCATGCTCCGCGCTGGCCGTCGACAGTGTCCTCCAATGACTGTGCTCACAGCCAGTGAATGCACTTAGCTCCGCGCTGGTGGAAGACAAGAAGACTAGCTAGGTGCTGATACGTCCAAAATGTATCTATAATTTCTGCTTGCTCCATGCCTCTTTTGGGTGATATTGCTATGATATTTATACACTTCCATACACTTTTGATCATATTTGGACTAACCTATTAACTCAGTGCACCCCAGTGCCAGTTTCTGTTTTCTGTTGTTTTTGTATTTCAGGTTTTCCCATTACGTAAACTGTCAGAAAAATCCCAGAAAAATTATATAAAAAATCAGCGTTCCAGAAGCTTCCCGGCACCCGAAGTAGAGCCGGAGGGGGGCCACCAGGGCTCCAGGCACCCTGGTGGCGTGGCCCCCCTCCTGGCCGCGCCGGGGGGGCGGCTGGGCCCCCCAGGCCTCCGCTGATGCCCCCCTTTGGAATATATTTATATCGTGTCCCGAAACCCTCGAGACGGGAACCCTTTTTCGCAATCTCATCTCTGTTCCGCCGCCGCCGCGCTTCCAAGATCGGGAGCACCAGGAGAACTCTTCCCGGCACCCTGCCGGAGGGGAGGATCACCACCGGGAGCTTCTCCACCACCATGGACGCCTCCCGGATGAGTTGTGAGTAGTCTCCCTTGGACCATGGGTCCATGACCAGTAGCTATGTGATGTTCTCCTCCCGTTCTTGTGCTTCACTAATTAGACCTCGTGAGCTGCCCTACATGATCGAGGCACATATGTAATCCTTATGCTGTTGCTATGATGAGTTTGCTGGGATCCGATGGATTGTGAGATTATGTTCAGATTGTGTTTGAGTAATATATTTGATTTACCTCTTTTATATTTATGTTCGTAAGTAATTCTTGCATGTTCTCCGTTGCTATTTATTGCTTTGGCCAAGTAGTAGGTAGTGACTCCAAGAGGGAACGTTATGCTCGATTGTGGGTTCATGCCCCTCGATGACTAGCTTGAGTGACAGAAATATGAGTCTAGGGGATGTGCTGTTGCCACAAGGGGGAAAACAACGGTGCTTGTGCCCGCGGGTGCAAGGACTGTTTACTTTACGCAAAGTTCTTTTAATGCAGTTGTCTGTTGTTTTGAGTTTACACTATGGGTGGGACTCGCAACTTAATACCAGCGAGATGTTCTGGATAGATATCTCAAGGTGGATGATTAGTAGTAGATGCAGATGGATTTCGGTCTACTTGCCTTGGCGTACCGCCCATGCTTTGAACCTCTACCTTTCTTGCAACATAGTTAGCATTGGTTTGCGCACATAATTCTGTCAATTGCCCAGGTGTAATTCGTTTACCTCACATAGCTGTTTTATCGTCTTTTGGGAGAGAGACATCACTAGTGAACATCATGGGACTCCGGTCCATATTACCATCATTGATCACATCCGCTATTTACTTTCCGTTTTTACTTACTATTGCAGCAATATCTATCACTATTATCACTTGCGTTTAATCCTTTGTAAACGACAAGGCCGGAGGGATTGACAACCTCTCTGTACTCGTTGGGAGCAAAGTTATTTGTATCTGTGTGCAGGTCCACGTTGATTGCTAATATCTGGCGCCGTTAGCAATTGACACCTTCTTGTTGAAACTGGGAGTCTCAGGGAAATAGATCCTTGGTATCTTTGCCAAGGGAAAACATCCGCTACACTGCATCTCAAATCTTCCACTTGGGGTAACCAACGAGGGGCGAGAAGCCATCAAGCAAAGTTTTCTGGCGCCGTTGCCGGGGACTCCACTCTTCAGGATAGGGGAGTTGCACGCTATCTTTTACCTTTGCTTCTTAGTCTTGTTAGTTTACCTTTCATTTTTGCTTTAGTATCTTTTATCGAAAATCACAAAAATAGTTATCTTGCTTGCTTGCTACTATGGGTTCCACCGAGAACACCAAGTTGTGTGACTTCACTAGTCACAACAACGATGAATTTATCTGCACACCTATCACTACACCTGCCACTTCAGCACCTTCGTATGAAATTAAACCTGCTTTACTGAACTTAGTTATGAAAGATCAATTCTCCGGTGCTGGAGATGATGCTGCTTTGCACTTAAACAACTTCGTTGAACTTTGTGATATGCAAAAGTACCAAGAAATAGATGGTAATATTGTTAAGCTTAAGCTTTTTCCTTTCTCCTTGAGAGGAGGAGCTAAAATTTGGTTTCAATCTTTGCCTAGAAATAGCATAGATTCATGGGACAAGTGCAAAGATGCTTTTATTGGAAAATACTATCCACCTGCTAAAATTATCCAACTAAGAAGTAACATAATGAATTTTAAACAATTGGATAATGAACATGTTGCCCAAGCTTGGGAACGTATGAAATCTCTTATCAAGAACTGCCCTACTCATGGTTTGACTCCTTGGATGGTTATCCAAACTTTTTATGCAGGCTTGAACTTTACCTCGCGGAACTTGTTAGATTCGGCCACGGGAGGAACTTTTATGTCAACTACACTTGGTGCTGCCACAAAGCTTCTCGATGAGATGATGGCCAATTATTCCCAATGGCACACCGAACGCGCTCCAACAGGTAGGAAGGTAAACTCTGTCGAGGAGATTTCCTCCCTAAATGAAAAAGTTGACTTGATCATGTCTCTACTTTTGAAGCAATCTTCTGTTGATCCTCGTGATGTTCCTTTAAATTCTTTGATTGCTCAAGAACAAGTAGACGTGAACTTTATCTCTAGAAACAATTTTAACTACAATGCTTATAGGAGTAACTTTGGTAGCAATCCTAGACCGTTCCCCTCTAATTCTTATGGGAACAACAATGCTTATCCTAGCACCAAGAACTCCACTACTGAACTAGAGATTATGCTTAAAGATTTCATCACTACCCAAAAAGCTTTTAATAATAGTGTAGAAGAGAAACTAAACAAACTAGATGATCTCTCTTCGAAGGCAGACAATTTAGCCAATGAGGTAGAATTGCTTAAAATTAGAACTTCTCCTCTTGAGGAGAGGAAGGTCACTCCGATGAATGCTATTCAAGTGCAAATTAATGAAAACATTAGGATGTTGGCTAAACTTAAAGAGAGATGGGCTAGAGAAAGAGAGGAAGAAGATAGAATTAAGAGCCTTCCTACCCACCACACTGTTGCTACTATCCAAGTTGTTGAGGATATCCAAACTCTTAGCACCCAATGCACTCCTGGTCCCATTGGACCTATTAATGGTGATGCTATGACTATAGAAACTACCAAACAAGTGAACCTAAAGGACACCACTACCACCTTACTTGATAGTAGTGACCTTGATTTTGATAATTGCACTCTTACCGAAGTTATTGATTTCCTTCACAAGATGTCTAGAGATCCCCGCACTAGCACGCTTAACCTTGCCTTCACAGAGCATATCACTAATGCTCTTATCAAAGCTAGGGAGGAGAAACTTAGAGTAGAAGCCTCCATACCTAGAAAGCTAGAAGATGGTTGGGATCGTATGATAAAAATTAAGTTGAATAACTTCTCTTGCTATGCTTTATGTGATGTTGGTGCTAGTACCTCTGTTATGCCCAAAAGAATATATGATATGCTTAAATTGAAACCTTTTGATTCTTGTTCTTTTGGTGTTCGTCTCGTTGATTCTTCCATAAAGAAACCTTTGGGGAGGATCGACGATGTTCTTATCATTGTCAATGACAATTACGTTCCCGTTGATTTTACTATTATGGATATTGAATGTGAACCTTCTTGTCCAATTATTTTGGGACGTCCTTTTCTACGCACCGTTGGTGCTATCATTGAGATGAAAGAGGGGAATATAAAGTTCCAATTTCCTCTAAAGAATGGGATGGAACACTTCCCTAGAAAGAATATTAAGTTACCTTTTGAGTCCGTTATACGGGCTAGCTATTCTTTTACTCTTGATAAAACTTGATCTCTTTGCATTATGCCTAGCTTAAAGGCATAAAAGAAAGCGCTTTTGGGAGGCAACCCACATGAATAAAATTTTATTTTGATTTTGTTGTGTCTTGATGTTGCTACTACAGTAGCATCATCATTGTATCTTTACTTTTCAATTTTGTGCCAAGTGTAGCCTCTGATTGCAAGAAAGTTCAAAAGTTGTGACGTGCTGTCCAGGAAACAGATTCTGTCCTTGGATAGAAAAATTTGTATAAAATCACCAGATCATCTTTTTGGTCTGAATTTTTTCGACAGCGTGATCTATATAATTGTCTTTCGTGCGTATGTTTTGAGTTTTTTGATTAGAGTTGCAGAAGTGCCCCGAAAAAATCATTTACTACCTGCTGTTCTGTTTTTCACAGATTCTGTCCTGTTTTGCCTTTCCTTCATTTTGCAAACCTAGAGCTTGCTTTTTCTTTGCAAAAACCTTTTGGCAATCTTGAGAAACAGTAGACCTTCAAGAATATCCTTATTTCCAGCAAGGAACAAATATTTTATTAAGGGTACTAACCTCGCTAATCAGATTATGATGAGTTATGTATGAAGGGAGTTTTCAAGTGTGCGAGGGAAGATGATAAAAAGATTCAGGAGTGTCAAATGCTCAAGCTTGGGGATGCCCCCATGCACCCCCAAGAAATATTCAAGGAGACTCAAGCGTCTAAGCTTGGGGATGCCCCCATGCATCCCCTTCTCCATCAACATTATCAGTTCGTCTTTCGTTCCACTATATTTTTATCACTTCATGTGTTATGTGCTATGCTTGGAGCGTCTTGCTTTTAGTTTTCCTTTTTAGTTTTCTTTAGCTTTTCATAACGAGTCGGAACTCAGCTTTCTTTATGTGGGAGAGAAACACGCTCCACTTCTACCTAGAACATAACATAGAATTTTCATGTTTATCTTTGCTGTGTGTGTTCTTTGTCTTTCAATAGCTACTATCATGTTCAGCTCTTAGTTTTCATGCTTATCTTTTTAAAGAGCTTTTGTCTAGTTGGTTGCTTCAACTCTCTTTAGTTATCATGCTTATCTTATTAAGAGAGTTTGCTTCTGTTGCATTGGTTGATATGTCTATGATAAAAATGCTACGTGCATAATGGTGCTTAGTAGTTCGTGTTTTCTTATGGTTAGTCTCAAATAGCTGGGGGGTTCCCAATGTGTTATTGGAGTACCAACTTGATTTCTTTGCCTATGATGTGGTATGGTTTAGTAATATTTTCCTTCGAGAATTTATTTTGATTGACTTGGCGTATGCTCACGCATATTTAAGACTGTAAAGAAAGTCTGTCAAGCCTTGATGATCTTTTGTTTCTGAGTAGCGATATAACTTCCATGCCTGATTCAATGTTGCTTTGTCGCTCTGCATGATTATGACCGTCATTGCTCTCTTAGTTGGACGCACCCAGTGTTTTGCTAACCTTCGCCTGTACTAAGCGGACTGACTGCTTGTGCATCCAAATTCTTTTAAACCAGTTATGCCATATGAGTCCACCATACCTTCCTACATGGTATTTACCTGCCATTCCTAACGGAGACTTGCATGTACCATCTCGAAATTATTCAAAAAAAATGCATTCCTATTTTGTGCCTCTGTTGTAAGTTCATGAGGAAGTAGTAGTTAATTCATGATCTTTTTAAGTTGGACAAGCTTCACCCCGGGATTGCATGTATAATGTGCAAACCCATAATACTAGAAGGAACTGGCATTGAGTGCGCCCGGCTCAAAATTAATATAACAAACAAACCCTCCTTCACGCTTTGTTCATGAGAAATCAGAAAACTTTGGCAGTGATAAACAAAGGAGATTAAGAGGATGTAATCGTCCTCATTCGGGAGCCGTTCCTCGAAACTTGTCCATCTCAAGAAGTAATTGAGTTATCTGCTAGCATTCGTTGACGGAACATGCATAATCAAAAAAATATTATTACCTCTGTTTTTAAAACCAAGAGCTCTGGTACATGTTTTGTCTTTGTTTCCGACTACGGGTTTTCAACCTTGCCAACAAAAGCCACGGTTCGAGAGTCTCCACCTTCTTTTAAAGCACCAACTACTGGGAGCATGATTGTCATTCTGAGTGTAATGTGCATTGTCCCAAAGTAGCATTGTCTTTTGCATGATTGTGATATCGTTTATTCTGAAATCATTGTATCTAGTCATCACTTAAACCTTGGAGGTGCCCCTGCATTTATGTTTTGCTTCACTAAAGGGGGCAAGCGAGATATCACTTTATCATATTTGCACACCATGCTCATTACAAATCTATTTGACGTTTCAGTATCATATTGTAAAACTTTCAGTTCTTTGTGATTTTCTCATGACGCAACTTAATTACTACAGATTCACTATCTCAGTAAGCTTTTGTCATATGACTATGAAAAAGTCCTATATGGTTAATAGCATGTCACCACAGAAATTATTCTTGTTATCATTTACCTACTCGAGGACGAGCAGGAATTAAGCTTGGGGATGTTGATACGTCCAAAACGTATCTATAATTTCTGCTTGCTCCATGCCTCTTTTGGGTGATATTGCTATGATATTTATACACTTCCATACACTTTTGATCATATTTGGACTAACCTATTAACTCAGTGCACCCCAGTGCCAGTTTGTGTTTTCTGCTATTTTTGTATTTCAGGTTTTCCCATTACGTAAACTGTCAGAAAAATCCCGGAAAAATTATATAAAAAATCAGCGTTCCAGAAGCTTCCCGGCACCCGAAGTAGAGCCGGAGGGGGGCCACCAGGGCTCTAGGCGCCCTGGTGACGCGGCCCCCCTCCTGGCCGCGCCGGGGGGGCGCCTGGGCCCCCCAGGCCTTCGCTGATGCCCCCCTTTGTCATATATTTATATCGTGTCCCGAAACCCTCGAGACGGGAACCCTTTTTCGCGATCTCATCTCTGTTCCACCGCCGCCGTGCTTCCAAGATCGGGAGCACCAGGAGAACTCTTCCCAGCACCCTGGCGGAGGGGAGGATCACCACCGGGAGCTTCTCCACCACCATGGACGCCTCCCGGATGAGTTGTGAGTAGTCTCCCATGGACCATGGGTCCATGACCAGTAGCTATGTGATGTTCTCCTCCCGTTCTTGTGCTTCACTAATTAGACCTCGTGAGCTGCCCTACATGATCGAGGCACATATGTAATCCTTATGCTGTTGCTATGATGAGTTTGCTGGGATCCGATGGATTGTGAGATTATGTTCAGATTGTGTTTGAGTAATATATTTGATTTACCTCTTTTATATTTATGTTCGTAAGTAATTCTTGCATGTTCTCCGTTGCTATTTATTGCTTTGGCCAAGTAGTAGGTAGTGACTCCAAGAGGGAACGTTATGCTCGATTGTGGGTTCATGCCCCTCGATGACTAGCTTGAGTGACAGAAACATGAGTCTAGGGTATGTGCTGTTGCCACAAGGGGGAAAACAATGGTGCTTGTGCCCGCGGGTGCAAGGACTGTTTACTTTACGCAAAGTTCTTTTAATGCAGTTGTCTGTTGCTTTGAGTTTACACTATGGGTGGGACTCGCAACTTAATACCAGCGAGATGTTCTGGATAGATATCTCAAGGTGGATGATTAGTAGTAGATGCAGATGGATTTCGGTCTACTTGCCTTGGCGTACCGCCCATGCTTTGAACCTCTACCTTTCTTGCAACATAGTTAGCATTGGTTTGCGCACATAATTCTGTCAATTGCCCAGCTGTAATTCGTTTACCTCACATAGCTGTTTTATCGTCTTTTGGGAGAGAGACATCACTAGTGAACATCATGGGACTCCGGTCCATATTACCATCATTGATCACATCCGCTATTTACTTTCTGTTTTTACTAACTATTGCAGCAATATCTATCACTATTATCACTTGCGTTTAATCCTTTGTAAACGACAAGGCCGGAGGGATTGACAACCTCTCTGTACTCGTTGGGAGCAAAGTTATTTGTATCTGTGTGCAGGTCCACGTTGATTGCTAATATCTGGCGCCGTTAGCAGTTGACACCTTCTTGTTGAAACTGGGAGTCTCAGGGAAATCGATCCTTGGTATCTTTGCCAAGGGAAAACTTCCGCTACACTGCATCTCAAACCTTCCACTTGGGGTAACCAACGAGGGGCGAGAAGCCATCAGGTGCCGGACGCGACCATTTTCTTTCTCCCCATTTTCTGTAACTCGATTCGCCGCGCCTTTTTGAGTTGAACTTGGAGTCTCTTTTCTACCAAACTTTGGGGGATCTTCTTGTGTTCGTGTTGATTTCTTGCGTTTTGGTTGCGTGCTTTACTTCTTTTTGAGGCTAGTGTCCATTACCCTTCCCTTAGTGAGCACCTCGCAAGCAGAACTGGGTGTGGTGCAGGCAAGACATCCTTGCACGGTGAGGCCGCCAGCGGCAATCGCCCCAGGATCAGGAGTACCCTTGCCACGGCGTTGCCGCGCGCGCACCTCCCTTGACCTGGCATCGCTCCTCGCAAGCCCCCCCCCCTCGGAAGGAAGATGCACCCACCACCTCAGGATGCACTCAAGCCTGCTGGGATCAAGATGAGTCTTGCCCGCAACCCATCTCAGGAACTCACGGGCCCAGAAGGCAAGTTTCCAAATCTAGCTTAAGGAAAGAATATTAATTTACATACGCAAAAGGGGGGGTGTCACCCCCTCCAAAATACTCTCACACCCTGCGGGGCCATGTCCAAGTCCTTGTATATAGGTTCTAGTGGACGGACACGGGCTCAACTGGACGTGCAGCTCACAGTGGCGCCCTAGTCGCTCTCATACACGCTACTAGCACTATCACTGGAGTCGCCTTGACCATCGTCGACCACGCTGTCTTCATCCACCGCGACCACCGCCTCGTCGTCTTTAGTGGCAAACGCTCTCACCAAGGCATCCACGTGGTCATCCACCCAGTATGCCAGATTCTCCCGGACAGCCACGGGCACAAGGGCTATGACGGCATCGAAATCGAAGTGAGGGTCGAGGTTTCGAAGATGACTGAAGACGCGCGAGAACGCGCGCCCAAGTAGGCCCCGACTCTTCTCCTTCATGATCTCGCGAGCCCTCGCTGCTTGGCTCTCCAGACGCGTCACGACTTTGGTGAAAAAGCCGAAGTGGCCAGCGTAATCCTCCACGTGGGGGTGAGGGACGCTCTCCTCGCATATGGCCCCCAACGCCCGGTTAGCCTTCACCCAGAGAGCCTAGAGCAGGGGGGCATGCTCGTGCTGCAACAACTGTCGACGACAAGCCTCGTATCTGTTCTGTTGCGCAAGAACCGCAGCTTCATCAAATTGCCGCTGGAGCATGGCCAGGTCAGCCTGCGCGAAGACCAGCTCGGCCTGAGCAGAGGACTGGGCCACCGTGGCGGCCCTCTCGCGCTGCTCTGCCTCATCCAGCCTCGTCCCGAGGGCAGCAGTTCTCCCATCAGCTTCTGCGTGCAGGAGTTTCAACTTCAGGCCATACTCATTGGCAAAATCTGCGCTGGCCTTCGCGACCCTCCGGTCGATCTCCTCCTGAACCTTGGCCTCACGAGCAGAGACGGCATCCTCGGCTAGGGTCACATGGCGCTCCCTCATCTCCAGCCGCTCCTGCTTGAGGCTGCGTGATGACCCACAAGTGTAGGGGATCTATCGCAGTCCTTTCGATAAGTAAGAGTGTCGAACCCAATGAGGAGCAGAAGGAAATGATGTGCAATTTTTAGTAAGGTATTTTCTGCAAGCACTGAAACTATAGGTGTCAGATAGTTTTGTGATAAGGTAATTGGTAGCAAGTGACAAAAGGTAAAAGTAAATAAGGTGCAGCAAGGTGGCCCAATCCTTTTTGTAGCAAAGGACAAGCCTGGACAAACTCTTATATAAAGTAAAGCGCTCCTGAGGACACATGGGAATTATCGTCAAACTAGTTTTCATCACGCTCGTCTGATTCGCGTTCGGTACTTTGATAATTTGGTATGTGGGTGGACCGGTGCTTGGGTGCTGCCCTTACTTGGACAAGCCTCCCACTTATGATTAACCTCTAATGCAAGCATCCGAACTACAAAAGAAGTATTAAGGTAAACCTAACCATAGCCTGAAACATATGGATCCAAATCAGCCCCTTACGAAGCAACGCATAAACTAGGGTTTAAGCTTCTGTCACTCTAGCAACCCATCATCTACTTATTACTTCCCAATGCCTTCCTCTAGGCCCAAATAATGGTGAAGTGTCATGTAGTCGACGTTCACATGACACCACTAGAGGAGAGACAACATACATCTCATCAAAATATCGAACGAAGACCAAATTCACATGACTACTAATAGCAAGACTTCTCCCATGTCCTCAGGAACCAAAGTAACTACTCACAAGACACGATATTGTTCATGATCAGAGGGGTATTAATATGCATAATGGATCTGAACATATGATCTTCCACCAAATAAACCAACTAGCATCAACTACAAGGAGTAATCAACACTACTAACAACCCACAGGTACCAATCTGAGGTTTGGGTACAAAGATTGGATACAAGAGATGAACTAGGGTTTGAGAGGAGATGGTGCTGGTGAAGATGTTGATGAAGATAGTCCTCCCCAAGATGGGAGAGTTGTTGGTGATGACGGCGCTGACGATTTCCCCCTCCCGGAGGGAAGTATCCCTGGCAGAACAGCTCCGCCGGAGCCCTAGATTGGTTTCCACCTCGGTTCCACCTCGAGACAGCGGCGTCTGGTCCCGAAAGCCTCCTTGTGATTTTTTCAGGTCAAAACACTTCATATAGGAGAAGATGGGCACCGGCGGCCTGCCGGCTGGCCCACAAGGCAGGGGGCGCGCCCCCCACCCTCGAGGCCAGCCGGTGGCCCCTCTCATGGGTTTCTTTCGCCATATATTTTTTATATTTTCCGAAACGATGTTCTGTGGAGTTTCAGGGCTTTTGGAGTTGTACAGAATAGGTTTCCAGAGTTTGCTCCTTTTCCAGCCCAGAATTCCAGCTGCCGGCATTCTCCCCCTTCATGTAAACCTTGCAAAATAAGAGAGTAAAGACATAAGTATTGTGACAAAACATGTATGAACAACCCATAATGCAATAAATATCAACTTATAAGCATGATGCAAAATGGATGTATCAACTCCCCCAAGCTTAGACCTCGCTTGTCCTCAAGCGAAAGCCGATATCGAAGAATATGTCCACATGTTTAGAGATAGAGGTGTCGATAAAAATAGAATACGGACATGAGGGCATCATGATCATTCTCATAACATCAACTTATATAGATATATTCATATGATTCTTACGCTAAAGTAACATTTCATCCACAATATCAAGCATGCATCATAAACTTCATTGGAAAGTAACAAACTTTGGTCTCGGTCATTGAAGCAATTGCAATTTATCGTAACATCGAAAAGAGTCAATATAAGAGATTTTCAGCAAGCCTACATACTCAACTATCATATAGTCTTTCACAATTGCTCGCACTCACGCAATACTTATGTTTATGGAGTTTTAATTGGACACAGAGAAAGATAGGGGCTTATGGTGTTGCCTCCCAACCTTTTACCTCAAGGGTAATGTCAACAGTAATAGATCATGAAAACTTACATCCAAGTGGGTATATATGTCAGGATCTTTCCAACACAATGTGCTTGCCAAAGGATAAAATGTAAAAAGGAAAGGTGGATTTCACCTTGACACTTATAAGACAAGAATAAAAGATAGGCCCTTCGCAGAGGGAAGCAGAGGTTGTCATGTGTTTTTATGGTTGGATGCACAAAGTCTTAGCATAGAAGAACTTCGTTTTATATTGCCACTTGTGATAAGGACCTTTATTATGCAGTCCGCCGCTTTTATTACTTCCATATCACAAGATCGTATAAAGCTAATTTCTCCGACACTAATAAATCATACATATTTAAGCGGATTTGCAACATGACAACTTACTTGGAAGGATCTTTCTCAATCTATAGGTAGGTATGGTGGACTCTCATGGCAAAAATGGGTTTAAGGATATATGGAAGCACAAGTAGTATCTCTACTTAGTGCGAGGAGTTTTGGCTAGCATGAGGGGAAAGGCAAGCTCAACATCTTGGATGATCCATGACAATATACTTTATTTTGGATATAAGAAGACATAACCCATTATGTTGCCTTCCTTGTCCAACATCAACTCTTTAGCATGTCATACTTTTAATGAGTGCTCACAATCATAGAAGATGTCCAAGATAGTATATTTGTATGTGAAGCCTCTCTTATTTTATTACTTCCTATTAATTGCAATGATGACCAAAACTATGTTTGCCACCTCCGAACAACTTTTATTTATCATACTCTTGTATGTGAAGTCATTACTTCCCATAAGATCGATATGATCTCTTTGATACTCTTTATGTTTTCTTTATTTTTATCATGACCCAAGTGAGGAAATCAAGCCCTTGACGCAAACAGTAATCTTTATTATATAGCTTACGGACTCGATTACAAAGGATAAAGCTCAGAAATCAAAAGTTCACAACTAGATCATGCTAACTTTATTCTAGTAGATCAAGATAGTACCAAAAGGATCGAACTAAGTAAAACGATAAAGATAGGAGTGATGGTGATACGATACCTGAAAGGATCGATATGGTTGACTAGAGGGGGGGTGAATAGGCAACTAACAATTTTTAGCTTTTCTTAACCAATTTAAATTAAGCAACAAAGTAAGTTGTCTAGATATGATACTATGATAACAACTTATAGGAAGCAAAGACAACAACCTCACAAGCAAGCTATATAAGATAAGCAAGCAGGATATATAAGAAAGTATGCAATCTTAGAAGAGCAATAGAATATAGGTAAGCTCCCCCTAGATGTGTGCACAAGGAAGAGTGCTTTGGACTGCACAACACACATACTAGGATCAATGCTCCCCCTATATTCTACAAACAATATACTCCTTGCATACAAAGAGTAAGACACTATGCACATAGTAAGGAGGATACGGTGAGCACATATAGAAAAGGGTAAGTAAAACAACTGCTCACAACCTAATATAGCAAAGATATAAAAACGAGTTCAACGATAAAGGAGCATATGTCTTACACCATATGAAAGTCTCACGCTCACGACACAAACACAAGCAAGCAAACAAAGTTCGACAAACGACAAGCAAACAGAAACGGCACAAGATGCAAATCCCACTCTCTCCCCCTTTAGCATCGAGACACCACAAAGAGAAAGAGGACAACTAAGAGAGGTGGTAGCTCTGGTAGAAGATCTGAGTCGTCATACTCTCCATGAGACTCCTGCTGCTCCTCGTCAGACTCAGACCACTTGTAACCCTGTTGGGCCATCCATTCTGCCTCAGGAGTGATGTTCTCCTCGGATCCATTCGACACATGCTCACCAAATATCCTCATGATCTTCTTGTCACGCTGGCGAGATTGCTTGTGAGTGACATGTGCCCTGTACTGACCCTGAGCTTGCATACAGAAAAGGGCCTTCATCTTCCTCTCCAGCTTCTTAGCCCAAGATGGCTCAGACGAGGGAGGAGCATATCCTCCAGAACTGTCCTCAGCTGGCTCCTCCTCCACAGGCTCCTCGTCTGTACCCATCTACGCTACAGCAGCTTGTGCACGAGTAGCACTGTTGGCCCAACGAGTCTTGATGCGAAGACGGATGGGGTCATGACGAATACACTGCGGGGCCTCGAACTCCTTATCAGAGTAAAGGTGCTCCCAAGTCTTGGAGATGAGTAGAAACAGGAACGGACCGTAGATGGGCACCTTGCGAGTATAGATTGCAAAGCAAAGCTCACACCACATGATGTGGGAGATGTCAAGTGGTGGAGTCTGAGCAGTGCGAGCCTCCTCACACATCAGCAGCATGTCAACGAGGTATGAGTGAATCTTGTCCTTGTCGCCAACTCGAGGAAACAAGGTGTTGCGGAAGATCCTATGCATGATGTCCAGAAAGGGGTTCAACACCCATGTCTTCTTGCCACTCGCAAGTGTCTTCTCCACATAAAACGGTAACAGACGGTCTTTGTTGGCAGCTTCTGGGTTGGCATGAGGCCGAGCTCCAATTGGGTTGTGGAGTCCCTCGTCAGCAACCTGAATCAGATCCATGAAGTCCTTCCAAGTAGCAGTCATCTTGTGACCATTGGTCATCCAAGTCATGGTGCGGTCTTCCTTGGTATGGAAGTGCACCGAAGCATAGAACCGATCCACGATTTCTGGGTCAAAATCATGTTGAAAAGTCATGATGTGCTCAAGCCCAAACTGCTCTACCAGATCCAGAGCCTCGACAAAGTAGGCCAGGTTATCATCCCTCTGCATGTGGACCATGTCAACCCAATGAGCATCCACATACAGGTTGTGCTTGCTCTTGAGTACCTTTGTGTAGATGCGATACTGCTGCTAGGTCCAGAATAGTTCATCCCCATGAAATTGAGCCCGGGGTTCTCCATACGGATTGATCTTCCTCCTTGCCATGAACTCATTAGCTGGCATTTCCTCCATGGTCATAGACGGTTCCTTGTGCTTGTTGGCGACGGTCTTGAACTTGCGTTGGGGATTGGAGCCCTCTGGCACATCACTGGGGGTGCGCAGACGCTTGGACCCGATGTCACGGATGGGATTGGTGCGACGAACATCTGAACCGGAGCCACCACCTAAGACACAAACACAAGAACACGACGGAAACACAAAGAGAATCAATGCAAAAGCCACAAGAAGGCATACGAAACAAGTAGAAAGGATAATATGCATGTGCTACGAAGAAATTATGAACCAAGCAGTAGTACTGCTTGACGAACACGGAAGTAAAAATATAGTACCTCTTAGGGAGCGGTAGTACCGCTTGGAAGATACGGTAGTACCGTGCGGAATGCGGTAGTAAAAATTTACTTCCACGTAATTACGGTAGTACCGCTCAGCAGAGCGGTAGTACCGTTTACGCGACAGAGTGGTAGTACCACGGTTAGCCAGCGGTAGTACCACTCAGGTCTGATCTGAAAAGAACGGATCTAGACTAGAATGCGTAGAACGACGAACGGTACTACGGCTGATCATAGTAACTTAGTAGCAGCATGCTTACTAGCATTTCTATTGCAAAACCACTCTCCTACATCCTAATCTTCCATGGATAAGAACAAGAAGAACACTAGAACAACATGCATCTCCCCAAAACCTAAAAACAACAACCGGGCAAAAAGAAGAGGGGATTTGGGGAGAAACCTTCATCCATGGCAAGAGTTCGAGGTGGGGAACGATCCCACCGGTCGGAATGCGAGGAGAGTGGCCGGGGGAGATCCGGCGAGGTCCTCCGGCGGCGTTCTTGAGAGGGAGAGAGAGAGACGGCGTGGGGATATGAAATGAATGGGTATGGGGGAGTTGGAACTCCCCCTACCCGCTTATAACCCCCAGCTGTTCGGATAAGTGCGGTAGTATCGCGGTCATCGCGGTAGTACCGCTCGGGCGGAAGTACCGCACACGAAGCGGTGGTACCGCTCGACCAGCGGTAGTAAAAAATTACTGCCGTGCTGGTTGCGGTAGTACCGTACTCTCTTTGCGGTAGTACCGTGACTACTGACGGTAGTACCGTCCCTCCAAGAATTTGCAAGTTTCGACAAGAGACTTTTAGCAAGGAAAAAACGCACACGCAAGGCAAACGGGAAGAGAGACAACACACACTAAAAAAACAGCACACAAGACACTTCTCCAAGGAGGAGGTCGGTGGCCGAAGCCACCTATGTTTGAGTTATTTGGTATGGCACCGCAAAGAACTATCCTTGGGCCCATGACCAATACTCGTCTTGAAGCACTTATACCATCTAACATGGCAAATGACAAAGACTTGATCGATTTATGCATAATGGGGGAGGAATAGTTCATTGAGAGAACAATACTCCCCCTATGTCCATGCCTGCATCTAGACAAGATAACTATATTGAGTGGGAGGTGTGTGTGCAAAGTCTCAAGCCACATTGCTCAAATCGATGATATTTAGCTCATGCCTTAACTCGCGAAATCTTGCTTCATCCAACGGCTTCGTGAAGATATCTGCAAGGTTATCATGAGTGTTGACATAGTGAAGCTCGATCTCTCCTTGCCGTATATGATCCCGGATGAAGTGATACCGAATCTCTATATGCTTCGTCTTGAAGTGTTGCACCGGGTTGAGAGAAATCTTGATGGCACTTTCATTGTCACACCAAAGAGGCACTTTGTCACAAGTGACACCGTAATCCTTTAAAGTTTGCCTCATCCATAAGAGTTGAGCACAACAACTGCCAGCTGTCACATACTCAGCTTCGGTGGACGAGAGAGACACACAACTTTGCTTTTTGGAAGACCAACTAACGAGAGAGCAACCAAGGAATTGGCACCCTCCGGAAGTGGACTTCCTATCCACTTTGTCTCCCGCCCAGTCCGAATCAGAGAAACCTAAAAGGTTGAAGTTTGCTCCTCTTGGGTACCATAAGCCAAAGTTTGGGGTATGAGCCAAATATCGAAAGATTCGCTTGACTGCCACAAAGTGACTTTCCTTAGGTGAGGCTTGAAACCGTGCACAGATTCCCACACTCAACATAATATCCGATCTAGATGCACAAAGGTAAAGCAAGGATCCAATCATAGAGCGATATACCTTTTGATCCACCGCTTTACCATTGGGATCAATGTCAAGTTGGCATTTGGTTGGCATTGGAGTAGTAGCCGGCTTGACATCACTTATATTGAACCTCTTGAGCATGTCTTGAGTATACTTGGATTGTTTGATGAAGATTCCTTCTCTTCTTTGCTTGATCTCAAACCCAAGGAAGTACTTCAACTCTCCCGTCATGGACATCTCAAAATGTGTGGTCATGAGTGCGGCGAACTCATCATTGAAAGCTTTGTTAGGAGAACCAAAGATAATATCATCAACATATAGTTAGCAGACAAACAACTCCCCTTTGACCTTCTTAGTAAAAAGAGTGGGGTCGATTTTCCCAATTTCAAACCCACGATCTTGTAACAACTCGGTAAGATGCTCATACCACGCACGTGGGGCTTGTTTAAGGCCATAGAGTGCCTTATCGAGTTGATACATGTGATTGAGGAACTTAGGATCCTCAAACCCCGGGAGTTGTTTGACATACACCAACTCATTAATAGGACCACTAAGAAATGCACTTTTCACATCCATTTGTTGCAACTTAAAATTATGATGAGAAGCATAGGCAAGCAACAAACGAATAGATTCAAGGTGAGCAACGGGGGCAAAGGTTTCACCGTAGTCGATACCCTCGACTTGGGAGTAGCCTTGAGCCACCAGACGCGCCTTGTTGCAGATGACAATGCCGTGAGCATCTTGCTTGTTCTTAAAGATCCACTTGGTTCCAATGACATTATGGTTCTCCTTTGGCCTCGGCACCAGACGCCACACTTTGTTGCACTCGAAGTTGTGGAGTTCTTCATGCATGGCGTTAAGCCAATCAGGGTCTTCGAGCGCCTCATAGACCTTCTGAGGTTCAACACAGGAGACAAAAGCTTGATGAGCACAATAGTTTGCTAATTGTCTACGAGTGCTTACCCCCCTTTTTATGCTTCCAAGAATATTCTCCATGTGATGTTCTCTGGAAGCAAGCCTGGAGGCAACTTTTGCAGCATAACGCTCCAATTGCTCTTCAAGAGATAATTGAGGAGCACTGAGTTGATCATCTTGAGCGACGTCAGGAGCTTGATCTTGATCTTGAGCTTCCTCTTGATCTTGATCTTGCTCAGAGGATAGAAGTTGGCCTTGTGCATCATTTGGTGGCTCCCCACCATCTTGTGATTGATCTTGCACTTGGCCTTGTTTGTCCGGTTGAGGGCCTTCACTTTGTTCTTCGGAAGCGTGTGGGTCTTGGGTTGGTGATGGTTCCACTTGAGTGTAACATTGTCCTTCTCCTTCGGCCACAAGGGGTTCCTCAATGGGTAGGATATATCCGACACCCATTCTTCTTATGGCTTGAGGAGGAATTTCATCACCTACATCACAAGTACCACTTTGCTCCACTTGGGAGCCGTTATTCTCATCAAACTCTATGTTACTCGTCTCCTCAATGAGTCCATTGGACTTGTTGAGGACACGGTAAGCATGAGAGTTTGTAGCATAACCAACAAATATGCCCTCATGAGCTCTAGATTCAAATTTAGACAAACGAACACCTTTCTTGAGGATGAAACACTTACACCCGAACACCCGGAGGTACTTGAGATTGGGCTTGTTACCGGTAAGTACGTCATATGGAGTTTTGTTCAAGCCTTTTCGGAGATAGAGCCGATTGGATGCATGACACGCGGTGTTGATGGCTTCGACCCAAAAGTTTTATGGAGATTTGAATTCCACCATCATGGTCCTTGCCGCATCCATCAGTGGCCGGTTCTTTCTCTCCGCTACACCGTTTTGTTGAGGGGTATAGGGTGCTGCATATTGATGTTTGATCCCCTCATCACTAAGAAACTCATCCAAGGTGCAGTTCTTGAACTCGGTGTCGTTGTCACTTCGGATCATCAAATCTTTGCTTCATGTTGTCGTTGAGCTTCATTTGCAAAGTTGATGACGGTTTGTTGGGTCTCACTCTTCTTCTCGAAGAAGTATACCCATGTGTATCTTGAATAATCATCCACAATCACCAAGCAATACTTTCTACCCCCAATACTATCAAAAGATGGAGGCCCAAAGATTTCCATGTGAAGGAGCTCTAGGGGTCTTTTTGAATAGATGATAGTCGTGGGAGGATGAGCCGTCTCATGTAAATTTCCTTCAATGCAAGCCCTGCAAGCACGATCTTTGGCAAAGCTAACATTTGTTAGTCCACGGGCATGGTCCCCCTTGAGAAGACTTTGCAAAGATCTCATATTGACATGGGCTAACCGGCGATGCCAAAGCCATCCCACATCAACTCTAGCCATTAAGCATGTCGCGGTCTTAGTGGATTGCTTCGAGAAGTTAACCACATAAAGACCGTTCTTGACATGTCCAACATAGGCTACTTTAAGAGTCTTGCTCCACAAGAGGGCCACGGTATCAATATCAAAGAATGTAGCAAAGCCCATGAGTGCAAGTTGGCAAACAGAAAGTAAATTATATGCAAGGGACTCAACAAGCATGACTTTCTCGATTGTGAGATCATGAGAGACAACAACCTTGCCAAGCCCCAATACCTTAGAAGATGAAGCATCACCCCATTCGACGTTGGTGGCCATATATGAACCTAGATGCACATCCACCACCAAGTCTTTGCTTTTGGTCAGATGATTTGTGGCTCCACTATTGAGCAACCATGATCCCCCACCGGAAGCAAACTCCTACAAGAGATCAATGCTTGGATTTAGGTACCCATTTGGTAATGGGTCCTTTGAGGTTAGTAACAAGGGTCTTAGGAACCCAAATAGACCATTCAATGTACTCATAAGAAGAACCAACAAATTTAGTGAAGACATGACCATCACTAGCACGACATAAAACATATGAAGGATTAAAGTTGCCGGCCATGTTTGATGGTATGATGGGGGTTTTCTTGACACCACCACCCTTCACATTGTTCTTCTTCTTAGAGGCGCCCTCTCCCTCTTTCACAAAGGTTTGTCGGAGAGGGGGAGGTAGCTTGGTCTTGTCATTCTTCTTCTTCTTGGGCTTAGGAACAAACCCAATTCCTTCCTTTGCCACAACCTCCTTTTGATTGCTCAAAAGATTGTTGAGGTTCTTCTCACCTTGTATGCATGTCACAAGGCCTTTCTCAAGTTGCTTCTTCAACTTGGTATTTTCTTCAACAAGATGCACATGCTCGCAACATGGGTTAGTAGCATTTGCATTATCAATCAACACCATGCGAGGAAAAATAGCCTTTTCCTTGGTTAGCGAAACTTGGAGTTGATCATGAGACTCTTTGAGAGAAGCATGCATACCTTTCAAGGCCTTGTGGGCCTTGTCAAGTGTAACAAACTCCTCCTTGAGTCTAGCATGGTCAACCCCAAGTTTTGCCTTCTCGGAGTTAAGCATACGAGAGACAACTAAAGCATGATCGAGATCTTTCTTTAATTTAGCATGATCATCGTTGTGTGACTCCTCAATAGCCAAA
The DNA here is from genome assembly GCA_902687465.1 of Secale cereale. Taxonomy (NCBI): domain Eukaryota; kingdom Viridiplantae; phylum Streptophyta; class Magnoliopsida; order Poales; family Poaceae; genus Secale; species Secale cereale. The sequence goes on from LR738714.1 coordinate 499,922,875, forward strand.
AGAAGACCACACTCCTCCTTTAGAGCGTTAGAGAGATCCGATATTTCATCGGCATAGTCTCGACTATGACCTTCCATTTTGGCAATGGTCTTCTCGTGAGCCTCGATCATGTCATTGGCCTCATCGAGTTGTTCCAAGAGAGCAACAAAATTCTTCTTGGGTTTGCCCTTGAGTTTGCTCATGAACAACTCAAACTCATTCTCTTCCTCCTTGGCTCCCTCACTCTCATCAATACAATCCGTTAATGAAGGATTAGCGATGATGGTAGTGTTGATGTTTGGAGTTACCTTGTTGGTGGCCTTAGCCATGAGACACTTGGCGATGATGTTCTCATTTGGAGAGTCGAAGAGAGATGTGCGTGGAGTAGTAGCAATAGAAATTGTGTCCATGGTGACCATCTCATCATCTTCATCATTATCATCATCCTCAACATATTATTCTTGGGCCACCAACCCTTTGGGAGGAGTCTTCTTGTTGAAGTTGTTCTTGTTGGGATAAGACTTGGCCTTGTTCTTCCGGATAAGCTGGCCTCCAAAGTCTTCTCTTTTCTCATATGGGCAATCCGCAACGAAGTGGCTTACATTTCCACAATTGAAGCATGTCCTCACTCGTTGCTTGCCCTTGTTCCCACTTGAGTTGTTCTTGTTGAAGTTGGGCCTTGAGTTCTTCTTGTTGCCCCAAAATTGCCGCGAAGCAAGAGCCATGTGCTCATGATAGGCATATTTGGTGTCCTCGGGGCAACACTCATCATCATCATCCTCCTCCTCTTCTTCCACACAAGCCTTGGCTTTCAAGGCAAGGTTAGGCTTCTTTGATCGTTGAGCTCTTAACACCGCATTGTCGGCGGTCTTGTCCAAGATCCTCATAGCAACGAACTCATCCAACACTTCATTTGATGACAAGTGGTGGAAGTCCGGTCTTTGGCGAATGACGGATGACATGGCCATATGGTAGGGCATCATGGCCTTGAGAAACTTGCGCTTGATCCAATTGTCATCCGTGTCCTTACTCCCATGATCTCGAAGAGAGACCGCAAGAGTAGTTAATCTCCGATAGAGTTCACGAGGATCTTCTTATTTGATCATAGCAAACTCATCGGCTTCATCTTGCACAACTTCATAGTTCGAGCGTTGAATGCTAGCGCTCCCCTTGTACATGGTGCCAACATGCTCCCAAGCTTCCTTGGCCACAATGAAGGGTCGAAGATGTGCAATGTCTTCGGGAGGGATAGCATCTTGAAGTATGCAAAGAATGGACTCGTTGAATTGATGATCCGCAGCTTCTCTCGGAGTTAAGTTGTCGGGATCACGTGGATAAAAACCTTGATCTATGATTCTCCAAAGATTAGTAGAGCAATGATTTAAATGACGTTTGAAGCGAAACATCCAAGTAGCAAAATCAGAATTTTTTATAAATTTAGGAGGAGGCCCAACTGAATTTAAATGAGGTGTGGGAACGGGTCCTCCATAGTGAGTAGGAGGAGCAGAGTGGGCAAAGATCCCATTCCCATTCTTAGTAACCGGGGCTTGTTCACTACTAGCTTCTCCCTTGTCGGGAGTAGCCTCCGACACGATGGTAGCGGGACGAACCACTTCCAACGGCGTGGCGGATAATTTAAGCCCCTCAAGCAAATCTTTAAACATGCCTTTGACCTCGGCCGCTAGTGATTCTTTCAATGTGGTCATAGCCACATTGACCTCCTCACGAGAGACCGAGGCTCCCCCATCGGACGTAGGCAAGGACGGAGTTCCACCAGAATGTTCCTCCGTCTCGACTACGTTATCACCCATGCTCTTTGGACGGTAAAGTCCTTAAAAAGAGACGAGGCTCTGATACCAATTGAAAGGATCGATATGGTTGACTAGAGGGGGGGGTCAATAGGCAACTAACAATTTTTAGCTTTTCTTAACCAATTTAAATTAAGCAACAAAGTAAGTTGTCTAGATATGCTACTATGATGACAACTTATAGGAAGCAAAGACAACAACCTCACAAGCAAGCTATATAAGATAAACAAGTAACACTTGCACAAGTAAAGGGAAGAAATAACCACAAGTGGAACCGGTGAAGACGAGGATGTGTTACCAAAGTTCCTTCCCTTTGAGGGGAAGTACGTCTCCGTTGTAGCGGTGTGGAGGCACAATGCTCCCCAAGAAGCCACTAGGGCCACCGTATTCTCCTCACGCCCTCACACAATGCAAGGTGTCGTGATTCCATTAGTGGTGCCCTTGAAGGCGGCAACCGAACCCTTACAAACAAGGTTGGGGCTATCTCCACAACCGAATTGAAGGCTCCCAACGACACCACGAAGCTTCACCACAATGGAATATGGCTTCGAGGTGACCTCAACCGTCTAGGGTACTCAAACACCCAAGAGTAACAAGATCCGCAAGGATTAGTGGGGGGAATCAAATATCTCTTGGTGGAAGTGTAGATCGATGCCTTCTCAAGCAATCCTGAGGAAATCAACAAGTTTGATTGGCTAGGGAGAGAGATCGGGCGAAAATGGAGCTTTGAGCAACAATGGAGCTTTGGGGAGGAAGAGGTGAGTCTTCTTGGAGAAGAAGACTCCCTATATATAGTGGGAGAACAAATCCAACCGTTATCCCACATTTCTGCCCGCAGAGCGCGATACTACCGCACGTAAGTTGCGGTACTACCGCTTGGCCAGCAGTACTACCGCTCTGGGTGCGGTACTACCGCTGGAGCAGTACTAGCCTAGACTTAACTCTATTGCGTTGACACACGGGCGGTAGTACTGCCTGAGCGGTACTACCGCTCGTCCCTGCGGTACTACCGCAAGGCAGAGATAAGCAGGCTGAGGACAAGCACGGATGAAATAAAATACATACGTAGCTACATCCGTAGAAATACGGTAGTAGCAAAAACACGACACGGTACTACCACTTGACCCAAGCGGTACTACCGCGTAGGATGCGGAAGTACAAAATTCCTTCCGCATCTACTACCGTACTAGGTACTGTGCCGGGCCAGCTACACGGTACTACCGTGCTCATGATGCGGTACTACCGCTTGGTGCGGTACTACCGTGCCCTGAGGCGGTACTACCGTGTGGCTGTGCGGTACTACCGCTTACAATGAGCGGTACTACCGCCTGCCAGGCAGTTGTACTAGTAGGAAGCCATGGTTTTGTACTTACAAGGAGAACAACCGGAGCTCCAGAGAAGCAAAGGAAAGGTGGTGCGAAAGTATAGACGCGTATGTGTTGATTCCACCCAAACCTTTCCGAAGCGGGCCCCCTCTTAATAGTACGGCTTTCCTATTACTCAAATCCACCGAAAAAGAAGCAAAAGGAAACACCGTCTTCCATAGATTCCGAGGGGCACATAATCGTCTTGTGCCTAGGTGAGATATATCTGAAAGAGCTTAGAGCACACGATTAGTCCGCAAATGCATTGTCATCAATCACCAAAACTACTTAGGGAGAAATATGCCCTTACAATACCGGGGTCACTCCCCCAAGCTTGGCAGTTGCCAAGGGGAGTGCCCATACCCATATGATTATGTCTCCTGCTTCGGGGGTGGTGATGATGGCTTCTTCCTTAACTTGCGCTTAAGAGCATAATTCTGCTCCTTTAGATCATTGATCTCTTGCGCAAGGGTTAATATCTTCTTCCATAATGCCTGCTTGTTTTCCTGCAAGAGGTTAAAAGGGATAAGTTCGATCTTAAGTTTCTTTACTTTGTCGGGAAGGCTTGAATTTTTGAACTCCACATGCATGTCCCCCGGTTGAGGCAGTGGAAATTCGTCTTCCTCTGAGCTGGTCCAATCCTTCCCCCTTGGGATCATGGTCCTCTTCTTCCTCTATGGTTCAACCGTAATGCTCCAAGTCACCATAGACCTTAGGATTACTAAGGAAATCATCCACATAGCTTTATCCCTCCGAATCCTGGGACGACATGTTGCCTTTATCTGTGATAGAAACAACTTGAAACGAAAACATATGATTTTTTGCATGATACAGAGGTCAAAACTTTCGGGAGTATATATAATGAATTTTTCCCGAACAAAAGGAGTAACCCACAAGAAAACGGAGTCCAGGGGACACACGGGGTGTCCTCGAGGCAGGGGGGCACGCCCTCCACCCTCGAGGACGCCTCGTGTCTCTTCCGGACTGCGGTTTATTTTTCAGTTTTTCTAAATATTACAAAACAGAGAAAAATTTGCCTTTATAACTGTTTTGGAGTCGGTTTACTTACCGTATCACGTACCTCTTCCTTTTCGGAGGCTGAATCGTTCTGGAAAGTGTCCTTTATGTATTCCTCTAGGGTTATGGTTTCAATAACATTAGTTTCAACATTTATAGGATTACCTGAGATATAGTGTTTGATTCTTTGACCATTCACCACCTTTAGATTTGTACCTTCGAAGTTGTTGATTTTTATGGCACCGGAACGATAGACCTCCTCGATAATGTAAGGTCCTTCCCACTTGGAGAGAAGTTTTCCTGCAAAAAATCTTAAACGAGAGTTGAATAGCAAGACATAATCACCCGCGTTAAACTCACGCTTTTGTATTCTTTTGTCATGCCATCTTTTAACTTTTTCTTTAAACAGTTTGGCATTCTCGTAGGCTTGGGTTCTCCACTCATCAAGACAGCTAATGTCAAATAACCTCTTTTCACCGGCAAGTTTGAAATCATAATTGAGTTCTTTAATAGCCCAATATGCCTTATGTTCTAGCTCAAGACGTAAGTGACAAGCTTTTCCATATACCCTCTTATATGGAGACATACCCATAGGATTTTTGTTTGCAGTACTATAGGCCCATAATGCATCATCAAGTTTGTTGGACCAATTCTTCCTAGACCTATTAACTGTCTTTTGCAAGATTAATTTCAACTCCCTATTACTAAGTTCTACTTGACCACTAGTCTGTGGGTGATAAGGTGATGCAATTCTATGGTTGACATCATACTTAGAAAGCATCTTACGGAAAGCACCATGAATAAAGTGTGAAGCACCATCAGTCATTAGATATCTAGGGACTCCAAACCTCGGAAATATAACTTCTTTAAGCATCTTAATAGAGGTGTTATGATCAGCACTACTAGTTAGAATAGCTTCTACCCACTTAGTAACGTAATCAACAACAACTAAAATATGTGTGTACCCATTAGAGGCAGGAAAAGGTCCCATATAATCAAAGCCCCAAACATCAAATGGTTCAATAACAAGTGAATAATTCATAGGCATTTCTTGATGTCTACTAATATTACCTATTCTTTGACATTCATCACAAGATAAGACAAATTTACGCGCATCCTTGAAGAGAGTAGGCCAATAAAAACCGGATTGCAATACCTTGTGTGCAGTTCTATCTCCCGCATGGTGTCCTCCATAAGCTTCAGAGTGGCACTTGCGTAGTTTCTGTTCCTGTTCATGCTCGGGTACACAACGTCTAATAATACCATCTACTCCTTATTTATAAAGATGTGGGTCATCCCAAAAGTAATGTCTCAAATCATAGAAGAACTTTTTCTTTTGCTGGTATGTGAAGCTAGGAGGTATAAACTTAGCAACAATGTAATTAGCATAATCAGCATACCAAGGAGCAGTACGAGAAGTACTTATGACAGCTAGTTGTTCATTAGGAAAGCTATCATCAATAGGTTGTGGGTCATCAAGTATATTCTCTAACCTAGACAAGTTATCTGCTATGGGGTTCTCAGCTCCCTTTCTATCAATAATATGCAAGTCAAATTCTTGCAGCAAGAGAACCCATCTAATTAGTCTAGGTTTAGCATCTTTCTTTTCCATAAGGTATTTGATAGCAGCATGATCAGTGTGAATAGTTACTTTAGAATCAACAATATAGGGTCTAAACTTATCACAAGCAAATACAACTGCTAAAAATTCTTTCTCAGTTATAGCATAATTTGTTTGGGCACTATCTAGAGTTTTACTAGCATACTGGATAACATTCAATTTCTTATCAACTCTTTGCCCTAAAACAGCTCCTACAACATAATCACTAGCATCGCACATAATCTAAAAGGGTAAATTCCAGTCAGGAGGCTGGACAATAGGTGCAGAGATCAATGCTTTCTTAAGTATTTCAAATGCTTCTAGACAATCACCATCAAAGACAAAAGGAATATCTTTTTGTAAGAGATTAGTCAGAGGCCTGGAGATTTTGGAGAAGTCCTTAATGAACCTCCTATAAACCCGGCATGACCAAGGAAACTTCGTATACCTTTGATGTGCTTTGGGCATGGCATCTTTTCAATAGCATCAACTTTAGCTTTGTCAACTTCAATACCTCTTTCAGAAATTTTATGTCCTAAGACAATGCCTTCATTAACCATAAAGTGGCACTTCTCCCAATTCAAGACCAGATTAGTGTTTTCACATCTCTGCAAAACTCGATCAAGGTTGCTTAAGAAATCATCAAAAGAAGTTCCGTAAACGGAGAAATCATCCATGAATACCTCAACAATCTTTTCAGAAAAATCAGAGAATATAGCCATCATGCATCTTTGAAAGGTAGCAGGTGCATTACATGAACCAAAAGGCATACGTCTATAAGCAAAGGTACCGAAAGGACAAGTAAAGGTGGTCTTTTCTTGACCCCCTTTTAACACAGGTATTTGAGAGAAACTAGAATAACCATCTAGAAAGCAGAAATGAGTATGCTTGGATAACCTTTCTAGCATTTGATCAATAAATGGCAAGGGGTAATGATCTTTCTTAGTAGCTTTATTTAACTTACGGAAATCAATTACCATCATATAACCTGTAACTATCCTTTGCGGAATAAATTCATCTTTATCATTAGGAACGACAGTCATACCTCCTTTCTTAGGAACACAATGGACATGACTTACCCACTGGCTGTCAGCAACTGGATAGATAATACCTGCTTCTAGGAGCTTTAGTATTTCCTTCCTTACCACTTGTTTCATCTTAGGATTTAACCATCGCTGATGATCAATAACTGGTTTAGCATTTTCTTCCAATTTTATCTTGTGTTGGCATATAGTGGGACTAATGCCCTTAAGATCATCCAGAGTATATCCAATGGCAGCTCGGTGCTTCTTCAAAGTTTTCAATAATTTTTCTTCTTCCTGCTCTGAAAGGTTAGCACTAATAATAACAGGATATATCTTCTTTTCATCAAGATAAACATACTTAAGATTATCAGGTAAAGGTTTAAGTTCAAACACGGGATCACCCTTGGGTGGAGGAGGATCCCCTAGGATTTCCATAGGCAAGTTGTTTTTCAATACGGGTCCCTGTTTAAAGAATATTTTATCTATTTTCATGGTCTAGCAAGTATTGTTCTAAAGTATCATTAGGTGGCACGACAATAGAAGCAAGACCAATAATTTCATCCTTACTGGGCAGTGCCTTTTCAAGGGGTTGTCTACGGAATTTAGCAAAGTTAAAATCATGAGACATATCCCCTAATCCAACAGTAACAATATCTTTTACGCAGTCTATCTTGGCATTAACGGTATTCAAGAAGGGTCTACCAAATATAATGGGGCAGAATGCATCTTGTGGGGAACTAAGAACGAGAAAATCAGCAAGGTATTTAACCTTCCCACACAAGACTTCAATATCTCTAACAATCCCAACTGGTGAAATAGTATCTCTATTGGCAAGCTTAATAGTGACATCAATCCCTTCTAACTCAACAGGTGCAATATCATGCATAATTTCGTTGTACAAATCAAGAGGGATAATACTCGCACTAGCACCTACGTCAGATAAACCATGATAGCAATGATCTCCTATCTTGACAGAGATAACAGGCAGGCCTACAACAGGTTTATGTTTATTCCTAGCATTGGGTTTGGCTATTCTAGCAGACTCTTCTTGGAGATAAATAACATGTCCATCTAAATCTTCTACCAAGAGATCTTTAACCATAGCAACACTAGGTTCAACTTTAATTTGCTCAGAGGGTGTAGGTGTTCTAGTGTTACTCTTACGAACTACAGTTGAAGCTTGAGCATGATCCTTTATCCTAACAGGGAAAGGTGGTTTCTCAATATAAGCGGTAGGTATAACAGGATCAACATTATAAGTGATAGTCTTTTCTTCAACTTTAATAGGTTCAACTATTTTTACTTCAATAGGGGGATGGTATTTAAACCACTTCTCCTTGGGGAGATCAACATGAGTAGCAAAGGATTCACAGAAAGAAGCTACTATCTCGGAGTCAAGTCCGTATTTAGTGCTACACTCACGGAAAACATCGGTATCCATAAAAGCTTTAACACAATCAGACTTAGGGGTCATACCAAACTCCTTACCTTCGTCGAGATCCCAATCTTCGGAGTTGCGTTTAATTCTTTCCAATAAATCCCATTTGAAGTCAATAGTCTTCATCATATAAGAGCCAGAACAAGAAGTATCGAGCATGGAGCGATTATTATGAGAAAGCCGAGCATAAATTTTTTGAATAATCATTTCTCTTGAGAGCTCATGATTGGGATATGAATATAACATTGACTTAAGCCTCCCCCAAGCTTGAGCGATGCTTTCTCCTTCGCGAGGCCAGAAATTATAAATATAATTACGATCACGATGAACCTGGTGCATGGGGTAGAACTTCTGATGAAATTCCAACTTCAGACGATTATAGTTCCATGATCCCATATCATCGCATAGCATAAACCATGCCAACGCATCTCCCTTCAAAGATAAAGGGAAGACCTTCTTCTTGATAACATCCTCGGGCATACCTGCAAGCTTAAACAATCCACAAACTTCATCCACATAGATTAGATGTAAATCGGGATGCAGTGTTCCGTCTCCTGTAAAGGGATTTTCAAGCGGTTTCTCTATCATACCCGAAGGAATCTCAAAGCAAACATTTTCAATAGGTGGAGTAGGTTGAGGAGCAACTCTTTGCTCTTCTCCTCGGGGTGAAGATACCCCGAACAAGCCTCTCAAAGGATTTTGAGCCATAGTAACAAGTGATAATAAATTTCAGCATGCTATATAAATTTTTCCTTACCAAATTCCACTTACCAAAGGCGCTTCACTCCTCGGCAACGGCGCCAGGAAAGAGTCTTGATGACCCACAAGTGTAGGGGGTCTATCGTAGTCCTTTCGATAAGTAAGAGTGTCGAACCCAACGAGGAACAGAAGGAAATGATAGGCAGTTTTCAGTAAGGTATTTTCTGCAAGCACTGAAATTATAGGTATCAGATAGTTTTGTGATAAGGTAATTGGTAGCAAGTGACAAAAGGTAAAAGTAAATAAGGTGCATCAAGGTGGCCCAATGCTTTTTGTAGCAAAGGACAAGCCTGGACAAACTCTTATATAAAGTAAAGCGCTGCCGAGGACATATGGGAATTATCGTCAAGCTAGTTTTCATCACGATCGTTTGATTCGCGTTCGGTACTTTGATAATTTGGTATGTGGGTGGACAGGTGCTTGGGTGCTGCCCTTACTTGGACAAGCCTCCCACTTATGATTAACCTCTAATGCAAGCATCCGCAACTACAAAAGAAGTATTAAGGTAAACCTAACCAAAGCCTGAAACATATGGATCCAAATCAGCCCCTTACGAAGCAACACATAAACTAGGGTTTAAGCTTCTGTCACTCTAGCAACCCATCATCTACTTATTACTTCCCAATGCCTTCCTCTAGGCTCAAATAATGGTGAAGTGTCAGGTAGTCGACGTTCACATGACACCACTAGAGGAGAGACAACATACATCTCATCAAAATATCGAACGAAGACCAACTTCACATGACTACTAATAGCAAGACTTCTCCCATGTCCTCAGGAACCAAAGTAACTAATCACAAGACATAATATTGTTCATGATCAGAGGGGTATTAATATGAATAATGGGTCTGAACATATGACCTTCCACCAAATAAACCAACTAGCATCAACTACAAGGAGTAATCAACACTACTAGCAACCCACATGTACCAATCTGAGGTTTGGGGTACAAAGATTTGATACAAGAGATGAACTAGGGTTTGAGAGGAGATGGTGCTGGTGAAGATGTTGATGAAGATAGCCCTCCCCAAGATGGGAGAGTTGTTGGTGATGACTGCGGTGACGATTTCCCCCTCCCGGAGGGAAGTATCCCCAGAAGAACAGCTCCGCCGGAGCCCTAGATTGGTTTCCGCCTCGAGACGACGGCGTCTAGTACCGAAAGCCTCCTTGTGATTTTTTCCAGGTCAAAACACTTCATATAGGAGAAGATGGGCACCGGGGGCCTACCGGCTGGCCCACGAGGCAGGGGGCGCGCCCCCCACCCTCGAGGCCAGCCGGTGGCCCCTCTCGTGGGTTTCTTTCGCTAGATATTTTTTATATTTTCCGAAACGATGTTTTGTGGAGTTTCAAGGCTTTTGGAGTTTTGTGCAGAATAGGTTTCCAGAGTTTGCTCCTTTTCCAGCCCAGAATTCCAGCTGCCGGCATTCTCCCCCTTCATGTAAACCTTGCAAAATAAGAGAGAAAAGACATAAGTATTGTGACAAAACATGTATGAACAACCCATAATGCAATAAATATCAACTTATAAGCATGATGCAAAATGGACGTATCACTGCGCTCCAAGGCTTCCAGCATCAGCGCCTCCTCGCGCTTCTAGATCTCCCTCTCGTCAGAAGGCGCCCCCCTCGTCGACGCCAGGGCTGCCCTGCGTGCTTCAACCTGTTGTTCGAGGGAGACGTGCAGGGCCTGAAGCTTCCGCTAGTGCTCCTCGGCAACCTCGTGGTCGCGATCCGCCTGCCTGGCTTCTTCCAGAGCCTGGGCACTGGCTTCACGTGAGGCTGCGAGGGACTCTTTGGTCTTCGCACCGGCGCGCTCGTGCTAGAGACGACCAAAGTTTATGGCCACCTTCAACCAACGCCATTCGTCCGCCAGCCGAAGCTCCTCTGTCTCTAGGCGGGTGTCTACATCAACGAGCTCCTCCCCGAGCCGGCTCAGCGCACCCATTGCATTCCGGAGAAGCTCGTGGCGGACGGTGCCACAGCCGTGCGCGAATTCAAACATGTGGTCGGGCCCGTCCTCCGCGTCATCAATCGCCGGGGAAGCTTGGGATGGACCGCCCTCCTCCGGCAAGGGGCTGGAGGCCGCCGCCTTACCCGCTGCTGCCCGGGCCTTGGTAGGGGCGTTGCAAGACAAGGCCAGGCGGCTCGAAGACGAAGCCGAAGCTGGGGTCGCCCAGCTGCGGGGGACAATCAATGGAGGGGATCTCGGCACGCCTCCAACGCTCTAGGCAAGGACACAAAGGAGGGATGACTGGAACGCGAAGTCCAGGCCTTGGGGTGGCGTGTTCGCCTCTTCCGCAAACCTCGCGCCCTAGTCGACACCACGGAGGGGCGTACTCAAGGCCAACGAGGAGCCCTGAGAAGGCGGGGGTCGCTTCTCACGGGATTCTGTCGCACCAGTTGATGGAGACTTGAAGAATCAGGGTCGGAAAGGAACACATCACCCAGGAATCACGCAGATAAGGTACTTGCCCGTCCTTGGCTATGTACTTCCTCTGTTTCAGCGGCCGGTAGACGACACTGTCACAGCTCAGGAGCGCCTTCCTCTTGCGGAGAGACCCGAAGTCCAAGCGGAGCTGGCCGAAGCGCTCGGCGCGACCACCGTCGCCTGGGGCGGTATCCGGGGCTCCCAAGAGGGAGACCTCGGGAGCCTCGGTCTGTAGTGGCTCACCAGGCACGACCTCAGGACAGCTCGCCCAAGCCCCAGGGGTCGGCGCCTCGGGGGCTGCAGTGTGCACCGCTTCTTCGTCAACCGCCCCGCCGACGTCCAACGATGCCCGCCTCCCTGCATCTGCTTCTGAGGTGGGCGTTGAGGGGACTGCATGCGAGAAGACCAAGGGAAGAGGACTCTCGTGGGGTTCCCCGAGTCCAGCCAGACGCAGCCCCCATGCGTCAAAAAGAGGCATCTACCGCACGAACTCAGCCGTGTTGGAGCAGCAGTACAAGAGACAACCCTCCTCCGGCAGATTGGTTGGCGCCGAGTCGCCCATCAAGAGCTCGAACACCGTCCGCCGCACCACAGGAGGAAGCATGGACGCATGGAGCCTGATGGGGCCAGTGCAGCCGTAGAAGGTCCACAATGGGTGGGAGTGACGCTGGAGCAGAGCGATGCAACACTTGATGAACCCCTTCACCACCATGGGCGCCGTCACCCCGAGGTCCCTTAGTCTGGCCAGCCGGCGCCAGACATAGGCGAGCCGCGGGTTGTCAAGCCTCGCGTGCCCCCAGCCAGGGCTTGGAATGGCCACAACCCGAGGAAGCAGAAGCAGAGGATTACACACGCCAACATTGACAAACACCCACCGCTTCCTAAATCCATCCATGGCTGGCAAAAGATCAAAGTTGATCCCCGAGACGGACGTCGCAGCTATGGTGTGGAAGGTCACGCACCCCGAGCATTGACGAGCGTTTGTCAGATGTAGCGAGAAGAAATGGCGAAACAAGGCCACGGAAGGAGCAATGCCTACCATGGCCTCGCAAATGAAGGCGAAGACGGCAAGGAGGACGATGGATTGGGGATCCAAGTGCAGCGCATTAACTTGGTAATGTGAGAGCACGGCGTTGAAGAAGTCAGAGAAGGGAGGAATTAGGCCAGCCCAGAGGGCGTGAAGATGGATAGGAATCTTGGCGGCCGCCCTGTCGACTGCGGAGCGAGCAGCTGGCCAGGCCACAGTCGCCCCCCACTCATTGGAGTCGGAGGCGAGAACGGGACGGACCTTGCTAAACCCCTCTTGGTTGACCACCACTGACCTCTCAAGGGCGAGCTCGGAGACTTGAGGCACAGGGGCCGAGGCGCAGGTTTTCCCCTCCCCCTTCTTCTTCTGGCGCGGTGCCATGGCGGCGGCGAGGATTGGCGCTGGGTCAGGATAGGGGAGGAGGCTGCTGTTCTCTGGAAGACGGAGAAGCTGTGGGAGCACGCTACCAGCAGGGAAGGCGGGGCTAGGCGAGCAGCGACGGCCACCAGGTCGGGCGGATTTCAAGGCAGCATGGGGAAGTGGAGACGCCCACGTCCAATCAAGTCGCCACGCATTGACCAAGGCTGCAGGCGTTTGGGGCTCGCGGCGCTTCACCCTTGCCCATTTGGCCTCGAAGTCAAGTCCGTGCGCACCTTGGGCCCGGGGGCTACCCAGACTTGCCTGCCTGCGGCTCGTGACGTGGCTCAACCAGCGGCCTGGGACGGCCCAGCTTCAGCAACCGCAACTCAAGACCCTCGCGAGGGGCCAAGCCTCGCGAGGCGGGTCACAGGAAGACCTCCCTGGGGGAAATCTCTCTAGGCTGGCTCCCAAGGAGCGGAGATATCTATGCAAGGAGTACCTCACGAGGTTCACGTGACGTGAGCCATGACGACCAAGGCCAGACGGGCGCCAGCGGGCGCAGTGTACCAGTTTTCTCTATGGTGCTAAGAGGGCAAGCGCAGGCGCGGAGTCCCGAGGGATCAGGCAAAGGTTTCCATATCGGTGCAACAAGACCAAGGACCGTGAGGGCTGCAAAACGGAGGTCATCATGGAGCCCGGCGCGGCATCACCACCAGAGCCTTTGGCAGACGAAGACTACTTTTGTCAGGATAGCTTGTACTAGCTGTTCCCCTTCAAATTTGGCCGTTGTGGGATCCCTTACCGCCGATATTTGGGAAGATGACCAAGGCCACTATAAATAGGACCTAGCCACCACCACGGGTGGGGGATCGGATCTTGAGCTGATCCAACCTTAGGGAGGATCTCATCTGGAGCTGATTCAACCTTATAAGGGATCGGATCCATTCCATCCCGGCGATACCACAAGCTCATCCGAGCCCAAGAACACCCCTCCTCCGGAGCCTGTTCATCCCTTGTACTAGTGCATCTTCAGCCATACAAAGCAATCCACCACACACATAGGAGTAGGGTATTACACCACAGGGTGGCCCAAATCATTATAATCCTCTGTGTCCCTTGCTCTTTGAGTTCGTCGAGCTAGGCCGTGGAATCGCAGGATGAGCGTGCTGGGGAGAGAGTGCTCTTCGTGCGCACCCCAGAGTTCGAACATCTCAAGGGTTTGCGGAACCCGAAATCCGACAATTTTCCCACACAATTAGCACACAAATGCACTTTTTATAATATGTAGAATAGATATATAAGAGTGAAGTTTCTGTACTCTAATATCATTTGTACATGTAGTACTTGCATGTATACAGTTACACACATTCAACATCCGAAAATACGCATAAAGAAAAAAAAACTCAACTAAAAAATAGAAAAAAAAAGTGTACACATGCAAAAAACAAAAGCAAACTCATGGAAAAAATCATGCATACACAAAAATCCAGCCAAAGAAGGAAATCAACTGACCCAAAATGGGGGTCAGTCGGATCCAAACAGCTTAGTACGACCAGCAAAACATGGCAGGAAAAAAACTACACAAATCTTAAAGCACATTCCAACGACCAGGAAATTGACTAACCACAAAACTAAAGGGAGCGACTAACAGTCAGTCGACTGAAATTAGTTCGGGTCAGTCATTTTTTCTTAGGCCAGGGCAAAACCATTTTGTTAATGCCCCAAATTCATGGTTACAACAGCAGTTGGCAAAGCATTCGGCCGAACCTACCTGGGCCTAGTGCGATCAGCACCAAAGGCTGCATGTTCATGGGCTATTTACCACATTCCCTTCCTATGACAGCACAAAAAGTCAACATCGTCACTGAATTTTAGTCTATTGAAAGTTTTGATCTCATGATAGATTACTCCTTTTGGATCAGAACAAATCGGGCCATAGACACAAGGCCATGCACCAGGTTTTGACCGTCCTATATTATTATATTAAAATAAAAAATAAAATAGAAAATGCAATAATATGCAATAATAAGCATATAGTAGTGTCTTTTTGCAAGAAATCTTTTTATAAGAAGGAATGAATTAAGAACATTGGTATTATCCTTTAAGAAGAAGAAAATGATATAAAAACTCAAACAAAATCAAAATATGAAGTTTTCTAAGGAATAATGAATTAGTGGCATTAGTATTACCTTTAAAAGAAAGAAAATGAAGATAAAATAAAAACGCACAAAATTTGCACACAATTTACAAATGAATTACGATCTTTTGTAATATGCAAGAATAAACGTAGAATAGTGGAACTTTCGCAAACAAAAAGGTTCGTGAGAAGGAATGACTTGGTGGCATCAGTATTACTCTTCAAGAAGAAGGACAATGAAATAAAAACTTAAACCAAATCAATAAAATGAAGTTTTCTAAGGGAGAATGAATCAGTGGCATAGGTATCGCCCTTTGAGAAGGCTAGAAATGAAATAAGAACTAAAATAAAATCAAAATATAGAAGTTCTCTAATGAAGAACGAACTAGTCGCATTAGGATTACCCTTTAAGAAGAAGAAACTGAAACACATTAAAACAAATATTGAACAAACTTGCACACAACATACACAGATATTGCACATTTTTATGACATACAACAATAAGCTTATAATAGTGGAATTTTCACAAGAAGAAGGTTTCATAAGGAGTTGTAACTACCTTTAAAGGAAAACCAAACAAAATAAAAACAAATAAATAAATAAAAATAACATAAAATTTCTAAGGGAGAATGAATTAGTGGCATTGGCATAAATTGTGTGTTTAATAATATTCAATAATAAGTATATAGTAGTGACATTTTGCAAGAAATTATTTTATAAAAAGGAATGAATTAAAAACATTGGTATTATACTTCAAGAAGAAGAAAATAAAATAAAAACTCAAACAAAATCAAAATATGAAATTTTCTAAGGAATAATCAATTAGTGGCATTAGTATTACCCTTTAAAAAGAAAGAAAAAGAAGATAAAATAAAAACACACAAATTTGCACACAGTTTACAAATGAGTTGCGATCCTTTATAATATGCAAGAATAAACATAGAATAGTGGAACTTTCGCAAACAAAAAGGTTCCTGAGAGGGAATGACTTGGTGGCATCGGTATTACTCTCAAAGAAGAAGTACAATGAAATAAAAACTTAAACCAAATAAAAAATAATGAATTTTTTTAAGGGAGAATGAATTAGTGGCATATGTATCACCCTTTGAGAAGGCTAGAAATGAAATAAAAACTAAAATAAAATCAAAATATAAAAGTTTTCTAAGGAAGAATGAACTGGTCGCATTGCGATAACCCTTTAAGAAGAAGAATCTGAAACACATTAAAACAAATAATGTACAAACTTGCGCACAACATACACAGATATTGCACATTTTTATGACATGCAACAATAAGCTTATAATAGTGGAATTTTCACAAACATAAAGTTTCATAAGAAGGAGTTGTTACTAACCTTAAAGAAGAACCAAATAAAATAAAAACTAAAGAAAAAGAAAAAAATTTGAAGTTTCCAAGGGAGAATGAATTAGTGGCATTGGCATTACCCGAAGAAAGAAAATGATACAAATAAAACACATAATGATAGAAATACACCGAAATTGCACTTTTTTATAATATGTAAGAATAACCGTATAATAGTGGAATTTTGCAACGATTTTTTTTCAGAAATGACTTTGTGGCATTGTATTATCCTTAACGAAGAAAGGAAATAAAATAAAAACTAAAACAAATTCAAACTATAAATATTTCTAAGGAACGATGCTTTAATGACATTAGTATTACCATTTAAGAAGAAAGAAAAAATACAAAGCTAAAATAAATATGCAGCGAATACACATATAATAATGCAACTTTAGGAGTCTAGTATAATTTACACACATATTATATAGTATTTTCGTGCATACATACACATAATAATAGAAAAATATATTTAATTAGCACAAACAGTTAGCATTGGTATTACCCTTAAAGAATAAAGAAAATGAAAAAACAAAAATGTCACACAATTAGTACAAAACAAATGCAATTTGAATAATATGTAGAATAAATATATAAGAGTGAAGTTTTCTTACTTTAATGTAATTTGTACATGTAGTATTTGCATGTATACATTTACACACTCAACATCCAAAAATATATGTAAAGAAAAAAAACTCAACTGAAAAATAAAAATATAAAAGCATACACGTGCAGAAAAAAACACAAGAAAAAAGCATGCACACACCAAAATCCGGCCCAAGAAGAAAATTGACTGACCCAAAATAGGGTCAGTTGAATCCAAACATGAAACAGGTCAGTACCACCAGCAATACGTGACAGAAAAAAGAAACTGCACAAATCTTATAGGACAATCCAAGGGACACAAAATTGACTGACCACAAAACCTATATTCAGCCGGCTGAAATCTAGCTAAAGTGAAACTAAAAATCAGCTGACTGAAATCTAGCTAAAGTGTTAGTATAACAGTGTCAGGCGCTAGAGTTCTAGCGGGGTGCAAGATGCAACCAGCCTAATCATGTTCGAACTGCGAGCAGAAACAGCGACGCGTTTATAGTCATAGCTCGCTTGATTATTACTCCCTCCGTCCGAAAATACTTGTCATCAAAATGGACAAAAAGAGATGTATCTAGAACTAAAATACATCTAGATTCATCCTTTTTTATTCATTTTGGTGACAATTATTGGAGTATTTCTGAATACTGGAACAATTTGTCCGCGTCTCCGCGGTATGCGCCATGTGCCCCTCGCCTGATGCATGGGTGTTCCAATCACAGCTCCACGAAGACTCCCACGAGCAGAGCAAGCCTTCCACTATCCCAACGCGCAGGCCCCGTCGCTCCTCTCCTCTCCACCGCCACGCCCAAAGTCACATTTGCCTATCTCTTTTTTTATGCCAAGCACGTAGCTGGAGCATCGAGGGACCTGATTGAGATTGACGACACGAGGGATATAGCCAGCCAGCCAGCCATCGAGTCAGAAGAAAGTGGAGAGGACAGAGCTACAGCCCAGAGCTTTGCTTCCACGCCATGGGTAATTGCTTCGGCTCCGAAGAGGCCGACGTGGAGGCTGCCAAGGCGGTGGCGCATCATGCACATGCCAGAGGTATCCATGATTCTCAATTGATCTTGTTCTGGTTTGATTCATCGTGCATCTTGTTCGATGCGTACAACTTCGTAGTACAAATTAATTTTACTTGATTGTACTTTCGCAGCAGCGATGGCGAGGCCTGGCATGGTCGCGCCCCAGCCCAATGCACACGCAGCAATGAGCTCCCCGGGGCAGCCTCGGAAGTCGCCGAGCGCGCCCACGACCTCCAGCGGCGGCAGCGGAAGCACCCGTTCGGTGACTGGAAGCGCCACCACCGCCGGCAGCGACGCCAGCCCCAGCCGGGAGGGGAGGATCCTGGAGGCGCCCAACCTCCGGATCTTCACGTTCGCGGAGCTCAAGGCCGCCACGCGGAACTTCAAGTCGGACACCCTCCTCGGCGAGGGCGGGTTCGGGCGGGTGCACAAGGGCTGGGTCGACGAGAAGACCATGAGCCCGGCCAGGAGCGGCGCCGGCATGCCCGTCGCCGTCAAGAAGCTCAACCCCGAGAGCCTGCAGGGCGTCCAAGAATGGCAGGTGAAACCACGCGTCTTTGGTCAACCCAACCGAACCATGTTCTGAATGATCGACGTCTTCACATGGGCGGGGCACATCATCGCATAATTCTCAACCGAAATGTGTGTGCGTGCGTGCCTTCCATGATCATGCATGTTGAGTGACTGGCATGCACGTCGGCATGTGCGTCTACCCTTGTGCTGACGCCATTGGAGTTGCTGATTCGTGGCGGGATTGGTGTTGCAGTCGGAGGTGAATTTCCTGGGAAGGCTCATTCATCCCAACCTGGTGAGGCTGCTGGGGTACTGCTGGGAGGACAAGGAGCTCCTGCTCGTGTACGAGTACATGGCCAAGGGCAACCTCGAGGATCACCTCTTCAGAAACGAGCCACGGAGTAAGTCCCATTAGTACGTGTACATATCAACCCATCAACGATGCAGGCTGGGTCACCTGAAGCTAGCTAACACGAATAGCCTTGTGCCCACCAGAAGGCGCGGGCGCGTTCCAGCCGCTGTCGTGGAGCCTCCGGCTGCGCGTCGCGATCGACGCGGCCCGCGGGCTGGCCTTCCTCCACTCGTCGGAGAAGCACGTCATCTACCGGGACTTCAAGGCCTCCAACATCCTCCTCGACACGGTACGTGCGTGCGCCGCCGCTCGCCGGCGATTCCTCACGTTTCGCGTCGGCCACCCGCGTCTAAGCTAACCCTCCTCTCCCGCGCTCCGCGCCGCAGCAATTCCACGCGAAGCTCTCGGACTTCGGGCTCGCCAAGGACGGCCCGGCCGGCGGCAGCAGCCACGTGACCACCCGGGTCATGGGCACCTACGGCTACGCGGCGCCGGAGTACGTCGCGACGGGGCACCTGTACGTGAAGAGCGACGTGTACGGGTTCGGCGTGGTGCTGCTGGAGGTGTTGACGGGCCTGCGCGCGCTGGACACGGACAGGCCCAGCGGGCAGCACAACCTGGTGGACTGGGCCAAGCCGCACCTGGCGGACCGCCGGAAGCTGGCCCGCCTCATGGACCCGCGCCTCGAGGGCCAGTACTCGTCCAGGGGCGCGCAGCGGGCGGCGCAGCTCACGCTGCGGTGCCTCGCCGCCGAGCACACCAACCGGCCGTCCATGAAGGAGGTCGTCGCCGTGCTCCAGGAGGTCGAGTCCATGTCCAAGGGTGCCGCCAGGCCCGGGGACGGCTCCGTCGGCTCGGCGTCCCCGCGACCAAACAACGCGCGGAGCGGTCACGGTTACGGCCAGTCACCACGGCCAGGGTACGTATCGGAACGGGCTAGCCCGGCCGGCAGCCAACACCCGTCTCCTCGAGTGAGGTAGCGACTGAAATTGCTTTGCGGCACTTGCCTTTGCACGTGCCTCGTGATAAGTGATGAGTGATGTTGCTTCTGAGCATGTTATTTTCTTTTTTTTTTTGAAACGGAGGCAAAAGCTTTGCCTCATCTCATTAATAAAGAAGAGGGATAAAAAGGTCTCAAGAGGGTCATTACTCCTCCACAAATGAGAACAAAAGCCTACTCTCGCGGCATCAAATATCCCAAGTATGTTGCCCCAGCCAGAACCCAATTCCTAGACTCCGCCTTGATACGATCGACCACAACGGTCGGCATCGTGGCTTTCTTTTGGAACACCCTCGCATTTCTCTCATTCCATAGCTCCCATGATACAAGCATTAGAAGAGAGGACACGGCCTTCCTCCTGTGACCTCGTCCAAGGACGGTCTTCTCCCACCATTGCTTGACCGTGTGGATCCCAGCCCAGGAGGCGACATCCAACTCCGGAACGTTGAGCCAACACTTAACCGCATTCCAAATGCGTGTGGAGAACCTGCAATGCAAGAGGAAGTGTGCCGCCGTCTCAGGCTCCCTCTTACAGAGTTGACATAAGTTACAGTTTGGCCATCCTCTCCTCTGAAGCCGATCCGCCGTCCGAACCCGATTCATGATGAGAAGCCATGCAAAGAATTTGCACTTGGGAGGCCCCCAATTACTCCAAACTACCCGTTTCATGTTGGAGGCTACAGTCCCCTCGAATTGCGCCTTGTAGGCCGATGACGAAGTGTAAACTCCATTTGTCGTGAGGTTCCAAACTATGTCATCAGCCATGTCATCATGCAGCTGTATGTGTCGAGTCATCTCCCAAAGTGCGCAAAATTGCTCAATATGCCGCACCTCCAGTCCGTCAGTCATATTGATCCATTGGATCCATTTACGGTCCTGAAGAGCATCCCTAACGGACTTGTTCTTGTTTGCAGAGATCGCAAAAATGGATGGAGCTATATCTTTGGGCTTCTTCCTTCCCTCCAGCCATGGGGAGTGCCAAAACTTCGCCTTCCGGCCATCCCCCACGGTGATAGTTGATGCAGCATAAAAAAGCTCTTTGTCCATCGAGTCGCATGGGTTTCCCATGCCCACCCAGGCTCTATCTGGCTCTTTCCACTCGTACCAGATCCATCTCAATCGCAGAGCACGAGCAAACATGTTCAGGTCAAGGACACCCAAGCCACCAAGCCCCTTTGGTCTGCATACCAGCCTCCAACTGACCTTGCATTGGCCTCCGGAGACTTTATCAGATCCCGCCCATAGAAAAGCCCTCTGAATCTTCCTGAGGGCGCTGACTATGCTCTCTGGTAGCTTAATTGCCGTAGCATGGAAGGTTGCCTGGGACACTAGGACAGATTTAACCAGCTCCGTGCGTCCAATAGCAGTAATAAAACGGCCTTGCCAAGGCACAAGTTTTCCAGCGGCCTTGTCCACTAAGTGTTGCAGGTCAATCTTCCTGAGTCGGTAAACCGACAGCGGAAGGCCAAGGTAGCGTATGGGGAAGGCCGAGCGCTTGGCCGGGAAGCTCTCAAGCACGTCGTCGAGGTTGATACCATCACACCGAATAGGCGCTACAGTGCTCTTTTCCAAGTTCGTCACCAGGCCAGTGACCTCCCCAAAATTAGCTAGGATGGAAGTGAGCTCCTGTATGTCCTCCTTAACGGGCGCCACGAAGATTGCCGCATCGTCAGCATACAAAGAGGTGCGCATGTGGGCGGTCCTGCCTCCGATCCGCTTTAGCTTACCCTGCCTAGTGGCAGTGTCAAGGATGCTCTGGATGGGATCAATGGCGAGGACAAAAAGCAGAGGGGATATAGGATCGCCCTGCCGAAGTCCGCCACCATGCAAGATGGGCTCGCCCGGCACCCCATTCAACAGGACTCTCGATGATGAAGATCGCAGTAGGGCGGCAACCATGTCTCTGAACCGGGCCGGGAACCCACGGCGACGAAGAAGGTTCAACAAGTAGTCCCATCTAACTGAGTCAAATGCCTTTCTGATGTCGAGCTTGAAAAGCAAGGTAGGCTTCTTCAACCGATGCATCCTTCTAGCAAGATTTCGCACGTACATGAAATTATCATGTATACTTCTGGACCTTATGAAGGCACTCTGCGAGCGGGATACCAGAGTGTTCATGAAAGGAGTCAGACGGGATGCCATAATTTTTGCTACAATCTTGGCCACCGCATGGATGAGACTGATCGGCCGGAAGTCCGAGATGCTCTCCGCACCATCCTTCTTCGGAAGGAGCACAATATTGGCTGTGTTGACCCACTGAAAGTGTTCGGTGCGCAAGTCACCAAAATTATTGATGACAGCCATGACATCTCCTTTAATGACCTCCCAACAAGCGTGAAAGAAAGCCCCTGTGAATCCGTCGGGCCCCGGCGCCTTGTCCTTTGGCATGTCCCCTATAGCGTCAAGAACCTCACTCTCAGAAAACGGGTCAGCCAAGCTAGACAGATCGCACTGGCTGAAAGCGATGTTGTCCCAGTTCAAGTCCTTCTGTGGCCGTGCCTTCTTGCCCAGCATGGCAGAGAAGTGCTCCTGTGCCACCTTCGCCTTATCCTCATGTATGTTGGCCCAGCCCGCCCCGGTCCGCAACCTACGAATGAAGTTCTTCCTCCTCCTACCATTCACCTTAATGTGAAAGAATCTCGTGTTTGCGTCGCCCTCCTTCAAATTTTTAATTCTCGAAGCTTGTTTCTTTCGCGCCCTCTCTAGGACCGCGAACCCGATCACCCTCCTCTTTAGCCTCTTCCTCAGGTCCCGCTCTTCAGGCGACAAAGGCCGAAGATCCATAGCCATATCCAGCCTCAAAATGACTTCCAGGGCCATAGCAAGTTGCAGCTTGGCACCAGAAAAAAAGCCGTTGTTCCATCTCCTCAAAGCGACCCCCACGCGCCGGAGCTTTTCAGCAAGAACCCGACATGGCTCTGTGTGCGGTGTAGGTTTGGCTCACGCGTCCGCCACCACCTTCCCGAAGCCTGGAAGTTTGATCCAGAAATTCTCAAACTTAAAGGTCCGAGGTCTTTTAGGCCCTATGTCACTTGCAAGGAATAAAGGGCAGTGGTCTGAAAGGGAAGTTGCCATGGCTGAGAGGACGTATGATCCAAACTGAATATCCCAATCTGGGTTGCAGAAGAAACTGTCAAGCTTGCAAAGTGTGGGGTCAATGCGTTCATTGCTCCAAGTGAACTTCCGATTTTGCAAATGAATTTCCTTCAGCTCACAGTCTTGCAGGGTGCTTCGGAAACGATTTATGCGTGAGATATTTGCACTCATCTTGTTCTTGTCCCTTGCCCTGTAGATTTGATTAAAATCCCCATTTACGAGCCATTTGACCCCGGCTGGCGGCTTTTGCCCGAGCAACTCTGCAAAGAAGTCGTCCTTCCTGTTGGCGGCAGTAGGCCCATACACCGTGGTGAGCTTGAAGGAGATGTCGGAGTTTACAATCGAAATGGTGGCCGATAGGTGGAACTCTCCCCGAGAGATGTCCGAGGCGTTGATGAAGTCTTCGTTCCAAAGCAAGATGATGCCCCCCCGGGTGCCCATGGCAGGCAAGGTAGCGAAATTCTTGAGCTTGAAGCCTCCAATGTATGCAGCAGTCGCGGCGTCCAGCGTTGATAATTTGGACTCCTGAATGCATAAGAGGTTGCACTGGGAGGTGAGGATGGCCTCATGTACAGTAGTCCTGCGATCCGGACAGTTCAGCCCCCGCACGTTCCAACTGATGATTCTGAGGTTGTGCTCTACCATGGAGTGTCAATGGACTTCAGAGAATGAAACATGGGGGAGCAGCACACATCCGCAAGAAGCAGAAACAACTTGAGACTACAATTCAGAGCAACAGAGACACCATTCCCACATGACACACGTGACACACACAGACGAACATAGATAAAGTTGGTCTGAACTAACATGAAGAACAAAGGTACTCAGGTAGAAGCTAGAGCACAACTAATGACTATCCCGCGATCAGAACGCAGCTGCGGAGCCCAGCTGCCCAGGCGCGCCATGGTCCATCCCGTCAGCCCCACCATGCTCGAGCAGGGCATCTTCAACAGCCGTGGCCAGGTCACAGTCAAGGCGGAAGAGAGCCCGCAATGCGCTGACAGCAGTGGGGGGGAGCTGCCCGTGAAACAGCTGGGCGAACTTCGTAATCGCGTCTTCAGTCTTCTGGTTCCCTTCGTGCACAATCCCAACCTGCCGGCACAGGATTTTCTCAGCCATGATCGCCACGGGCGTGCCTCTGTTCTTGGTGTGAAGCCTGGTGCTTCGCCTGCTGATGGAGAAACCTGGAGCCAGCGTCTTACGACGCCCATTTGGCATCGCCTGCTTGGAGAAAGGCGGCGTTGGAAGCAGCGGGGCAGGCCTTGGGATGAACATCGGCGTGGACTGGCCTTCCCCATCAGAGACTGGCGAAGCAAGAGGCGTGGCAAGAATGGGGGCTGTGACAGATGGCTCGTCCTCCAGAAACATCGACGAGGTAGCAGCAGGGACGTGCAGAGGGGTCCTTTGACCGTCTTGATCAACAGCAACATCAGGTGCGGGGGGCGCGCCCGGGCATGCAGCCGCCTCGATCTCACTAGCACATCTGCCCCCCCCCCCCACCCAAGACCGACCCTCTCATCAGCAGCCGAGCAGGCCCATTGGTAGGCAGCAACATCGCTTCAATTGTCCTTGACAGCGCAGCACCAGATGCCCCAGCCACCGTCGAAGATGGGGTGACCACGGCCGACGCCCGATGACCCCCCAGGCAGGCCGCAGCTGCCCGCTTAATCCTCCAGGCCAGCGCTGCCACAGGCGAAGGATGCCTGTCGGGGCAGCGGGGGATCGTCCTCGAGCTGCGGCGCCTTGTGGAGATGGGGGATGCCTCCCTGTGGTGGCGGCGGCGCCCCGACGCGGGGACGACCGTGTCATACGGATGCGCGGTAATCTGTAGGTTGGCATGTTCATTTCGAAATTCAACTCGCACATTTTTTGCGAATACGCAAAGCTTACGTATCATTTCATTGATAAAAGAAGTTAGAGCGAGTTGAGTTGTTCTTGCATTCCTTTCTCAACTCCCACTGCGTCAGCCAAAAAACGACCTACCTGAAAGTCAATTCAAATTTTGTTGCGAATGCCGGAGATCATATGGAGTCGACTTTGTTGTAGTATTTAGAAACATTCTAGTATTAGAGCATCTCCACTAAATCATAATTTAGACATTGTTTGCGCAACTCCTAAAAGAGGTTGTCTAGAACCCGCCGCCATTTTTTTTCTCATCCTTCGGTGCATCAACGTACAATTCATTTTAACTCCTATTTGCATCACGATTACTAGAACGTTTATGTTTTCGCGACATAGAATTTGTTAACATTTCTAATCCATAGTTGCAGTACAAAATAGAATCTAAATGAACCAAATTATGTAGGTAAAACATGAACCGGAGTTTTTTAGATCCCAAAATCTAGCGGGTACATGAACAACCGCAAAGCGAGATTGCAATATCCCAAATGCCCTCTCATCCTTCCTGCCTGATTGAACCTTATTCAAACGAACTCTTCTCTCATCTTGTGTTAGAAATTTCTTCACAATTGCGAACCACAAGGGACATATGTCATCAGCAAGACAGTAGTTTACTGGGTTTTGGTGACCATTGGCTATAAAGTCCACCACTCAAGCATCACCATCTATATTGATGTCCTTATGCAACCCAGGTAACCCAACAGATGGGTGTCAAATCCATAATTCTTGGGAAATTTTGATGCAGAGGCCGGGGATATAAAAGCCCCTTTTAAAAAAAAAAATCTTGGGAAAGCAACGGGAAAAAAAATCATTGTGTGTGGTTTCCTTTCCTGAAGAAACTGCATATGTTGTGGAAAAATAAAGAAAAATTATGCTCTGAACATGCTTTTCTGAATTTCTTCACAAAACTTAACACACATGTAGAAACACATGAACATGTTTTTGTTGACTTTTTTTTTTTACTATTTTCCGAATTTAGTGCTCATCCAAGGAGCATGTGAGCCTAAGCTCTGTTTGTGAACATCTGATCTGATGCCGCCTTTTACGAGACTTTGTTCAACTAAAACATCTCCTGACCAATTGTGAACAAAATAACATCTCCTAATACTATTTACTAATCCCAGGTTTAACTGTAATTTATCACACATACATTGGACACAAATTCAACATAATTCACGCTCAGACTCGATATGTACAGAACAATAAGACCAATGAGCACATTCAAGCATTCAGTTATACAGAGGACAAAAAGCAATGACAGCAGCCCCAAAAACCCAGGAGTTCAACGCGCCGCATATCGCAGAGTCATACCCATGACACAAAAAACTTACCTTGCCTATATATACCTAGCTGTTACTTCAACAACTGTTCTATTCTGATGGACCAAGGGTTGCCTAAACATCGCGGGCAAATGTCGGCCAGTTGCTAAATTTCAGAAGTCAGAATTTCTCCAGCATAACTAAAACTGTGGCCACCTGATGAGGAGATCGATGATCATACTCTACAAGCTTTGTTGTCTCTAGCGTCAGATAGCAAACTCAGGCTATGAAGAAACTTTGGCACTCTCTCTGGACATCATTTCTTCTTCGGCGTGTCTCAGAGTCTCCCGGAAAGCTTGCAGGGAGCTGGACGCGAAGCTCTCCAGGGCTTGAAGGACCCGGCTCAAGCTCACTTGCAGGCTGTCTGCTTCAAGAAAATGCGCCCGGTACGTCTGTGCCGTCGGAAGCAGGCTCTGCCGGCCTGGCACCAGGGCCAGCTTCCTGTTCAGCGTATCCGCCTCCCTGTTGATCTCCACGGACTTCCTCTCCAGAACCCTGTTCCACTTCTCTCTTTCCCGGGTTAGCACGATCAGCTCGCCTTGCTCCACGGCCCTGTGCTCGCACTGGTTGCGCACACTGGACACGAGGGCCTGCATGGCGGTAACCACTTCCTTCTCGGAAACTCGATCCATGGCTTGAGACCAGGTGTTGCAGATGACAAACACGAGAGGCGCGCCCACCCTTCCAGGAGAATAGGGAGGAGCTCCGTCAGGCGTCTCCTCCTGCTGATAGTTGAGGCACAGTGCCAGCCACCCGTTCAGCGCTTTCACGAAGCTCCTTTGCGCGTTCACCCAAGAGCAGAAATTCACAATCCATTTAACCAAGTCCACTTCAAGCTCCATTGCTAGATCTCGACTGATTCCGCCCGAGATAGCCGAATCCAAATTCTTCGCCTCCGAGATTGCTTCACACTGAATCTGGTAGCAGTCCAGCTTCTCTTGCCACATGTCCACAAACCTACAAAGAGGGGCTGTGTCAGTCTTTTGCTGCTAAGAAGAAAACTGAGAATGTTCAGGAAATTTAAACCTATGGTAAATGCATATAGCGATACTGATTACATGAAGACAGGGGCTTTTTGAAATACATGTGCAGTGGAGTAGAATGAATTCATTAGATGTAGATGCAGGACTGTAGAGTTAGCCTATACGCAATGTGCGTAACAATTTCCAGGCAGCTGTGCTGGAACTTACAACCTACTGAACTAAGAATGTTGCTTCCTGATAGAAGATTGTACAAACAAAACAAGTAGACAACCACTTCACACGCAGAACTAGTAGTGTACCAAAAGTCCAAAACAGGGAACAAAATTGAAATATCTGTCTAAAATGTCAGGAAGAAAATTAGAGCATACCCTTGGATTAAGGCCCTAATTTGTGGCCACAATTCCTCATCCCTTACTCGGTTTATCTTTTTTGAAACCTTAGCAATGACTCGCACAGCCAATTTTATTTTTGTTGACAGCTTCCTGACCAAATTTTGAGTCGCCTCAATCTTCTGAGCTTCAGCACCCTTTTGATCCAAGAACTTCAGCCGCTTGGAGTTCTTGGCTAGCAGGAGGCGCATTTTCTCTTCGGACTGGAAGAGGAAAACATAACGAAAATAATCAGATGTTAGCATATAACTTACCACCACAGGTGAGCTCATGTAAGTAATATAATCACCAATTCTTCAATATACAAGAAAAACACATCCTTCATTATTGAAACTAATTTTGCATAAGACAGTTCCATACTAAAATTATCATGTGCTTACGATATAGTTTAATTGAAATTTAATCCTGTAATGAATTTACAAACCTAGTAAAGCATCCTTCAAATGAAACCAACATCAGAAGAGAAACTCACAAACTCAAAAGTACATCTGACACCATAACAGAACTGATTACATACATCTCCTTAAATATGGCACATAAATTTAGATCTTCCTAGTCTGGATTTTGGTTGCCGGAAAGGCGCTTATATACCAAAATAACCTAATTTCATAATGAAGCGGCACACCTGGTATTGAATTGTTCTCAGTCTTTTAATATTCTAAGTAGCGCCCTATTACCATGCTAGGATATCACTGCACAAAGATTTTTTTTTTTTTAAAAAAAAAAAAAATCAAAGGAGAATACATACCTTAACCTCATTATATAATTTCTTCTCCCAGATATAGAGTTTCTGCAGGGTGACCGATAAGCTCTTCCCCCCTTCAGCCACCTTCTTCCAGCCTCCAACATCCAACTCTTCACCTCCGTGCCCTGAATTTGGGAATGCAGCCGTTGACACCATCCGAGACGAAACTATTTCGAAATGCCAATAAATCGATCAGTGACACCAAGAATCGACGACACCAAAGTATATCAGAGTATATATATGCATGTGTTTAACATCGACTGCACCAAAGTATATACCGGTTCTTGAAACGACAAATAGTTCGCCATAACATCAATGACACTAAACTAATCAGAATACATGCAAGTTCTTGATAAAACAAACAGCTCACCATGGTACACTGAGCTCCGGGGGTGGTATTGGTAACTCCGCCTCTCGACCTCCAGAATCGGCGCGAGCACCCAGACCGCGTCCGCCGCTCGAACAAACTGCGCCTTGATCTCCCCGGCGATGTCTGCACTCTCGGATGACTTGCTGTGAGTCCGCGCGAAGGCTGCGACATTAGGCTGCGCCGGCGCCTGTTGCCGCGCCATGCTACCCCCGGCGAGCACCCCCTTATCGACCACACAATTCTCCTCTTCGCTGCTGCTCATGCCGCCGACCGAGCTGCGTCGGCTACGAGCGCCGCCGCTCCCGGGCATATAGTGCTCGCTGGACACCTCCTTGACGACCGAGTCGTCCTCCTCGAGCTCCGGGATGCCCTCCTCCTCCCGCACATCCCGCGAGCACCGGCTCGGCGTGTACGGTGTCGTCGCCGTGGTCCCAGCAGCGCCGGTGGCATCGTAACAGTAGTTGTCGTGCACTTGGTAGTCGTCGAACACATTGAAGAAGTCCCAGGAGCTCGCCCTCGGCGGCGAGGGCGGGGGTGCGGCCACCCTGCCTGCCGCCGTGGCCTCTCGCCCGTACGAGTAATACCGCGCGTTGCCAGCTGCCGGGTCGGAGGAGCCGAAGTAGACGCGCTCCGACGCGGGCGCGCGCTGCTCGACGGCGACCGAGGCCGGAGGCGGGCGGCTCCGCGCGTAGTAGAGCTGCAGCGATCCCGGCGGGTACCCGAACGGAGGCTCGGGCTCGTAGCCGTAGCCGTAATGCGGGTAGTGAAGCGCGTGCGGGTGCGGGTGCTGGTGCGGGTGGTGGAGTTGCTCGTGGCGGGCGCCGTCGACGCGGCGGGGAGGGGAGGATGCCACGGAGCCGGACTCGGACGCGGACGACGGCGCGAAGTCGATGTGCGACGAGGAGTGCGGGGGCGAGGAGGGCTGCGGCGCCGGGGGGTCGACGGTCTTGGCCGCGGCGGGGAGCGTGAGCCCCGGGCGCGGGCGGGCGGAGGCGGAGACGAGGAGGAGATGGAGCGAGGAGGAGACGGAGAGGAGCGAGCCGGCGAGCGCGGCGTGCGCGGTCCCGAGCGCGTCGCGCTGGCGGACGGCGACCGCGAGCAGGTCGGCGCGGCCGCGGCACAGCGCCACCGCCTCCTGGTCGTCCAGCTTGGACCCTTTGCAACCCATCGCCGGCGCTTATATCAGCCCGGTTGTTCGCTACTGCCAATGACCACAGTCCTAAAACGATCGGCCTTATAAGCGGCCGTGTCGTCCCGCCATGATGATGACGCCGACGGACCTGGGGGGTTGATGGGGAAATGATATCGAGGCGAGGGCTGTGTGTGTGTGGTGGTGGTGGTGGTGGAGCCGTGGAGGTGG
>LR738714.1:499953822-499970800 GCA_902687465.1 Secale cereale
CACACAGCGACGATCTCTTCTATCTGATCTATCTATCCCCAGGAGGCGAGGCCTGCTGCGGCTGGAGAGTGGTACTGCCACCACCACCATGGAGCTGCGCGCAGGCTTTGGCTTTGGTTTGGTGGCATGGCGCAGCCGCGCAGGCAGAGGCATTGACGCCCGGCTTGATGCCGCGGTACGGGCTTGACCGGTCTCCATCTCCATCAGCGGATCAACGCCAAGTGCCCGCCCTGGCGACTATCTGCTCTGCTCCGCTCTGTCCAAAGGATACGCTGCGGTGGCGCGCTGCTGTTTTTTCCTGCTTGGGGCTGCCGTGCCACGCTAGGCTTAAGGTTGCGGATTGTCATTGCATTCATTTTTCTTTCTTTTTCTTTTGTTGGGAAAGGCCGAAAGGGCACTGGAGTGCCCATCGATTACTATTAGTAGGGTGTGCAGGACTCTGCGAAATCTCAGCCGGGTAAAAGACCAATCGTACCACTGCCCGAATGAGACGATGATCATGTAATGTACCGCCCCGGCGACAGGCCATCTTTTGCTTTGCCTTTTTCTTCGCTCTTTGCAGCCCATGCCCGTCGTTGATGCTTCTTCCACACCAAGGCTTCGCTATTTTCAGGATGGTACATGCACATATATACTACCACGTACAGTACATAATATACCTCACGTTTAAACTAGGCACACAAACGAAATTACTGAGCCGAACAAAGCAAATGCTACTATTTGCCTCTGGTATTTTGTTATTTGAGCACCATCCTCAAAGAGCAACGCGGCAACGGTGTACAAATTTGTTGGATAAAAATAGCAATATTTTGATTCATGTAATTCAGAAATAAATCATAGGCGTGGCATTCAAATTATTAACCCGTACTGATATTTAAACATGTAAGCACGTACTACACATACAACTGAAGCATCTACGTAAACAACAAGTACGGCTAACATAAGAATAAACAGGAGATGGTTGAAGAGTTATATCCTCCGGCCGGCCAGGTCCAAGCTGCGGCGGCTACGACGACGGTTTCGTTACACAACCTTCTTCTCGGTCTCGATATGACTTATAGTGATGTCAAAGAAGACGAGGATGTAATCGAAGCAGCGAATGAAGACGAGCAACAGCGAGCAATCACGTCGAAGACGCTCCCAAAAATCCAATCACCTTGTCCAGTTGCAGGATCATGGAGGAAGGGGTTCTGAAGGCCTGCTCTCCCGTACAGTCATGCACATGGTGAATGGGATGGGATCGCCAAAAGCAGCGGCATTCTGCAGAACGACGGTGTGTTGTGCGCCACGAGGCAGATGTGAACTAATCTAGTTGACGACCCTCGATCCAACGTCTCAGATTCGTAGCGCAACCGTCAATGACTCGTAATTAGCTACAAATTAATTATCCGTTCTTGGCCAGCAAAAATTAAGCGCATGCAAGACACAAGTCGAAGCTCGGTTCTTTCACGAAACACGACACACGCGTGAGGCGTGGCTGGCAGCGGGGGAGTGGTGCGTGGAAACCACTCCTCTTCTCATGCTCCATTAGCATGTGGAAGAGTACCCCTTTTAAAGGAGGTCCAAAACTTCCTTCACTCCCATTATAAGGGGTGGAGGTGATTGTGCGAGTTTGAGGATCATGCAAAACATATACACAACGTTATCCCATTCCTTCAACGACAAAAAGGATTAAAACCTTACCCAAGCTGTGCTATGTAGGGATCCCCAGTCACCACGACATATAGGAAACCTCTCTCGATACCCCTCTAACCCCCGTGCACGGAGTTTTGGGCTAATCTCTCGGGTGACCCCGTGCCTACGAGGTGCCCGGGGTGGCGAATATCTCTTTGGGAAGGGGGTATAAATACCCGTTGGGGAACGTAGTATTTCAAAAAAATCTTACGATCACGCAAGATCTATCTACTAGCACTAGTAGAAAACGGGGCAATGGTCCAGGCCGGGTCAGCCCATTAGTCCCGGTTCAGTCCAGAACCGGGACCAATGGGGGCATTGGACCCGGTTCGTGAGCCCAGGGGGCCGGACGGGCCACATGGGCCATTGGTCCCGGTTCGTCTGGACCTATTGGTCCCGGTTGGTGGGACGAACCGAAACCAATGGGCCTTGCTCCTGGCCCACCACCATTGGTCCCGGTTGGTGACTTGAACCGGGACCAAAGGCTCCCCTTTGGTCCCGGTTCAAGTCACCAACCGGGACCAATGAGGTGCCTATATATACCCCCTCGCGTAAGAGCAGAGCACACTGCTCTATTTTTTCTGGCCGAGGGGGAGAGGGCTTGGTGGTGCTCTAGCTCACCTCCTATGCACACAACGTGTTCGATGGAATTCCCGAGCCACACTAGTTAAGCTTTTCTCCTCTCGAAGCTCGAACTCTAAGCTCCATTTTCTCCGAGATTTGTCTAGGTTTAGCGGTCCGTCACGTCCCGTCCCCGTCTTCGCCACCGTCGATCGTCCCCGCCGATCTTGTCACCGGCACCACCGTGGTGAGCCTCTTGTTATGTCCATGTTTTTCTTACTTTTATTATTGCTTGTTATTATTGCTTTAGATATATATTTGTCTAATTTTCTTACGTTTATTATTGCTTGTTATTATATAGTGCGATGGTTTTGATATCCGCCCAAGTGGGCCCTCGTCCTGTCTACGATTCAGATGTGGTATATTATCTTTAATTTATAACTATTTGTTTTAGTGTTTATGACAATTATGCCGACCAACCTGACATGCATAGATGTTTTTATATGTCTAGGAGGTAGTTGAACCGAAAATTCCAACCGACCCTCTTGTGGAGAGGTTAAATTTAGTTGAAGAGGAAAACATTTCCTTGAAGAAAAAATTGGAAAAAACGGAGGAGGAGAAGATGGAATTGGAGTTGCATGTTGTGGAAGTCCTCGATGATCACAAGATCAAGATGGACCCTATTGTCGAGAGGTTAAATTTAGTTGAAGAAGAAAACAATTTCTTGAAGGAAAAAAAATTGAGGACGAGAAGATGATATTGGAGTTGCATGTTGCGGATGTCGTCGATGATCACAAGATCAAGATGGATGCAATGCGGTTGAAGATTAGAAAGATTAGGAAATATGCCATTCATACCGAGGCTTGGTATCATTATGTCGTTGGATCAATTGTTACCTTGGTTGCGATTATGATCGCATTTGTTTTCGCATTGAAATGTTTTACATGGTTTCAATGTATGGTGAAAATTAATTAGATGCTCTGGAGAGCTATATGTTGTTAGATGAGAACTATGTATGTACTTTGGTTTTAATGTGATGATGAACTTCTATTAATTTGGTCACTTAATTATCTATTTATGATGTTCTATAATTGTTTTTTGACACACTTAATTATATATAATGCACGCAGATGAACGGGCAATGGATGTACGGTGACAGACACACCTCCGAGTACATTAAGGGCGTGCATGAGTTTCTTGATGCGGCTGAGGCAAACAAGCAGAATGGTTTTATGTGTTGTCCATGCACTAAATGTGGGAATACGATGTCTTACTCTAACCGGAAAATCCTTCACTCCCACATGCTTTACAAGGGTTTCATGCCACACTATAATGTTTGGACGAGGCACGGAGAAATAGGGGTTATGATGGAAGACGGCGAAGAAGAAGAGTACGATGACAACTATGTGCCCCCTGAATACGGTGATGCTGTAATGGGGGGGAGCTGGTGAAGATCAAGAGGAACCAGACGATGTGCCCAATGATGCTTCAATGGGTGAAGCTGCTGAAGATCAAGAGGAACCAGACGATGTGCCTGATGATGATGATCTCCGCTGGGTCATTGTCGATGCAAGGACGCAATGCGAAAGTCAAAAGGAGAAGTTGAAGTTCGATCGCATGTTAGAGGATCACAAAAAAGGGTTGTACCCCAATTGCGAAGATGGCAACACAAAGCTTGGTACCGTACTGGAATTGCTGCAGTGGAAGGTAGAGAATGCTGTGGCTGACAAATATTTGAGAAGCTACTGAAAATATTGATGAAGAAGCTTCCAAAGGATAATGAATTACCCGACAATACATACGCAACAAAGAAGGTCATATGCCCTCTAGGATTGGAGGTGTAGAAGATACATGCATGCCCTAATGACTGCATCCTCTACCGCGGTGCATACAAGGATCTGAACGCATGCCCGGTATGCGGTGCATTGCGGTATAATATGAGACGAGATGACCCTGGTGATGTTGACGGCCAGCCCGCCAGGAAGAGGGTTCCTGCGAAGGTGATGTGGTATGCTCCTATAATACCACGGTTGAAACGTCTGTTCAAAAATGGAGAGCATGCCAAGTTGATGCGATGGCACAGTGAGGACCGTAAGAAAGACAAGAAGTTGAGAGCACCCGCTGACGGGTCGCAGTGGAGAAAAATCGAGAGAAAGTACTGGGAGGAGTTTTGCAAAAGACCCAAGGAACGTATGGTTTGCTTTAAGCGCGGATGGCATTAATCTTTTCGGGGAGCAGAGCAGCAATCACAGCACCTGGCTCGTGACTCTATGTATGTATAACCTTCCTCCTTGGATGTGCATGAAGCAGAAGTTCATTATGATGCCAGTTCTCATCCAAGGCCCTAAGCAACCCAGCAACGACATTGATGTGTACCTAAGGCCATTAGTTGAACAACTTTTACAGCTGTGGAATGGAAACGGTGTACGTGCGTGGGATGAGCACAGACAGGAGGAGTTTAACCTAAAGGCATTGCTGTTCGTGACCATCAACGATTGGCCCGCTCTGAGTAACCTTTCAGGACAGACAAACAAAGGATACCATGCATGCACGCACTGTTTAAATGACACTGAAAGTATATACCTAGAAAAATGCAGGAAGAATGTGTACCTGGGCCATCGTCGATTTCTTCCGACCAACCATCAATGTCGAAAGAAATGCAAGCATTTCAAAGGCGAGGCAGATCACCGGAAGAAGCCCGCCTTGCGTATCGGTGATCACGTACTTGCTATGGTCAATGATTTACACGTAATCTTTGGAAAGGGTCCCGACGCACTAGCTGTTCCAAATGACGCTGAGGGACACGCACCCATGTGGAAGAAGAAACCTATATTTTGGGACCTATCCTACTGGAAAGACCTAGAGGTCCACTCTTCAATCGACGTGATGCACGTGACGAAGAACCTTTGCGTGAACCTGCTAGGATTCTTTGGCGTGTATGGAAAGACAAAAGATACACCTGAGGCACGGGAGGACCTACAATGTTTGCACGAAAAAGACGGCATGCCTCCGAAGCAGTATGAAGGTCCCGCCAGCTACGCTCTTACGAAAGAAGAGAAAGAAATCTTCTTTGAATGCCTGCTCAGTATGAAGGTCCCGACTGGCTTCTCGTCGAATGTAAAGGGAATAATAAATATGCCAGAGAAAAAGTTCCAGAACCTAAAGTCTCATGACTGCCACGTGATTATGATGCAACTGCTTCCGGTTGCATTGAGGGGGCTTCTACCGGAAAACGTCCGATTAGCCATTGTGAAGCTATGTGCATTCCTGAATGCAATCTCTCAGAAGGTGATCAATCCAGAAATCGTACCAAGGCTAAGGAGTGATGTGGCGCAATGTCTTGTCAGTTTCGAGCTGGTGTTCCCACCATCCTTCTTCAATATCATGACGCACGTCCTAGTTCATCTAGTCGACGAGATTGTCATTCTAGGGCCAGTATTTCTACACAATATGTTCCCCTTTGAGAGGTTCATGGGAGTCCTAAAGAAATATGTCCATAACCACGCTAGGCCGGAAGGAATCATCTCCATGGGCCATCAAACAGATGATGTCATCGGGTTTTGTGTTGACTTCATTCCTGGCCTTAATAAGATAGGTCTCCCTAAATTGCGGTATGAGGGGAGACTGACTGGAAAAGGCACGCTTGGAAGGGACTCAATAATATGCAGGGACGGATATTCTTGGTCTCAAGCACACTACACAGTTCTACAGAACTCTACCTTGGTGACCCCGTATGTCGATGAACACAAGAACAGTCTGCGCTCCAAACACCCGGAGCAGTGCGACGACTGGATTACATGTGAACACATCAGGACTTTCAGCAGTTGGTTGGAAACACGTCTCAGAGGTGACAACACTATTTGTGATGAGCTATACTTGTTGTCCAGGGGACCATCTTTGACTATATTGATTTACAAAGGATACGAGATAAATGGGAATACATTTTACACGATTGTCCAAGATCAAAAGATCACCAACCAAAACAGCGGTGTCCGCTTTGATGCAACAACCGAGAGGGAAATGACACATATTATGGTTACATAGTGGACATATGGGAACTTGACTACGGACATGATTTTAAGGTCCCTTTGTTTAAGTGCAAATGGGTCAATCTGTCAAGAGGCGGGGTACAGGTAGACCCACAGTACGGAATGACAACAGTGGATCTGAAAAATCTTGGGTACACTGACGAACCGTTCGTCCTAGCCAATGATGTGGCACAGGTTATCTGTGTGAAGGACATGTCTACCAGACCAAGAAAAAAATAGATAAGGAAGCGAATACATCATACGATGAGCCAAAGCGCCACATAGTTCTTTCAGGAAAAAGGGACATCCTGGGAGTGGAGGGCAAGACAGACATGTCTGAAGATTATGAAAAGTTTCATGAAATACCTCCCTTCAAAGTCAAGGCTGACCCAAGCATCCTGATAAACGATGAAGATTATCCATGGTGATGGCGCAATAAGCAAATGACACAAGCGAAGAAAAAGTGAAGACTTTCTTCCGCAACTATTATGATGATACCATGCCAACTTTGTAACAGACGAGTATGATACCATTGACCCAAGCTATGTGTGTGAAATTATGATACCATGCTGATACGTCTCAAACGTATCTACTTTTCCAAACACTTTTGCTATTGTTTTGACCTCATTCTTGCATGATTTGAACTAAACTAACCCGGACTGACGCTGTTTTCAGCAGAACTGCCTGTATGGTTTTATTGTGTGCAGGAAAACGGATTTTTAGGTGTCTCAGAAAATTCCACGAAAAATCACAGAAAATCCACGCACCCGAAGGAACCTTGTGCCAGAAGATGGATCAGAGGGCAGCCAGGGGGGGCCCAGGCGCCCTGGTGGCGCGGCCCCACCCCTGGCCGCGCCGGGAGGCCGCCTGGGCTGCTCCCACCTCCTCTGGTGCCCTACTTTGACCCGTATTTATCCCCGTGACGAGAAAACCCCAGAACAGAAGTTGTTTTCCCAGTTTTCGTCGCGGAGCCGGCGCCACCCTCTATTCTTCTCTGGGAGGGCTAATCTGGAGGCTGATTTGACCTTCGGAGAGGGGAGATCGTCGCCATCGTCATCATCATCACCACTCCATCCTCCCTCCATGGCTTCTCCTTCCATGTGTGAGTAATTCCCTGCTGTAGGCAAAGGGGATGGTAGGGATTGGACGAGTTAGATCATGTAATAGTTTATCAGATTGTTGGGGGCATGTTGCCTATCATCTACTACGGTGTTTATCATCTTTGCTTCCACTTGTTGCTCTTAATGCTTGTCACTTAGGGCCCGAGTGGCATGATTTCAGATCTGAACCATATGTGTTTGCATGAATATATTTGTGTTCTTGATCCTATCTATGAGTTGTTTGCACCTATTACGGTCCGGAACCGGCGATCCCAAAAGTGACAGCTTGGGACACCAAAGGGGATGGTCCATAGTTTGAGGATTACATGTATCCATTGAGTTTATTGCTTTGTTCCGGTGCTCTTTGACATGAGTACCTTAATCTCCATAAGTTCCTTTTGGCCCCGTTCGTAGCGGGATGGTAGGACAAAAGATGTTGTGCAAGTTCTTATTGCAAGCACGTACAACTACCTATGGGATACATGCCTAATGTTTGATACTTGCCTAGATGATCATTACTTTTCTATGTGCCTTGCCCCAAGTTAGATTCATGATATATCTCATCCATGCAGCGCCCAACCATCCATCTCCCTAGCCTACAGTGTTTCAATCCTGCTGGTTATTAGTTATTATTTTGCTGTTTACTTTTGCTGTTTACTTTTACTATTACAACCATCACTATCATATCACCGTTACCACTTATCTTTTGTTGCAAGTAAGTATATTTCAGGTGCGGTTGAATTGACAACTCAACTGTTAAAGCTTATAAATACTCTTTGGCTCCCCGTGTGTCGAATCTATAAATTGGGTTATTCTTACCCGCGAAGACTATCTCGATCCCTTGCGGTTGAGGGTTATCAAGTACCGTTTTCTGGCGCCGTTGCCGGGGAGCATAGCAATATTTACAAGTCTACTTGAAGTATCCTACCTGCTGCACTTCATCCGCTATGGGTAAGAAAGGAGACCCCAAGGTTCCGATCTTACTATCCACTACAAGAAGAGGTACTGTTCTGAACACTAGTGCTACACTTGATTCACCTTCTGTTATGAGTAAGTTTGCTTCACCGCCACCACATGATGCTTATACTGAATCTGTTACTATGTCCGATACTTTTGATGATGCTTCTACTATTCTTGATGATATTGGTTCACTTGGTTATGTTCTTGAGAAACAGATCGCTGCTGCTGCAAAAAAATCTGGAATTGAAATTCCTGTTACTCGCTACCCCATTGGTGGAACTTATGATTATCCTGATTTGAGTAAAGTCAAGGAGAGACTCCTTGATGATGATTACATTATGCTTGATGATGATTTATGCAGGGAACTGATAGAGTTTGCCAGCTCTGACCCTAAAGCTATTAAGCAGCTGCTTGAAAAACACTCCTTGAAGAACAAGACCGTTCCTGATCCTGAATTTGCTACATCTCCTATATGCATCAATGATCCTGATTATGATTTCTCTGTTGATCTTTCACTTATACCTATGGTTGAAGCTGACCCCTTTTATGGCAGAGAAAATGATGATGCTATTGCACACCTGACCAAACTCACTGAGTTGGGTGGCTTGTTTACCACGGATGAAAAGATACGAAACTTTTATGTGACTAAGCTTCTTCCTTTCTCTTTGAAGGAAGGTGCTAAAACATGGTATGATTTACTACCATGTGGTTCCATTAAGAGTCCTCAAGACTTAGCTCACTCTTTTGTTGATAAGTACTTTCCTGCTCATATGCAACATGCTGCTTTACAAAGAATTTATAACTTTAAACAGTTGCAGGATGAGCACCCCCCTAAAGCTTGGGGGAGGTACTCTAGTCTAATCCGGGCTAGACCAGGACATGGAGTCCCTAAGAATGAATTAATCGATATATTTTATGCTGGTCTAACTGATGAACCCAGGTCCTATTTGGATAGTTGTGCTGGTTGTGTTTTTTAGGAAAAGAACACCGGACGATGCAGAGGATTTGATGGGCAGGATTGCCAAAAACCATGAAGATTGGTCCGTCCCTGAACCACCTCCACCACCAAAGAAGAGGAGCATGTTTGTTCTAAGCCCCGAAGATATGCGAGAAGCAAAGAAGTCTATTAAAGAGAAAGGTATTAAAACTGAAGACGTGAAGAATCTACCCCTATTGAGAAGTTGTGTGAGCCTACCACTCACCCTCCTATGGTAGAGGTACACTCTCTTTTAGATTTCAACGCAAGTGACATCCCTCATGGTAAGCCTCCTGATCAATGTTTAGATGAGTTTGATAATTTTATTATGAAACAAAATCATTTTAATGAGAGGATACAAAGTCAATTGCATGATAATTCCCTTGCTATCAAAAGTTTGCTTGATGTTCTAGGTAGAACAGTTAATGATGTTAAATGTCTTGTGAAGCATTTTCATATGGTTCAAACTCAGCTTGAACAAATTTCTAATGTGCAAAAAGATTTGCTTGCTAACAATGCCAAACAAGATGATTTGCAGGCCTTCGGGATTAAGACCCGAGGCGGAACTAGCACTCAAGATCCTCTCTATCCAGAGGGGCATCCGAGGAGAATCGAGCAAGATTCTCAAATGCATGAAGAAGAAATTGTTGGCTCTCCAAAGAAGAAGAAGAAGAAACACAAGGAGGCTGACAATTCCAATGATCCTATTACAAGTGAAGAGCCAGCTATTGATCCCAACAGTGTATCTATCTCCGATGCTGAGACTGAAGACGGTGCCGAACCTGAAGGTAAGGATAATGAGAAGAATGATCCGCCTGAGGTTCGAGAAGAAGAAGCACCTGACAAACGCAGGAAGTACACTAGAGAAGACTTCGTCGCAAGAAGACATGGGAAGTAAAGAGAACCATGGATACAGAAACCCATGCCCTTTCCAGGTAAGTCTCTCAAATCTAAAGAAGAAGAGCATTACAATAAGTTTTGTGAGTGGATTAAACCTCTTTTTCTTCAAATCCCTTTGACTGATGCTATTAAGTTACCTCCCTATTCAAAATATATGAAAGATATTGTCACTAATAAAAGAAAAATTCCTAATGAAGCAATATCTACTATGCTTGCTAACTACTCTTTCAGTGGCAACATTCCTGAGAAGCTTGGTGATCCAGGTATACCCACCATTCCTTGTTCCATAAAGAATAATTATGTCAAAACTGCTTTATGTGATCTTGGAGCAGGAGTGAGTGTTATGCCTTTCTCTCTTTACAAGAGGCTTTGTTTAGAGAAACTAATTCCTACATATATCTCTCTTCAGATGGCTGACAAGTCAACCGCTGTCCCGATAGGTATTTGTGAGGATGTTCCCGTAGAAGTTGCTAATTGTTTGATCCTTACTGATTTTGTCGTGCTTGACATGCCCGAGGATGGGAGCATGTCCATTATTCTTGGTAGACCTTTTCTTAACACCGCAGGTGCTATTATTGATTGCAATAAAGGAAAGGTTACCTTCAATGTGAATGATAAAGAACACACGGTGTATTTTCCAAAGAAGACCGACAAGAGGCATGGCCTCAAATCTATAGAAAATATCGAGACCGTGAAGATTGGAGAATGGGACTGTCCACTACAAGTGCACCACGAATACAAAACTATTATGGTAGGGACAATGTTCATTAAAATAAAGGTGCAATGATCACTTCGTAAGAGGTGAGACTTTTTGCTCTATATATCACCTGTTTGTTGGTAAGACTTGATCAACCTTACTAGTAAGCATGTTTTATATAGGTAAAAAGTTGAGCTTGTTATGTTTTCATTTGTTTTAGCTTTTGTTCTCCTTGCTGTACCAAGTGTTTATGTTTTTGAAGCTTCACAATACTAATCACTGCTTTAAGTTTTCAGAAAGTCTTGCAGCTTTTTGAACTTCGAAAAATTTTCAACAGTGAAGTTTTCAGAAAAATTCCGGAAAAAAAAAATTCCATGCCGGGAGTGACCCAGAGGTACCTGGGGCTGACCAGGGGGGCCACCAGTGGCCCAGGCGGCCAGCTGGCGTGGCCTGCCCCCTGGCCGCGCCCATAGGGCGCCTGGGGCCCACAAGACCCCCCTCCAGGTGAGTCTTCTTCCTCTCTCTCTCTTTCTCTCTAAAAACACGAGTTCTGCACTTGTTCTTGCGTTCTTGCTGCTCTTGGAGGCGATTCTTTGATCTCTCTCTACAGCCTATCATTTGAGCTGAGATTTTGAACAAATACTCCCTGGTATGTAACTCCTCCACCCCTGCAATTAGATTTCTGATTGGTGGCTTCATTTGTGAGTATTTAGTAGTTCTTGGTGCTGTGTAGATGAGCTTGCATGCATGTGTAGAAATTTATTTTCCAAGTTTTGATGCAAGTTTATGCCTTAGGAAAGTGAGTTGAGTAGTTTGCCTTAACCCACTTTGTTTAAATCCTTGTTTTTGTAATTTGTCAAAAATTTCAGAAATGAGTTTGTTAGGAAGGGCAAAGGGGTGGCTTGAGAAGAAGAGGCCCGCACACTCCGATCGAGTTACTAGAGCCGCCGCCTCACCCTCGACTGCTAGGGTGAGCTACAATGAAGATCATGTGCCCCTAGAGTTCTTGGAAGACACAAGTCCAGCACGTGCGATGATGTTCCCATGTGATGAATTCCTTGAAGCTGCGGGAATTAAGGATGAGTTTTATAATCTTTGTGCTAATGCAGGTCTAACACGGCTCGTCACGTGCCGTGTTACTCAGTATCAAAAACTCACCTCTGGTTTCATTAACAGTTTTAGATATAACCCTGATACTGGTGCTATTGAGTTTAAAATTTACAATGATCTTATCACCATGCCCTTGGGAAAGTTTTGTGAAATAATAGGTGTGCCAAACGTTGGGCGGACGACTAAGATGACCTCTCGGCCCTCCGAGCTGAAAACCATCTTCAACTCTCTCTGCAGCATGGGTGCGAGGGATATTCATCGATCAAAAATCTCCAGCATCTTATTCCCTCACCTCAGGTATTTTGCGTATTATGTTGCTAGAGGGGTATTAGCTCGTGACAACACGAGCAACACTTATGCGCCGGATATTGCTATCCTGGCAACCGCCCTCTCAGGGAGGTTTGATTATAATTTGGGTGCCTTAATTGCTCGACGCCTTGCTATGAACGGTAACAGGGGAGATTTATTTGGTGGCGTTTATGCCACACTTATCTTAGAATATCTTAAAGGCACCCCACACCCTGATGATGAGGCTTTTACTTATTTAAGTTTTGATCTTACTGCTATGAAAAGGCATAAGTTTGTTACCATGACTTCTGAGCTTGGTAATCTTGTTTATATCTTGCGTTTCGGAACTACCGCGGAACACGAGATCCGTCTACCTGCACCTCTTTTGTTTGATTTTTCTCGCAGGAACGGATGGGCCTTTGATGTTATCCAGTTCGATGAGTTCATGGTCCAGCATCAGTTTCATAACCCCATGGAGGGGGTTGTGCCCGACGAGGAGGAGCACGGTGAGTTACCACCTTTTCAGGGGGAGACCGTCACCCAGTTTGGTGAAGGGCCTTCCTCTGCTTGGAGTACGGACCCTTCTTCGTGGGAGAATCCGAGGAGTTCGGTGTACGCGCCGGAATCCTTCTACGACCCTTGGACTCACCAGCATTACCCCGGAGCAGGAGGCTCCTGGGGGCAGTAGCTACTACCAACTTAGGCCAAAAGCCTAAGCTTGGGGGAGTACGTTCCCTTCTCACTTTTCCATTGTATTATCCGTTTTATTTCTGTTCACTTTAATCTTTTCGAAGTTTTTGCCTGTTCTTCTTTGTTCTTTCTTTGCAAAAACAACAAAAAGATTTTCTCTTTCTTTTGCTTTCATTCAACCTTTGAAATAATCCAAAAAGATTTCCTTTCTCTCTTTAGTTTGCTTTGTTTTCAGAGTTCAGCTCGAGTCCGTGATGGCATTTAATTATATTTCCCACGTTCGATCGTGCAAGTGACGAGGCAGTAATGACGAAGATCGACTGAAGGAAATCAACAAGGAAAACCGGTATGAACTCTTCTTGTTTCTACTTTTGCACATATGCTTGTACTTATGATCTAGAGACCAGCTTGTAGCTACATAGTGCTATGTTTACAATGCTCTCCCAGTGGTTCATGCTTTCCTTGTGGCTAGTCTCAAATAGCTAGAGTATATAATGTGTTATTGAAATGATTTACATGCATTGCACTGTTCATAGTTTGGTATACTAAGGTGGTATTTCCCTTTGGAGAATTCTTGGATTGACTTGGCACATGTTTACACATGTTTAAGACTAAAAAGTCTGCTTAGCCTTGATGATCTTTGGGTTTCAAAATAGTTATATCACTTTCATGCCCGATTCAATGTTGCTTTGTCGCTCTGCATGATTATGACCGTTATTGCTCTCTAGTTGGTCGCTTCCCAGTCTCTTGCTAGCCTTCGCTCGTACTAAGCGGAATTCTGCTTGTGCATCCAAATCCTTTCAAACCAGTTATTCCATATGAGTCCACCATACCTTCCTATGAGGTATTTACCTG
This sequence comes from Secale cereale, assembly GCA_902687465.1. NCBI lineage: Eukaryota > Viridiplantae > Streptophyta > Magnoliopsida > Poales > Poaceae > Secale > Secale cereale. Next base: position 499,967,662 of record LR738714.1, read on the forward strand.
CCATCCTAACGAAGACTTTCTTGTACCATCTCGAAATTATTCAAATTTACTCCTGTTTTGTGCCTCTGTTTTAGCTCATGAGGAAGTAGTAGTTAATTCATGATCTTTTTAAGTTGGACAAGTTTTATCCCGGGATTGCATGTCTAATCTGCAAACCCCTAATACGAGAAGGAACTGGCATGGGTGCGCCTGGCTCATAAAAGATAATACAACAAACAAACCCTCCTTCACGCTTTGTTCATGAGAAATCAGAAAACTTTTGGCAGTGATAAACAAAGGAGATTAGGGGGATGTGATCGTCCCCGTGCGGGAGCCGTTCCTCGAAACTTGTCCAGCTCGAGAAGTAATTGGGTTGTTTACTAACATTCGTTGATGAAATTTGCACCTCTCAAAATCATTTTTACCTCTGTTTTCAAAACCAAGAGCTCTGGTACATGTTTAGTCTTTGCTTCCAATCATGGGTTTTCAACCTCGCCATCAAATTCCACGGTCCAAGAGTCTTCACCTTATTTCTTCAAAGCACCAACTAGGAGAGCATGATTGTCATTCTGAGTGTAATGTGCATTGTCCCAAAGTATTACATTGTCTTCTGCATGCTTGTGATATTATTTATTCAGAAATTCTTAGTTCTATTCTCCTTTAAAACTCTAGAGGAGTTTCTGCATTTATGTTTTGCTTCACTCATGGAGGCTAGCGAGATACCACTCTAGTATGTTCAAGCTATGTGCAATGTAATCTTGTCTTGATTTTCAGTAAGTATATTATTTACCCTTGGTTATTTGTGATTGGTCACTTGAAAGAAAGATTGCTCCGTGCATTGTCCTCATAGCATTGCTTCAATACTTGTTAGACTCTTTTCGTAGTACATGCTTATATACATCTAACGAAGCAAAAGAGTTTGTCAAAGTTTTCTTTGTCGCGTCCAGTTCGTTGAACTGTAATGCTTGAGGACAAGCAATATGCTAAGCTTGGGGGAATTGATACGTCTCAAACGTATCTACTTTTCCAAACACTTTTGCTATTGTTTTGACCTCATTCTTGCATGATTTGAACTAAACTAACCCGGGCTGACGTTGTTTTCAGGAGAGCTACCTGTATGGTTGTATTGTGTGCAGGAAAACGGATTTTTAGGTGTCTCAGAAAATTCCATGAAAAATCACAGAAAATCCACGCACCCGAAGGAACCTTGTGCCAGAAGATGGACCAGAGGGCAGCCAGGGGGGCCAGGCGCCCTGGTGGCGCGGCCCCACCCCTGGCCGCGCCGGGAGGCCGCCTGGGCTGCTCCCACCTCCTCTGGTGCCCTACTTTGACCCATATTTATCCCCGTGACGAGAAAACCCCAGAACAGAAGTCGTTTTCCCAGTTTTCGTCGTGGAGCCGCCGCCACCCTCTGTTCTTCTCCGGGAGGGCTAATCTGGAGGCTGATTTGGCCTCCGGAGAGGGGAGATCATCGCCATCGTCATCATCATCACCACTCCATCCTCCCTCCATGGCTTCTCCTTCCATGTGTGAGTAATTCCCTGGTGTAGGCAAAGGGGATGGTAGGGATTGGATGAGTTAGATCATGTAATAGTTTATCAGATTGTTGAAGGCATGTTGCCTATCATCTACTACGGTGTTTATCATCTTTGCTTCAACTTGGTGCTCTTAATGCTTGTCACTTAGGGCCCGAGTGCCATGATTTCAGATCTGAACCATATGTGTTTGCATGAATATATTTGTGTTCTTGATCCTATCTATGAGTTGTTTGCACCTATTACGGTCCGGAACCGGCGATCCCAAAAGTGACAGCTTGGGACACCAAAGGGGATGGTCCATAGTTTGAGGATTACATGTATCCATTGAGTTTATTGCTTTGTTCCGGTGCTCTTTGACAGGAGTACCTTAATCTCCATAAGTTCCTTTTGGCCCCGTTCGTAGCGGGATGGTAGGACAAAAGATGTTGTGCAAGTTCTTATTGCAAGCACGTACAACTACCTATGGGATACATGCCTAATGTTTGATACTTGCCTAGATGGTCATTACTTTTCTATGTGCCTTGCCCCAAGTTAGATTCATGATATATCTCATCCATGCAGCGCCCAACCATCCATCTCCCTAGCCTACAGTGTTTCAATCCTGCTGGTTATTAGTTATTATTTTGCTGTTCACTTTTACTATTACAACCATCACTATCATATCACCGTTACCACTTATCTTTTGTTGCAAGTAAGTATATTTCAGGTGCGGTTGAATTGACAACTCAACTGTTAAAGCTTATAAATACTCTTTGGTTCCCCGTGTGTCGAATCTATAAATTGGGTTATTCTTACCCGCGAAGACTATCTCGATCCCTTACGGTTGAGGGTTATCACATGCCAACTTTCAAATTTTCCAGAGTTCATTTGAAATGCTTTAATGTCTTATGGTTTGGCCATCGTAATACCATTAATCCCGGTTCGCTCCTTGTCAACTATGTTCTTACCAAGAACACTCAAGAGGGCAGCCACGTGGGCCATTGGTCCCGGTTCGTCTGGACCTTTTGGTCCCGGTTGCACGCACGAACCAGGACCAATGCGCCTCGCCCCTGGCCCATGACCATTAGTCCCGGTTTGTGCCACAAACCGGGATCTAAAGGGTTGGTCCTCGTTGCGGTCAGATTTTAGTCCCACCTCGCCAACCAAAGGGCGCTCACACCGGTTTATAAGCCCGTCCCTCTCTGCCTTGTTGAGCTCCTCTCAAAGTGAAAATAGATGCCCCTCTATAGGGAATTTGACATAAATTCATAGTGAATTTGTCTGAAATTCATAGAAATTTATTATGAATTTAGGTTGAATTTTCTCTATAGGCGCATCTATGTTCATTTTTTTAGTAAAGTTAATAACAAACTTGTGATTCACACAAATTTCAAAGAATTCAATTTTTTTAAAACTAATGGCACTAACATAAAGTTTATAATTTTTCTAAAACTAATGGCACTAATAGAAAGTTTATAATTTTGCTGACCTAAAAGCAAAAAGAATTAAAAAATAAAGCAAAAAACAAAAGAAAATAAATAATGCAGAAAGCAAAACGGAAAAACTGGAAAATAAAATAAAAATAGCAACAATAAGTATTTTGTTGTAAGTAGAAACAAAATAAAATAAATAAAGCAACAAAG
>LR738714.1:499972224-500104646 GCA_902687465.1 Secale cereale
CGTCGTCGATATACCCCCTCCCCGATAACATTATTTTCCCGTGTATGTATCTCGTCGTTGTCGATATTACCCCCTCCTTGAAGCATTATCGAGGCCACCCCTAACCCTTGAAGCATTGTCGAGGCCACCCGAAACCCTAGAGAAGCAGCGTCGAGGCCACAAATTAATATATATGATTCCTTACTGTGATTAGCTAGCTAGTTCTATGTTTGCCATTAATATATCCATCTGTCATGTTTGAATAATAATTGGCATGTTGTAAATATTTGTAGAAACTATGGACGACACCCCCCGAGACGAAGCACAAGAAGCGATGTTGCTGGACATAATCGCAAACGGACGTGATGCCGTCTTGTCGTTTCTCAACGAGACCGATGATCTGCTGGAAAGAGAGGATGAAGAAGCAGGCTATGATTATGATGGCTCCGGTGACCCAATGCAGGTGCAAGAAGTAGACCGTGAGGACGGCTCTGGTGACCCAATGCCGGTGCAAGAAGGAGACCGTGATGACAGCTCCGGTGACCGAACCGAGTCCGACCAGGTATATATATTAGTTAAGCCTTTGCTGACTAGTTAATTGATGCATTCATTGTTTTGGTATGTACACATATTAATTAACTCTCGTCTTTGTTCTTTTTTCTAGCCCTCCGGATCGAGCAAAACTTCGGTAAGGAGACGAGACCCGAAGAAAAAGTTGAGCTCGGATGAAAATTTTGAGATCGCAAAAATCGCGCGCACTGGCCAACCGATAGAACCCATCCGGACAAAGAACGCATTTGTTGCTCAGTGCGGGGTTCTGGTTAGGGACAAGATCCCAATCACCATCCAGCAATGGTTAAAGCAGGCTACAGAAGACCCTGAGGTGTCTTATGTCACTGATATGCAGAAAGATGATCTTTGGACCGAGCTGAAGTCAAATTTCACGCTACCGCCAGAGGATGATCCGGCGAAGCCAGTTAAAGAGAAATTAATCAAGTATTTTGCTCTTACGAAGATGGCAGACCTATTCAGGAGGTGGAAGAAATACCTGAATAAGTTTGTCGGCAAAAAAGAGACACCAGAATTCATAGGCATATATGAGAAGATCAGAGATGACTGGCCCGCATTTGTGGCATAGAAGACATCGGAAAAGAGTAAGAAGATGTCGGCGACAAACAAGCAAAATGCTGCGAAGAAGAAGCATCACCATCGCACGGGGTCAGGTGGCTACCTCAGAGCCCGACCTAAGTGGGCCAAGGCTGATAATGATCTGCTTGATAAAGGGTTCGAACCAGAGACAATGAACTGGCCAGACCGTTGCCGGACTTGGTTCTTCGGGGCTGGCGGAACCTTGGACCCTCTATCAGGGAGGTGCATTTGGACGGACAAGCAATTAGAAATACCACTCAAGAAGCTTCGACACTATATCAAAGCAGCGCAGCAAGGGACGTTCGTTCCCGACAGAGAGAACGACGAGCTCACAATGGCCCTCAGGAATCCTGAGCACCCTGGACGGACATGAGGCATGCCAGGCTCCGTTCCGTGGAGTGCTGGGTTTCCGTACGTAGGCGGTTACAAATGCCACGAGAGGAGGAAGAAAGTGCAGCAGACCGAACTGCAGGCGCTGCACGCTAGGGTACAAGCGATAGAGGAACGAGAAGCAAATCACAGCAAAAGAACTGCCGAAGCTTCCCCCGAAGCCACCCCTCCATCTCAGCGGAGAAGCAGCATGGCTTCCACCGAGCTGCTTCAGCCGGAGCATGTCTTGATGGCTCCTGTCAGCTATCCCGTGGATGCTATCACAAAGTCTCAAAATTGCCACCTTATGACGCAATGGATTAATATGAAGGTCAAGGCGGCTGCTGGCTCTGTTTATCCTACTGGACCCGGCGCAACTTTTCACTGCCGGCCGATTCCAGAAGGATATGCTAGGGTGATCGTGGATGAAATAACGGAGGGATTTGAGGACCTCCAGCTTGACCACCCTACCGATGAAGGGGAGACTCGGCTGGGTTCTTCTCTGAAGACTCCATGCCTATGGCGGAAGGACCTCATCAACCTTCTCAACTGGATGCCTCTGCCTCCTCCTCCTCCTCCGGCGAGTCAGGGCACTCCGCCTCCTCCACCGCCTCCTCCTCCGATGAGTGACGATCAGGGCACTCCGGCTCCTTCTCCGGTGCGTGGCGGCACTCCGCCTGTGCCGGCGTGCCCGAGCAGCTAGCCTCCTCCTTCTCCGCCTCGTCAGCAAGGGCGGAAGAGACCCGCCACCGCTCCGGCTGCTCCTGCGCATCGTAGTCCTTCTCCTCCGCCGCGTAAGCAAGGAAAGAAGACAGCGCTCCGTCTGGTCTGCCAGCGTCTAGCAGTATAGCCACAGGTGGGAGGCAATACAGATTCGGTCCTTCTCTCATGCCTCTAGGGAAGTTACCAAACGAGATGTCCGACGAGGAAAACGCGAAGATCGCTAAATCCGAAGTGAAGGACTGGCTTGAAGGGTTGAAAGCACAGAGACATCCACCTCCGGAGGAGAAGATAGATCCGGTGAAAGCCAAGCGCACTCTGGCTGCCCTGAAGAAACCAGCGAAGTGTCCGCCGAAAGACAACTATGACCGCATTATTGAAAAGTCATTTCACGAAGCAAAGCGGTCGGGAATTACTAGAAGTGATCAAAGGTTAGCAGAAGGACGAGCTGGGAAACAAATTGCCCAGCTCGGCGAACAAGCGGACCAATCGTGCCCCCCGCTCAAGGTGTCTAGTGACATCGTCGCTAATGATCCGAGGATGGTGCCCGGTTATAGAAATCTTGGAGATTACCTGCCCGATAATGTACATTATGATTTCTTGGAGGTGCAGATACAAAGATACGAGTACGGGAAGCCTCAAATCAAACATGAAAGATCTCTATCAACGATGATGCGAAGATTGCATGATTGGTACTTGAAAATCTACAGAGAGTCTGGGGGGAGGGATAGTTTGTATGTGACAGTTAAAAAGGAGCATGACCTCTTTGGAATTGAACTGTTGCCTATTCCATTTGAGGAGTTCTATCAGTTTTTCAATCAATTGGCCCTCGATAAAGCAACGGTCACCTGCTACTGTCTGTAAGTAGTACTACTTCTGTCATTAAGTCTCTCTATATAGCTCAGCTCTTTCATTTCATGTATTTATAATTATCCTCACTATATTAGGCAGATTGAAGATCGTCGAATTGAAGAAAAGACAAGTCGGTGATATTGGGTTCATTAACACATATCTCATAGATGCAACTGAGGTTAAATTGCGTGCCGCAGATATCAAGGCCAACTTGCTACGATCGTTGGTAGTAAATGAAAACAAAGATATAATACTCTTTCCTTACAACTTCAAGTGAGTGTTACTGTCTTGTGCATATTCGGTTTCCCTTATATATTAGTCAAGGTTATAGTAATGTAATTGATGAGTTAATGCATGCGTGCGCAACTTCCACTATGTTCTCCTAGAGATTAAGCTTGAGCAGGGAGTAGTAACTGTCTTGGACTCTAAACGAAAAGATCCCAAGGAGTATGCGGACATGACTCAATGCTCGAGAAGTAAGTTAAATCGATCATTATCCACCATGCATATCAGCAACTTTGTTCATTTCTGATATCAAGTAATTGTTTTCTTTGTCTGGCAGGGTTTGGAGAAAATTCACCAAAAAAGCTCCGGGACTGCCGAAGCAGCTGGAATTTAGACACCCGAAAGTAAGTACTATATAGTAGCATGTTCTGCGCATCTCCTATTGATTTAAGCGCTAGTTTCATCAATACCATTTGGCATTCTTGCTTATCAGTTTGATTGACCTCTATTTCTTGTAAAGTGGTTGTGGCAGGAACAAGGGAATGATTTCTGTGGATATTACATTTGCGAGTCCATCCACCACACGACCTGTGAGCTGGGCTACTCCGAAGAACAATTTGAAGTGCGTAAGCAATAATATTCACAATTTTATTTCATTACCATCATTTGTGTTGAGTTTCATTTATTCATACATATATATATATATATATATATATATATATATATATATATATATATATATATATATATATATATATATATATATATATATATATATATGTATGTATGTATTGACCCCCTTCTTCAAATTAGATCTTTCGGATGCAGAATGAAATCCTACCACCAGATCGTCTGCGAGCAATTCAAGAGGAATTGGCGGCATTCTTCCTTGACCACGTGATCGCTGAAGACGGAGAATACTATGTGGACCATGCGTCCGTATGATAGGAGATTATATTTGTAAGAGATAATTATTGTATATATGTACCCGGTAGTGTCTGATAGATATACGATAACTTGTTGTTCGACCAATCTCTCGGAGAAGGAGAGGTGGTCGATATCACTTCTCTCTATATGCATATATATGTTGATGACGATCTTCCGTTTCCTTTGTTTGCTTACTAGCTAGCTAGCGTGTCCAGTCCTCTCTATACGTATGTATAGTACGTAGCGTCGACCAAGCACGGACATAAAAGAGGGCACTTCTCTCTATTAATTAGCTAGCTAACACAATATATGAAACACCTAAATTAACCCCCCAAAACCCCCAACCCCCCCCCCCTTTAAAAAAAACCCCAGCCACAGAAATGCTGACGCGTGGATGCCTATTGGTCCTGGTTGGTGCCACCAACCGGGACCAAAGGCCCTCCTGCCTGGGCTCCGCGCACAGGCCACGTGGAGGCCCATCTGTCCCGGTTCTTGTTTGAACCGGGACTAAAGGGCTAGGGCATTAGTACCGACCCTTTAGTCCCGGTTCAAGAACCGGGACAAAAGGCCGTTACGTACCGGGACAATAGGCCCATTTTCTACTCGTGTAGAAGCATAGCAACGAGAGGGTCAAGTGTGTCTACGTACCCTCGTAGACCGAAAGCGGAAGCGTTATGAAAACACGGTTGATGTAGTTGTACGTCTTCACGATCGACCGATCCTAGTACCGAACGTACGGCACCTCCGCGATCTGCACACATTCAGCTCGGTGACGTCCCACGAACTCACGATCCAGTAGAGCTTCGAGGGAGAGTTCCATCAGCACGAGGGCATGATGACGGTGATGATGAAGTTACCGACGCAGGGCTTCGCCTAAGCACCGCTATGATATGACCGAGGTGGATTATGGTGGAGGGGGGCACCGCACACGGCTAAGAGATCAATGATCAACTTGTGTGTCTATGGGGTGCCCCCTTCCCCCGTATATAAAGCAGTGGAGGAGGGGGAGGAGGTCGGACTCCTAGGCATGCCCCAAGGGGAGTCCTACTCCCACCGGGAGTAGGACTCCAACCCTTCCAAGAGTAGGAGTAGGAGGGAAGGAAGGAGGAGAGAGAGGGAAGGAAAAAGGGGAGCGCCGCCCCCTTCCTTTTCCAATTCGGACTAGAGGGGGAGGGGGCACACGGCCTACCCTTGCCGCCCCTCCTCTTCTCCACTAAGGCCCATGAGGCTCATTACACTCCCCGGGGGGTTCCGGGTAACCCCCCGGTACTCCGGTATTTGTTCAAACTTACTCGAAACACTTCCGAAGTCCAAACATAGTCATCCAATATATCGATCTTTATGTCTCGATCATTTTGAGACTCCTCGTCATGTCCGTGATCATATCCGGAACTCCGAACTACCTTTGGTACATCAAAACACATAAACTCATAATACCTATCGTCACCGAACGTTAAGCGTGCGGACCATACGGGTTCGAGAACTATGTAGACATGACCGAGACTCATCTCCAGTCAATAACCATTAGCGGAACATGGATGCTCATATTGGTTCCTACATATTCTACGAAGATCTTTATCGGTCAAACCGCATAACAACATACGTTGTTCCCTTTGTCATCGGTATGTTACTTGCCCGAGATTCGATCGTCAGTATCACCATACCTAGTTCAATCTCGTTATCGTCAAGTCTCTTTACTCATTCCGTAATACATCATCTCATGACTAACTCATTAGTCATTTGCTTGGAAGGCTTATTATGATGTGTATTCCCGAGAGGGCCCAGAGATACCTCTCAGACACTCGGAGTGACAAATCCTATTCTTGATCTATGCCAACACCACAAACACCTTCGGAGACACCTGTAGAGCATCCTTATAATCACCCAGTTATGCTGTGACGTTTGATAGCACATAAGGTGTTCCTCCGGTATTCGGGAGTTGCACAATCTCATAGTCATAGGAACATGTATAAGTTATGAAGAAATCAATAGCAGTAAAACTAAACGATCAAGTTGCTAAGCTAACGGATGGGTCTTGTCCATCACATCATTCTCCTAATGATGTGATCCCATTGATCAAATAACAACTTGGGTCTATGGCTAGGAAACATAACCATCTTTGATCAATGAGCTAGTCTAGTAGAGGCACACTAGGGACACTCTGTTTTGTCTATGCATTCAAACATGTACTAAGTTTCCGGTTAATACTATTCTAGAATTAATAATAAACATTTATCATGATAGAAATAAATAACAACTTTATTATTGCCTCTAGGGTATATTTCCTTCAGTCTCCTACTTGAACTAGAGTCAATAATCTAGATTACATAGTAATGATTCTAACACCCATGGAGTCTTGGTGCTGATCATGTTTTGTTCGTGGAAGAGGCTTGCAAATTTCTATGTCTTCCTTCTTGACTTGATCGTGGATGGAATTGAAGCGTCTCTTGATGTGCTTTGTTCTCTTGTGAAACCTGGATTCCTTCGCCAAAGCTATTGCTCCAGTGTTGTCATAAAAGATTTTTATTGGACCCGATGCACTAGGTATTACCCCTAGATCAGATATGAACTCCTTCATTTTCTACTTCTGAAGCAACTATGTACTCCGCTTCACACGTAGATCCCGCCACGACGCTCTACTTGGAACTGCACCAACTGACAGCTCCACCATTCAATAAAAATACATATCCGGTTTGTGACTTAGAGTCATCCGGATCAGTGTTAAAGCTTGAATCGACGTAACCGTTTACGACGAGTTCTTTGTCACCTCCATAAACGAGAAACATATCCTTTGTCCTTTTCAGGTACTTCAGGATGTTCTTGACTGCTGTCGAGTGATCCACTCCTAGATTACTTTGGTACCTCCCTGCTAAACTTATAGCAAGGCACACATCAGGTCTGGTACACAACATTGCATACGTGATAGATCCTATGGCTGAGGCATAGGGAATGACTTACATTTTCTCTCTATCTTCTGAAGTGGTCGGGCATTGAGTCTTACTCAACTTCACACGTTGTAACACAGGCAAGAACGCTTTCTTTGACTAATCCATTTTGAACTTCTTCAAAACTTTATCAAGGTATGTGCTTTGTGAAAGTCCAATTAAGCATCTTGATCTATTTCTATAGATCTCGATGCCTAATATATAAGCAGCTTCACCGAGGTCTTACATTGAAAAATTCTTATTCAAGTATCCTTTTATGCCATCCATAAATTCTATATCATTTCCAATCAACAATATGTCATCAACATATAATATCAGAAATGCTATAGAGCTCCCACTCACTTTCTTATAAATACAGGCTTCTCCAAAACTCTGTATAAAACCATATGCTTTGATCACCTCATCAAAGAGTATATTCCAACTCCGAGATGCTTCCACTAGTCCATAGATGGATCGTTGGAGCTTTCACACTTTGTTAGCACCTTTAGGATCGACAAAACCTTCTGGTTGCATCATATACAACTCTTTTTTTTTTTGAGATATCCATTCAGGAATGCAGTTTTGACATCCATTTGCCAGATTTCATAATCATGGAATGCGGCAATTGCTAACATGATTCGAACAGACATAAGCATCGCTACGGGTGAGAAAGTCTCATCATAGTCAACTCCTTGAACTTGTCAAAAACCTTTCCCAACAAGTCGAGCTTTGTAGACATTAACATTACCGTCGGCGTCGGTCTTCCTCTTGACGATCCATTTATTTTCAATGGCTTGCCGATCATCGGGCAAGTCAACCAAAGTCCACACTTTGTTCTCATACATGGATCCCATCTCAGATTTCATGGCCTCGTCCATTTTGCGGAATCTGGGCTCATCATCGCTTCCTCATAGTTCGTAGGTTACTCATGGTCTAGTAACATGACTTCCAGAACTGGGTTGCCGTACCACTCTAGTGCGGAATGTACGCTGGTTGACCTACGAGGTTCTGTAGTAACTTGATCTGAAGTTTCATGATCATCACCATTAGCTTCCTCACTCATTGGTGTAGGAATCACTGGAACTAGTTTCTGTGATGTACTACTTTCCAATTCGGGAGAAGGTACGACTACCTCATCAAGTTCTACTTTCCTCCCACTCAGTTCTTTTGAGAGAAACTCCTTCTCTAGAAAGGATCCATTCTTAGCAACAAATATCTTTCCTTCGGATCTGTGATAGAAGGTGTACCCAACAGTCTCCTTTGGGTATCCTATGAAGACACATTTCTCCGACTTGGGTTCGAGCTTATCAGGTTGAAGCTTTTTCACATAAGCATCGCATCCCCAAACTTTAAGAAACTACAACTTTGGTTTCTTGCCAAACCGCAGTTCATAAGGCGTCATCTCAACGAATTTAGATGGTGCCCTATTTAACGTGAATGCAGCTGTCTCTAAAGCATAACCCCAAAGCGATAGTGGTAAATCGGTAAGAGACATCATAGATCACACCATATCTAATAAAGTACGGTTACGACGTTCAGATACACCATTACGCTGTGGTGTTCCGGGTGGCGTGAGTTGTGAAACTGTTCCACATTGTTTCAAATGAAGACCAAACTTGTAACTCAAATATTCGCCTCCACGATTAGATCGTAGAAACTTTATTTTCTTGTTACGATGACTCTCTACTTCACTCCGAAATTCTTTGAACTTTTCAAATGTTTCAGACTTGTGTTTCATTAAGTAGATATACCCATATCTTCTTAAATCATTAGTGAAGGTCAGAAAATAACGATACCCGCCGCGAGCCTCAACACTCATTGGTCCACATACATCAGTATGTATGATTTCCAACAAATCTTTTGCTCGCTCCATTGTTCCGGAGAACTGAGTCTTAGTCATCTTGCCCATGAGGCATGGTTCGCAAGCACCAAGTGATTCATAATCAAGTGATTCCAAAAGTCCATCAGTATGGAGTTTCTTCATGTGCTTTACACCAATATGACCCAAACGGCAGTGCCACAAATAAGTTGCACTATCATTATTAACCTTGCATCTTTTGTCTTCTATATTATGAATATGTGTATCACTACGATCGAGATCCAACAAGAATAGACCATTCTTCAAGGGTGCATGACCATAAAAGATATTACCCATATAAATAGAACAACCATTATTCTCATATTTAAATGAATAACCGTCCCGCAATAAAGAAGATCCAGATATAATGTTCATGCTTACCGCTGGAACCACATAACAATTATTCAGGTCTAAAACTACTCCCGAAGGTAGATGTAGAGGTAGTGTGCCGACGGCGATCACATCGACTTTGGAACCATTTTCCACCCGCATCGTCACCTCGTTCTTAGCTAATCTTTGTTTAATCCGTATCCCCTGTTTCGAGTTACAAATATTAGCAACCGAACCAGTATCAAATACCCAGGTGCTACTACGAGCATTAGTAAGGTACACATCAATAACATGTATATCAAATATACCTTTGTTCACTTTGCCATCCTTCTTATCCGCCAAATACTTGGGGCAGTTTCGCTTCTAGTCTCCAGTCCCATTGCAGTAGAAGCACTCAGTTTCAAGCTTGGCTCCAGACTTGGGTTTCTTCGTGGGAGTAGCAATTCAGTGAGAGATCATCTTATAATGCTACCGTCGTTCTAAGCAAAATAAGATGCATAAAAGATAAACATCACATGCAATCAATATAAGTGATATGATATGGCCTTCATCATCTTGTGCCTTTGATCTTCATCTCCAAAGCACCGTCATGATCACCATCGTCACCGGCGCGACACCTTGATCTCCATCGTAGCATCGCTGTCGTCTCGCCAATTATTGCTTCTACGACTATCGCTACCGCTTAGTGATAAAGTAAAGCAATTACATGGCGATTGCATTTCATACAATAAAGTGACAACCATATGGCTCCTGCGAGTTGCCGATAACTCTGTTACAAAACATGATCATCTCATACAATAAAATTTAGCATCATGTCTTGACCATATCACATCACAACATGCCCTGCAAAAACAAGTTAGACGTCCTCTACTTTGTTGTTGCAAGTTTTACGTGGCTGCTACAGGCTAAGCAAAAACCGTTCTTACCTACGCATACAAAAACCACAACGATTTTTCGTCAGGTATGTGCTGTTTTAACCTTCACAAGGACCGGGCGTAGCCACACTTGATTCAACTAAAGTGAGAGAGGCAGACACCCGCCGGTCACCTTTAAGCAACGAGTGCTCGTAACGGTGAAACCAGTCTCTCGTAAGCGTACGCGTAATGTCGGTCCGGGCCGCTTCATCTCACAATACCGCCGAATCAAAGTATGACATGCCAGTAAGAAGTATGACTATTATCGCCCACAACTCATTGTGTTCTACTCTTGCATATCATCTACGCATAGACCTGGCTCATGATGCCACTGTTGGGGAACGTAGTATTTCAAAATAATTCCTACGATCACGCAAGATCTATCTACTAGAAACATAGAAACGAGAGGGGAGAGTGTGTCTACGTACCCTCGTAGACCGAAAGCGGAAGCGTTATGACAACACGGTAGATGTAGTCGTACGTCTTTACGATCGACCGATCATTGTACCGAACGTATGACACCTCCGCGATCTGCACACGTTCATCTCGGTGACGTCCCATGAACTCACGATCTAGTAGAGCTTCGAGGGAGAGTTCCGTCAGCACGATGGCGTTATGATGGTGATGATGAAGTTACCAACGCACGGCTTCGCCTAAGCACCGCTACGATATGACCGAGGTGGATTATTGTGGAGGGGGGCACCACACACGGCTAAGAGATCAATGATCAACTTGTGTGTCTATGGGGTGCCCCCTTCCCCCGTATATAAAGGAGTGGAGGAGGGGGAGGAGGCCGGTCTCCTAGGTGCGCCCCAAGGGGTGTCCTACTCCCACCAGGAGTAGGACTCCAACCCTTTTAAGAGTAGGAGTAGGAGGGAAGGAAGGAGGAGAGAGAAGGAAGGAAAAAGGGGGCGCCCCCCTTCCTTGTCCAATTCGGAATAGAGGGGGAGGGGGCGCGCGGCCTGCCCTGGCCGCCCCTCCTCTTCTCCACTAAGGCCCATGAAGCCCATTACACTCCCGGGGGGTTTCGGTAACCCTCCGGTACTCCGGTATTTGTCCAAACTTACTCGGAACACTTCCGAAGTCCAAACATCGTCATCCAATATATCAATCTTTATGTCTCGACCATTTCGAGACTCCTCGTCATTTCCGTGATCATATCCGGAACTCTGAACTACATTTGGTACATCAAAACACATAAACTCGTAATACCGATCGTCACCGAACGTTTAGTGTGCGGACCCTACGGGTTCGAGAACTATGTAGACATGACCGAGACTCATCTCCGGTCAATAACCAATAGCGGAACCTGGATGCTCATACTGGTCCCTACATATTCTACAAAGATCTTTATCGGTCAAACCGCATAACAACATACGTTGTTCCCTTTGTCATCGGTATGTTACTTGCCCGAGATTCGATCGTCGGTATCATCATACCTAGTTCAATCTCGTTACCGGCAAGTCTCTTTACTTGTTCCATAATACATCATCTCGTGACTAACTCATTAGTCATTTGCTTGCAAGGCTTATTATGATGTGTATTACCGAGAGGGCCCAGAGATACTTCTCCGACACTCGAAGTGATAAATCCTATTCTTGATCTATGCCAACACCACAAACACCTTCGGAGACACATGTAGAGCATCTTTATAATCACCCATTTACGTTGTGACGTTTGATAGCACACAAGGTGTTCCTCCGGTATTCGGGAGTTGCACAATCTCATAGTCATAGGAACATGTATAAGTTATGAAGAAAGCAATAGATGTAAAACTAAATGATCAAGTTGCTAAGCTAACTGATGGGTCCTGTCCATCACATCATTCTCCTAATGATGTGATCCCGTTGATCAAATAACAACTGATGTCTATGGCTAGGAAACATAACCATCTTTGATCAATGAGCTAGTCTAGTAGAGGCACACTAGGGACACTCCTTTTTGTCTATGCATTCACACATGTACTAAGTTTCCGGTTAATACAATTCTAGCATGAATAATAAACATTTATCATGATATAAGGAAATAAATAAAAACTTTATTGTTGCCTCTAGGGCATATTTCCTTCAATACCCACCCTTCTTCCACCTCTACACCCAATCTTCAATTTGAGCTGCTCCGCCATTTCCAATACCCTAAAATCTTGATTTTATAATTCCATCCACTCGAACTCCACCAAACCTTGAGGAGTGAAAGAGAATATCCTGATCTACACTTCCACCAAACCAATTTCTGATCCACATATTTGATTTTCATCACCAAACATGGTCTCTTGATGATTTAGGACTCCTAGGTGGTACAAATGATGCCCCCGGAAGCTTCCTATTTGTGTGGTGTGCTGCTACTTCTCGAGCTTGCGTTGTATTCCCTCAAAGAGGAAAGGGTGATGCAGCATAGTAGCGTAAGTATTTCCCTCAGT
This sequence comes from Secale cereale, assembly GCA_902687465.1. Taxonomy (NCBI): domain Eukaryota; kingdom Viridiplantae; phylum Streptophyta; class Magnoliopsida; order Poales; family Poaceae; genus Secale; species Secale cereale. The sequence goes on from LR738714.1 coordinate 499,984,891, forward strand.
TTTTGAGAACCTAAGTATCAATCCAGTAGGAGACCACGCGTGAGTCCCTCGCACCTGCACAAACAAATAAGAACTTCGCAGCCAATGCGATAAGGGGATGTCAATCCCTTTACGGTCACTTACAAAAGTGAGATCTGATAGATAGGATAGTATAATATTTTTGGTATTTTTGGTATAAGATCACAAAGTAAATAAAGCAAAGTAAAGTAGATGGAAGATTAATATGTTGAGAATAGACCCGGGGGCCATAGGTTTCACTAGTGGCTTCTCTCATGATAGCATAATTCTACGATGGGTGAACAAATTACTGACGAGCAATTGATAGAAAAACACATAGTTATGAGAATATCTAGGCATGATCAATATATATAGGCATCACGTCCGTGACATGTAGACCGAAATGATTCTCCATCTACTACTATTACTCCACACATCGACCGCTATCCAGCATGCATCTAGAGTATTAAGTTCATAAGAACAGAGTAATGCTTTAAGCAAGATGACATGATGTAGAGGGATAAACTCAAGCAATATGATATAAAACCCATCTTTTTATCCTCGATGGCAACAATACAATACGTGCCTTGCTGCCCCTGCTGTCACTGGGAAAGGACACCGCAAGATTGAACCCAAAGCCAAGCACTTCTCCCATTGCAAGAACTATAGATCTAGTAGGCCAAACCAAACCAATAATTCGAAAAGAGTTGCAAGGATATTATAATCATACATAAAAGATTTCAAAATAAAATAAAATATTGTTCATAGATAATCTTGATCATAAACCCACAATTCATCGGATCTCGACAAACACACTGCAAAAAGATTACATCGAATAGATCTCCTCGAAGATCGAGGAGAACATCGTATTGAGATCCAAAAAGAGAGAAGAAGCCATCTAGCTAATAACTATGGACCCGAAGGTCTGTGGTAAACTACTCACAACTCATTGGTGAGGCTATGGTGTTGATGTAGAAGCACTCCGTGGTAGATCCCCCCTCCGGCGGAGCTCCGGAACATGCCACAAGATGGGATCTCGCGGGAACAGACGGTTGCGGCGGTGGAATTAGGGTTTCGTCTATTTGCCTCGATGTCTTCAGGGTACGTGGACTTATATAGGAGGAAGAAGTACATGGTGGAGCAACATGGGGACCACAAGGGTGGGGGCGTACCTACCCCCCTGGGCGCGCCCTGCCCCCTCGTGGGCACCTCGTTTCTTCTCTGACTTGGCCCTCAAGTTTTTCGTGAAGATAAGGTTCCAAAAATAACTCTACTGAAGGTTTCATTCCGTTTGGACTCCGTTTGATATTCCTTTTCTGCGAAACACTGAAATAGGCAAAAAACAGCAATTTGCACTGGGCCTTGGGTTAGTAGGTTTGTCCCAAAAATAATATAAAAGTGTATAATAAAGCCCATTAAACATCCAAAACAAAATATATAATAGCATGGAACAATAAAAAATTATAGATACGTTGGAGATGTATCATGTGCTCCGACAAGTTTGTGAAGGTCCAACTACGTCTGATTTGTGGCTCGTCATTTGGTTGACTTAAGGGGAGACTAGGGTGAGCCACTCGGTGGTGTTCCGGAGCTTTGGATTTAGCACCCCTCCAACAAAGATTAGCAATCCCCAAAGAGTGTGAACTTCAGGATGCATCCACACCTTTGACTTGTGTGATTAATCTGATTACGTACCTTTACTTCTGTTTGCTTGCTAGCTATCTTGTTGCCCTTCCGTATCGGTTTTACTATGTTGTTTGCCACGTAGGTTGTCCCCACCATAGATTGCATATCTAGAGAACTTATTTTTTTCACCTACCCTAAAATTTGGAAGTTAAGCTAGCATTTTGTAGTCTCCTATTCACCCCCACCCTCTAAAGACCGATTTGATTCTTTCAGATGCATGCCTTGATTTATTTCGAAGACATCCCACATTCACCTACTATAACTCATGAAACATTTGTAAATATACAACTTGATGAAATAGTTGGTCCATAGTAATGTCATTGATTACTAAATCTCAATACATACCTTGATTTTCATGTCATTCATCCTCATATCCACCAATATTCTTCATGCACACCTATGGAAACCTTTCTTCATATACAACTAAATGGAATCATTAGACCATAGGAATTGTCAGTTACTACAAAAACCACACTTCAGAGTTACAACTTTCTGTGATCTTCGCACAAGGCCTTTGTATGTAGCTCCTTATTAGCATTATACCGAACTACATCAATTGTCCACAAACTTTGATCTTGTGATTGTTTTGGTTAGGAAACTCTCAAAACCACTATTCTGGTCCCAACACTCAAGTTTTTTTTAGATAAAAACATCAGCCCTACTTTATAAATAAAGCCACCAGGCAGCATTCAACACATGACATAAGAGTAGCGACAACACAAAAAGTTCCGAAAAACGGGAGTACATGGCGGCCATACCAACAGATGGCGCGCAGGCCGAGAGACTAAGACATAGCATGACAAAAGGGACCACCAAGTTCCTCTAACCACACGTCTGATGCTGCGAAAGGGTGGTAGGTGTAGCCCGAATCTTGGAAGTCATAATGTTAAAAGCATCACGGTCGGCCTCCTTAGTCAATAATCTCCACTGTTGCAGGAATATGCAAGATTTAAATAAGCAATCAAGAGGTTTAGCAGGAAAAATATGCTCGATAGTGAACTTGTTCATGGTATTCCACAACGCCCAGGAAATTGCCGCGAATCCCACCCTGAACATACGTTTGGAGGGCCCAACCAGACTAGAGGCGAGGTTCCTGAGGTCAGAGAAGGAGGAAGGGCTCCAAGGCACGTGGAGCCAGGAACTAATACAACACCAAACAAGCTTAGCCAAAACACAATTGAAGAAGATGTGCTTTGTGTCCTCCAACTCACCACACAACGTACATCTATTAGACCCAGGTCCATTACGTTTACGGATATGATCAGCCGTAGGCAACCGCCCTCTGTAGACTTGCCACAAAAAGATCTTGACCTTGGGAGGGATACGAACCCGCAAAATTAAACTTAAACTTAGTTGTAGGGGTGCCAGAGATAATCTTAGCATATAAGGACTTAACACGGAAACGCCCAAAGGCCGAGTGGGGCCAAACCACCTAGTCCCCCCCCCTCTGAGAGCACGGGGATGCAAGCAACAAGACGCTGTCAGTCATCCAACTCTTCAGGAGAATGAGAACGACGGAAGGCCAGGTCCCAGTTATTACCGGAGAGTTGAGAGATGGAGATCTCCTGATTCAAATAATACGAAAAATGAACCGGAAAGGAAACTTCTAAGGGAGAGGCACTACATCACCAGTCAAGCCAAAAGTGACTGGACTTGGCGTTACGGACCACAAATTTAACAAGAGATTTAAACACCAGGCGGACTTTGACAAGTATTTCCAAAATTGAGATCCGCCCGAGGAGGATAAAAAAATTGGCTAGAGTTAGGGCAGTATGTGGCTTTGAGAATATTAAGCCAGTGCAGGTTCTCCGCGACAGTCATGATCTTCCACCACCATTAGATGATAAGGCACCTGTTCATGACCGCAATATCGATAATGCCCAAACCCCCAAGGTTCTTGGGTCTACAAATCTGTTTCCATTTAACCAACCTATATTTGCGTTTATTATCCGCCACATTCCAGTAGAAGGCACCCCTGTGCTTATCAAACCACGCATGCGTACCACCCAAGAGAAGGTAAAAAACCACCAAGAACACGGGGAGGGACGAGAGGCAAGCATTAATAAGGGCATCCTTGCTACCTTGGGTATTATATCTGCCCCTCCAAGGCATAACTCGATTGCCCACTTTTGTTACAACAGGAGAAAAATCTCTGGCGAGTAGTTTCTCAGGAGAAATAGGGAGACCTAGGTATTTGAAGGGAAAGGAGCCCAGAGAGAAATTAAGAAGTTGAGAGACCCGTAGTGCCTCGGCCTCCGACACCCCTGTGACAATCACTTCAGTCTTTGCAAAGTTGATCTTAAGCCCTGACAAACCTTCAAAGCACACCAACAGAAACTTAAGGTGGGCAAGACATTCGTCGTTAAGTTCAACCATGATAATCATGTCGTCTGCGTATTGAAGATGAGTGATTCCCTCAGGTACGAGATGAGAGCTAACTAGGGAAATGTGCCCCACCGCAGCCACCCTCGACAGGATATGGGATAAAGCATCAGCGATCAAGTTAAATAGAAGAGGGGATGTCGGGTCCCCTTGTCTCAGGCCGCTACCGTTGGTGAAAAAATTGCAGACCCTGCCATTAACCGAGAGCGCAGTGTGACCACCCGTCACCAAACTACAAAATCTTTTGCATGTATGCCCCATCAAAACCCTTGGCCACCAAGACCTGACGCAAAAACTTCCAACTGACCGAATCATAGTCCTTCTCAAAGTTGATCTTAAGGATCACCGCCTTGGTGCCTCGTACCCAAAGATCATGAACTATTTCATGAAGACACAGGATACCGTCAAGAATGAATCACCCTTTGACAAAATCTGATTGGAAAGGACTGAGAACCCGATGAGTGGCGGGGGAAAGGCGCGTGGCGAAACCTTTGGCAGAAAATTTCGCAAAGTTATTGATGAGGGAAATAGGTATAAATTGAGAGATGATATCCACACTTGACTTTACGAATGAGGGTGATGACAACGTAGTTCAACCGAAAAATATCAACCATCCCCAAACAAAAGCCTTGAATAATAGCACAGACGAGGTTACACAATTGGGGCCAGAACTTCCTAAAGAAAGGAATGGAGAAGCTACCAGGTCCCAAAGCCAAGTTAGGGTTGGCCGAGAGAATGACCTCCAAAATTTCTTCGTTAGAAAGGGGGGTGAGCAAAGCTTCGTTCTCCTCACTTGCAATCTTCTCATGAGCATCCCAGAAGGAAGGGGCAATCGAGAACCCTAAGTCAGGTTTGGCGGAAAGGAGGGAGGAAAAGAAATACACCACGTGGGAAATGATAAGGTTATGATCCTAGACTCTCGCATTGTTGATCAACAAGCTATCGATCGAGCAACGTCAGCGTCTTCTGTTAGCGATGGCAAAGAAATAAGCCGTCGAAGAATCGCCTTTCAACGTCCAATTGATAATGCCCTTTTGGCACCAGTAAATCTCAGCGTGGCGATGCAACTTGCTACTTCTCGAGCTTGCGTTGTATTCCCTCAAAGAGGAAAGGGAGATGCAGCACAGAGGGTAAGTATTTACCTCCGTTTTTAAGAACCAATCTATCAATCCAGTAGGAGACCACGCTCGAGTCACTCGCACCTGCATAAACAAATAAGAACTTCGCAGCCAACGCGATAAGGGGTTGTCAATCCCTTTACGGTCACTTACGAAAGTGAGATATGATAGTTTATATTTTTGGTATTTTTTGGTTATAAGAACAGAAAGTAAAAGCGGAAAAAGTAAAGTAGGTGTAGATTGATATGTTGAGAATAGACCCGCGGGCCATAGTGTTCTCTAGTGGCTTCTCTCATGATAGCGATATTCTACGGCGGGTAAACAAATTACTGTCAAGCAATTGATAGAAAAGCAAATAATTATGAGACTATCTAGGCATGATCATTATATATAGGCATCACGTCCGAGACAAGTAGACCAAAATGATTCTGCATCTACCACTATTAGTCCACACATTGACCGCTATCCAGCATGCATCTAGTGTATTAAGTTCATAAGAACAGAGTAACGCCTTAAGCTAGATGACATGATGTAGAGGGATAAACTCAAGCAATATGATATAAACCCCAGCTTTTTATCCTCGATGGCAACAATACAATACGTGCCTTGCTGCCCCTACTGTCACTGGGAAAGGACACCGCAAGATTGAACCCAAAGCCAAGCACTTCTCCCATTGCAAGAACTATAGATCTAGTAGGCCAAACCAAACCAATAATTTGAAGAGACTTGCAAGGATATTATAATCATACATAAAGAGTTCAGAGAAGAACCAAATATTTCTCATAGATAATCTTGATCATAAACCAACAATTCATCAGATCTCGACAAACACACCGCAAAAATAGATTACATCAAATAGATCTCCTCGGAGACCGAGGAGAACTTTGTAATGAGATCCAAAGAGAGAGAAGAAGCCATGTAGATACTAGCTATGGACCCGAAGGTCTATGGTAAACTACTCACAACTCATGGTGAGGCAATGATGATGATGTAGAAGCACTCCGTGGAAGATCCCCCCTTCGGTGGAGCTCCAGAACAGGCCCCAAGATGGGATCTCATGGGAACAAAAGGTTACAGCGGTGGAACTAGGGTTTTTTTTTCTATTGTTCTGATGGTTTTAGGGTACGTAGGCTTATATAGGAGGAAGGAGGGCACCGGGGGCCTTACGTGGGACCCACGAGGCAGGGGGCGCGCCCTAGGGGGGGGGGGGCGCCCCCCACCCTCGTGGGCACCACGTGGCCCCTAATCCATGGTTCTCAAGTCTCCCGTGCGTGATTTTCTCCAAAAATATCTCTCCCAAAGGTTTCATTCCGTTTGGACTTCGTTTGATATTCCTTTTCTGTAAAACCCTTAAACAAGCAAAAAACAGCAATCTAGACTGGGCCTTTGGGTTAGTAGGTTAGTCCCAAAAATAATATAAAAGTGTATAACAAAGCCCATTAAACATCCAAAACATCATAAATAATAGCATGGAACAATAAAAAATTATAGATACGTTGGAGACGTATCAAGCATCCCCAAGCTTAATTCCTGCTCGTCCTCGAGTAGGTAAATGATAAAAACAGGATTTTTGATGTGGAATGCTAACCAACATAGTTTTTCAATGTAATTCTCTTAATTGTGGCTTGAATGTTTAGATCTGAAAGATTCAAGACAAAAGTCTATATTGACATAAGAAATAATAATAGTTCAAGCATACTAACAAAGCAATCATGTCTTCTCAAAATACCGTGGCTAAAGAAAGTTATCCCTACAAAATCATATAGTCTGGCTATTCTCCATCTTCATCACACAAAATATTCATATCATGCACAACGCCGATTTTAGCCAAGCACTTGTTTCCATACTCTATTCTTTCAAACCTTTCAACTTTCACGCAATACATGAGCGTGAGACATGGACATAGCACTATGGGTGGAATAGAGAGGTGGTTGTGGAGAAGACAAAATGGAGGGAGATAGTCTCACATCGACTAGGCGTATCAATAGGCTATGGAGATGCCCATCAATAGGTATCAATGTGAGTGAGTAGGGATTGCCATGCAACGGATGCACTAGAGCTAAAAATGTATGGAAGTTCAACAAAAGAAACTAAGTTGGTGTGCATCCAACTTGCTTGCTCACGAAGACCTAGGGCATTTGAGGAAGCCCATCGTTGGAATATACAAGCCAAGTTCTATAATGAAAATTCCCACTAGTATATGAAAGTGACTAAACATGAGACTCTCTATCATGAAGACCGTGGTGCTACTTTGAAGAACAAGTGTGAAAAAAGATAGTAGCAATTGTCCCTTTTTTGGGGCCTTTCTTTTTTTTTTCTTTGACCTTTTTTTTGTGGAGGGGCTTTATTGATTTAGCCTTCCCTCACATGGGACAATGCTCTAATAATGATGATCATCACACTTTCATTGAATTACAACTCGATACTAGAACAAGTATGACTCTATATGAATGCCTCCGGCGGTGTACCGGGATGTGCAATGAATAAAGAGTGACATGTATGAAAAATTATGCATGGTGGCCTTGCCACAAATACGATGTCGACTACATGATCATGCATGGCAATATGACAATATGATGCCTGTCATATGAATGGAACGGTGGAAAGTTGCATGGCAATATATCACGGAATGGCTATGGAAATGCCATGATAGGTAGGTATGGTGGCTGTTTTGAGGAATAATAGGGTGGCTGTTTTGAGGAAGGATATATAGTGGGTGTATGGTACCGGCGAAAGTTGCGCGGTACAAGAGAGGCTAGCAATGGTGGAAGGGTGAGAGTGCGTATAATCCATGGACTCAACATTAGTCATAAGGACTCATATAGTTATTGCAAAAATCTATGAGTCATCAAAACAAGGCAATCAACGCATGCTCCTAGGGGGAGGTTGGTAGGAGTTAACCATCGCGCGCCTCCGACTCCACACAAAGGTTGACACTTTACAAATACCTCATGCTCTAACTTCGTCACATAGCGGTTCACCATACGTGCATGCTACGGGAATCACTAACATTAACATAAGTATTTCTCAATTTCATAATAACTCCACTATCATGACTCTAATATCACTATCCTCATATCTCAAAACATTTATCAAGCATCCAACTTCTCATCATATACAATGCACTTAGTGTGAAAGCTTTTACTACATTGATATTGGATGTCTATCATGTGAAGACTAGTTTTATAGCCTAAGCACATTACCATGCTGTTTTAATAGACTTTCAAATGGATATATGTGAAGCATGAGAGTTCAACAATTTCTTCAAAATATTATCACCACCGTGCTCTAAAAGATATAAGTGAAGCACTAGAGCAAAAACTATTCAACTCAAAAGATATAAGTGAAGCACATAGAGTGTTCTAACAATTCCTAGGACATATTTAAATCTCTCAAATAGGTGTCTCCAGCAAGGATAATTGTGGCAAACTAACAAGCAAAGACTCAAATTATACAAGACGCTCCAAGCAAAACACATATCATGTGGTGAATAAAAATATATCTCCGAGTATAGTTACCGATGGATGAAGACGAAAGAGGGGATGCCTTCCCGGGGCATCCCCAAGCTTAGGCTTTTGGTTGTCCTTGAATTTACCTTGGAGTTCCATGGGTATCCCCAAGCTTAGGCTCTTGCCACTCTTTGTTCCATAGTCCATCAAAGCAATACTCAAAACTTGAAAACTGCACAACACAAAACTTAGACAAAAATCTCGTAAGCTCCGTTAGTTTCAGAAAGCAAACCACTACTCAAAGGTACTGCAATGAATTCATTCTTTGTTTATATTGGTGTTAAACCTACTGTATTCCAACTTCTCTATGGTTCATACCTCCCAATATTACTCATAGATGCATTGAAATAAGCAAACAACACACGAAAAACATAATCAGTCTGTAGTAATATGCAGGTTTCGCATACTTATGTAACTCCAAAAAATTCAAACTAAATTTGTAAATGTGAGGAATTTGTCTATTAATCATCTGCAAAAAGAATCAACTAAATAGCACGCTCCAGTAAAATCTGATGACCATTCTAACGAGCGCTAACGATTCTGTTTTTCACAGTAAGATCACATAAACTTCACACAAGTCTTCCCAAAGGTTCTACTTGGCACAAAAACTAAACAAAACACAAAACCACATCTAAACAGAAGCTATATGCAATATTTATTCCTAAACAGAAGTAAAAAAAAACTGGGTTGCCTCCCAGCAAGCTCTTTCTTTATAGCCATTAAGATAGGCTTGAGAATTCAATGATGCTCACATGAAAGATAAGAATTGAAGCACAAAGAGAGCATAATAAAGCATGTGAAAATCAAATCAAAGTCTAACATACTTCCTATGCATAGGCATTTTATAGTTAAACAAATTAGCAAGGCAAGCAAGATCTAGCATATGCAAGTAGGAAGAAAGAAACAATAGCAATCTCAACATAACGAGAGGTAATTTAGTAACATGAAAATCTCTACCACCATATTTTCCTCTCTCATAATAATTGCATGTAGGATCATAAGAAATTTCAACAATATAGCTATCACATAACATATCCTCAACACGATCCACATGCATGCGAAGTTGACACTCTTCCAAAATAGTGGGATCAACATTAACTAAAGTCATGACCTTTCCAAACCCACTTTTATCAAAAATTTCATAAGATTGATCAATATCTAAAGTAGTGGGATCAAAAGTTGACATTCTTTCAAATCCACTTTAAATATTATGGTAAACATTATTATCAATCTCATGTTCATGATGGGGTTTAAATAAATTTTCAAGATCGTAAGAATCATCACCCCAATCATGATCATTGCAAGAAGTAGTGGGCATAGCAAAATAAGCATCCCCAAGCTTAGGGTTTTGCATGTCATTTAACACAATTGACATTAATAGAATTTACAATAACATCATTGCAATCATGCTTTTTATTTAAGAAGCTATCATGGATCACTTTTTCTTTTAACAATTCCTCACAATTTTCAGATTCATAAATTTCAAGCAAAACCCCATAAAGATAATCTAGTGCACGCAGCTCACTAGCAATAGGTTCAACATAATTGGATCTCCTAAAGAGATTAGCAAGTGGATGAGGATCCATACTTTAGCAAGCGAAGATGCAAGCTAATTGAGGGCACATAGCAACACAAGCAAATAGAAAGGCAAACGGAAAAAGGAGGGCAAATAAAACGACAAGGGTGAAGTGGGGGAGAGGAAAACGAGAGGCAAAAATGTAATGCAAAGGATAAGGGTTTGTGATAGGTACTTGGTATATGACTTTTGCGTAAGCCTCCCCGGCAACGGTGCCAGAAATTCTTTATTCTACTTCTCGAGCTTGCGTTGTATTCCCTCAAAAAGTAAAGGGAGATGCAGCACAGTAGCGTAAGTATTTCCCTCAGTTTTTGAGAACCAAGGTATCAATCCCGTATGAGACCACGCGCGAGTTCCTCGCACCTGCACAAACAAATAAGAACTTCGCAGCCAACGCGATAAGGGGTTGTCAATCCCTTTACGGTCACTTACGAAAGTGAGATCTGATAGAGATGATAGTTTATATTTTTGGTATTTTTCTGTTATAAGAACATAAAGTAAAAGCGGAAAAAGTAAAGTAGGTGTAGATTGATATGTTGAGAATAGACCCGGGGGCCATAGTGTTCTCTAGTGTCTTCTCTCATGATAGCGATATTCTACGGCGGGTAATCAAATTACTGTCAAGCAATTGATAGAAAAGTGAATAATTATGAGACTATCTAGGCATGATCATTATATATAGGCATCACGTCCGAGACAAGTAGACCAAAACGATTCTGCATCTACTACTATTACTCCACACATCGACCGCTATCCAACATGCATCTAGTGTATTGAGTTCATAAGAACAGAGTAATGCCTTAAGCAAGATGACATGATGTAGAGGGATAAACTCAAGCAATATGATATAAACCCCATCTTTTTATCCTCAATGGCAACAATACAATACGTGCCTTGCTGCCCCTACTGTCACTGGGAAAGGACACCGCAATATTGAACCCAAAGCCAAGCACTTCTCCCATTGCAAGAACTATAGATCTAGTAGGCCAAACCAAACCAATAATTCGAAGAGACTTGCAAGGATATTATAATCATACATAAAGAGTTTAGAGAACAACCAAATATTTCTCTTAGATAATCTTGATCATAAACCCACAATTCATCGGATCTCGACAAACACACCGCAAAAAGAGATTACATCGAATAGATCTCCTCGAAGACCGAGGAGAACTTTGTATTGAGAACCAAAGAGAGAGAAGAAGCCATCTAGATACTAGCTATGGACCCGAAGGTCTGTGGTAAACTACTCACAACTCATGGTGAGGCGATGATGATGATGTAGAAGCACTCCGTGGAAGATCCCCCCTCCGATGTAGTTTCGGAACATGCCCCAAGACGGGATCTCACAGGAACAGAAGGTTACGGCGGTGGAACTAGGGTTTTTTCTATTATTCTGATGGTTTCGGGGTACATAGGCTTATATAGGAGGAAGAAGGGCACCAGGGCCCTTACGAGGGACCCACGAGGAAGGGGGCGCGCCCTAGGGGGGCGCCCCCACCCTCGTGGGCACCACATGGCCCCTACTCCTTGGTTCTCAAGTCTCCCGTGCGTGATTTTCTCCAAAAATATCTCTCCCGAAGGTTTCATTCAGTTTGGACTCCATTTGATATTCCTTTTCTGTAAAACCCTGAAACAGGCAAATAATAGCAATCTGGACTAGGCCTTTGGGTTAGTAGGTTAGTCCCAAAAATAAGATAAAAGTGTATAACAAAGCCCATTAAACATCCAAAACATCATAAATAATAGCATGGAACAATAAAAAATTATAGATACGTTGGAGACGTATCACAACTGCATCAAGGCCTCTTTGAGAGAATATCGCATGTGCCACTCATGATCAGAGAGCCCAGGCCCATCGGCCGTAGTGTCAACGGAATTGATCTTCCCGATCAGATGCGTCTTCTCCCTACGCGCGTCTACTGCCCGATTATGGGCCCAACCACGAAGAAATTTACGAAAAGAGTATGAGAAGTGGTGCCAATCATCCATTGGCCCGAAAGAGCATCTAACCGAAGAGAGATAAGAGGTGAGCTTAGTAGAGATCTAGTCATAGAAGCCATCGATCAGTAACCAAGAAGCATCAAACTAGAAGCGAGAGGGAGCGATCTGAGATTCAAGCCCGGCATCAAGGATAAGGGGCGCGTGATCAGATCCAACAATGGATTTAGCTACTAGCAGCGCGCGAGGAAAAAGAGCATACCAACTTGAGCACACAAAGACACGATCAAGAACCGAATGGATCAGAGATGACTGATGGTTGGTCCAGGTAAAGCGAGCTCCCACCCTAGGGAATTCGCGAAGAGCACAATCGCGGATGAAACCATTGAAAGCATCAGCAAGGGGCAACGACAAGTTGCTGTTGTTTTTGTCCGTCGGAGATAGAATTAAGTTGAAGTCACCACCCACCAAGATGGGGATGTTACACTAAAAAATCGTGGATGTCGCCTAGAGGGGGGTGAATAGGCGCTTTAAAATAATTACGGTTTAGGCTTGGACAAATGCGGAATAAACCTAGCGATTAATTTGTCAAGCACAAACCTACAACAACTAGGCTCACCTATGTGCACAAACAACTTATGCTAAGCAAGATAAACAACTAGGTGATAGCAAGATATATAGCAAGAAACAATATGGCTATCACAAAGTAAAGTGCATAAGTAAAGGGCTCGGGTAAGAGATAACCGACGCACGCGGAGACGACGAAGTATCCCGAAGTTCACACGCTTGCAGATGCTAATCTCCGTTTCGAGCGGTGTGGAGGCACAATGCTCCCCATGAATCCACTAGGGCCACCGTAATCTCCTCATGCCCTCGCACAATGCAAGATGTCGTGATTCCACTAAGGGACACTTGAGGGCGGTCACCGAACCCGTACAAATGGCAACCCTTGGGGGCGGTCACCGAACCCGTACACTGTGGCAACCCCTGGGGAAAGTCACTGGATCCCGTCAAATTGCTCAGGGCAATCTCCACAACCTAATTGGAGACCCCAGCGCTTTCCCGAAGCTTTACACCACAATGATTGAGCTCCGAACACCACAAAGGTTGGGGCTATCTCCCCAACGACACCACAAAGCTTCACCACAATGGAATATGGCTCCGAGATGACCTCAACCATCTAGGGCGCCCGAGCACCCAAGAGGAACAAGCTCAAGGGTACCAAGCACCCAAGAGTAATAAGCTTCTCAACTTCACTTCCACGTATCACTGTGGAGAACTCAAACCGATGCACCAAATGCAATGGCAAGGGAACACAGAGTGCCGAAGTCCTTCTCTCCCAAATCCCACCAAAGCAACTAAGAGCATCTCCAACAGGCGCGCTTAGCGCCGCGCCCAAAAAAACCATATGCCGCGCGCGCAAAGTCTGCTTTGCCGCGGCGCGCAGTGCTGGCTCCAGCAGCAGCGCTATAATGCAGCGCGCGCGTGCTGCTCCAACGGTGCCCAAAAATACAGCGCGCGCACACTTTTTTTTCATACTAAAATTGCATTAAAATAAAAGGATACAAAGTTATTTTACATATTGCAACTAGATAGGTAGTTCGAAAACATAGATAGATAGAAAACATAGATAGATAGATATATAGTTCGAAAACATAAAAAAAAACTAATCGCTCCAGTCATCTCCATCATCATCGGCTTCGTTGTTGCTGTCGGAGGAGGTTGACAACCAGATGTCGAACCAGCGGTCATCTTCTGCGGTGAAGATCGTTCTCCCGCCAGCATCGCGGATGGCGCACTGCTGACACGCCAATTCCCTCCGACGACGCCTGTCCTCGCGGCGACGTTCCCAGTACTGATGCTCGGCAGCGACGTCCTCCGGGTGGAGCCGGCGCCACTCCGCCATGCGCCGCTCGTCCTCCTGGGCGACGAGGAGGCGGTTCTGCGACGCCGTGTGCTCCGCACGGTCTCGTGCGGTGTGTAGACGAGGCGGCGGGGCGAGCTCCAACGCCTGCTCGAGCGTGCGGGCGTCGTCAAAATTCATCTGACGGCGCGGCCTGCCTAGGCGCCACGCCGCCGCGTCGTACGCGCGTGCGGCCTCGTGCGCCGTCTCGTAGGTGCCGAGGGGAAGCCGGAGATCGCCGGAGCGTATCTCGGCGTAGAAGCCGCCGCCGTTCGGGCGCTCGCGGACGCCGCGGTAGCCCGACGAAGAACGGCGGCGCGGCGGCATGGTGGCGCGTCGGGGTCGGCGGCGGTGCTCCGGTGCGGCGGCGGTGCTCCGGTGCGGCGGCGGCGCTCGGGGGCGGCGGGCGCAAGAGAGAGGGTGAGAGAGGGAGAGAGAGCGCGGTGGAGCGAGGACGGGGCGCGCGCGCGGCGTTTTATAGGCGCGCGGGAGGAGCCGCCGCAAAAAAGGCGCGCGAGAGGCCGCCGTTTCGCGCGCACGCGCAAGACGTTCCCGCGCGCGCGTTTTTCCCGCCGCCGCTGGAGCGCCGAATTTTTCCCGCGCGCGCGAAATCGCCAATTTAGCGCGCGCGCGCGCCTTTTTGCGCGCCCGTTGGAGATGCTCTAATGCTAGGGAAGGAAATGAGAGGAAGAACGGAGAAGAGAACACAAAGAACTCCAAGATCTAGATCCAAAGGGTTCGCCTCACCTAGAGGAGAAAGTGATAGGTGGAAATGTGGATCTAGATCTCCTCTATCTCCCCCCCCAAACTAGCAAGAATCCATGGAGGGATTGAGAGATAGCAAGCTCGAAGAAGGTCAACAATGGGGGAAGAACACGAGCTCAAGATATAAGGTTCAATGGGGAAAAAGACCCCCTTTTATAGGAGGAAAAAAATCCAACCGTTATGTGCTCAACCTGCACACGAACGGTACTACCGCTGGCTGCAGCGGTACTGCCGCTCGGCCTAGCGGTACTATCGCTGGGATCTCGCACAACACCAACGGGAGAAGTAACAAGAGATAGAGCCCCCGAGCGGCACTAGTAGTGGTGGTAGGGCGGTACTACAGCTTATAAGCGGTACTACCGCACCTACTGCCGCCCAACCCGACACGAGAAGCGACTGTCTCGAATCGAGGTGGCACTAGCGCAGAACCGGAGCCGTACTACCGCATGTAGCCATAAGCGGTACAACCGATGAGAACCAGCGGTACTACCGCTTGTGGCTATAAGCGGTACTACCGCTTGTGGCTATAAGCGGTACTACCGCTCTGGCCCAGTGGTACTACCGCAAGAGCAACAAGAAAGCCGAGAACTACCATAACTTCTGCAAATAAGCTCCGAACTGAGCAAACTCAAGCTTGTTGGATAGAGGAAGACTAGTAGCATCAAAACAGTGACTGACTGGTTATAGTAAGAAGAGGCAGGGGAGGCATGCCTATCATATAGAGGAGTGGACCCTCCAACAGAAAAGAACTGGCATAACCTCCAACATCGAAAACATCATAGAAGCTGCAAGAGTGAACTCCATTTTTGATGAACTCGACTACTCGAGCTTGTCATCAAGATGACCATAAGCTCCAAATCTCACAAGGAGAAGAAGCAAACAAGAACCAATAAATATGATGCAAGGATGCAATGGTTTGAGCTCTCTACAAATGATACAATCAAGCTACTCATCGAGAGCCCCCTATATAGTACGGCAAACGATCCTATAACCTGGTCTCCCACAACTACCATGAGACCGGTAAAATAGAAAACCTATCAAGGGCCAACCTTTGCCTTGCACATCGTCCACTTGAGATG
This sequence comes from Secale cereale, assembly GCA_902687465.1. NCBI lineage: Eukaryota > Viridiplantae > Streptophyta > Magnoliopsida > Poales > Poaceae > Secale > Secale cereale. Next base: position 500,000,844 of record LR738714.1, read on the forward strand.
GATGATGGCGATCTTGACTTCATCAAGTTGGACCACCTTTCTTGATTGTGTTGGCTTGGTGAAGACTAGTAGATTGCTCCCCCATACTCCACTATGGGAGAGCCATTCTTCGGCACATCTTCACAAGTCCATTGCCACCACCATGGACGGCAAGCTTCAAGCATATGATCTCTTCGTGATGATCCACTTAAACTTGCACACCGCAATATTGATGACGATCACCACTTGATGTCATCCTCCATGGGTTGTATGAGATCTTCCTCTTGATGCAAGCCCATGGAAACATTCCTAACCCCACATAGAACTCTCACATAGACCATGGGTTAGTACACAAACCGTAATGGACAATGCTTACCATACCATGGGATCACTTGATCCCTCTCGGTACATCTTTGTGTTGATCAACTTGATTCACTCTTTGACTTAGTCTTGATCAACCTTGAATCTTTCCATCTCTTTTCATTTGGATCATCTCTTGAAGGTAAACATGAATGATCACACACTCTTCTTCTTCAAGGCATGCTTGCAATAAGCTCAACACTCACAAGATCAATCTTTGAATAATTCCTTAATAGCACCTTGGTCATCACAAACTCGCCTTGAAACCAACAAATGGACTCCAAGAAAAGCCTATGGACAAATCCTTCAAATATAACTCAAGGCAACCATTAGTCCATAGAGAGTGTCATCAATTACCAAAACCAAACATGGGGGCACCGCATGTTCTTTCATTCATGATTGAATTTTAGTTGCAATCTCATCAAGGAACAACGAGGAAAGCGAATGGTCAGCAAGCCCGTACACAACCATGACCTCCCAAAGAACATTAAGTTGATGATGAAACACTAAGGTACTCGCTCAAAAAACACCATGATCAAAGGCCACAAAGTCAAAACGTCACACTTAGTACCAATAAGGATCCCGCCGGAGTGACCAGAGGAGGGTAAGAAGTTCCAATCAGACCTATCGATACCCGCAACTGCAGAGAGCTCGTTCGGAGAGAACGATCCATTAAACGTGTCAACCAACCCTACTATGTCAACGCTGTCCCCTATAACCACATCTCTTAACTGGTCCCGGCGCCCCTAGCGACGAAGCCCCTAATGTTCTAGAATAAGGTCCTCATTTGGCAGATATGTTTTTAATGCAGAGACTTGACCTGCACGGGACAATGCAGGATTTGCGACGCTTAGCAGTGCCCTTTCTGACAGGGTTCGGGAGATCCTGCCCCCTACCAGCATCTCCTGCAGCCCCTCCAGCCACAACCGGAGCGTTACCGCAAGAGAGAGCCGCCTCTTTGGCTTTAGCAATGGCAACCTAGGCGGCTTCGTTGGCCCGAACAAGAGCAAGAATAGCAGAAGGGGATCCAAAACTAGAGTCAAATGTGATTCCCACATCCAAAAGCACATGAATCAAGTGGTCGTCCGAGCGCAAAAGAAGAACCAGCCGAATAGGGGAAAGTAACGAAGGACAAGGGGTGGGGTGGGGGTACCATTAGGAGGGAGATCCTTTGCTGCCGCACGTCGCGCCGCCCAATCAGCCACCCGCTCACTAATGTTCTGGACACGGCCTCTCTTGCGGTCAGTGGAGGTCGAGGACCGAATGGGCGGGGTGCGAGCCACCGGGGAAGACAACGCCGCATCAGAGACGGGGCCAGACACAGTGCCCAGATCATTATCCAGCTGACGGCATAGGCCGGCCGCCGACTGCTTAGAGCCCGCTGAGGCCCTGCTCCGCATGGAGAACTTCTTGACAAACGACTTCTTCTTGCTGGCACACGCAACCTTAGCATGGGAAGGCGAAGCACGGAGATCCTCGATGACGGAGAGGGAAGGAGAAGCAAGGCGAGTCGGCAAGTTGGAGCAGACACCTCAGACCGGGGTTTCCACCAAGCATGGGGCACACGTGGCCAACGCCGCCTGCCCCTCTAGACCCAGAGACTCAGCCCCACCCGGCCCCTTTGATGCACTGTCCAAATGGGCATTGTCCTTAAATAAATCATGCGCCTCCGAGCCCAAGCCCCCCCAATCAGATCGAGTGAAGTGAGGATCAAAGCCCCCACTAGGATTGGCCGCACCATTGTCGTCGCCATCATGTCTATCGGAAGGAGGGGGTCTAGGAGGTGGAGGAGGAGGCAGGGCAAGGAGGTTCTCCGCCCCCTCGACACAGACCCAGAGACGAAAGCCAGTAGAGGAAGGAAATACATCAACGACACCACAAACACAAAGAGGATCAACACACCACACCTTGATGCGAGTCGGGCCTAAGATCTGCAAGGATTTAGAGTCAACTTCGATAGGTTTGCCAATGAAAACTCCAAAGGCCATGAGGAAGGAAGTCGAACGTAGGGAAGAATGGATATCATCAACATATCCGAGAGCGTGGGAACAAATTTGGAACCGTTGGACGCATCCTTGACAGAGATAACAAGTTGGTTAAGCGGGAGAGTGAAGCTAGTACAATAGGCAATCATCTTGAGACTCTCTTTGGAATGGAAAACATCAGCGAATTTGAACTTCGACAGCTGACAGATCTGCCAGTCCCAGCCCTCGACATCCCACATCTCGAGCTCGTCCAGGAGGGTTTGGGGGGAGAGCCTCTAATCCTTGACAGTGATAACAACAACATTGGACAGGGCAGGAGTAGCAACCACTTACGGAATGTCACTATCGAGGGCAAAGAAGGAGCAACCTATAAGCCCAAGGCCATAGGGAATGAAAGAGGCAGGCTTGAGCCGATTTTGATAGTCCACAGTGAGGTGGCCCTCCTCCCTACAAATGAGGTAGAAAGGGGGGGGGTTGAAGAAACGGGATTGGAAGTGACCAGGTTGGTGACAAGAAAAACAAGTGAGCGTGGAGTTGGAGATCTGATTGGATGGAGGGGGGTGGGGCATAGGAGGAGGGGGAGGGGGAGGATGCCATCCCCGAGGCCAGCCGTGGATAAGCCAAGGCCACTACAGGGGAAGCGACGACCCTTGGACCCCAGAGGAGGAGGGCGGACCCGCCGTGAGGAGCCTAGTGTCCGCCAAAGCCCGCGACCACCATCGACGCATGAGCTGTATCTCGCAACGGAGCCAACGAACCACGCGGAGGGGAAGGACGGGGAGCAACGGTGGAAGCACCCGCTCCGCCCGCCGCCGCCGCCGCCTCCCAAGGATCCATGGGCCGCAGCGACGAACCACCAGCCAGATCCAAGGCACCACCACCACCAGAGCCAAGAAACGGGGAACCAACACCCTCAGCCATGGCCTCCTCTGCGCGAGCCCGCTCGACGCGCTGCAGCCACTCCGGCCCGGCCGCCCAAGCGTCATGCTCCCGAGCCGACTGCTCAGCCTCGAGCTTGGACCGAAGTGCTGCCTCATACTCTAGATCCGCACCCGCCTACGCCGAGCCATCGCGCCGACGCTTGTGGCCGAAGACACTCTCACTGGAGGAGCCCAACAACCAATCCATATAGAGTACTGCCATGAATGAGAGGGAAAGGGGAGGAGGAGGAGTAGATATAAGGAATGTGCGAATGGGGAAGCACAACCGACCCATGTCGGTTTTGGATGTGGGGAACCCCAGAAATGGGGGGCGGCCCCTTTGCGGACCCATAAATACCCAGAGCTGGCTAGGCCGAGACCACCAGAGGAGGTTGGGGGTAGGGCAGGCCAGGATGGGGTTGGGTCACTGATATGTCTCCAATGTATCTATATTTTTTTATTGTTCCATGCTATTATATATTCTGTTTTGGATATTTAACGGGCTTTATTATACACTTTTATATTATTTTTGGGACTAACCTACTAACCCAAGGCCCAGTGCAAATTGTTTTTTTCCTATTTCAGTGTTTCGCAGAAAAGGAATATCAAACGGAGTCCAAACGGAATGAAACCTTTGGGAGAGTTATTTTTGGAACCGTATCTTCACGAGAGACTTGAGGGCCAAGTCAGAGCAGAAACAAGGTGCCCACGAGGGGGCAGGGCACGCCCAGGGGGGCAGGCACGCCCCCACCCTCGTGGGCCCCATGTTGCTCCACCGACGTACTTCTTCCTCCTATATAAGTCCACGTACCCTAACAACATCGAGGCAATAGACGAAACCCTAATTCCACCGACGCAACCTTTTGTTCCCGTGAGATCCCATCTTGGGGCCTGTTCCGGAGCTCCGCCGGAGGGGGGATCTACCACGGAGTGCTTCTACATCAACACCATAGCCTCACCAATGAGTTGTGAGTAGTTTACCACAGACCTTCGGGTCCATAGTTATTAGCTAGATGGCTTCTTCTCTCTTTTTGGATCTCAATACAATGTTCTCCTTGATCTTCGAGGAGATCTATCCGATGTAATCTTTTTGCGATGTGTTTGTCAAGATCCGATGAATTGTGGGTTTATGATCAAGATTATCTATGAACAATATTTGATTCTCTTCTGAAATCTTTTATGTATGATTATAATATCCTTGCAAGTCTCTTCGAATTATTGGTTTGGTTTGGTCTACTAGATCTATAGTTCTTGCAATGGGAGAAGTGCTTGGCTTTGGGTTCAATCTTGCGGTGTCCTTTCCCGGTGACAGCATGGGCAGCAAGTATTGTTGCCATCGAGGATAAAAAGATGGGGTTTATATCATATTGCTTGAGTGTATCCCTCTACATCATGTCATCTTTCTTAAAGCATTACTCTGTTCTTATGAACTTAATACTCTAGGTGCATGCTGGATAGCGGTCGATGTGTGGAGTAATAGTAGTAGATGCAGAATCGTTTCGGTCTACTTGTCACGGACGCGATGCCTATATATAATGATCATGCCTAGATATTCTCATAACTATGCACTTTTCTATCAATTGCTCGACAGTAATTTGTTCACCCACCGTAGAATTCTGCTATCATGAGAGATGTCACTAGTGAAACCTATGGCCCCGGGTCTATTCTCAACATATTAATCTTCCATTTACTTTACTTTGCTTTATTTACTTTCTGTTCTTATACCAAAAATACCAAAAATATTATACTATCCTATCTATCAGATCTCACTTTTGTAAGTGACCTTAAAGGGATTCACAACCCCTTATCGCGTTGGCTGTGAAGTTCTTATTTGTTTGTGCAGGTGCGAGGGACCCACGCGTGGTCTGCTACTGGATTGATACCTTGGTTCTCAAAAATTGAGGGAAATACTTATGCTACTGTGCTGCATCACCCTTTCCTCTTCGAGGGAATACAACGCAAGCTCGAGAAGTAGCAGTCACCTGCGACCCAAGGCCCAAGCCAGGAAGGGGAGGGAAAAAGACAAGGGAAGAGGGAGGAGGAGGCCCACTAGGCCCAACGGGGACAGGACCAGCCCGCACCAGGGGGCCACTAGCTCCCGGGCTAGCAGCCAGAAATAGGGTTAACGCCATCCCCGAAGCCGCCGACACCGATGAGCACGGCCCCGCTGACGACCCCACCAGTGGGACCAAAGAAGGGGAGGAGGGGCAGTCCACCACCTCTAGAGATGAGCAACACCTTGGCGCCAGCCCCAAGACACCACGAGCCGACGAGGGAACATGAGCCTTACCAGAAGCCCGACGCCGACAAGACACGTGGAACCTACCAGGATCCTCCGACGAGGAAAAGGCCGTCCGGCCATCACCCCCCATGCAAACATCCGCACGCGCACCGACACCACCCCGGCGGCCACTAGAGCCGTCGTTCGGAGGGGAGCCGGGGACGTGGGCTCGGAGTCGGAGGAAGAATCCCCATCGTCGGCGCCAAGCGCTCAAAACCTGTTTCAACACCGAGAGGTGCCGGGAGAAGACCACGAACGGGGGAAGAGGGGTCGCGGGGGAACCAGGGCCCGCGGGAGCGAGCAGCAGGGGCGCTAGCCGGAGGAGGCGCCATCGATAGGGCGGGAGGAGAGGGGGACGATGCTGAGGAGGACGGGGAAGGGGGAAGGGGAGGAAGGGGGGAGAGAGCCATCTCCTTCGAAAAATGTCACTCGAGTTTGTGCACTATTTTGATTCATTCACATTCTCTAGGTAATTATGGCACACATGGATTTCGATAATGGTTTGTTTTGTAGAAATGGCATCCATGTGACAGGCGACGAAGGTGGTCTTAGCGTGTGATCATCTTGTATCCCCGTGTTTGTTTAGCCTTTGATGATTTTCAACGTAGTACATGCATTGATGACCTAATTTCCATCGTGGACACAAAGAGTGAAAACAATAGTGAAATGGTAAACTATCAGGTGATTGACACGGCGGTGGTGATCGGTTGCTTTTTGCACTGGGCAAATTCTAGTGATGTGTGGTGAAGAGTGTGGAAAATCGACCACTCGCTATGATTGTTAAGTACATGATGATTTCTCTCCCACCTCCATGGCACTCAAGTGTCGATAAGATAGTCAAGGGGCTAAAGTCACAATTGGTCAACGACTAAGGACATATAGACACTGACAATGTCTTCTTTGTGTTTGTTCACGAAACAAGGGTTTAGGTTCTATCTATATGGACTTTAGGTAAATGTGTTAGTAACCGAGGTGTTTTTTCTTTTTCTTTTTGGCGAGTGTAGAACTGTAAATGCCAACAACATTCTCTTCAATGTAGAGTTGTTTGTAGATCAAATGGTGGCGTGTGACCTAGTAGATCCTATCTAGGTGGAACACACACCTAGGTGCCTTCTCTGAGGCTCTTTGTCTCTATTTATACGAGCAAAGGATTTAACCTTACTGATTAACTCAAATAAAATAAAATAGATCAAAGAAACAAAACAAACACAAACAACAAAAATCCATGGTAAAACTAAAAGTTTCATCAAGATAATTCGAAGTATCACTTCAAACTTTACATTTTACATCTTGATCTTCACATGTGATTCAGGAGAAGAAACCGTAGATGTCCAAACATGCACACATTATATTAATTGTGATGGTTCAAAAAGCCGCATGAGTGTCCTACTCAACGAGAGGAACTTAGGTCATTAAATGCAATGTGGTCAGCACACACCAATTGCAAGGCGGGGTGTCAAATTTCTACTACGAATCCACAAATTGGGCAATGCATGAGAAGTGAAGGCTCTCACCAACGGTGAACCATTTGGAAAGAGCTCTACGAGGCGTGGGATAGCGTTAAGCTTTCAGTGCTGCGGGTAGATGATTTGGGGGGGGGCATTTGGAGATAGGGTTTAAGTCCCAGAGAGATGTAGGGATTGTCGAGTGATAAATCAGATGGACCATGACCTAAACGCAAAAATCCCAAACAACTAATGTGCGTGACACAGTCGTATCAATGTTAATTTGTTTGAGATTTGCTTACATTTTTATTTGCACCAAATTAGTACACAAACCACATCAAGAGGTAGGGATTCATAATCTGTATTTCAAACCTTGTTCCAGAGATGGGAAACTAGCTAATCATTCATCTTGTCATGTGTTTTCCCACTCGACCCATAGACCAAACTTGCCTTTAGTTTTTTGAGGTTTAGGATGTATATCTTGTAACGAGGGAGGGGCGATGACGGCGGTGTGTCTTTGGCTTGCTTCAGTGCTTGTAGTCACGCTAGATGGTTTTTCGGACCTGGATGTAGCTTTTGTTATTTCTGATATTCGTTGTACTGTCATGATTGAAATTGAATAGATCGAAAAAATTCTCACAGAAAAATAAAAATAAATAAATAACCGACTTGTTTTATGTAATTATTTGTTTATCCAGTTATGAAATTATACCACAACGAATTTTAGATGAGAAAACAATAGGAGCGTGTTTGATTAGTTGCACAAATTTTCGGTGGTTGCATGGAAAAACGAGCCAGGGATGAGTGGAGACTGATTGGGGAAATACAAGGGTAAAATATGATGTTTGCATGTTGTTTAGTTGCCTACATATGGGGTCTTTGTCATCGTGAAAGCAATTTCCACCCGGTATTTGGTTGCATACATGCACGATGATTAGGAGTTAATAACTGCACTGAACATCGCACCGCACGCACGGAGCCGATCCAATCCAATTCGGCCCCATTAACCCTCTCCGTGCTCGATTCCAATCGCGCACTTGCCAGCTCCGACTGAGATATGTTCTCGAACCCTTAGGGCACACACTTAACGTTCGGTAACGCTAGTGTAGTATTGGGATATTCATATGGTGAAGACTTAAAGTAGTTTGGAGTCTCGGATGGGACCCAAGACCTTACAAGGAGCTTCAGGATAGTCTGGAGGTAGAGATTTATATATGGGAAGTGGCTTGTCAGGGTTTCAAAAAAGTTCAGGAATTTTTGGTAGATTACCTAGAAGGTTCTAGAAGGTTTTGAGGGTTCCACCGCACATGGACTGAGGGGATGGGGCTACAACCCGTATGGGCTGGCCACAATAGCCCCAAGGCCATGTCGTTTCAATCTAGAGATAATGTCTTATCTCTAAATTTAAAGGATTGCATCTAGAGATAAGATGTTATCTCCAAATTTCATGGGATTTCTCCCTTGTGGCTGGCCCTAGGACGTTTTTCGGTGCCCTCCCCTGCCCCGTAGTCTATATAAAGAGAGGGCAGGCGCATGGGGCAGTAATCCTTCACCCCTTGGTCGCCTCCTCCCTCTCCCTCCACCTCCTCGCTCCGCGCAGACGCTTGATGAAGGCCTCGTGCAGTTCTGTTGCCTGCATCACCACCACGTCGTCGTGTTGGATCATATCTCATCTACCACCTCTCCCTCACTTGCTGGATCAAGACGGAGAGGACATCACCGAGCCAAACGTGTGCTAATCTTGGAGGTGCCGCACATGCGGTACTTGGATCGAACTGGATCGCGGCGCGAGTACGACTACGCCAACCACGATCTTTAGATCATTAACACTTTCGGTCTAAAAGGGTACGTAGAAACACTCCCCTCTTATTGCTAACATGTCCATAGATAGATTTTTGTGTGTTTCATAGGATTTTTATTTTTGTTTTTCATACAACATTACCCATCAATCAGCTGTGGGAGCGCCATGCCGGGCGTTGGCGTGTAGATCTACAACGTCTTCTTCAAGCTGCTCATGCGCCACCGCCTACATTCCCTCGCCGCCATCGTCGTCACCGACGGGGACGGCGACGAGGCCGCCTTCGGGGTCTGCTGCTGCGCCGACGAGGCCACAACGACGGCCAACCATTCCTTCTCCAGGGCCCACGGGTCGCCTCCAAGGACCTCCATATCCACCCCAACTTGGCGCTCTCCGTCCGCATCTTCCTCCCCACGCTGCCGCCACACCCGCACCTTCTCCACCCGCGCCGCGCTAGTGAGCCCGCCGCCGGTGCCACTGAGGGCTACTTGCCGCACGTTGTCTCCTCCCCGAGGGGCGCCGCCTTCGTGCGCCGTAGGCTCCCCATCGTCGTCAGTTCCACGATGGCGGGTGCGTCACCGGGAGCAACTGCGCTACGTCCAACGACGCCTTTTGCAGGTGGATCGCCAGGAGATAAAAGAGGTGTCGTCGGAGCCACCCACGTGGGCTCAAGAGCATCACACATGCGTGCCTCGCTGAAAATATTGATTTGAGCGTTTCCAGCGATACAGGCAAACTCCTGCTTTAAGAATCATGTTGTGCAGGCCCAACATCATTTGCATAACCAAACCAAACAGCCCAATAGGAAGAAAAAAACTGCATCTGATGGGCCTGGTTGGGCTGCATGCTGGCTAGCGAACACATCGTAGATACTCCCTCCGTTTCACAATATAAAAGCGTTTTCGGCACTACACTGGGAGTACTTGCTCAAATGAGAACATGTGAGTTTCTCAAAACAAAACAAACTGAGAACATGTCATGTACTCCCTCCGTTCCACAATGTAGTGCCTATAGATTTTTGTGAAAGTCAAACGTTGCCAACTTTGACCAAGTGTATAGAGAAAACTGTCTACATCTACAATACCAAACATGTACATTCTGAAAATATAACTCACGATGTATCCAATGATGTGCATTTGATATTCTAGATGTACATACTTTTCTCTATAAACATGGTCAAAGTTTATAATGTTTGACTTTCGTAAAAATCTATAGGCACTACATTATGGAACGGAGGGAGTAGTATCATGTCATGATAATCATTTGTGAGGTACACTCGGTACTCTTAAATCCAAAAATCTCACTGTGAAGTCAGTTTTTTTTCTTCATGATTTTGTCTTGATGTAGATACATTATGTATCAATCATGTCATACAAATTCAAACCAAAACTCGAAACACATGTGTGGAGAAAGCTATGCATGCACCACCAAAGGATTGCACGGCTATGATCAAAAGAGAGATCATGTGGAATCCATGACACCAATAAGGCCGGGCATATGTACGACGCAAACACTATTGTCAAGCGTTATATCGACAGCAAGAACACCTTTATGAGGCAAGTAGTTTTTTTTCCAGCCCTTAGGTTAATTTTCTTGCCATGATATTTTTCAACGGTGCAAGCTGTCAGACACTTCATAGGCCGCATATACGGTAGATCTTCTGCACCAAAAGCTTTTAAAAAGAAATCCAGATCAGCATCCCACTGTTCCTTCCGTATGTACTAAGGTGGTGGATAAAGGTGAGCACACGGTTAGCCACTAGTAGTTTACAAAGTTGAAAATGTATATTCTGCTTTGTGAATCGGGGCCACAGCCAAGAAGCAATATAATTTACTAGCAGATGTACATATAGGTTATGGTTAGTACCGGTTAGAATCTTGGAAAGCGGCTAAGCATGGCTCCCACTACATACAGGCTAGAGAGTGACAAGAGGAAGAAGGCCACTCGCTTCCAAGATTCACTGCATGCTCGTGGAACAAAGCAAGACGCTCCTCCCCCTCCTCTCGTGCCCTCAACTCACGCTCGTAGTACGAAAAGGAAGCCATGCATGTATAGATGTATGTATGGGTACTGGATAGAAGTCACTTGCACCCATTGGGAGTTTGGGACCATAGCTTTACATGTTCTGGTTATTTCCTTTTCACAATTGTACGCTAGCTGTTGCGCATTCCTCCTATGATTGGCACGCTGTTCGAGGCAATCTCTCCTACATATATTTTTTTGTTTGAGTTGTGTGTGCAAACATGTACTCGGAATTGCCGCTGTTCTTGTGAGAGAGATCCAACAGCTGCTGCATAGCACCGAGTTGGTCTACCTGGCGAAATCTGTAAATGCGAATCGCAAGGTTCGATCAGAATCTTGAAGGAAACTGACGATGAATTATCGGGCCAACTTGCAAGGAACAGGAAAATTGACAAGGTCCCTTGGAACGACATTATTCTTGTACCGTGCATGGTCGATGCCTCTTACGGAACAGACGGGACGTCTGATCGTACCACGTACGGTGAAATGTGAAGAACCATCCATCGAACAGATCACTAATTTGAGTTAAAGCCCGTGGGTCCGTGCAAACAAAGTGATCATCTATCCTCCAGAATGCACCCTGGTTCTTTAGCAGAAATTAAGTACTATGAATGTTTACTTTTACCTGCTAAAATGAAGTGTATGTTAAATAGCGCCCCCTCCCCGGAAGTAGAAAAGAAGTATTTGTTGCAAAAGAAGTTTAAAAAACAATAGGTTCACTCACCGTTCCTAAAACATTAGTCCAAGGAAGACAAAGCGAGTTGGTACTCGCGGTCTTTAAGGAGTGTAGATGAAGACACTACGCAAGTACAACAGGCAGGACAAAGGGTTGTACTTAATTAGTTCTAATTCAGTCCCGTGAAGGACTTGACCGAAATGAGATCTACGCACGTAGTTCGTGCTACTACTAGTGGGCAAAAATGCATGTTCAGCAGGCAACTGGCCATAAAAGAAGACGAATTCTTTGGGACATAAGAAGAGATTTGATGCCAAAGAAGAAGGTAGATCACTCAGCACAAGACGGTGAAATCTTTTACTTTTCCTTTCTATCGCAGAGGAGCTAGATGATTAGTCTAGCATTCTAGCTAAATAGAGCTGTCCCACGAAGACGAGCGATCGAGTTTTGAGGCGTCGGTAGGAGGAGGTAGACGAAGGCCACTTTTGCGGTTTTGGTCGAAAGGAAAAATAGAACAAGACAGTTAGACAAGAATAAAGATCAATAGCTCACTAGGCAAAGCAATAATAATAGGGTTAACGAATATACGTAGGTCGCCATAGGATTGTGAAAAGACGTACGTACATGGGATGCATGCTCGATACAGAGCCCGCGACAGCTGATCATGGGGGAAACCACTGCACACTTTCTTGCCGTGGCAAATCATGAGGTCTACTGACATTCGGAGCCAAAACCTAGTACTTTCCAATTGCACGCTGTACACCAATTGCATCCGAATTCATGATTGAGTGTCTACGTATTGTATACCCTGTCAGGTATAGATGTCTCAGAGACTGCACTACAGTACGTACCAACAGACAACAGCAGTCAAATTTACACTATGCAAGTGAGTTCTTTATTCAGCGCCTCGAGTTCCTTCCTCCAAGGGAACGTCTCCTTTTAAAATGCCACTACCAACATGGTTACATCGATTACCGTTCTTCTACGTGGAGCTTTTGTGAGTGAACCACATGATTCAGAAAATGCATATAGAAGTATATACTGTAACAGTCTACTAACAGGTGTGCATAACCTCGTGTGGTAGTACTCCAGTACCCATTATGTGGCACCGTGCCTAAGAGGCGAAGGGCATAGGGAACGCAATAATTTAAACCCTGGTCAGTTCAGTGTTCGAAGCTTCTAAACATACTCAACTCCCATGCTAAATTCCAGTTACAGTTCACAAAAGGTAAGTGTATTATTATACTACACCGTGTTAGAGATATCAATGCAAGTATACCAAAAGGAACAACACTATCATTGTAAATTTTAACCGTGTTTGAGAGGCTTAGATTGCATAACCAAGTTGCAAATTGCATAGGATGAAAGGCAAACAATATATTTTTGCATATCCAAATACTAGACTTAACATTTAGAACCCATTTCACTTTTGTACCAAAAACGAATAGAATCCCATGCTACATGCAGTTCCTTCTGTTTCTGAACCATCAAAAATAGTATTTATGACCTCAAAAATCTGAAACAAATTGTACATACAGATATAGATATTAAAGTATTTACATACTATTTTCATCAATATATCTAAAAATATGTATACTTTCGCCCAAAAAATGGAGCCACATTTTTTTTTTCTATAGCCTACAAATATTTAGTAAAATTATATATACAAGCAGGAAATAAATTATATGTATCTGTGTGAAAAAATAGAATTTCTTGAAAAAACACAATTCTTACGAAATTATTAAATGCTTCGCTCCGTGGAGCTTAGGGCATCTCCAACTCCAACCGTAGCCGCATACATCTGGACAACAACTCGAACCAACCCGACAAAATTCGATCAAACCGGGTGAATTTTGATATAAACACGATGGATTTCATTGAAACTATGATAATTTTTACATAAAACCGGACGATATTTTGTCCGGTGAACTAAAAACCATAAAATAAAACCCAAAACTATCCTATACTTGACGGTGACCTGGCCCAGCTGGCCGGCGACTTCTCCTCCCTCACCGGCTCCCGAATCGGGGTCAGAGTCGTTGTCGGCGGGCTTCGAGCAGCGGAAGGTGGCGGCGTCGCGGCAGGGCTTCCCGGCGGCTGCCTACCACTCGCGGATGATCCTCTCTACTTCCTCCAGAGTCGTGGGCAGTGCGTCCGCGGCCACCGAGTACATGGGCTGGAGGAGAGGGCGCGGTCATTGGAGGAAGCGTCGTTGGCGGCGTCGATCTTGGCGAGGGACCATTCCTCGCCATACTTGACCATATCGCCATCAAGGCATCGGAGACGGCGCTTGACCGTCTCCGACATCGTGACAGAGTGGTCTAGGTGAAGGAAATGTGCCCTAGAGGCAATAATAAACTTGCTATTTATATTTCCTTACATCATGATAAATGTTTATTATTCTAGCTAGAATTGTATTAACCGGAAACTTAGTACATGTGTGAATACATAGACCAAAACAGAGTGTCCCTAGTATGCCTGTACTAGACTAGCTCGTTAATCAAAGATGGTTATGTTTCCAAACCATAGACATGAGTTGTCATTTGATCAACGAGATCACATCATTAGGAGAATGATGTGATGGACAATACCCATCCGAGAGCTTAGCAGCTTGATCCTTTAGTTTTACTGCTATTGATTTCTTCATAACTTATACATGTTCCTATGACTATGAGATTGTGCAACTCCCGAATACCGGAGGAACACCTTGTGCGCTATCAAACATCACAACATAACTGGTGATTATAAAGATGCTCTACAGGTGTCTCCAAAGGTGTTTGTGGTGTTGGCATAGATCAAGAACAGGATTTGTCACTCCGAGTGTCGCAGAGGTATCTCTAGGCCCTCTCAGTTATACACATCATAATAAGCCTGGCAAGCAAATAACTAATGAGTTAGTCACGAGATGATGTATTACGGAACGAGTAAAAGACTTGCCGGTAATGAGATTAACTAGGAATAGTGATACCGACGATCGAATCTCGGGCAAGTAACATACCGATGACGAAGGGAACGACGTATGTTGTTATGCGGTTTGACCGATAAAGATCTTCGTAGAATATGTAGGAACCAATATGAGCATCCAGGTTCCGCTATTGGTTATTGACCGGAGATGAGTCTCGGTCATGTCTACATAGTTCTCGAACCCGTAGGGTCCGCACGCTTAACATTCAATGACGATCGGTATTATGAGTTTATGAGTTTTGATGTACCGAAGGTAGTCCAGAGTCCCGGATGAGATCACGGACATGACGAGGAGTCTCGGAATGTCCGAAACATAAAGATTGATATATTGGACGACTATATTCGGACACCGGAAGTGTTCCGGGTGTTATCGGATAAAACCGGAGTGCCGGAGGGGTTACCGGACCCCCCCGGAGTATGGGCCATAGTGGGCCATAAGGAAAAGAGAGAGGCAGCCCACTAGGGCTGGCCGCGCCCCCTAGGAATCCTAGTTGGACTAGGAGTGGGGGAGGCGCCCCTCTCCTTCCTTCTCCCCCTTCTTCTTCCTTTCCTACTCCTAGTAGGAATAGCAAAGGGGATTCCTACTCCTACTAGGAGTAGGAATCCTACTCCTAGCGCGTCCTATAGGGCCGGCCGGCCCTCCCCCCTTGCTCCTTTATATACGGGGGCAGGGAGGCACCCAAGGACATACAAGCAACATTGTTTTAGCCGTGTGCGGTGCCCCCCTCCACAGAAACACACCTCGGTCATATCGTTGCAGTGCTTAGCCGAAGCTCTGCGTCACCACGCCGTCATGCTGACGAAACTCTCCCGTGAAGCTCAACTGGATCAAGAGCTCGTGGGATGTCATCGAGTTGTACGTGTGCTGAACGTAGAGGTGCCGTACGTTTGGTGCTTGGATCGGTTGGATCGTGAAGACGTTCGACTACATCAACCTCGTGATTAGACGCTTCCGCTTTCGGTCTACGAGGGTACGTAGACACACTCTCCCCTCTCGTTGCTATGCATCTAGTAGATAGATCTTGTGTGATCGTAGGAAAATTTTGAAATACTACGTTCCCCAACAATGGCATCATGAGCCAGGTATATGCGTAGATGATATGCACGAGTAGAACACAATGAGTTGTGGGCGATAATAGTCATACTGCTTACGAGCATGTCATACTTTTATTCGGCGGTATTGTGAGATGAAGCGGCCCGGACCGACATTACGCGTACGCTTACGCGAGACTGGTTTCACCGTTACGAGCACTCGTTGCTAAAAGGTGACTGACGGGTGTCTGTCTCTCTCACTTTTGCTGAATCAAGTGTGGCTACGCCCGGTCCTTGTGAAGGTTAAAACAACACATACTTGACGAAAAATCGTTGTGGTTTTTGTATGCGTAGGTAAGAACGGTTCTTGCTAAGCTCGTAGCAGCCACATAAAACTTGCAACAACAAAGTAGAGGATGTCTAACTTGTTTTTGCAGGGCATGCTGTGATGTGATATGGTCAAGACGTGATGAGTTATATGTTATTGTATGAGATGATCATGTTTTGTAAAGTTATCGACAACCGGCAGGAGCCATATGATTGTCTCTTTATTGTATGAATTGCGAAGGCCATGTAATTGCTTTACTTTATCACTATGAGTTAGCGATAGTAGTAGTAGCAATAGTTGGCGAGACGACCACGACGCTACGATGAAGATCATGGTGTCTACCCGGTGACGACGGAGATCATGACGATGCTTTGGAGATGGAGATCAAAAGCACAAGATGATGATGTTTATCTTATTTTGCTTAGTACGGCGGTAGCATTATAAGATGATCCCTTACAAAATTTCAAAGTACAACTGTTCTCCCTGAGTATGCACCATTGCGAAAGTTTGTCGTGTCGAGACACCACGTGATGATCAGGTGTGATAAGCTCTACGTTCAAATACAACTGGTGTAAGATAGTTTTGCACATGCAGAATACTCGGGTTAAACTTGACGAGCCTAGCATGTATAGACATGGCCTCGGAACACTGGAGACCGAAAGGTCGAGCATGAATCATATAGTAGATATGATCAACATAAGATGTTCACCATTGAAAACTACTCCATCTCATGTGATGATCGGACATGGTTTAGTTGATTTGGATCACGTGATCATTTAGATGACTTGAGGGATGTCTATCTAAGTGGGAGTTCTTAAGTAATATGATTAATTTAACTTTAATTTATCATGAACTTAGTCCTGATAGTATTTGCAAATTATGTTGTAGATCAATAGCTCCCATTATTATCCTCACTGATGCACCAAAGTATTATGTCCTTGATGCACCGCTAGGTGACATATCTATTGCATGAGAGGATGCAAACGTTATGAACGTTTGGCAAAGCTCAATATGATGTTTACTTAATAGTTTAGTACACCATGCTTTATGGCTTAGAACCGAGACTTCAAAAACGTTTTGAATGCCACAGAGAATATAAGATGTTCCAAGAGTTGAAATTAGTATTTCATACTCATGCCCGTGTCAAGAGGTATGAGACCTCTGATGGTACTTTGCCTACAAGATGGAGAGAATAGCTCAACCAGTGAGCATGTGCTCAAATTGTCTAGGTACTACAATTGCTTGAATCAAGTGGGAGTTGATCTTCCAGATAAGATAGTAATTGACAAAGTTCTCTAGTCACTATCACCAAGTTAGTAGAACTTCGTGATGAAGTATAATATGCACGGGATGACGAAAGTAATTCACGAGCTCTTCGGGATGCTGAAATCGGCGAAGGTAGAAATCAAGAAAGAGCACCAAGTGTTGATGGTTAACAAGACCACTTATTTCAAGTAAAGGGCAAAGGGATAGAAGGGGAACTTCAAGAAGAATGACAAGAAAGTTGTCACTCCCGTGAAGAAACCCAAAGCTAAACTCAAGCCTGAAACTGAGTGCTTCTACTGCAAAGTGACTGGACACTGAAATTGATATATTGGACGACTATATTCGGACACCAGAAGTGTTCCGGGTGTTATCGAATAAAACCGGAGTGCCCGAGGGGTTACCGGAACCCCCTCGGGTGAGTATGGGCCATAGTGGGCCATAAGGGAAAGAGAGAGGCAGCCCACTAGGGTTGGCCGCGCCCCCTAGGAATCCTAGTTGGACTAGGAGTGGGGGGAGGCGCCCCTCTCCTTCCTTCTCCCCCTTCTTCTTCATTTCCTACTCCTAGTAGGAATAGGAAAGGGGATTCCTACTCCTACTAGGAGTAGGAATCCTACTCCTGGCGCGCCCTATAGGGCCGGACGGCCCTCCCCCTTGCTCCTTTATATACGGGGGCAGGGAGGCACCCAAGGACATACAAGCAACATTGTTTTAGCAGTGTGTGGTGCCCCCTCCACAGAACCACACCTCGGTCATATCATTGCAGTGCTTAGGCAAAGCTCTGCGTCGGTAACTTCATCATATTTGTCACCACGCCGTCGTGCTGACCAAACTCTCTCATGAAGCTCAACTGGATCAAGAGCTCGTGGGACGTCATCGAGCTGAACGTGTGCTGAACGTGTGCTGAACGCGGAGGTGTCGTATGTTCATTGCTTGGATCGGTTGGATCACGAAGACGTTCGACTACATCAACCGCGTCACTAGACGCTTCATCTTTCGATCTACGAGGGTATGTAGACACACTCTCCCCTCTTGTTGCTATGCATCTGGTAGATAGATCTTGCGTGATCGTAGGAAAATTTTGAAATACTACGTTCCCCAACACCAGGGCCCAGGCATACACCAGGTCTGGGTCTGCGACAATGTATTAGCGGCAGGACCTCTGAGTCTGTGAACTTGGATCAGTGAGCGGTATTGCACCTGCCTCGCCGGAGCTGCTCCTAGTTGGCATACGCATGCGCAGTCATGGCTCTTCGGGACGACGATCAGCTACCGCCGGCCCCGTCGCTGCCGAGGTAGTTGAGAATGTGATCGCACGCCTTGGGTAGGGGCGGCGATGTGTGGCGCTCCTCCTTGACAATGCGTCGGGGCGGCGGCGAGAGCCGCTTCTGCTTGACGTGCCCGGGCAGCGGCGAGAGCCGCTTCTGCTTGACGTGCCCGGGCGGCGGCAAGATTCAGTCTTCACGCAATGTCCGATTTGGACACCGCGGTTGTGCGTCAAAGGAGAGCGTGGAGGGGATGCCGACTCCGGCTTCATGAGGAGGAGCGTCCCCAGTGGCAGAGCTGGGCCGTTGATGTGGACGATGGAGCGACCAAGCATCAGCTCCTTCTGCTCCTCGGACTCTGCGTTGATGGCGGCGTAGACCTGGCCCGGCACCGCCGGCGTAGATTGCTGCTGTGGCGGTGGCTGGTCCTCCTCGTTGCGGAGGAGATGACGATCTCCACCTTCATCGAGGATCCTCACACCGATGAGGATGATGGCCCCGGAGTTCGAGGGCGGTGTCGCCATGATCTGCCAGATCCCGCTCTGGAACCACCTGCCGGCGCCGACGCCCAGGACTTCCCATTGCCATAGATGTGGAGGGAGATGGGCGGGGAGAGGGGAGGAAGAGGATGCGATGTGGAGGACGCCGGAGCGCGGCTTATATTGCCATGACCAAGCTATGTGAAGGGCTGGTCAACCGCTTCAATGCGGCAAAGCGGATGGAGGTGGTTCCTCGGCAACCCACATCCGCATTGAAGTGGTGGCTCCTGAGAAGTCCCATAGGTCAGCACGGCGCTCCCTCCCTCAAGTCACATTGCGGCATTAATGACGGCCTCCGCATGCTCTGCGCCAGCATTACCGCGCCACGTGCATCAATAGGAAAGCACGAGAGGGGATGGAGGAGGGTTTTTGGTGGGTCAGCACTGTCAGAAGCGGATGTTGGATCGGTCCAGACTCCCGCAAAGCCCCCTCCCCCCACGTTTTTCTCTGGTTTGTGGGAGAAAACGTGCCCAAACCACGCCGCAGACTGATACATGCCCGCGTTGGATGGCTTCCCCGGTCTGGACCGCGTGGTCCGGATGGTTGCGGGAGGTTTGAGGGTCGGTGTTGGCGATGCCCTTAGGAGCAAAATAGCCGCTCTCACATTTCTAACCCCCTCCTAGTTGTAACCTTGTGATAGCTTGTGCTCCTTCTTAAAAATTTACCCATGTTTTACCCCTTTTGTTGTTACCCCATAATGGCTTGTACCTTATCTTGTTATTATTTTAAAACTCAGAAGTTGAACCCATCCGCTATAATGACATGGTAGCTAACTAAACAAGCAACTCAGACTCACAATCACTAAGGGAATGTTACATATGGCACCAACGAAGTATACCAACAATTTTTAACATGATTTGGTAAAATTATAGGGAAGTTTGCAGAACCTTGCACACACCTAGCATATACCATCATGAAAAGTCTTTGAAACTCAACCACTACATTATTAAGGAAAGGTCTACCGAGAATAATGGACATACTATCATGCTCAGGCATCTCAAGTATAACAAAGTCAGCTAAGATCATAACATTATCAACCACAATAAGAACATCCTCATATATACCAATATGAACTGTAGTAGTTTTATCAGCCATTTGCAAAGATATTTCAGTAGGTATCTAACTTTTCAAATCAAGTCTTTTGTAAAGAGAGAAAGACATAACAGTTCATGTGCCTAAATTACACAAATAAGTTTTAGCATATATAGTAGTTTTTAATAGAACATGGTATAGTAGGTATGCGTGGATCTCCTAGCTTTTCAGATACTTTCCCTTTAATAGAATAATTAGCAAGCATAGTAGACATTCAGCCTTTAGGTATCTTTATTTTATTAGTAACAATATTCTTCATATACTTTGAATAAAGAGGCACCTTAATAGTATCACTCAAAGGAACAAGAAGAAATAAAGGTCTAAGTAAATCAAAAATTGATTAAATGCGAATTCATCTCTAGATTTTGTGTCTTACTAAGAAAGGGCGTGGGCTTTTGCACCCCAAGGCTCTCTTTCTCTACCATGTTTTCTAGCAACATAATCTCTTTTATCATATGTTTTAGTCCTAGGGGGTGGGTCATCAAGTTCTACTTTAGGTTCTACCTCAACCTCCTTTCTGTTTCATTATCATTAGGTGAAACATCATCATTATAATGATAATTAACACCATTACAATTTGTGTTGTCTTGGCTCATCGCAAATAGTTCATCCGAGTAAATTGTATGTCCTCCATCGCACACACCTTGATCTGGCTGACTGATTCTATTGGGTTGCCTAATCACAGGCAGTTCATCCGAGTGAACTGTATGCCGTATATCGCACACACACCCACATCTGGCTGACTGTTTCTGTTGTTCTAGCTCATCACAAACTGTTCGTATGGATTAACTGTATGCCACGCATCGCACACGTAGCTCTGATCTGAATCATGTTTGATGTTTTCACCATCGCAAACAGTTTGTATCATTTTTGCCGGTTTTCTTACACCATCATTTGTGATTAATACAACGCACACAGTTTTCTCGAAGGGTCTCTGATTGTACTGTCGCGTTGGACCATCCTGCGGTAGTCCACCATGAGGTTGCTCATGTGTTGTTGCCAACACTTTTAGGCGATCTAAGCTGCACATGTGATTGTGTAACCGCCGCCACTACATAATCATCCCTTTGCGTCAAGGCGTCATCCATAGTTTGACTCTCAACCAGCTCCAAGACAATGCCCCCAAAGAGAATATAGACGCAAAGACGCCTCCACCGCCCTATCCATAGGATCAGATATTTCCATCCGGAGCAAAGGTCACGGGTATAGGTACGAGTACAACTTCACCAGGATGCTTTCAAGGAATATTGTGGCGACCTCTTGTGTCGCCGTCGCCAGAACCAACGAAGGCCGGAAAGGGAATTTCTAAAGAATCGGCACTGTGATGACCCACAAGTATCGGGGATCAATCGTAGTCCTTTCGATAAGTAAGAGTGTCAAACCCAACGAGGAGTAGAAGGAAATGACAAGTGGTTTTCAGCAAGGTAATGTTGCACGCACTGAAATTGTCGGTAACAGATAGTTTGATAGCAAGAAAATGTGTAATGAGCAAGGAACGGTAATGGTAAATAGTATGCAGCAAGATAGCCCAATCCTTTTGTCGCAAAGAAAAGGCCAAAACAGTTTCTTATGATAAGCAACACATACTTGAGGAGAAACGATAATTTTATCTTGTCACTTTCATCATGTTGGTTCGATTTGTGGTCGCTACTTTAATAATTTGATATGTGGGTGGATCAAGATAGCCCAATCCTTTGGTGGCAAAGGACATGCCAAAACAGTTTCTTATGATAAGCAAAGCATTCTTGAGAAGAAACGAGAATTTCATCTAGTCACTTTCATCATGTTGGTTCGATTTGTGTTCGCTACTTTAATAATTTGATATGTGGGTGGATCATGCTTAGGTGTTGTTCTGACTTGAACAAACCTCCTACTTATGATTAACCCTCTTGCAAGCATTCGCAACTACAAGAAAAGTATTAAGATGAAATCTAACCATAGCATTAAACATTTGGATCCAAATTGGTCCCTTACGAAGTAGCGCACAAACTAGGGTTTAAGCTTCTGTCACTCTAGCAAACCATCATCTAATAACTACTCCACAATGCATTCCCTTAGGCCCAAATATGGTGAAGTGACATGTAGTAGATGTTCACATGACGCCACTAAGGGAATCACAACATACATCTCATTAAAATATTGAACACATATTAAGTTCACATGATTACTTGCAACAAGATTTCTCTTGTGACCTCAAGAACCAAAGTGACTACTCACAAATGATAAACATACTCAAGATCAGAGGGGTATTAAATAGCATAATGGATCTGAACATATAATCTTCTACCAAATAAACCATATAGTAATCAACTACAAGATGTAATCAACACTACTAGTCACCCATGGGTACCAATCTGAGGTTCCAGTACAAAGATTGAACACAAGAGATGAACTAGGGTTTGAGAGGAGATGGTGTTGTTAAAGATGTTGATGAAGATTGGCCTCCCAAAGATGGGAGGGTTCTTGGTGATGATGATGATGATGATTTCCCCCTCCGGGGGGAAATTTCCCCTGGCGAAATCGCTCCACCAGAGGGACAAAGTGCTCCTACCCAAGTTCCGCTTCGAGATGGCGGCGCTCCATCTCGAAATTCCTCCCTTATTTTTTTTGTAGGTCAAAATGACTTATATATTATAAGAGGGGCACCGGAGGTGGGCCAAGGAGGTCACAACCCACCAAGGCGTGCCCAAGTGGGTTGTGCCCACCTGGTGGGCCCCTCTGGTACTTATTTGCTCCATTATTCATCATATATTCCAAAATAAATCTCCGTAAATTTTTAGCTCATTTCGAGTTGTCAAGCATAGGTGGCCTGACGTAGCTTTTTCAGGTCCAGAATTCGAGCTGCCGGTATTCTCCCTCTTTGTGCAAACCTTGCATTTTATGCGAGAAAAGGCATTAGAATTACTCCATAAAGCATTATTATTCATAAAAACATTATAAATAACAGCAAGAAAACATGATGCAAAATGGACGTATCAACTCCCCCAAGCTTAGACCTCGCTTGTCCTCAAGCGAAAAACCAAAATCGAAAAACATGTCCACATGCTTAGAGAGAGAGGTGTCTGTAAAAACAAAATACGGACATAGAAGCATCCTGTATATTATTGTTACACCAACAAACCATAATGTAAAGCATTACCACATAGTTTTATCATATAACTTCTTACGCACAGGTAACAAGTCATCACAATATCAAAGTAGAAGCATAAACTCTATTGAAAACCAACAAATTATGTTCTCAGTCAACTTTGCAACTACAATTCATCATCTTTTCAGGAAGGGCCTCGTATCGGAGCCTTTAGGCAAGTCCACATACTCAACCATCATATAGTCTTCTATGATTGCTAACACTCATTGCATACCCACGAACAAAAAGTTTCAACCGGACACATAGAAAGAAAGGGGCTTATTGTTTTTCCTCCCAATGTATTCACCTCAAGGGTGATATCAACAATAATAACTCATGCTCACCCATATCCAACTGGATATATGTCCTAGATCTTTCCTCACCACATGATGCTTGTAAAAAGAGAAAATAAAAAGGAATTGGGAAGAATGCTTTGACTCTTGCATAAAAGTAAATAAATAAAGTAAAAGATAGGACCTTCGCAGAGGGAAGCAGAGGTTGTCATGCGCTATTTTGGTTTGCATTCTCAATCTCTTAGTGCAAAATAATGTCATGTTATATTTCCCCTTGTGATAGCAACCTTTATTATGTAGTCTGTCGCTTTTATTATTTTGCCATCACAAGTTCGTACAACACTCAATTTTCTCTTACACTAAATGATCCAACATATTTCGAAGCAATTTTTATTGCCTTATTGCACCGATGACAACTTACTTGAAGGATTTTACTCAATCCATATGTAGGTATGGTGGACTCTCGAAAAAGATTTTGGGTTTAATGGACTTTGGATGCACAAGTAGTATCTCTACTTAGTTTGGGATTTTTGGCTAGAAAAGGTATTGAGCAAGCACCACATGTTAAAGAATCTGTGACAATATAACTTCTATGTGAATATGACCAAACATAAGCCATTACGTTGTCTTCCTTGTCCAACGTCAACAATTTTGGCATATAATATTTTGGTGGGGGTCACAATCATAAAAGATTCCAGTATAGTGTATTTGCATGTGAATCTTCTCTCCCCTTATTAATTCTTTCAGGAATTGCAGCATTAACCAATGCTATGTTTGTCAATCTCCAATAAATTTTACTACTTATACTTTTCCTTAGGTGATGTCATTACTTAACATAAGTTTAGCATATGATCTTTTTCATTTATTGTCCTTTATTTTAATTGTGACAAAAAGGTAAAGAAAGCAAAACTCGAACTAAGCTCTATTATATATCTTGCACACCATTACATAGATAGGTATATCGATCACTAAGCAAACTCTCGAAGAACGATCAAACTAAAATTTTATTCAACTAAAGCAAAAGATAACTAAAGATCGAACTAAGATAAAAAAAGGCAAAAGAGGTGATGTGATACAATATAGGGGCACCTCCCCCAAGCTTGGCACAAGCCAAGGGGAGTGCCCGTACCCGATACTCAAGTCTCCTTTGGTGGTGATGAAGGAGAAGGTGGTAATGGTGAGGTAGCGGTTTTATCCTTTTCCTTCAACTTGCGCTTGAGGGTAAAGTTCTCCTCTTTCAAGCTATCAACGTCTTGCTCCAGCATCATTATCTTCTTGCATAGTTCTTGCTTATTCTCCTGCATAAGACGAAAAGGGTTAAACTAGATTTTATGTTCCTTTGTTTTATTAGCGAGACTTAACTTCTTGAATTCCACGTGCATGTCCCCAGGTTGGGGTAGAGGGACCTCCTCTTCATCTAACCTTGTCTCCTCCTTCCCCTTAGGATTATAGTCATGTTATTCCTATGTGGTCCAACCATAATGTTCCACATCTCCATAAACCTTGGGTTTGCAATAAAATCAGCCACATAGCTCTCGCCCTATGAGTATTCAAACGACATAATTTCGGAACTGTAAGAAAACAGCAAGAAAGAAGACCAAATGATTTATCCACGATACGGTGGTCAATAGGTTCGGGGGGTATATAAACAATTTTTCTATCTTGGGGATTAGTACCTTCGGCATTATTTATTTTGATAGCTCCAGAACGATAAACCTCTTCGATGATATATGGTCCTTGCCATTTAGAGAGAAGTTTTCCTGCAAAGAATCTGAAATGAGAGTTGTACATGAGAACATATTCCCCCAGTTTGAACTCCCGCTTTTGGATTATTTTATCATGCCATCTTTTAACTTTTTCTTTGAATAGTTTGCATTTACATAAGCATGGGTTCTCCATTCATCTAGTGAACTAATATCAAATAACCTCTTTATGTTCTAACTCAAGAGGCAAATGACAAGCTTTTCCATAAACAATTTTATAGGGAGACATACCCATAGGATTCTTATAAGTTGTTCTATAGGCCCAAAGCGCATCATCCAATTTCTTAGACCAATTCTTTCGAGACCTATTGATAGTCTTTAGTAATATTAATTTTATTTCTCTATTACTAAGTTCAACTTCACCAATAGACCGGGGATGATAGGGTGATGCAATTATATGGTTGACATCATATTTAGCAAGCATTTTTTGAAAAGCGCCATGAATGAAATATGAACCACCATCAGGCATTAAATATCTAGGGACTCCAAACTTTGGGAAAATAACTTCTGTGAGCATTTTAATGGAGGTGTTGTGATCATCACTACTAGTTGGAATAGCTTCTACCCACTTAGTAACATAATCAACAGCAACCAAAATATGAGTATACCCATTAGAGGAAGGAAAAGGTCCCATATAATCAAAACCCCAAACATCAAATGGTTCAACAGCAAGTGAATAATTCATAGGCATTTCTCGACGATTACCGATATTATCAATTCCTTGACATTCATCAC
Source organism: Secale cereale (assembly GCA_902687465.1). NCBI lineage: Eukaryota > Viridiplantae > Streptophyta > Magnoliopsida > Poales > Poaceae > Secale > Secale cereale. The sequence continues at coordinate 500,026,711 of LR738714.1, forward strand.
AAGATAAAATAAACTTACGGGCATCCTTGAAGAGAGTAGGCCAATATAAACAAGATTGCAATACTTTGTGAGCAGTTCTATCTCCCGCATGATGTCCTCCGTAAGCTTCAGAGTGACATTTCCATATGATTTGTTCCTGTTCATGCTCAGGTACACAATGTCCAATAGTACCACCCACTCCCTTTTATAAAGATGTGGGTCATCCCAAAAGTAATGCCTTAAATCATAGAAGAATTGTTTCTTCTGTTGGTAAGTGAAACTAAGTGGTATGTATTTAGCAACTATGTAATTAGCATAGTCAGCATACCAAGGTGTGTTATGAGAAACATTTATTGCAGCTAATTGTTCACCAGGAAAGCAACATCAATAGGTAGTGGGTAATAAAAAACATTTTCTAACCTAGACAAGTTATCAGCTATGGGGTTCTCAGCTCCTTTTCTACCAGTAATATGTAAGTCAAATTCTTGCAGCAAGAGAACCCACCTAATAAGTCTAGGTTTAGCATCTTTCTTTTCCATACGATATTTTATAGCAGCATGATCAGTGTGAATAATTACATTGGAATAAACTATATAGGATCTGAATTTATCGCAAGCAAATAGGGGTGCTGAAAATTCTTTTCCAGTAGTAGCATAATTTCGTTGAGCACTGTCTAGAGTTTTACTAGCACAATGGATAACATTTAATTTCTTATCAACTCTTTGTCCTAGAACAGCACCAACAACATAATCACTAGCATCACACACAATTTCAAAAGGCAAGTTCCGTTGAGGTGGTTGACCAATAGGTGCAGAAATTAAGGCTTTCTTGAATGTTTCAAAGGCTTCTACACAATCATCATAAAAATCAAATGGAATATCCTTTTATAAAGATTGTAAGAGGCCTAGAAATTATAGAGAAGTCTTTGATAAATCTCCTATAGAAACCAGCATGACCAAGGAAATTATGAATACCTTGAATATTTTCTCAATTGAATCAACCTTCGCTTTATCCACCTCAATACCTCTTTCGGAGATTTTATGTCCCAAGACAATACCTTCATTAACCATAAAGTGGCACTTCTCCCAGTTTAAGACAAGATTAGTTTGCTCACATTGCTACAAAACTCGATCAAGGTTGCTTAAGCAATCATCAAAAGACTTCCCGTAGACGGAAAACTCGTCCATGAAAACCTCAACAATCTTTTCACAAAAATCAGAGAATATAGTTGTCATACATCTTTGAAAGGTTGTAGGTGCATTACATAAACCAAAAGGCATACTTCTATAAGCATAAGTTCCAAAAGGGCAAGTAAAAGCGGTTTTCTCTTGATCAGGTTGTGAGACAGGTATTTGAGAGAAACATAATATCCATCGAGAAAACAAAAGTATGTGTGCTTAGATAGTCTTTCTAGCATTTGGTCGATAAAAGGTAGAGGGCAATAATCTTTACTAGTTGCTTTGTTTATTTTTTGATATCAATTACCATTCTATAACCAGTGACAATTCTTTGTGGAATAAGTTCATCTTTATCATTGGGAACAACAGTAATACCTCCTTTCTTAGGGACACAATGAACGTGACTTACCCATCTACTATCAGATATGGGATAGATTATTGTAAGTGCATCTAGTGCCCCTTAGTGATTTTGGTGTATTGAAGACATATAGGTTAAGGGACTAATGCGTTTGTGAGTATACACAGGTCTATAAGCCTATGAGGAGTTTGATATTTACAGAGAAAGTCGGCCCCTTAAAATTAATGTCTTCAACTAAAGACATTGGATTTCTGAAGACTTTCTGAAGATTTTGAAAGTGAAGAAATTGGTCTGACCTTGAAGACTTGGATAATCATTCGAGGATTATGAAGCGTGAAAACTTTTGTTTTCGTAGTTTCATTTTCTCTTTCTTGAGTCATAGGAAACATTGTACTATTAAAGGGGGTCGAGGAAAAACTAAGGAAACATATTTCCAAGCGCTCAACTCAAAGCCTACACTACCCAATCCTTTCGAGTGAAGCCATTGGAAATCTCATACAGTTCAGTCAATTTCTTCAGTGACAGAGATGAAGTTCTTATGGTCTCTGAGGAATTTGTACATACTGAGGAGTTAGGAATTCGCTAGTGCGGATTGCCTACAAATGAAAAACATGATAGCCCTGAGGAATTTGATACTCAAATTTCCGATTGTTGCTGTGCTATGCGCCAACTGTCCCAAAATATCTACCCACCTAACGGTCATATCATTGAAGGGCATTTATGTCTTATCATGTCGGGCTGCTCCCTAGGCTATAAATAGCCACCCCCTACAACCACTAGCTGGTTGGCTGCTCCGAGAGAAACTGACACTTGTCATTAGAGCAATCCATCCTCCGAGGACTTTGAGCGAAGATCATCAAGTGAGGAAAAACCCAAAACCCAAACACCTAAAACCCCAAAGTGATAGAGCATCAGTGAAGAGATTGTTCCTGTGTGGAACTGTCGCTTGTTACCTTTGAAGACTATGATCTTCCAGACGGTTAGACGTCAATGGTCTAGAGAATCCAAGAGGAATTGTGGATTGCCGAGTGACGGAGTTTGTGAAGGTTTGGAAGTCACTTGTGAAGACTTACCACGAGTGATTGGGCGAGGACTATGTGACCTTAGCTCAAGGGAAATATGGTGAGGACTTGGTGTCTTGGACTGTGTGTCCAGGACTGGGTGTCCGAGACTGGGTGTCCGGGACTGTGTGTCCTCAGGTTTAAATACCTAGACGCCCCAACCAGACATACAACTGTCATAGTAGTTGGAACTGGTCTAACAAATCATTGTCTTCATCAAGCTGGTTCTATTTCCCCAACCCTTCTATTTACTCATTCATGTGTTGTTGAACTTGATATGTCCTGTTTGAAGATTTTGACTTGAGAATTTCACAATTTCCTCAACCCTATTTCTTCAGCCCTCAGCCTGCTTATCATGTTTACACGTGATACGTCCAAAACGTATCTATATTTTCTGCTTGCTCCATGCCTCTTTTGTGTGATATTGCTATGATATTTATGCACTTCCATACACTTTTGATCATATTTGGACTAACCTATTAACTCAGTGCACCAAAGTGCCAGTTCCGGTTTTCTGTTGTTTTTCTATTTCAGGTTTCCCCCATATTAAAAGTGCCCTAAAAATTCCGGGAAAAATACAGGAAAAATCAGCGTACCGGGAGCTTCAAGAAAAACCAAAGCAAGGCCAGAGGGGAGCCAGGGGCAGCCCAGGCGGCCCCACCCCTGGCCGCCCTAGGGGGGCGCCTGGGCCCCCCTCTCCGCCTCTGGTTGCCCCCCTTCGCATATATTTATCTCCTGTCGTGAAAACCCTGATTCCAGAACCCTTTTCTCCAGAAGCAATTCCGATCTCCGCAGCCGTCGCCACCAAGTTTCGGGGGACCAGAATTCCTGTGCCGGCATCCTGCCGGGACGGGGAAGTGCCCCCGGATTCATCTCCATCGACGTTGCTTCCTCCCTCCATGATGCGGGAGTAGTTCCTCCTCGGGGCTGAGGTTTCTACCAGTAGCTATGTGGTCAATTCTCTCTCCCATGATGTGATCTTCGTTGTGATCATAGGCTATGTTAATCTAGGGTGATCCCATGATATTTCCCCTTCCTCTATGTATTGGATTGATGTACTCACTTGTCTTTATCTAGTATAATCCCCGAGACCAAGGTGACAGCGGTCTATTGGACATGGCTTAGAAGAATATTTCATGAGTGATTTCCTCTTTTGTGTGTTGATTGAAGATTGAGAGTCTCTTGGTGCTTGTCTTTGACTATCCTTGAGATATGTTGTGGTGATTGTGGTACTATCTTTGGATGACCGCGGTGACATTGGGAAATCCATATATGGAGAACTACGAACTTAGAGGTGTGCTTTTGTAGCCCTACATAATTCTCGTCCTCTCTTGACCACAAAGGAATGACCTCCGAGTGCGTCTCCATTATGGGGAATATCATGTGATTCGATTATGTTAATGTTGTTGGGAGTTGCCACTAGTGAAAGTATGAAACCTAGGCCTTGTTTCCACCATTGCAATACCATTTGTGCTCACATTTACCACTTGTTTTCTTGCTGCACTTTTTATTACAGATTTATATTACTTTGCTTTGCCACTCCTATCATCCATATTTTACCATCTCTTCGCCGAACTAGTGCACCTATACAACCCCTAGTTGTATTAGGTGTGTTGGGGACACAAGAGACTTCTTGTATCTTAGTTGCAGGGTTGCTTGAGAGAGACCATCTTCAACCTCTACTTCCCTGAGTTCGATAAACCTTAGGTCATCCACTTGAGGGAAATTGCTGCTGTCCTACAAACCTTTGCGCTTGGAGGCCCAACATAGTCTACAAGAATAGAAGCGTGTGTAGACATCAAGCTATTTCTGGCGTCGTTGCCGGGGAAGTAAGTGTATGAAGGTATATCTTTAGATCTTACAATTAAATCTTTTCGTTTCTTGTTTTTAGTTCCACTAGTTATGTTTATGGAAAACCGCACTCTTAGTTCGCTGCTTGGGGAAGGCCGCTTTACCACACCCGTGGTAGAGAAGTCTCCTCCACCTACTGAATGTATCCCGTTCCAAATACCACTTGGGATAATTGAAATAATTAGGAATGATTGTTATGATGGGACAGTCAATCCTAGTATTCATTTGTTGAAACTTACAGAACTTTGTGAGTTGTTTAAGATTTCAGGTTTGACAAGAGATGGAGTCATGAGGAAATTATTTGCCTTGTCACTGAAAGGAAAAGCATTGGAATGGTATAGGCTACTAGATGACTCTCACCTGCTGGACTGGGAAGAGATCCAGTCTCTCTTTTGCTCCAAGTTTTATCCTCTTCATGAAGTCCATGAGAATAGGAATTATGTTTATAATTTCTATCCTCATGACGGAGAGAGCATAGCTCAAGCTTGGGGGAGACTGAAAACGTTAATGCTAAAATGTCCTAACCATGGGCTCCCCAAAGATATGATTATTACTAATTTCTATGCGAGGCTCTCTCGACAGGATAAAGATTTGCTCGATGCTTCCTCTATGGGTTCTTTCACAAACGAAAAGATTGATGCTAAATGCGAACTCCTTGAAAGAATTCAACGCAACACTGAAGATTGGGAGATCGACAAAGGTAAAGAGTCAGGTATAATTTATGAGTATGGTTGCATTAAGTCCTTTGTTGAAACTACAAGTTTTAATAATTTAGCGCTAAGTTTGGGCTTGATTCTCAACTCCTTGTTGATTTCCTCAATCTTTTGCTTCACATCTTAATATGCCTAAGGAGGATTGGATCAAGCATCATGAACCTTTTAAAGAGATTTGCAAAGAAAATGAAATTGTTCATGATGATTGCAACATGCATGATCCAATTCCTAAAAATGATGTTTTATATAAGCATGTTAATTTTTGTGGAGTGGATAGACCTTGTGAAAGGCCTATGATTGATGAAGAGAAGTATTGTAAGCAACATAAGCATGAAAGAACAATCACTTGGGTCAAAGATTTAAATGAAATTGCTAGAGAATTGTGTGACCTTTATCCTCTTACTTGCGAACTTTGCTGTATAGAGGGTCACTTTAATTTTCAATGCATGCACTTTCAAAACATAACTGTTAACCAGTTGTGTGATAACATGATCACCCCTGATCTTTATGATGAGCTTATGTTATTTTTGATGTGTGAAGAGTTATCAGAAAAGACTTCTTGGCTAGATGTTAATGCCATAGGAATAAAAAACACTTTGCAAAATTGCCATCTCTATTGTGTTGTTAATTGCCATAAAAATGATTACATAAGTAAGATTAGAAAGGAGGGAACTTTACCAAAGTATAAAAATGTCTCTTATATTTCTGCTAATAAAAAGGAGAGTTTCTCCCAAGTTTCCCCTATTGTTTCTAATGATAAACCAGGATATGTGGAGAAGCTTCATCTCCAACCACCCCCTCCTAAGGTGAAGAAGAAGAAAAAGAAGAGGAGGAGGAAGAGGAGCAAGAAGGAAGAAGAATGGGTATCAACCTGGCCTGAGCATATTCCTCCCATCAACTTTTATCCTAACGGTTGTAAGTTTAAAGAAGAAGGTGAAGTTTATTGCCTTAATTATCATCTTGATGATACGTCCGTAGGTACTATTGAAGATGATTTTGATTATGATATGCATGTTACTTATTGTGATTGGGAAAATGATGATAATGCTACTTATGATCTTGAAAATCTTTTTGGTACCAACTCTGAAAGTGATGATATGGAAAGCTCTAAGCTTGGGGATGATAGGATTGCAAATCCTTTACCCACTAGTGATGTGATAATTGATAATTCTTTTGCTAGTAAGAATAAAGACAACATGTTTACAAATATAGTTGCTAGCAATGATAATGCTCTTCTCTACTATGATGATGTTTTAACTCCAATCTATAGTAATTATAAAGGTACCTATGACATAAGGAGAAATTATCCTTATGAAACTTGTCATAATCATGGAGGGAATTACTCCCTTGTTGAACACCATCTTCCTAATACACAATTAATCTATAGTGTTCAAGTTGTTTATGATAGTCCTACTCCCACTATTACCAATGAGAAAGATTATGCTTATGTGGAGAGTAAGAGTACCTTTTTGCTTGTGGATCATGGTAACAATGCTTTATGTGATGCTTATATTGTTGAGTTTATTCGTGATCCCACTGAAAATTATTATGAGAAGGGAACATATGCTTATAGATATTTCAATAATATCAAGTTCCCTCTCTTTATGTTGAAGGTTTTGAAGCTGCACTTGTTTTGTCTTCCTATGCTTATTGCTTTGTGCTTCAATGAATTATTCTATTGCAATATTCCTATGCATAGGAAGCATGTTAGGCTTAAATGTGTTTGGTATTTGCTTCTTGATGCTCTCTTTTGTTCTTCAACTCTTATTCCTACGAGAGCATCATTAAAGTCTTAAGCCTATCTTTATGGCTATAAAGAAAGAGCTCTAGGGAGACAACCCTTGTTATCTTTGCTTTCAGTTTGTTCTTTCAGTTTTTTGGTGGTCTTGATGTTTGTTACTACTGTAGCAACATCATTGTATCTTTATTTTTCAGCTTTGTGCCAAGTTTAGCCTCCGATTGCAAGAAAGTTCAAAAGTTGTGACGTGCAGTCCAGAAAACAGATTCTGTCCTTGGACAGAAAAATTCGTATAAAATCACTAGACCATCTTTTTGATCTGAATTTATTTGACAGCGTGCTCTATACAATTGGATTTCTGGCGTCTATTCTGAGTTTTTTGATTTGAGTTGCAGAAGTGCCCCGAAAAAATTATTTACTACCTGCTGGTATGTTTTTCACAGATTCTGTCCTGTTTTGCCTTTTCTTCGTTTTGCAAACCTTGAGCTTGCTTTTTCTTTGCAAAAACCTTTTGGCAATCTTGAGAAACAGTAGCTCTTCAAGATTATCTTTATTTACAGTAGGGAAAAATTATTTTATTGTGGGTACTAACCTCGCTAATCAGAGTATGATGAGTTATGTATGAAGGGAGTTTTCAAGTGTGCGAGGGAAGATGATAAAAGAAGATTCAGGAGGGTCAAACGCTCAAGCTTGGGGATGCCCCCGTGCACCCCCAAGAAATATTCAAGGAGACTCAAGCGTCTAAGCTTGGGGATGCCCCCGTGCATCCCCTTCTCCATCAACAATTATCAGTTCGTCTTTCGTTCCACTATATTTTAATCACTTGATGCGTTATGTGCTATGCTTGGAGCGTCTTGCTTTTAGTTTCCTTTAGCTTTGCTTGCTGTTCATAACGAGTTAGAACCCAGCTTTCTTTGTGTGGGAGAGAAACACGCTCCACTTCAACCTAGAACACAACATAGGATTTTCATGCTTATCTTGGCTGTGTGTGTTCTTTGTCTTTCCATAGCTACTGTCATGTTTAGCTCTTAGTTTTCATGCTTTTTTTAAAGAGCTTTTGTTTAGTTGGTTGTTGAACTCTCTTGAGTTTTCACGTTTATCTTGTTAAGAGAGTTTGTCTGTTGCACTGAGTTGTGTGTCTTAACTTAAAATAGGTAACTGAGGTTGCTATTTAATTTTAGTAGTAACTTGCAATAGTTTTGAGGTATTGCCATGAGTAATGTTTGAACTTTTGGTGTCAAGAGCTTTAGCCTATTAGTGATAGATGTCGTATTTTGGGCAATCCGTGTTTATTTTCGAAAACCTACAAAATAGTTGAGAACTTTAGCTACTAAATGGATCACTAATCTTTGGAGGGATCGAATATTAGAGTACACTCACGTACCATGAGCCGAGGATGCGCAAGGATAACCAAATCCCCATACACTCCTCCTCGGGGTACTTGTCTCTTTGAGAACCTCCTAATTAGATTGAGAGTTACCGATAATAAGTGCATGAGTTCTTCGGACTAATGTGGGTATTCGAAAGTTGACACTTCCACCTAGCCATATTTTTCTAGCCTCTTCGGTACCGTGCATTGCCCTTTCTCACCTCGAGAGTTGGCGCATACTTCGCCGGTGCATCCAAATCCTTGGCATGATACACTCTGTCATCATAAGCCTCATTATATCCTTCCTCAAAACAGCCACCATACCTACCTATCAACGCATTTCCATAGCCTTTCCGAGATACATTGCCATGCAACATCCATCTTCTCATGACTTGATCTTCATGTCATACATGCTTTTTGCTTGATCGATGAGCCGCATGCTAGTTGGGCCTTGCCCTAATCATTGCTACATGACGCGCTAGTATCATTGCATATCCTGCTACACCGACAGAGGCATACATTTGCATACATCATGATAGTTTCATTTTCTTTAAGTTGAGTACTTTTGTAAAGTATGAAAGATCTTCTATACTTCTTGTAATACATAGAGTGTTGCCCCTAAAGTGAGGGAAAGATCCCAAAGAGGACAAATCAAAAGATCCCAAAGAGGACAAAATCAAAAGATCCCAAAGAGGACAAATGAGAGATAAATAGAAAGAGCCATTTAGGCCACAAAAAAATATAAAAAAAGAGAAAAAAGACAAAAAGAAATAAAAAGAGAGAAGGGGGCACACTACTATTTCTTTTGAGAGATCCACACTCATACTCCATCTTATACCTTGTACTCCATAGAGATTATCATTCATGCATATAGCTATGTGGGGACCTTTACACTATAGAACTTGGCTTGTATATTCCAATGATGAGCCTCCTCAAAAGAGCTCTAGGTCTTCTTGAGCAAGCAAGTTGGATGCACCCCCACTAGTTCCATTGGAGAGCTTACCTTAGCTCATATGTGCATCCGTTGCATGGCAATCCCTACTCCTCACATCATATCTATCATTTGACTTTCTCTCGCCGATGATTGTCCTCATTGATGTGAGCCTTTCACACCTTTTTTTGTCTTCCCCCTCTATCATTTTTCTCTCTTTGCCATCCTAAGTGTCGACTTTCTTGCTTACGCTCATCCATTGCATGAGTGCTCAAAATATCGAAAGGGAGTGGATCATTTTGACTTGTACCTGGCTGACGGTCTGGGGATGAGTCAAGATAAGATTCCAAAGAAGACCAAGTGTGAAACTTTAGTAGATTAAGTTCTCAACAATACAAAAACTATGTTTTACTCTCTCATATATCCCTATCCCCTTTCTTGCACGCAAACACCATTTGGAGACATTCGAGTCACGGACAGCGAGAGCTCTTGCACCTTTATGTTCTTATGTTACTTGTTACAATGCTAATATAAACTCTTGCTTGTTATGACTTGAATTGAATTACATGCCTTGATTGCTTTACTTAAAAGTTCTTATATGGTTGATAGCATGTCACCACAGAAATTATGCTTGTTATCATTTACCTACTCGAGGACGAGCAGGAATTAAGCTTGGGGATGTTGATACGTCCAAAACGTATCTATAATTTCTGCTTGCTCCATGCCTCTTTTGTGTGATATTGCTATGATATTTATGCACTTCCATACACTTTTGATCATATTTGAACTAACCTATTAACTCAGTGCACCACAGTGCCAGTTCCGGTTTTCTGCTATTTTTCTATTTCAGGTTTCCCCCATATTAAAAGTGCCCTAAAATTCCGGGAAAAATACAGGAAAAATCAGCGTACCGGGAGCTTCAAGAAAAACCAAAGCAGGGCCAGAGGGGAGCCAGGGGCAGCCCAGGCGGCCAGCCCAGGCGGCCCCACCCCTGGCCGCCCTAGGGGGGCGCCTGGGCCCCCCTCTCCGCCTCTGGTTGCCCCCCTTGGCATATATTTATCTACCATCGCGAAAACCCTGATTCCAGAACCCTTTTCTCCAGAAGCAATTCCGATCTCCGCCGCCATCGCCACCAAGTTTCGGGGGACCAGAATTGCTGTGCCGGCATCCTGCCGGGACGGGGAAGTGCCCCCGGATTCATCTCCATCGACGTTGCTTCCTCCCTCCATGATGCGGGAGTAGTTCCTCCTCGGGGCTGAGGTTTCTACCAGTAGCTATGTGGTCAATTCTCTCTCCCATGATGTGATCTTCGTTGTGATCATAGGCTATGTTAATCTAGGGTGATCCCATGATATTTCCCCTTCCTCTATGTATTGGATTGATGTACTCACTTGTCTTTATCTAGTATAATCCCCGAGACCAAGGTGACAGCGGTCTATTGGACATGGATTAGAAGAATATTTCATGAGTGATTTCCTCTTTTGTGTGTTGATTGAAGATTGAGAGTCTCTTGGTGCTTGTCTTTGACTATCCTTGAGATATGTTGTGGTGATTGTGGTACTATCTTTGGATGGCCGCGGTGACATTGGGAAATCCATATATAGAGAACTACGAACTTAGAGGTGTGCTTTTGTAGCCCTACATAATTCTCGTCCTCTCTTGACCACAAAGGAATGACCTCCGAGTGCGTCTCCATTATGGGGAATATCATGTGATTCGATTATGTTAATTTTGTTGGGAGTTGCCACTAGTGAAAGTATGAAACCTAGGCCTTGTTTCCACCATTGCAATACCATTTGTGCTCACGTTTACCACTTGTTTGCTTGCTGCACTTTTTATTACAGATTTATATTACTTTGCTTTGCCACTCCTATCATCCATATTTTACCATCTCTTCGCCGAACTAGTGCACCTATACAACCCCTAGTTGTATTAGGTGTGTTGGGGACACAAGAGACTTCTTGTATCTTAGTTGCAGGGTTGCTTGAGAGAGACCATCTTCAACCTCTACTTCCCTGAGTTCGATAAACCTTAGGTCATCCACTTGAGGGAAATTGCTGCTGTCCTACAAACCTCTGCGCTTGGAGGCCCAACATAGTCTACAAGATTAGAAGCGTGTGTAGACATCAACACGCTACTTGTACTCTATGCTTGTTTTCATTTCATCATGATGACCATGCTACTGTCTTGTTATGCTTGCACCTGAGTATCTATTGCGAAGCTAAGTAGTTCGTTGCTTAGCAAATTCCTCACCTTGAATTTCATCAGTGTCGAATTTGTAAAAATCGCCTATTCCTCCTCCCTCTAGTCGATATAACGCACTTTCAGTTGGTATCAGAGCAAGGTACTCCCTTGTTCTGTGTAATTTTGGTTTAACCACCTGGAGTTTTAGTTATGTCGACTGCAGGTATGATCAAAGTCTTGATGGGTGTCCTACCTTTGATGGGACGGACTACCCCTACTAGAAGAACAACATGTGCATGCATCTTGAGGCAATTGACAGCGATATGTGGTACGTTGTGGAAACGGGTGTTCCCTCTGTCTCACCTTCTGTGAACGATGCTGATGTGAAGAGATTCAAGCAACTCGACTCACAAGCAAAGAATATCATATATGGCCATCTGAGTAAAGGGCGGTATGGCAGAGTGAGTGCTTTGGAGACTACAAAGCTCATCTGGGACAGGTTGTTCAAGGTCATCGAAGGAGCCTCAACTGAACGTGACTCTCGAGTTGATGTTCTTCGCAATCTCTTCAACCGCTTCAAGAGACTTGACAATGAAAATGTTCAGCAAACCTTCGATCGCCTCACTGATATCTCCAACAAGCTACAAGCGCTTGGTGCTACAGACATCACTGACCAGGAGGTGGTGAAGAAACTGCTGAGATCACTTGACTCCTCATTCGACACTCTGGCACTGATGACTCAACAGCGTGGAGACTACAAGTCACTTGATCATGCTGACATTCTAGAGAGACTAAATACTCATGAGTTCCAACTTGCTGAAAAGAGGGATCTCTATGGTCCAAACTATGGTAGATCTCGTGCACTGAAGGCCAAGCCAATTTCCTCATCTAAAGATGAAGAATCTGACAACACTCTTGGTGATCCTAAGGAACTGAGTCAGGAGCTAGCAATGCTGGTGAGGAAATTTCAGAAGTTCTCTAGACGTGGTCGCTTTGTGAAATCTTCAAGAGGTGATGACTTAAGATCAGATTCTTCATCTCGCGATCCCAAGAAGAGGACCTGCCACAAATGCAAGAAACCTGGTCACTTTATCATTGATTGTCCTCAGTGGGCAAAGGAATCGAAGAACAAGAAATACAAGGACTACAACTCAGACGACTCAAAGAAAAAGAAGAAATCTTCAGAGTCCTCATCATCAAAATCCTGAAAGTCTTCCTCTAACAAGAAGAGCAGTTCCAGGAAAGCTCGGGCATTCATTGGCAAGGAAATGGGCTCAGCTGAATCTGAAGAAAATGAGGAAGAGGAGGAATCTGACTCTGGTGTGGCAAGCCTGGCTCTCGCTATCGCATTCGTCAGCAAGTCCATCTTCAACACTGAAGAAAAAGACTTCCCCGACACTTCTGACGACAACAACAATGACTACTTTCCCACCAACTGCTTCATGGCAAAGGTGCCAAGGTACTCAACCGTTCCATGCCTAATTCTAGTGAAGATGAATCTGATGAAAACCTCAAACCTAGCTATTCCAAACTTGCTAAAATTACCATAAAACGGGAAAAAGCTTTTGATAAGGTTCAAAATATGCTAGAAAGAAGTGATGATCTGTTGGGTGAAGAAATGGATCGATCCAAAATCTTGACTGAAAATCTTCAAAGACTTTAGTCCAAGTATGATAACATTCAGGATAATGATAACACTCTCTTATCTGATCATGAGAAGCTTTCCAATGAATTTCTTCAAAAAAAAAAAGCAAGATCTTGAGAAGCTAAGGGAGAGTTATGAATATCTTCAGAAGGAACATGATTCATTGCTTGCTCAATAGATCAGCGCTGCTCAGGAGGAATTCATTCCCCTTAAATGCATTGAACGTGAAACTGCAAATTCTTCACCTGAATGTTCAAATGCTTCTAATGTTACAAATTCTTCAACTGTTTCTGTGGTGGCAATTTCCTCAACTGAGAAAAACACCGATGCTACTGACTAAAATGAAGGGTTGAAGGAATTGTCTATGACAGGCATGTACAAAAGCCTCAAAGGTCATCAGACTCTTTGTAATGTGCTTAAAAAGCAGAGGTTGAACAGGAACCCTAGGAAGGAGGGTATTGCCTTTGAGAGGAAACTCAATGTTAATGGGACCTACTGGAAACCTGAGAAGTATCCCAAAACCTCATGGGTTGCTGCAAAAGGACCTCCAGTAGATCCATCTACCTTATCTGGCTTTACTTGAGAAACTTCACTTTCTTCTGATGAGTCATTTGACTCCAACTATAAACTTTTCAAAAATCAGAATGGTGAAGTATTTGCTAGATATGTTGGAACTAACTGCGGGAATGGCCCCCCTATGAAGAAAATCTGGGTTCCTAAAAGGCACCTTGAAAATCTTCAAGTGAATTTCCTCATGACACCTCGTGTGAGGAATAGGAACCCCAGATCAAATTCTTCATATGGATCAAAATCTTCAGATGGATCCAAATCCTCATATGTACCGAATTACTCAAGTGGATCAAATTCCTCATATAATCATCATCGTGCTAACACATCTATTTCACAGGGAAAGAAGGATTATGAATATGTGCATTATTCTTCAAATCATTATGTTCATAAGTCTTCGAAGAATTTCTCTGCTTACTCATATTCATACTCTAACCCCTCTCCTGTGAAACGAAGTGCACTTGCTTCAATGCCACCATTCTCAATTGGTGCTCGTCGAATGATGAACTCTTTGCCACCCCTCCAGATGTGGGTGGTGAAGAAAAAGAACTAATCTCTTATGCAGGGTCAGGTCTCCAGACGAACTTAAACGTCTGAAGAATTTGCTGGAGACCTGAAAACGGCTTGAAAGGACGCAAGCTAATCATGTAGAAATGATTCATTCATTTCTCACGTCCTCATTCTTCATATATTGCTCTTACTGATGAAATTCATACTGATGAAACTGATGTCATATTCTTCACAATGAAGCATATGAGTTGTAAGACATAGTAATTCTTCTACAGGGTGACTCTCTCAAAGCTACTGAGTGGGTCCTCGACAGTGGATGCACAAATCACATGACCGGTGACAAGAACCTACTAATGGACTCTGCTTTATCTCCATCTCACCTGAAGCATATCACCTACGCTGACAAAGGAAAAATCAAGGTATTGGGTCTAGGTAAGGTTGCAATCTCAAAAGATCGACACATGGACAAAGTCATGCTTGTCGAGTCTCTTGGATTCAACCTCATGTCTGTCTCAATGCATTGTGACCTTGATATGGTAGTTGTCTTTGGAAAATATCGCTGTGTTGTAGTCTTAGAATCTGACAATTCCAAAGTATTCGAAGGCTTTAGGAGAGGAGACTTGTATATTGTTGATTTCTCTACAGGACCACAACTTGCCACATGCCTACTTGCAAAAGCTTCAGAAGGATGGCTATGGCATCGACGACTCGGTCATGCTGGCATGAGGAACTTGCACACGCTTGTGAAGAAGAAGCATATCCTTGGAATTGAGGGTGTCAAATTCCTCAAAGATCATCTTTGTGGGGATTGCGAAGCTGGGAAGATGACCAAATCCAAGCATCCCTCAAAGACTATCATGACTACCACTCGTCCATTTGAATTGCTTCACATGGATCTCTTCGGCCCTACACATTATTCTGCATTCACAAATGCAGCATATCTTTATGGCTTTTTCATTTTTGATGACTATTCTCGTTATACATAGGTGCATATAATCACATTTAAGCATGAAGTGCAGGAAATCTTCAAGCGATTTTCCTCAAGGGCCTCGACGAATTTCGGTGTGAAGATCAAGCATATCCGGAGTGACAATGGGACCGAATTCAAGAACACTGGTCTTGATGACTATCTTGATGAACTTGGTATTACTCATGAGCTATCAGCCCCATACACTCCTCAGCAGAACGGCGTTGTGGAGCGCAAGAATGGGACTCTTGTTGAGATGGCTCGCACCATGCTCGATGAATACAATACGCCTCTCAGGTTCTGGCCTGAGGCTACCAACACTGCGTGCCACATCATCAACAGAGTATATCTTCACAAAATCCTCAAGAAAACCTCATATGAACTACTCACCAACAAGAAACCCAATGTGAGTTATCTGAAAGTATTCGGTGCTAAATGCTGGGTTAGAGATCCTCATCATAATTCCAAATTTGCGCCGAAAGCACATGAAGGTTTTATGCTTGGGTACGGAAAGTACTCGCACACCTACAGAATCTTTATCAATTATCTTCACAAGATTGTTGAGGCTGTAGATGTGCGGTTCGATGAAACTAATGGCTCGCAAAGAGAGCACCTACCTTCTGTGTCAGGTGAAATACCTCCTGAGGAATCCAGAATGTTCAAAGCTACTGAAGATATCATCCCCACTTAAGAATTAGCTGAAGAAGTCTTTCCTGGCAATGAAGAAAATCATTATGGTGCTCCTGAAGAAACTGCTGCTGAAGAAAATGCTCAGCCAGACCAAAGTCGTCAGCCAGCTCATCCTCGTGTCGCAGAAAAGTGCAGATCGAGAAAATCATCGACGACATCAATGCACCAGGTCCTCTCACACGCTCAAGATCTTCACACTTATCTAACTTTTGTGGGCATTTTGCTTTTGTTTCTATCACAGAGCCCAGGAAAGTTGATGAGGCATTTCTAGAACCTGAGTGGATTCAAGCTATGCAAGAGGAATTGTATCAATTCGAGGTCAACCATGTGTGGGAACTCGTCAAGCGACCAGATACTCGGAAGCACAATATCATCGGCACCAAGTGGATCTATCGAAACAAGCAAGATGAAAATGCCCTTGTGGTGAGGAATAAGGCTCGTCTCGTAGCTCAAGGCTACACACAGGTTGAAGGAATTGACTTCGAGGAAACTTTTGCTCATGTTGCTAGACTTGAAGCTATTCGCATACTACTTGCTTATGCTAATCATCATAATATCATCTTATATCAAATGGATGTGAAAAGTGCATTCCTCAATGGTAAGCTTGAGGAAGAGGTATATGTTGCTCAACCCCCAGGTTTTGAATATCCTAAACATCCTGACAAAGTCTTCAAACTCAACAAGGCCCTTTATGGCCTCAAGCAGGCCCCTCGGGCATGGTGTGACACTTTGAAGGAATTCCTCACGAAGAAAGGCTTCAAACCCGGTTCACTTGACCCAACTCTTTTCACTAAGTCATATGATGAAGAATTATTTGTGTGTCAAATATATATGAGTTTAAGTCCTCTACAGCATTCACTTATTGCTATTTCTTCAAGATTGTTTTTTCTGCTAAGTGAATGTGATCGGACACTTCCCCCTCTATGCTATACTCAACCTAGTCTATTCACAATTTCTTAATATGCCCTCTATTTGAAACTTGTTCAAAGTCTTCACTGAATCCTTGACAGCTGAAGAATTTGTGAACACAACGTTAAAAAGTTTCCTATCTGAATTTTTGGTTTTGCCGCTCAAACCGTTCCACATTCCACTCTACGACTTATCTATTCACCCATGATCTCACACAATCTCCACCTCTCTGTACGTGGGTGACACATGTCACACGGATGAGAAGGGTCAGGGGCACGTTCGTCCATTTTCCTCGGGCGAACGGTTTTTCACCTCGACTATAAATACCCACTCACCCTCCCCACTTCTGTTTTACCCCGCTCGACCTCCACTCCCTCGCTCGAGCTCTCGAAACCTAGCGCCGCCACTACTTCCATCATCGTCGGTGAGGAAGAGCTTCGTTGCCTCGACCTCGTCGCCATCGTACTCATGCCAGACATGGATGTCTTCACTCCGCCACCGCCCTAGTTGTCTTCCTCTGCCAAGGTAGGGCGTGGAAGATCTGAAGTGACAAGCTTCAAATCTTCTATTCACAGTTCGTCGTGTTCTTCGTCCAGGGTAATTAAAAGCTCCTTTTACTGCCCTTGTCAATTCTAGTGATTCCTACAAATCTTCAAAAAGGTGTTTATTCTTCATTCTTCACACTCTAAAGACCTCACACAAACATCTGTTCTTGATCTGTTTCTCTAAGCAACGTTTTTCCTCAAAGATTCCTCAATTGTGTGGATTTTCAATGTGCACAACTCTGGAACCTAAGTCAAAGAACGCTTAGTGAAATTCTTCAAGAGACAACTGGTCAAATTCCTCAAACTTGTTCCTTTTGCAAAAACTGCTGAGAACGCATATGACCTCTTCAAATTCTTCGCACCTATACTCTGTTCACAGGTACAAATGTCTGCTGCTGAATCTCTAGGTTCTCATCAACTTAACTCATTTGCAGCATTCCTCGAAGAAAAATTGCATACCTCCTCAGAGAACTCAATTGTTCAAAATCCTCAGCTGAAGAAAATGGCTGATGGTAAGAAACCTCAAAAAGGAAGGAAGAAATTTGAAGTCAACACTAGTTTTGAAATTCCTGATGATATCTATGAAGAATACTGCACTCCTGATGAAGCCAATTATGGCAAGGAGACCAAGAATCAGCGCAAGGTACGCATACAGAGGATTGAAAGAAGATGGGTCGGAGAATGGAGGGAATATTGCTATGTCACACCCAAGTACATGAAGAAATTCGCTGTACACCCTCCATGCCCAAGACCTCCATTGGCACCAGGCCAAATTGCTGATCCCTCTAGCATCAGAAGAGGTGAAGAATTTCCCAAGGAATGGGCCAAGCGTCAAGATAAGTTGGCTGGGATGGCCAAAGAGGCAGTGAGGAAATTTAATGAAGATTCTGCTGCTGCTGCTGCTGAAGCCTCTGCTAGCAAGCCTAAAAAGGCTATGCCCAAGAAACATGCTCGCAACCCAAGCTCCTCAGCAATGCCCTCACGGCCCAACTCTGCGAATCCCTCACGGCCAGTTCCTCAAGCTGCTCCAGCTCCACCAAAGTCCTCAGCACCTGTGCATCTCGCCATGTGCCAAAGGACAATTGGCATCTCTATTGCCTCAGGAGCCTCTGCAAGTTCTTCAGCTCCTCCAAAATCCTCAACTGGCCCCACTCTGTTGAAATCTAAGGCCACTGCAGGACGTGGTGCTAGACCAAGTCCTCACAAGAAACAAGTCGCCTTTCATGTACCGTCAAGTGATGACGAAGCTGATGATGAGGAACTCGCCAAAATCATCAGAGACACACAGAAAAGGCTCGCTAGAGCCAAAGGCAGCAATGTGCCACCGATGTTGGATCCCAAGTTGATCCTTGATTTCATTGACCTATGGCATAAGGACCCCAACACTCCTTTGCCTGAGATGAACCTCACTCCTGGTCAAAGTCATATGGTGGCCGCCTTCATTGGTGAGGAAAAATGGAAATTTGAACAGGCCAGAAAGGCAAAGAAGGATCAGTACAAGAAAGAAAGATTGATGAAGAACAATATAGTGAATATGTCTTGTGAGGAACTTGTGAAGCTGCAAGCTGAGATCAAAACCCTCAATGAGGAATTTGAAAGCTACTTTGTTGATTGGCTGGGATCCAAAGTCAGATTCGTTAATCTGACCAAGGGATTTACCTCAAACGTTGCATCACCAACGCAACATGCAACTGCTCAGACTGAAGCATCTGCTCAGCCCGCTGAAGAACATGCCAGCACCACTGATGAAAATTAGGCTGCTAATGAAACTCAGGTTACCAGGGCTGATGACTCTATTCCAGCCGGTGAAGAAATTGTCAGGGCAACCACTAGTGTTGCGCCTGAGGAACAAGCCTGGCTAGCTGAAGCTTCAACCGCTGTGCCTGAAGAAACTGATCAAGCGAGGCAAATTGCAGCAGTTATGCTTGAGGAAACTGCACCAATTTCCTCTGCTCCTCCTGCACCAACACCAAGATCAGTTCTTCCTTCTATATCAGAAGTGAGAAAATCAAAGGCTCTGGAACGAGAAGCAGTGAAGAAAAGGAAAGCATCTGCTTCTTCAGAGTCTGTTGCCCCTAAGAAGCTGAAGAAATTGACTAGTTCTGTCAACAATCCCATTGATGTTGTTCCTCTCTCAATCATGCCATCAAAGGAAATCATACCTTTTGGCAAAGAATATGTGATCCCAAGCGGATCTGATGAAGATGTTCCTTCTGCTGCTTCTTCAAAGCAGTTGGACGAAGAAATTGAAGTGGATAACCTCCCTTCAACCCCAGTGATCACACAGCTGAAGAGGCAGGCATTGAAGAAATGAGTGACAATGATGAAGACGTGGACATTGGGAGCACAACTCCTGTACTAAATGATGACTTTAGGGACAGTCTTCACCCCAACTCTCCATTGTTCACGCCTTTGCAGCAAATTCCTCAATCCTTAGAGCCCACTGAAGCTCAAACGGGTTCTGAAGAACCTCGCACCACTCCCTCCGTCCATGAAGAAATTCCAGCCACTAGTGCTGATGAAAAAGTTGCTGAAGAAATGAAGTCTCAAGCTGCAGCTGAAGCAAAAATTGAAATTCCTCGGCCTGTGATGCCTGAGGCTGTGATGAAATTAACTGAAATCCTCAGCCACACCAAAGGGTCCCTTCTCTAAGAAGCAAAACTTCAAGGCTGATGACTTCTTCCACGAACATGTGTTCTTCACTAACTTCAACCCATATGACTCTGCTCGTCTTAGAAGGAAGCGTTTCTGGACTGCCAACCAAGCAAACTTCTATTCTTCACTCCTCTTTGGTAAGGACAAAGTCTTTGACCATGCGCATATTCCTCACATGGATATGGAATCCCTTTTTTGCTTCACACTGGTCCTCAGCGCTCTCTATGATGCTGGATTGCTCACCCTCTGCACAGACATATGTGATTGGAATGAAGAGCTCATTCTTCAGTTCTATGAAACACTGCACATCACCGGAAAGGCTGAAGATGTGAACTCTTGGGCACCGGCCTCTGAATTGCTTCAGGCCCTGCCTCTCAGTCCTCCCCTTGATGGTGCATGGTGTGTATATCATGAACCTGAACTTACTGATCATTATATGCAAGTATTGATGAAACTGCTGAAGCCTGGTCAAGCACCAAGAACCAAATTCCTTGTGAAGGAATTGCTATATGTGCCTCGGACTGTCCATCGCATTCTGATAAAGACATTGAGTCCAATCAAAGGCCGCAACTCGAATGGTGAAGAAATCGGTGGCATCATGAAGAATCTGATGTTCTATGTCATGCATGGGATCCCCATCAACTATCATGATTTCTTCATGAGGACTCTGGCAAATGTTGCACTGTATCCTTTCAACCTGAAGCCTTATGCTCCCTGGATCATGAGATTCATCAGAACAAGGTCTTCTATTGCTTACAAGGTTGACTTTCAGAATCATCTTAGATATTTGCCTCCACTTGAAGTCCTCAAATAGACATATTCCTTAGTTGACGAAAAAGGCAAAGCTGCAATCATTGATGAAGGAATTCATCCATTGGATGGTCAATTCCGCAAAGCTGCATCCTACTCTACCAATGATGACTCTGCCACTCATGACTCTGCCGCCAATGCCTCAAAGCAAAATCCTTAAGGCACAGCTCCAAGGGTGATGACTGATCGTGAGCTACTCCTCAGTCTTCATCAGAAGGTCGATCGCAACCATAAATGGGTCAAGAGGCAGTTTGGTTCAATTCTTCACAACATGATTGCTACATACAATGCAGTGAAGAAAAACCACTACTACCTCCATGAAGTTTTCAATTGCACCTGGGCTGTTATGTCTCATCTCTATAGCGAATAAGATCTGAAGCAAATGGGCTTCAAGGAGGACTTTGACTGGTCTCACCCTCCGGCGAAGAAATTCAATAAAGTCAAAGTTCCTTCAGCTCATATTCTTCATCACGCGAGACCGACGAGTATGAATATTTGGACGACACTGCGGCAGGCCCTCCTCCAGCAACCGACCCCAACAACACTGGCGCGCCTCCATCGTCTTTGTGATATTCTTCAGGGGCGTTAGTCCTCATTTTTCGTCCCCTTTGGTCATTCGATGACAAAGGGGGAGAAATTTGAGTTAGTCTTCAAGCGGGTCATTATATATGGGAGTTTTTTCGCCAAGTTACAACTCTCGTTCTTTTGAAGACTTTGTTGGATCGAGTTGTAAACTTAAACCCGATGGTGGTCGAATACTTTCGCAATGTTCTTCTGCATGTTATTTCCTCATATATGTTAATGCACACATGCTGAATTAAATCAGTCACCATATTTCATCATGCATTTCAAATTCTTCATATTATATGTTAAATGCGTGTATGAACTACAAGATATAGGGGGAGATCTCCATGATACTATTCTTCAAATGTGCATTCCTTCAAAAGCAAATTCGTCACTATGCACAACTTCAGGGGGATTTCTTCTATATCTTGCAATCAAATTCCTCAATATTAGTATTTATACTTCATATGTTTATCCCCGTCGAAAACTTAACCTATATTGTCATCAATCACCAAAAAGGGGGAGATTGTAAGTGCATCCAGTGCCCCTTAGTGATTTTGGTGTATTGAAAACTTATAGATTAAGGGACTAATGCGGTTGTGAGTATACACAGGTCTATAAGTCTATGAGGAGTTTGATATTTATAGAGAAAATCGACCCCTAAAAATGAATATCTTCAACTAAAGACTTTGGATTTCTGAAGACTTTCTAAGGATTTTGAAAGTGAAAAAATTGGTGTGACCTTTGAAGACTTGGATAATCATTCGAGGATTATGAAGCGTGAAGATTTTTGTTTTCGTAGTTTAATTTTCTCTTTCTTGAGTCATAGGAAACACCGTACTGTTAAAGGGGGTCGAGGAAAAACTAAGGAAACATATTTCCAAGTGATGCTCAACTCAAAGCCTACACTACCCACTCCTTTCGAGTGAAGCCATTGTAAATCTCATACAGTTCGGTCAATTTCTTCAGTGACAGAGACGAAGTTCTTCTGATCTCTGAGGAATTTGTTTTGACTGAGGAGTTAGGAATTCTCTTGTGCGGATTGCCTACAAATTAAAAACATGATAGCCCTGAGGAATTTGATACTCAAATTTCCGATCGTTGTTGTGCTATGCGCCAGCTATCCCAAAATATCTACCCACCTAACGGTCATATCATTGAAGGGAATTTATGTATTATCATGTCGGGCTGCTCCCTAGGCTATAAATAGCCGCCCCCTACAACCACTAGCTGGTTGGCTGCTCCGAGAGAAACTGACACTTGTCATTAGAGCTACCCATCCTCCGAGGACTTTGAGCGCAGATCATCAAGTGAGGAAAAACCCAAAACCCAAACGCCTAAAACCCCAAAGTGATTGAGCATCACTGAAGAGATTGTTCCTATGTGGAACTGACGCTTGTTACCTCTGAAGACTGTGATCTTCCAGATGGTTAGGCGTCAATGGTCTAGACATCCAAGAGGAATTGTGCATTGCCGGGTGACCGAGTTTGTGAAGGTTTGGAAGTTACCTGTGAAGACTTACCACGAGTGATTGGGCGAGGACTGTGTGACCTTAGCTCAAGGGGAATACAGTGAGGACTTGGTGTCTTGGAATGTGTGTCCAGGACTGGGTGTCCGAGACTGGGTGTCCGGGACTGTGTGTCCTCAGGTTTAAATACCTAGCCGCCCCAACCAGACGTACAACTATCATAACAGTTGGAGCTGGTCTAACAAATCATTCTCTTCATCAAGCCTACTGGTTCTATTTTCTCAAACCTTCCATTTACTCATTCGTGTGTTGTTGAACTTGATCTGTACTGTTTGAAGACTTTGACTGAAGACTTTCTCAATTTCCTCAACCCTATTTCTTCAGTCCTCAGTACTCAGCCTGCTTATCATGTTTACACGCTACTTATACTCCGTGCTTGTTTTCATTTCATCATGATGACCATGCTACTGTCTTGTTATGCTTGCACCTGAGTATCTATTCCGTTGCTAAGCAGTTCGTTGCTTAGGAAATTCCTTACCTTGAATTTCCTTAGTGACGAATTTGTAAAATCGCCTGTTCACCCCCCCTCTAGTTGATATAACGCACTTTCAATTATACCTGCTTCCAGAAGCTTTAATATTTAAGTTCTTACCACTTCTTTCATCTTTGGATTCAAACGTCGTTGGTGGTCAACAACAGGTTGAGCATCAGGTTCCATATTAATCTTATACTGACATAGAGTGGGACTAATGCCCTTAATATCATCAAGAGTATATCCAATAGCAGCGTGGTGCTTCTTCAGAAGTTTCAATAATCTTTATTCTTCGTCATCTAACTCTTTACCTTCATCGAGGTCCCAATCTTCAGAGTTGCGTTTAATTATTTCCAAGAGATCTCACATGAATTCAATAGTCTTCTTCGTAAAAGAACCAGCACAAGAAGTATCGAGCATGGATCGATCATTATGAGAGAGTTGAGCATAAAAATTTTGAACAATAATTTCTCTCGAGAGCTCATGATTGGGGCATGAATATAACATTGAATTAAGCCTCCCCCAAGCTAGGGCGGTACTATCTCCTTCACGAGGCCAAAAATTATATATGTAATTCCGATCATGATGAACTAGATGCATTGGATATTTGTTTTTGGTGAAATTCCAATTTCAATCGATTCTAGTTCCAAGATCCAATATCATCGCACACTCTATACCATGGCAATGCCTTTCCTTTCAAAGATAAATGGAAAAACTTCTTCTTAGATTCATCTCTGGGTAAACCTGGAAGCTTGAATAATCCACAAATTTCATCCACATATATCAAGTGCATATCAAGATGTTCAGTTCCATCTCATGCATAAGGATTAGCTAGTAGTTGCTCTATCATACCCGAAGGAATTTAATATTCGATATTTTCAGTAGGTGTTGTAGGTTGAGGAGCAACTAATGTTGCTTACGTACGAGGTGAAGATAGCCAGAACAAATCCCTTAAAGGGTTGTTCTCCATAGTAACAAGTAACAATGAATTTCAGCATGTAGTAATAATTTTTCCTTACCAAGAGCGCTTCACTACCCGGCAACGGCGCCAGAAAAGAGTCTTGATGACCCACAATTATAGGGGATCAGTCATGGTCCATTTGATAAGTAAGAGTGTTGAACCCAATGAGGAGCGGAAGGAAATGACAAGTGCTTTTCACCAAGGTAATGTCTGCAAGCACTGAAATTTTCGCTAACAGATAGTTTGATAGTAAGATAATTTGTAACGAGCAAGTAACGATAACAGTAAATAGTATGCAGCAAGATAGCCCAATCCTTTTGTGGCAAAGGACAGGAAAAAATAGTTATGATAAGCAAAGCGTTCTTGAGGAGACACGGGAATTTCATCTAGTCACTTTCATCATGTTGGTTCGATTTGTGTTCACTACTTTGATAATTTAATATGTGGGTGGATCGGTGCTTAGATGTTGTTCTTACTTGAACAAACCTCCTACGTATGATTAACCCCCTCTCAAGCATCCACAACTATGAGAAAAGTATTAGGATAAATTCTAACCATAGCATTAAACATTTGGATCCAAATCGGTCCCTTACGAAGTAGCGCATCAACTAGGGTTTAAGCTTCTGTCACTCTAGCAACCCATCATATAATAACTACTCCACAATGCATTCCCTTAGGACCAAATATGGTGAAGTGACATGTAGTCCACGTTCACATGACACCATTAAGGGAATCACAACATACATATCATCAAAATATCAAACACATATCAAGTTCACATGATTACTTGCAACAAGATTTCTCCCGTGACCTCAAGAACAAAAGTGACTACTCACAAATGATAAACATGCTCAAGATCATAGGGGTATTAAATAGCATAATGGATCTCAAGATATAATCTTCCACCAAATAAACCATATAGTAATCAACTACAAGATGTAATCAACACTACTAGTCACCCACGGGTACCAATCTAAGGTTCCGGTACAAAGATTGAACACAAGAGATGAACTAGGGTGTGAGAGAAGATGGTGATGTTGAAGATGTTGATGAAGATTGGCCTCCCAAAGATGAGAGGGTTGTTGCTGATGATGATGATGCTGATTTCTCCCTCCGGGAGGGAAGTTCCCCTGGCGAAATCGCTCCGCCGGAGGGCAAAAGTGCTCCTGCCCAAGTTCCGCCTCGAGAAGGCAACGCTCCGTCCCGAAAGTCCTCCCTTATTTTTTAGGTCAAAATGACTTATATACTAGAAGAGGGGCACCGGAGGTGGGCCGAGGAGGGAACAACCCACTAGGGCGCTCCTGGGAGCCCTGTCGCACCCAGGTGGGTTGTGCCCACCTGGTGGGCCCCCTTTGGCACTTATTTGATCCATTGTTCATCATATATTCCAAAATAAATCTCCGAAATTTTTTAGCTCATTTGGAGTTGTGCAGAATAGGTGGCCTGACGTAGCTTTTTCAGGTCCGGAATTCCAGCTGTCGGTATTCTCCCTCTTTGTGTAAACCTTGCCTTTTATGACAGAAAAGGCATTGCAATTAATCCATAAAGCATTATTATGCATAAAAACATTATAAATAACAGCAAGAAAAGATGATGTAAAATAGACGTATCACGTCGCTAACAACTTTCCATACCGCCCAACCGCCAACCGCAATCTAATCACCACCGCGGTCACCAATGAGAGCACCGGTCATAGCCGTTGTACAACCACAAACAAGGAGTGTCTGCCATCCCACACAAAGTGGCAGCATGCCACCACCATCCGTCAACAGGCCGAACCTGCTTGAGAAAGGATGGAGGTGTTGTTGGAGATATTTCCTAGAGGCAATCATGTATGATGATATGTCCTATGTGTTTAAGAATAAATATAGTCCTTGGACATTATCAATGATATGTATCAGCAAGTATGTGGCTTGTTTGTGGGACTATGCATTTTATGATGACTGTCCTAAAAGGTCCCTGGTCGAAAGGGTTGTGTGGACACGGATCCAACTAGACTAGCATATGGCACGATCGATGGCTCAGTCTCACTAGCCATGGAGCATTGGATACTAACTGGATAATATGGGCTCAGAAGGATCTGGTCGAATTTGACATAGTCGTATCCGAGTTGATATAAGGTCCGAGTCATACATACCCAACTATGAGATGCAATGATATGTCATATGTGAGTCTCTAGTACAACATACATTACATGTCCTAAAACCTAAGAGGACACATGTACTCGGGATGGTGACCGTCCTGCTTTGTGCCGACCAAACGCTACTCCGTGATTGGGTGGTTGTAAAGGTAGGTTTCAGGCTTGTCCACACCTATGTTGTGAGACATGGTAGAGCAAGATGGAAATTGCCCCATGATCAAGAGAGATATACTCTGGGGCCCTCGTGTGATCCGACCAAGATAAGCATGGCCATGCAACAGGGAGATAATCCGGTTTGTGGTCAGCATCACTGAAACTAGAAAGAGGTCGTGCTAGTACAAGTCGTCAATGGGATCGTAAGACGGCTCCTCGTACTCAACCTCGGTAGTAACCTCGTTCTCAGTCTCGACTTCCGGCTCTAATCAACACAAGAACACAACATGGCACGATATCAAACAAGGTGCAATGCACAATCAACATGATGCAAGTATGATGCATTTCATGACAATGGATGAAGCACACAAGAACAACACAAAACAACAAGTTTAAATGAGGCCGGAATCACATATAGTGAATCCAGTAAGTCCTCACATGCATATGTTGAAATTGGTCCAGATCTGAACAAACCTTAAGTTAAAGTTGTTAAACAGCAAGTTAACATGCACCAAGTTACCACATCTCAAACATGGCATGAAAATAACAAGTTGAGGCAGTTTATAACAAGTAGCACCCTTGTCACGAAGATTAAGACATCTAGATGAAGTCAAACAAGCATGCCACAATGGAATAAAATGTAGAGCACATCACCACGATCATTTTGATATATCATATGCACAAAACGGATCTACGAGCACAAAGTTACGGGCATGCAAAGGAGGCAACAAAACATTGCAGATCTGGGACTTAGAAGAAATATACCCTCTGAGAAGTCAACGAGGCGGAGGGATTCCGAGACGGAGTGGATCGGGACGGGGAGGTCCGTTTGGATGGATGTGTTGGTGGATCTGGTCCCGATCCCGCGCCGGATCGGGATCACCGGAGATGACGACGGGGCCGGCCGGAGGGGCTCGCCGGAGCCGGCGAGGCGGCTGCCGGAGGGCGCCTAGGAGACCGTCGGCGGGGATGAGGGCGGCGGCGGCCGCGGTGGCGCGGCGGCCGGCCTGCGAGACGGCGGCGGAACGGAAGACTGGCGGCGGCGGGCGCAGCTTCCGCGGCGGGTCTCCCGCAGCGCGGCGGCGGCGCTCCCGCAGCGCGTCGGGCGAAGCGTGGGGAAGCTCGGGCGCGGGCGGTCGGGCCGGAGGGCCAGAGTCGGGCCTGCGGGCCCGCGCGGTGATGGAGGCGGAAGGGCCACATGGCGGCCTGCCACTGGCCGAGGGGGCGGCGGCGGACGTGTCCGGCGCCGGCGGACACGTCCGGCGCGCACTGGATCTGCGGGACGCGGGGAAAACGGAAAAAAAGGAGAGGAGCTAGGGTTTGGACACAAAAATGGACGCGGGGGACTAATTTATAGGCATAGGGAGCTAGGAGACTCCAAATGGGGAGCGGTTTTCGGCCACGTGATCATGATTTGACGACCGAGATGATGGGAAGGGTTATGCTGGGTTTGCGGGCTTTTGTGGAGGGGGTCTTGGGCCTTAAAGAAGAGGTACATTTAGCCCACTAGGTTAACCGTTGGAGTACCAAACGAACTCCAAACGCGATGAAACTTGACAGGCGGCCTACACGTACCAAAACAACATCGCACGACAAGTCACATGTCATTCCGGAAACGTTACACGGCCACACACGAAAGAAGGACTCGGGGATGCCACGGGCACGTGTGTGAGCGTCGGAACTCGAAACGGACAACGGGAGGAGATGAGTGGAACCGGGTGCAAGTGACAACACAAATGCAGTGCAATGCACATAACAACATGACATGGATGAAATGCACACACGCACACGACAAAACGAAGAAACCCGAAATGAAAGAAGAGACCAGATTGAAATTGATGAAGTCAAAGTTTCATATATTGCCAATATTGGAAAGTGTTACATCTGGGGCATTACAAACTCTCCTCTACTACAAAAAGATCTCGTCCCGAGATCTAGGACTGGAAGAAGGAAGGGTACTCGGAACGAAGGTGATCTTCTCGTTCCCACGTAGCTTCTCGGTCGGTATGGTGTGACCACTTGACTTTCAAGAACTTGATTGACTTGTTGCGGGTCTTGCGCTCAGTGTCTTCAAGAATAGCAACGGGGTGCTCACGGTAAGACAAGTCTTGTTGAAGATCAATCTCCTCAAACGGAATAGTGCGTTGAGGTGTCTTGAAGCACTTGCGGAGTTGAGACACGTGAAATACATCATGAACATTTGCAAAGTTGGAAGGAAGCTCGAGTTGGTAGGCTAGATTGCCTCTTTTGCCAAGAATCTTGAAAGGGCCCATGTATCTAGGAGCAAGCATTCCTTTGATACCGAATCTTTGGGTGCCTTTCATAGGAGAAACACGGAGATAGACATGATCCCCAATGTCGAAGGTCAAATCACGATGCTTGCCGTCATAGTAGCTCTTTTGACGCGACTGAGCGGCCTTGAGATTCTCACGTATGACTTTGCACATCTCTTCGGCTTCTGAGATCAAATCATTGCCAAGAAGTTGACGTTCACCAGTCTCGGACCAGTTGAGAGGAGTATGGCACTTTCTGCCATAGAGGATTTCAAACGGAGCTTTGCCGGCACTTGCTTGGAAACTGTTGTTGTAAGAGAACTCGGCAAACGGAAGGCAATCTTCCCACTTCATGCCAAAAGAGATGACACAAGCTCTTTGCATGTCTTCGAGGATCTGGTTCACTCTTTCCAATTGACCACTAGTCTGAGGGTGAAACGCAGTGTTGAAACGGATATTAGTGCCCATGGCTGACTGAAAGGAGTCCTAGAACTTGGATGTGAACAAACTTCCACAGTCTGAGGAGATAACTTGAGGAATGCCATGTAACGACACAATTCTGGAAGTATACAACTCTGCCAGCTGAGCTGCATTGATGGATTCCTTGACTGGAAGGAAGTGAGCTACTTTCGTTAGCTTGTCAATCACAACAAAAATAGCATCATTCCCCTTCTTGGACTTGGGAAACCCAGTGACGAAATCCACTTCAATGTGGTCGAATTTCCACTCGGGAATAGGAAGAGGTTGGAGGAGACCGGCTGGACGTTGATGCTCTGCCTTCACTCTTCTGCAGACATCACATTCATTCACGAATTGGGCAATCTCCCTTTTCATGCGAGTCCACCAGTAAGATTGCTTGAGGTCTTGGTACATCTTGGAACTTCCAGGATGAATTGATAGGAGGGAGTCATGTGCTTCGTTCATTATGAGCTTCCTGAGATCACCCTTGGGAACCACAAGTCTATCCTCAAAGAACAAGGTGTCTTTCTCATCAACGCGATAGCACTTGTATTTGGGAGTACCCTTTGCAATACCATGTTTCACTTTCTGCACCATAGCATCACTGAGTTGGGCCTCACGGATCTGATCTTCCAAGGTAGGAGCAACTTGAAGATTTGCAAGAAAGCCTTGCGGAACAACTTGGATGTTGAGCTTCCTGAAAGATTCAGAAAGCTCAGGCTGAAACGGCTTGATAAGGAGACTGTTGCAATATGCCTTTCTGCTCAAGGCATCTGCAATGACATTGGCCTTGCCAGGTGTGTATTCGATGCTTGGATCATACTCTTGGATCATCTCAACCCAACGAGTCTGGCAAAGGTTCAGGTTCGGCTGTGTGAAGATGTACTTGAAGCTCTTGTGATCGGTGAAGATGTCCACTTTTCTGCCCAACAGAAGGTGTCTCCACGTGATCAAGGCATGTACCACTGCTGCTAGCTCGAGATCATGTGTGGGGTAGTTCTTCTCATTTGGCTTCAATTGACGAGAAGTGTATGCCACAATCTTCTTGTCTTTCATTAGAACACCACCAAGTCCTGGAAGAGAAGCATCACAGAATACTTCGTAGGGCTTGGACTCATCCGGAGGAGTAAGAACCAGAGCAGAGATGAGCTTTTCTTTGAGTGTTTTGAATGCCACATCACAATCTGGAGACCAGTTGCACTTGACATTCTTCTGCAGCAAGTTGGAGAGAGGCTTGGCAATCTTGGAGAAGTTCTCAACGAACCTTCTGCAATAGCTAGCGAGACCAAGGAAGCTTCGGAGTTGCTTGACGTTCTGAGGGGGTTCCCAGTTGACAATTGCTTCAACTTTCTCGGGGATGACAACAATACTGTCAGCAGAGATGATATGGCCAAGATATAAGACCTTATCGAGCCAGAATTCGCATTTAGAGACTTGGCATAGAACTTATGTTCACGGAGTCTGTCAAGAACCAAACGGAGGTGCTTGGCATGATCCTCTTCATTCTTGGAGAATACCAAGATGTCATCCAGATAGACGAGCACAAATTTGTTGGTGTAGGGGTTGAATATGTAGTGCATCATTCTCGAGAAGGTGGGTGGAGCATTAGCGAGGCCAAAAGACATGACTGTGTATTCGTAGGAGCCGTAGCTCGTTCTGAATGCAGTCTTGTGAATATCTTCTTCAAGGATACGGATCTGGTGATAACCCATCCGAAGATCGAGCTTTGAGAACACTTTTGCTCCTTTGAGCTGCTCGAACAATTCATTGATGTTCGGGAGAGGATACTTGTTTTTTATTGTCTTCTTGTTCAATGGCCGGTAATCAACGCAAAGGCGCTCCGTGCCATCCTTCTTCTTGACAAATAAGACACCACAGCCCCAAGGAGAAGTGCTAGGCCTGATTAGACCCATACGCTCTTGCTCATCGAGTTGTCTCTTCAACTCCTTCAACTCTTTAGGGGAAAGCTTGTACGGACGCCGGCATGCTGGCTCGGTACCGGGCTCGAGTCCAATGACGAATTCAACTTGACGATGCGGAGGCATGCCTGGAAGCTCTTCAGGGAAAACATCTTCATATTCATTGACCATCGGAATTTGAGAGATGGCATTAATCTCGCCCTTGTCATTGGGAGAGAATAGCCTGATTGTGTTATCTCGAGAGGCGAAGATAATCACGTCTTCGTCAGGATGAGTAAGCTTGACTTCCTTATTTGCACAATCAATCTGAGCATCATGCTGGGAAAGCCAATCCATCCCAAGAATAAGATCAATGTCGGAGTTGCCGAGAAAAACCGGAGAAGCCAGAAAGCGGTAATCACCCATACGAATAGATACATCCGGAGCCCTCAAATTTGAAGTCATGCATTTGCCCGGAGAAATAATTTGCAACTTCTTGTCCAGAAATGCCGAAGTGAAATTATGCTTGGTAAAGAATGGCCTTGATAGGAAACTAAGAGATGCACCAGAATCAAACAATACTTTTGTAGGAATAGAGTTAACTGAGAGGTTACCAAGTATCACATCTGAAGAATTCTCCGCTTGAGCTGCATTCATCAGATTCACTCTTGCTGTCGTGGGATCATGCTTGACAATAGCAGTACTGATAGGTGGAGGAGGCGGAAGGCACCTTTGAGTACACTTGTTTGCATAGTGACCCTTCTTGCCACACTTGTTGCAAACCACTTCTGAGAGAGGACGGTAATAAGGAGCACTTGACTTCGAAGCTTGAAATTGATTCTTTGACTGATTACTTGGGTTGGGTGGGTGGGAGAAACCACGACCACCATAATGCTTGTTGTTGTTGTTGGGAGGTCGGATCAGTGGAGGAGGTGGAAGTCAAAACTTATGTTGCTTTGCGACCACTTGGGAAGAAGAGGAGGAGTGAACAACATCTCTGATCCTCTTTTTGGAAGCTTCCATCTTGAGCTTGGCTGCCTCTTGCTTAAGTGCCATATTATAGAATTGATCAAATTCATCCGGCTCAAACAAGGTGAGAGCTAGTTGGAGTTCATCCTTCAGACCACCACGGAACTGATAAATCTTGCTCTTGGCATCTGGGATGTCTTTCTTGGCATAGCGGGCAAGGTTCTGGAACTTGACATTGTATTGATAAACAGACATTGAGCCTTGCTTCAGGTTGCGGAATTGCTCACGCATACCTTCGATGACACTTGTTGGAATGTGGTGAGAGCGAAAATCCTTGCAGAAGTCAGTCCACGAGATTTCACGTCCCTCTCTGGAATCTTTGTACTGCGGCCACCAATCAGTGGCTTGGTCCTTGAGTTGGAAGGCGGCAAACTTCACATAGTCCTCAGGTCTCACGTTACTGCATTCAAAGTGCTTCTTGATGTTTGTTATCCAGTCTTCAGCATCTAGAGGGTCCACAGAGTAACTGAATGCCTTTAGTTGGTTTGCCAGGAACTGGTTGAGTGTAGCAAAGTGAGGTTGGTTGAACAAATTGCCTTGGCCTTGGTTCCCATGACCAACGTGATTTGCTTGAATGTTCTGCATCATTTGCATAAGCATCTGGGTGTTCTGGTTCGTCGCTTGCATAATTGCTCTCCAGGCCTCAGACGGAGGAGGAGGGGAAGGAGGACGATCAGGAACTTCTTCACCCTCTGGGTTAGCGTTGGGAACCCTTTTAGGAGCCATCCTGAATGAGATGACAAGTATTAGCCATTGATTGAGAAAATATATAAGCTGAATCAACGGCAAGAAATTGCAACATAAGTCTTCACAAGAACATTCGAACAAAATGAACGAATGTAATCCACAGTTTAATGATACAACAATCTTCACGAGAAGCCACTTGGGAGAACAAAAGGTAAATAAAAACAACAAGGAGCAGATAGAACAAATACAAGATAGAAGTTTCGTTCGACATATTCGTGTTGAAAGCTTATGGAACATGTTACAAAAGGGTTTTGCAATCCCCGGATCAGCATAGCCAAGGACCCTTTAAGATGCAACTCCCGATCGGAACAACGCCCATAAAACTACTTCACTAAATGTAGAACCCTAAACTACATATCATGCATTCGTTGGAAGAATGCCTATGAGCTACTAGATGAACCCACCTATTAATTTCCGAAAGTTTCCAGTTATGCAATCAGGTGTTGGGGATACATGGGAAGCATCGCGCACTCAACTCTAATCCTACATCCAGCTGTATCCATCCTTCAACACATAACCAGTTATTTCCGGAAACCGTTTACCTCGGACCTTCAAAACGCATCTACTATACAAGCTATGGCAATACTCCTGAACTACCTCCCCAGTACTGGGTGATGTCGGGGTTATCTTGACACTAACTGCATAGGAGAGTTTTCTATGTCGGCCGTCTTAAGTATTCCAGAACTGCTGCGATATATTTGTGACGACAACACCTCGGAGTTCAACTCCCCGGGACACTGCCACAACCCCTAAATGACAGGAGGCATCGAGAACAATGTTCTCGTCACAAAGACATCGGAACAATCCAAACAATACTCGCGTGATCCTAAAAAAAATTGTGAATTTTTGAGAGTAGAAGAGACAAGTAACCGTCAGGAGTCCTCACCAGAGTGAAAAGGGATGAGGAGCAAAAAGAAATCCTACTCTCCAATATATATAGGACTCAAAACATTTTCAAGTGTGTGCCTAGACTCAACCGTCAACGATTCGATCAAACAGTGGGGGCTTCTAGGTCGGAGAAGGCTCTGATTACCAACTTGTAATGCCCAGTATGAGATTATACCTCCTACGTGTCGAGGCACGACTTAAAGGTATAAGCTCATACTAGAATGATCTCAAGTTTGGTATCTTTGCACGACTCATGTAAAAATAGGGATAAAATTGCGAAAGGATAGTTGGCTTACACTCGCCACGTCACACAATACATTACATAAGCAAATCATCATCCAAATAACATCACAGTCCGACTACGGACGAAGATCCAAATGAAGGATACCAAATAAAATAAAGCCACAAGGTCCGAATCGCCCCTAGTAGAAGCCACTACTGATCATCGGGATAGTGCACATAGTAACGACTACGTTCTTCATCGAACTCCCAGTACATCTCTGTGCTGTCACCTGTGTAGTCCACCATAGTACCTGCATCTGGTGTTGTGTAGAATCTGTGAGCCACGGAGGACTCAGCAATCCCATTCCTGGGTAGAAAAACTATCTAAGCCTTGGGTGTGGAACAAGGCTGAAGAAAATAAAAGGTTGCAGCTGCACTAGCACTAGCTTACGTGTTTAGAGCGAGAAGAGAAGTGCCACGAACGTCAAAGTGATCACAAAGTGGTCCTATCTAAGCACGTCAAACATAACCCCACCGTGTTCACTTCCTGAACCCCTTTCGGAAAATGACCGTCACGGTTACTCATGCTGGTAGTGTGTTCAGAACATGGTGTCAAGTTTTCTACAACCGGATATTAACAAATTTCCATCTGCCACATAACCGCGGGCACGGCTTTTGAAAGTTCAAAACCCTGTAGGGGTGTCCCAACTTAGCCCATTACAAGCTCACGATGTGCAGAGTCGCAACTCCAAGGTGGGAAGGCCCGAGTATTCTCGGAATCCCGTGCTCAAGATACTCCAACTAAGGTAAAACTAATCCAGCAAGACCTCCCGGCGTGCCGACACCCTGACAGTAGCCACACGTATCTAGTCTCACGCCACGACCGGATGAGTCATCCTACAGGTGAATACCAAATACCTCGGGTTTCCCCAAGGCGAGCCCGCAGTCTGCTCAGTTCGGACCAACACTCATGTGGAGCACTGGCCCGGGGGTTGTTAATTAAGATCACGGGATAGCTAGTCCCTATGCAAGTTTTGGTTATTAGGCAAATGGAGTACCAATGTTGGGTCTTGCTGGAAAAGCTTTAGCGCTAAGAGGGTTATCGAGGGGGTCCCATAACCCCAACCGTGTGAAGAACGCAAAATCAAGGAACATAACACCGGTTTATACGGTTCCTAGGGTGGCATGAGTGGAACAAAACACCAAGCCAGAGGCTTAGCCTTCCACCCATTACCAATATATAGATGATTTAGTTTAAGAGTTTATATAGTGTGATATCCCAACAAAAACTTCAACATGAAGCCAGAATCTTCAAATCTTCTCCTGCAAATAGAAATGCTATAAGAGGGGCCGAGCGAAGCTTACGTAGCCAAATAAAGGTTTGCTAGGTTGGGTGGTTAGACAGATTCATGGTTACAATAGGAGGCTGACAAACAAACATGGGCATCAAGGCAATAAGCTAAAGAGCGAGACATCTAGCAATAGGCAAAGATAGTAATGATATCTAGGTCAGGTCATCTTGCCTATCGAGTCGCCGATGGGATCGTAAGACGGCTCCTCATACTCAACCTCGGTAGTAACCTCGTTCTCGGTCCCGACTTCCGGCTCTACTCAACAAAAGAACACAACATGGCACGATATCAAACAAGGTGAAATGCACAATCAACATGATGCAAGTATGATGCATTTCATGACAATGGATGAAGCACCCAAGAACAACACAAAACAACAAGTTTAAATGAGGTCGGAATCACATATAGCGAATCCGGTAAGTCCTCATCTGCATATGTTGAAATTGGTCCAGATCTGAACAAACCTTAAGTTAAAGTTGTTAAACTGCAAGTTGACATGCACCAAGTTACCACATCTGAAACATGGCATGAAAATAACAAGTTGCAGCAGTTTATAACAAGTAGCACTCTTGTCACGAAAATTAAGACATCTAGAGGAAGTCAAACAAGCATGCCACAATGGAATAAAATGTAGAGCACATCACCACGATCATTTTGATATATCTATGCACAAAACAGATCTACGAGCACAAAGTTACGGGCATGCAAAGGAGGCAACAAAACATTGTAGATCTGGGACTTAGAAGAAATATACCCTCTGAAAAGTCAACGGGACGGAGGGATTCCCGGACGGAGTGGATCGGGACGGGGAGGTCCGTTTGGATGGATGTGTTGGTGGATCTGGTCCCGATCCCTCACCGGATCGGGATCATCGGAGATGACGATGGGGACGACCGGAGGGGCTCGCCGGAGCCGGCGAGGCGGCGGCCGGAGGGCGCCTAGGAGACCGGCGGCGGGGATGAGGGCGGCCGCGGCCGCGAAACGGAAGACCGGCGGCGGCGGGCGGAGCTTCCGCGGCGGCGGCGGCGGCGCTCCCGCAGCACGTCGGGCGAAGCGCGGGGAAGCTCGGGCGCGGGCGGTCGGGCCGGAGGGCCGGAGTCGGGCCGGCGGGCCCGCGTGGCGGTGGAGGCGGACGGGCCACGTGGCGGCCTGCCACTGGCCGAGGGGGCGGCGGCGGACGTGTCCGGCACCGGCGGACACGTCCAGTGCACGCTGGATCTGCGGGACGCGGGGAAAACGGAAAAAAAGGAAAGGAGCTAGGGTTTGGACACAAAAATGGACGTGGGGGACTAATTTATAGGCATAGGGAGCTAGGAGACTCCAAATGGGGAGCGGTTTTCGGCCACGCGATCACAATTCGACGACCGGGATGATGGGAAGGGTTGTGCTGGGTTTGTGGGCTGTTGTAGAGGGTGTCTTGGGCCTTAAAGAAGAGGTACTTTTAGCCCACTAGGTTAACCGTTGGAGTACCAAACGTACTCCGAACGCGATGAAACTTGACAGGCGGCCTACACGTACCAAAACAACATCGCACGAAAAGTCTCACGTCATTCCGGGAACGTTACACTGCCACACATGAAAGAAGGACTCGGGGATGCCACGGGCACGTGTGTGAGCGTCGGAACTCGAAACGGACAACAGGAAGAGACGAGTGGAACCGGGTGCAAGTGACAACACAAATGCAATGCAATGCACATAAAAACATGACATGGATGCAATGCACACACGCACACGACAAAACGAAGAAACCCGAAATGAAAGAAGAGCCCATAATGGAATTGATGAAGTCAAAGTTTCATATATTGCCAATATTGGAAAGTGTTACATCTGGGGCATTACAGTTAACATTGCTTGTGGGGCAAGAAATGCTAACTCCTCGGTCTAAGGCAAATCTCTCGCAGCGAATAAGATCACAGTCTCTTGCTGGCAAGTATTTTCTCGGAACACAAAGAGATTTCTCTCGTAGCTTTCATAGGATTTAGCTAAGCATCATAGTTGATCTAAGCATCGAGAACCTATACCCCTCTTAATAGTACAGAGGTCCTATGACTCAAAAGGATGGAAGAAGAACAACAAAATGAATAATGCGTCTTCACTTTATTCTCGACTTCCATCACTGCAGTCAATTTCTTCGGATGACTGTACCGAGTCAAATGCTTCTCTTCAGCAGTAATCTTTCGAGGGGTTGATTTCTTCACGTTAATCTCCTCCACTATATGTATTCAACAGATATAGCTCATTCTTCTCTGCAACACAGATATGCTTGAGTGAAGTTCCTTGAACTCAGCACCAGAGACAACATTCTCTTAGTTTTGTATGGACTTTTTCTCTCTGTATGCACTAGCAAACAAATCAGTCCATACATGTTTCTGTCAACATTATCCAAAACATATGGTGGGTAGATATCGAACCAACAATCTCCCCCTTTTTGGATGATTGTTGACAAAACAGATCACATTGAAGGATAGTTTAAAGAATGGAATGAAATGTGAAGAGTAATGAAAGTCGAGAGATAAGAACGAAGATGAATTATTCTCCCCTTAAAGATATGCTGCACAGCATGACGAACTAGAGGGAGACTGTATTAATCTTCGTATGAGTTACATTGAAATGTGAATTGATATTTGACTTCTTTCAATGCACCCAACTAAGTCTGAGGCGATTCCTGTCACATAATCTTCGATAAGAATAAGATAATAGTTCTACAGATTTTTGAGTAGGGTTAAGCATGAAGGTTTTCTCAGAACACAAATTGGATCCACACATGATGTAGTTTTCCTGCATGCTAGATATACGATATGACCAGAGCAAGAAAAACACAAGTTGCACAAGGTGGATATGCTTCGGAGGTGGTTTTTCTTATTCTTCCTAGAGGGTCAGATGATGAAGGATGTCAAACATGAAGGCATATCCAACCACAATACTTTTCCAAAAACAAAATTACCATCATAAGAAGATTCTCTGATCTTCTTCGAGAAGCAGAAATGTGTCCCTGAAAGAAAATGTTGATGATAACCATTCACAGGAGAAACACGTTTGATGATACCTGTAGACGAATAGTGTGAAAGCAAATGATATTGCAGGCGGGGGGTTATTAACATTACATGACGTCCGAGTTTTTCAACACCACAAGCGGTGCGATAAGTTCAAGAAGAAAATTGTTCGAGGGAAAACCAAATGGCGAATAAAAACAACCTGCAAACCCCGATAAACTATCACTCGATGTAATTCTCCCCCTTTTTTCAACAAGTGTCAAAAAGGAAGGTGAAGACATACGAGGAATTACTCTGCGGGAGAGTCTTTTGAATCAGAATTAAAACCACTCGATGAATCAGTGTCTAAAGAATGTGGAATGGTCGAGGCAGAAGCAGGAGTTGCAGCTTTGGTCTTCACGGGCTTGGAACTGTGAGCATCGGGCTTGTAGACAAGAGTGCCAGTCGTATCTGCAACTTCGTCATCATGATCGACAAACACCAGATCTGTAGAGTGAGAATGTTGTGGGAGCACTAGAGTTTGTCTTTGGACATGATGAACAACAAACAAATCTAAGTAGTTGTAATCCTTGAACAGGCCTTTCTTAGCTAAATCCATGCGAGAATAATGCTTTATCAACAAGGTCCATAATTGCGTTCTTGCTTCCTTCTCATACAGAAGAATTTGACGAGTGTGATTATGAATCAATTTCAGGTCAGACATCAATACCATCTTTTCTTTTCTGTCCATCTTGATGTTCCATTCCAAAGTCTGTTGTGTGCAAATGCAAATCTCATAGAGAGATGGATTTTCTTCACTAGGGATTTCACCCTGGCTTCCTTCACTTTTGGAGCATTTTCAGACTTGGTGGCATTATCAATAGGTTCCTTCCCTTTTCGATAATCCTTCACAATACGTAGAGTGTCACAAAGTGGAGGCATGGAAACCATCGGTGTGTAAGCCCAGAAGAATTTCTCATTTTTCAGTTGCTCAATTGCGAACATTATCCATGGGGCATATGGCTTCAGTGACTAAGCGCTATCTGCTGCACAAACCAGGTTCCGAATAAAAAGATCAGGAATGTCAAACTTGATTCCTTGAGATACAACCACAAGAGCATTCCCCACAATGCCTTTGATGGATCTTGGCCTATATGTTGGCGTGATGATATTGCACAGAATGTGAAATAGAGCCTTGTTATCGTAAGCCAACTTCCTTGGATAAACATCAATGAATTCGTCACCGACCATGGTGGGGTCCATCAGGACGAGGAGTTGTTCTTTGGACACTTCCCAGAAATGCAACCTTGATTCACAATCCTTTGCAAACTCACATTGTGGAATATTTATCAATGACAGAAAATGATTTGCCGAGCATTTGATTATCTCTCTGCGAGTCATCCATTCAAGCCTCCAGGTGGAGATCTTTTCCAATACTCCTGAGATGTATAAGGTGGCATAGAACTGAAGAATGATTTCCTTGTTCCAGCCATGCTTGAAACGCATGCAACCTTTCAGAAGAGCATGTTCTGTATGCTCGATAGCAAAATGGAAGCAAGGCATTTCTTCGATCTTGGCAAAGTTTAATATCTTATGATCGAAAATCATTTGCTTGCCAAATAAGATTCGAGCATAATAAACTGCTTGTTCTTTGATACAGAACCTTCGAGAAAATGAGGTTCTTTCTCCATCATAAGGGCTGACCCCAAAGAAAGCAAGCTTCAAAGAATGAAGTTGTTCACTGAATGCGGAACCCTTGGGGCCATACATAGGTGGAAATAGCGGAAATGATTCCTAAGGTTTTTCCGACGTTCTTCCTTGCTAATTTACTGGAGCAGGGGGCACAACAACTTGCACTGAATTAATTTGCATGGCAGCGCCGGACTGACCTTCAATTATCTTCACTGGAACTCCTTCAGCGGTAACTACTGCTTGATTCACAGTTTCTTTTGCCGGTACTCCTTCGGCAATAACTTGATTCTTAGGCACTAGGTCATTTTCCTTCGGAGAGTTCTCAACTAGGGGTGGTATGACAACTTCTTCAGACTTTTGAGACACAACATGTTGTCCTTCAGTCTGTTGGG
The DNA here is from genome assembly GCA_902687465.1 of Secale cereale. Classification (NCBI taxonomy): domain Eukaryota; kingdom Viridiplantae; phylum Streptophyta; class Magnoliopsida; order Poales; family Poaceae; genus Secale; species Secale cereale. The sequence goes on from LR738714.1 coordinate 500,067,113, forward strand.
AAACACCGGTGGTATAACCGTAGGTTCTTTCTCTTTGGTAGCCGTGGGCTCTTCCAATTTCTTCTCTTCATGTTCTGGCTATGAAGCCAAAGAACCAGGAGCAGGGTCGACCTCCATCAGGGTAGGGGCACCAGATGAGGAGAGCGGGGTGGTGTTTCCTCGGGCAGCAACTTGCTCCCCCTCAACCTTCTCACCCTCCTTGATGGATACGAAGGGTTCCGCTTGTAACTTCTTAAAAGGCGATGAATTTACCTTTTCCATCTCAATATCTTTGACAATTCTTTCTTCAGGTACATTTTGGTCGGGCACTTCATCTTCTCCATCATTTTCATTCAGAAAGATATTCACCATATCATGTTCTTGATCAACTGTCGAAGACATGCCTTCTGGCTCAGCTGGCTGCCTGGTTTCTTCTTCGAGTGGAGGAGATGGTGGTATATGTTGTAGTGGAACACTTGCGTCAATAGGTACCGCAGTTGATATTGATTGATTACGACGATCCTTAGAGGCCCTCAACTGACTATCTCTGGCCTGAGCTTTCTGATGCTTTTGTTCTTTTTCTCTATGTCGAGCAAGATCTGCTTCATGCTTAATCTCTTCATTTCTTCGATCACAGAGTTTAGACACATGTGCTCTTAGCTTGGACTGTCATTCTATATTGTTTTTCCTCATAACAGTGAGAGCTTTGGTGATTGCAAGAATTCCCTTGTTTGCATCTTTTCTTTCAGACTCTGAGGGAGGTTCATTTCTCATTTCCCCAAGCAATTTCTTGTCCTCAACAGTCTGGTTCAGTTATGTGGTTATTTCTTTCAGCGCGGCAAAGTGCTTTGCAACCAACTTGGTAACATCATCAGGCAAACATAGATTGCACAGCTCAGAAGGATTTGCATCATATGAAGCACCTTCAATGATTTCAAACATGAAATCAAAATCATATTCTTCCGCGGAGACGGGAACAACTCTCTTTGCCTTCTTGGCAGGACCAGTAGCAACTTCATTGGTCATCAACTTTCTCTTCACCATAGGGGCAGCAAAACCCAAAGGTTTAACTGAAGGGATGGGAGCAAACCTTGGTGAAGATCTCAAAGAAGGCGAAGCCTTTGCTGGAGATGGAGTTTGATATGGCATATCAAGCAAAGCTTTTGATCGTATATGGGAATTTCTTCTCCAGCATCATAATCAGAGGAATCATCAGTTGAGGCACATGCAACCTTTCTTTATTTCCTTGCAACAGATACTTCTTTCAGGCTTGAGGAGAAACATACTTCCTCTTCTTCTTTTCTTTTCGGGCAGACGCACTTTCCTTCTTTTCCTGAACATCTTGTTGCGTTAACGCGAAATTCCTTTGTTCCACTTGATTTTTCTTCGAGGCCTTGGTGTCACGCTTGGCCTTGGCTTTAGCCCTCTTTTCCACTTCTTCGAGAAAATCAGGAATTGTGGTCAAAGAGTCAGCATGAGCATTTGGAGGAGGAGCTGGCCTTGCTTTCACATCATCCTGGCTAAGGCAGCCCTCTGCAATGCAATCATTCCATGGTGGACTGAAGGCAAATAGGATATGATATTTCCTTCAGACGTTCTCATAGTTGAAACATTTCTTCGCCCAGTGATGGTGAATCTTCTGCAGTCTGTTATTTCTTTTAGTGGCAGTTTCTACACCAGGAGGTGTTTTATAGGTTTCAGCATCAGACATCTCGGCTGCTGTATTTCTTTCTCTTCCACGGACACCCTTCTTGGGATTTCCATCTAAGAACAGGGTTTTGGAGTCAGTGACAAGCTCGTCCTCTGGCTGACTGTTTGCAGAGGGAATATCATCATCTTCTTCAGTAGATTATGTTTCGATCTTTCCCTTTAGACACTTTAATTTCTACAGCCACTTGCGGCTGCTGTGGGATATCTTCCTCGGACTCAGAATGCTCATCCGAACTTTTTGCCATGACCACTCCTGAGAGAAAACACAAATCTGAAAGCGCAAATAGGAGATAGGTCACAAACATGCACAGAAGCATTTTAATCTCAAAGCAGATAAATTTTCGGAAATACGAAGAGATTTATGGCATATACTTTGCGAGATATCATCAAGAGAATTGAAATGTGCATAAGGATAGAGTAACAACTCCTCTAATCTTTCAAAGTATATACGATGAACCCTAGATCCAAAGAACTGGTGCGAGGAACAACAACAAACCGCACAAGTAAAGACTTAGTGAGTCCTAAAGATCTACCGCAAGAATAAAAATCAAGATTAATGGTGTTGGGAAGAACTACCCTAGAATAGAAGAGGGATAGGATAAGAACTGGATCAGTGTGCCCTAACTTGGCAATATAATTACTGCACAGATGCAACCAATGGTGACGGGGCTTCACCAGAGTTGCACGGCGAGGCACTTCGTCGACACTGCTTCGAACTTGGGCTCACAAAAAGAAAGAGAGGAGAGGTTTGAGGCCGAACAGGTAAAGAGCAAAGGAAGAAGAGACTGGAGAGGGGGGTTTATATAGCCTAAGGGAAAACTGCCCTCTATGAGATCGATGGCTGGAAAAACTGGCACGTTCCGCATTCAATGGACTGGATTGTGATCGCGAGATCGTGGGCATGTCTCAATGGTTTCCAGCAAAATCTTGGTAACTGGACTGAACACCGAAAGGTTTGAGTATGCTCAAGCGCTAAAACATAAGAAAAACTCAGAATTTGATTTCATTCGTGAGCAAGGACTTCGAAGTGAAATCATCTTGAGATCAAGTTGCATGTTTATGACACAGAAGAGAACTGAGTAAAAGAGTGGACTCAAAGCAAATAACAACCAAACAAGAGAAATCACAAGCACATCGAAAGAAAACCCAGAAGGATAAACACCAACAATAATTAATCTTAGGGCTTGAGATAAACAACAGATATCCCTGAGAGAACTTCCTGCAAGAGATGGTTAGTTTTTCTTCACAACCCACACTTGTGTGGGTGGAGAGGATATCATTTGCTTGAACTAGGTGGATGTATTCCTTCGGCGAGGCCAGTGAGACACCTGTGCTTCCTGAGAATAATTGTAAGTATAGGCATTGAAGTTGTTTCTAGAGACATGAGTATAATGATATGAAGAGATACGCAAATACTCCTTTTGACTTAGGTTAGGATGATAATCATTCCACAAAGATTTTGAGGAATTTTGTGAATGATATCTATTTCCTCTTCGAGTCTTATCCTACACAGTTACGTTGGCAGTGATAGGTAAATTTTTATCATGCACTTCTTCACCCATATTTGCCTTTTAGGTGAACCTGACCTGCAGTTAGTTCCAACAGATCGAGCGAAAATCTTTCCGTTATGTTGTTTGAAGAACTTATAATTTGAGTCAATAGACTCGTTAGATTCAACAAGAATGGGTGAGTAATAACTAGATAGAGTCTCGGGTTCGAGGGTTTTACTCTTAGCACGAATCCAGGTTGTGCGAGGATATTGCTCTGGTGTCCAATAGGAACCAGCGACATAGAGTTTATTTTCAAAACCTCATCCTTCCATATGAGGATTTTTCTGAAGAATAGACTTCTTGAGTACGTCACATAAGGTTTGATGCCCTTTTAGGCTCCTTAGCATCCCACTCTCAAGTAAGCCCTTTAACCTACAATTTTCTTCAGAGATAGCGGCAAGATCCTCGGATGAGGGATTAGTAGAACAGGTTTCAGTAGTAGAAGAATTATTTGTGACGTGATTAGAGGTCTCAGCATGAGAATCTGCATTGTTGTGTTCAAGGCATTTCAAACAAGGAGGTATAAAACCATCAGGAAGTCGAACAGATTGCTCGACGAAGAGAGAAGCTTTCTCTACAACCAGTTTGTTATGAGATTCTTTCAGTGACACTATTTCTTGATTCCTGCTAAGGAGTTCATTTGATAAACTCTCGTAGTCAGCTGAAAGCAAATCATATCGAATGGTGAGATCATCAACAGTTGATGTAACATCATCATGCTCTTCGATCAACTTTTGATTTTTCTCCATCTCTTCGACTATCAATCCTTCATTTTCCTGATATTTCTCTCAAGCATTTCAAGTTCATCATGTTGGGATTTGGTGATCTTAACCAGCTTGGCATAGGAAATATATTCAGGTGAGTATTCATTCATAGATCTTTGATATTTTGTGGATACCTGATCCTTTGAAAAATTTGCCATGAGACAGAAAGAGACTTGTTCATCATCACTTGTGTCATTGTCAGTATCTGATTCACTGAAATACTTCGATGATTCAATGGCAACATATGCATTGCTTTTCCATTTTTTTGTAGAATCCTTCATCGTCTGATTCAGTGTCAGTAGCTTCTTCTTCGGAGGCCAAAGTCAGGTCCGCACAAGCTCTGTTGAGTTGGGATATCTTCTTCGTATTTGATTCGATGACTGCTCTTGCATTCATGTCACTGACTGGTCTCGTTAAAGAATATGAGCGTAGCTCATTTTTCTTTGTGAGCTTAGTGTGGCGATTGGTTCGAGTGAATCCATTGCAATGAAGATATTTCCATCGGTTGCTAGGTTTTCCTTCCCAACAAGGACAGTCAGCAATCATTTGCCCGAACTATTTGCACTTGAAGCACTTCATTTCTGTCGGGGGCAAATTCCTCGATGATTCAAGCATGTCATCTTCACCATTATTCACCATATGTAAGTTCTATCTTTTGAGGTCACTTAGTGTGAGCATTTCAAGCTCTCTTGTGATGGTGTGTTGATTCTCGACATCTTCTTCTTCTTCTTCAGAACTGCCATAGTGTGAGAGAATTTCTCCTTCACTTTCCGAATAGGATTCTGATCTGCATTTTTGAGTTCCATTACACTTTCTTTACGAAGACTTCTGAATCCAGCAAACATAGCACGAAGCATTTGAATGTGAGGATCTGATCTGGAAATAAGTTCTTCATAAGAACTATAGATAGCATCCCAAATTTGCTTAGCTATGTTGAGCATGTGGAATCGAAAGAATATGTCTTTTGATAGGAAGCCACATATGATATCTTTGGCTTGAGCATCCAACTGCAAATTCGCTTTGCCATCGGGGGTCAGATTGTTCGGTTGCTGAATAGTGTAGCCATCTTCCACAAGTTGCCACATATCATAGTTGACGGCTTGAATTGTGATTCTCATTCGTTCCTTCTAGTATAGATAGTTATTTCCATCAAAGATAGGAAATCTTTCAGAGTGCGAGGATCTTCCAAGAAATCTCTGCCCATTCATTGTAAAAGGCATGAGAATTTACTAAATAGCATGAGCATGGTTTTCCAGACTGTTCTTGTGCACCTTTTCATGCATTTATTGTTTGAATTTGAATTATGTGCATTAATGCCTAGAAAATGTACATAATCCCCTAAATATGGTAAATGAACCCAGAAAAGTGCCAAATTTGAACACGGTGATTTGCAGGGTTTGTGTTCATCGTAGAAAATAACTCATGAACGAAGGACAAAGGAAATTTGGATTCCCCTTCAATCTCAGTGATTTACTATAACACACGGTTCATCTCTGTCGCCTCTGCGAACCGTGTGTGTTCACCCACACATGCAAAAGGAAAAAAGAAAACACTCGCCCTCTTTGTCCCCACCCACTCCCCGCAGACTCCTCTGCAACTCCGCACCTTATCAATTTCTATCGCGACAGCCACCCTAAGCTCGATGGTTGTGGTCGGTGGGCGGAGCTCGTGCTCCAAACAGCACGGGATTTTGCCCCTACCGCTTGTCGCCGCATATCTGCACCGACATTCTAGACTCTGGTCCATTAAGGTTTTCTGCCGGATTGCGCCGGGGATTTTTCTCATGGAGAAGGTAATCAATTTAGCAAAATATCCACTCATCTCTTATCACAGTCCGTTCGTCGCTGTTAATGAACCGGCGGAAATTGCCGTGGATTCATTTTTCTTCCAGCTGATTCAAGGGTTTTCATTCATGTGTCCACAGTGCGAGCACAAATCGGGCAAGTGTGGCCGCGACCAGTCTGAAATGAAGTTCTATCTTACCATTCTGGATGACTTCAAGGAGCGCTCGGTATGTTCAATCTCACCCTACCATGGTGGTCATGGCCTAAATTTGTGAACAATAACGTCTATTGCTACATTTGGATAAAAGGTACAGTGCCACGTGCAGCCTAGATGTAGGAGCTGATTTTTTCATGTATTTGGCAAATTTATGATGTATTGTTCATTCAGTTACTATCATATTTGCATCAAATCTTTGTTACATTATCTATTTTTAATTATATTGTTTTGTACTTTGCTTTCAGGTATATATTGATCTGTTCTATCAACTACTCCTGTATTTGCATCTTGCTTTGTTATTTCAATATATCTAATTTACGATCTTAATTTTCATTTCAAGCAGTACATCCCTTGCTTTGCAAGAATAGGAGTAGAAGGAAATCTTGGGCTTTACTTTGTTGATGACTCCATAGGTGTCATATTGACAACGCAACATGAATTTGCAATGACAGTTAGTGTAAAACTTGATAAAGATGGTCACTCCTATTTTGATGCGGACCTTTGGAGAAAAATACCTAAGTGTTACGAACTGAAATCTGGCAATAAAATTCTAGTGCATGCACCACAGCCTGATCTAATTAACATGGATGCTTACTTCCCTAACGTCATAAGCCGATCAAAGTCTGGTCGAGGTTAGTCTTGATAACCCACAAGTATAGGGGATCGCAATAGTTTTCGAGGGTAGAGTATTCAACCCAAATTTTCGAGGGTTGATTATTCGAGACAAGGGGAGCCAAAGAATACTTTCAAGTATTAGTAGTTGAGTTGTCAATTCAACCACACCTGAAAGACTTAATATCTGCAGCAAGGTATTTAGTAGCAAAGTAGAATGGAAGTAATGGTAACAGTGGCAAAAGTAATAGTAATAGTTTTGCATTAATTGTAACAGTGGCAACGGAAAAGTGACTAAGAAAAGATCAATATGTGAAAAGCTCGTAGGCATTGGATCAATGATGGATAATTATGTCGGATGCGATTCCTCATGCAACAGTTATAACATAGGGGTCAATGTAATGTAATGTAGGCATGTATTCCGAATATAGTCATACGTGCTTATGGAAAAGAACTTGCATGACATCTTTTGTCCAACCCTGCCGTGGCAGTGGGGTCCTATTGTAAACTAAGGGATATGAAGGCCTCCTTTTAATAGAGTACCAAACCAAAGCATTAACACTTAGTGAACACATGAACTCCTCAAACTACGGCCATCACCGGGAGTGGTCCCGATTATTGTCACTTCGGGGTTGCCGGATCATAACACATAGTAGGTAACTATTGACTTGCAAGATAGGATCAAGAACTCACATATATTCATGAAAACATAATAGGTTCAGATCTGAAATCATGGCACTCGGCCCCTAGTGACAAGCATTAAGCATAGCAAAGTCATAGCAACATCAATCTTAGAACATAATGGATACTAGGGATCAAACCCTAACAAAACTAACTTGATTACATGGTAAATATCATCCAACCCATCACCGTCCAGCAAGCCTACGATGGAATTACTAACGCACGATGGTGAGCATCATGAAATTGGTGATGGAGGATGGTTGATAATGACGATGGCGACGGATTCCCCTCTATGGAGCCCCGAACGGACTCCAGATCATCCCTCTCGAAGAAGATTATGGTTAGGCGGCGGCTCTGTATCGTAAAACGCGATGAATCTTTCTCTCTGATTTTTTCTCCCCGAACGTGAATATATAGAGTTTGAGTTGAGGTCGGTGGAGCTCCAGGGGACCCACGAGGCAGGGGCGCGCCCAGGGGGCAGGCACGCCCCCCACCCTCATGGACAGGGTGTGGGCCCCCTTGTGTTGATTCTTTCGCCAGTATTTTTTATAAATTCCTAAAATATTCTCCGTGAAGTTTTAGGTCATTCTGAGAACTTTTATTTCTGCGCAAAAATAAACCATGGCAATTCTGCATAAAACAGCGTCAGTCCGGGTTAGTTCCATTCAAATCATGCAAGTTAGAGTCCAAAACAAGGGCAAAAGTGTTTGGAAAAGTAGATATGTTGGAGACGTATCAACTTCCCCAAGCTTAAACCTTTGCTTGTCCTCAAGCAATTCAGTTGACAAACTGAAAGTGATAAAGAAAAACTTTTACAAACTCTGTTTGCTCTTGTTGTTGCAAATATGTAAAGCCAGCATTCAAGTTCTCAACAAAGATTATGAACTAACCACATTCACAATAACATTTAGGTCTCATGTTTACTCATATCAATGGCATAATCAACTAGCGAGCAATAATGATAAACCTCGGATGACAACACTTTCTCAAAACAACCATAATATGATATAACAAGATGGTATCTCGCTAGCCATTCCTGAGACCGCAAAACATAAATGCAGAGCACCCCTGAAGATCAAGGACTGACTAGACATTGTAATTCATGGTAAAAGAGATCCAGTCACAGTCATACTCAATGTAAATTAATAGCAATGTATGCAAATGACAGTGGTGCTCTCCAATTGGTGCTTTTTAATAAGAGGATGATGACTCAACATAAAAGTAAATAGATAGGCCCTTCGTAGAGGGAAGTAGGGATTTGCAGAGGTGCCAGAGCTCGAGTTTTGAAACAGAGATAAATAATATTTTGGGTGGCACACTTTCTTTGTCAATATAACAACCAAGGGTTCTCGATATCTTCCATGCTACACACATTATAGGCGGTTCTCAAACTGAATGGTAAAGTTTTACTCCCCCTCCACCATTAAACACACTCCACGGCTTATCTGAAACAATGGTTACCATCCAAACCAACAACAGTCCAGGGGGAGCTTTGTTTATTTATATTTTGATTTGAGCATGGGACTGGGCATCCTGATTACCGGCCATTTTCTCGTGAATGATGAGCGGAGTCCACTCATCGTGAGAATAACCCACCTACCATGGAAGATATAGACAGCCCTAGTTGATACATGAGCTATTCGACCATACAAAACAGAATTTCATTTGAAGGTTTAGAGTTTGGCACATACAAAATTACTTGGAACGGCAGGTATATACCGCATATAGGAAGGTATGGTGGACTCATATGGAATAACTTTGGGGTTTATGGAAGTGGATGCACAAGTTGTATTCCCGCTTAGTACAAGTGAAGGCTAGAAAGAGACTGGGAAGTGACCAACTAGAGAGCGACAATAGTCATGAACATGCATTAAGATTAATCAACAATGAGTGCAATCATGAGTAGGATATAAATCACCATGAACATAAATATCGTGGAGGCTATGCCAATTTTGTTTCAACTACATGCGTGAACATGTGCCAAGTCAAACCACTTGAATCGTTCAAAGGAGGATACCACCCTATCATACCACGTCACAACCATTTTAATAGCATGTTGGCACGCAAGGTAAACCATTATAAACTCCTAGCTAATTAAGCATGACATGAGCAACTATAATCTCTAATTTTCATTGCAAACATGTTTCATTCATAATAAGCTGAATCGGGAACGATGAACTAATCATATTTACAAAAACAAGACAGGTCGAGTTCATACCAGCTTCTCTCATCTCAATCAGTCCATCATATATCGTCATTATTGCCTTTCACACGTATGACTGAATGGTGTGGATAATAATAATAGTGCACGTGCATTGGACTAAGTTGGAATCTGCAAGCATTTAATACAAGGGAGAAGACAAGGTAATATGGCTCTTGGTTAAATCAACAATAATGCATATGAGGGCCACTCAACATTTTCATCATGGTCTTCTCCTCTCGACCCCCAAAGAAAAGAAAAGAAATAAAACTATTTACACGGGAAAGCTCCCAACCAGCAAAAGAAGAACGAGAAATCTTTTTGGGTTTTCTTTTAATTACTACCACTACAGGCATGGAAAGCTGAAAGCTACAACAAATTCAACCACACCTGAAAGACTTAATATCTGCAGCAAAGTATTTAGTAGCAAAGTAGTATGGAAGTAACGGTAACGGTGGCAAAAGTAATAGTAATAGTTTTGCAGTAATTGTAACAGTGGCAACAGAAAAGTAACTAAGCAAAGATCATTATGTGAAAAGCTCGTAGGCATTGGATCAGTGATGGATAATTATGTCGGATGTGATTTCTCATGCAACAATTATAACATAGGGTGACACACAACTAGATCCAGTTCATCAATGTAATGTAGGCATGTATTCCGAATATAGTCATACGTGCTTATGGAAAAGAACTTGCATGACATCTTTTGTCCTACCCTCCCGTGCTTAACAACAATAGCGCCTAAGCTGAAGGTTGTATCACGAAACAAAGCATGGCGCAAAATGACAAGATCAGGAGTACTAAGGTTTCCATTGTTCCCGCGACCAATTAAGTATCTACTAGCAAATTGTTAGGCCCAAGATGTGATTCTATCCCGATCACGTGATACACTCGTGATTGGGACACAACCGCATTTCGGGCGCTTAGCAAGATGGATATCATTACATCGTACCATTATATAAATACATGGGGATACAACAATTTATATAAGTCACATGAATACAACAACATCAATACAAGGCATCCGACTACGGATGCAAACATGAAAAGCACAACGACATCCATCTGCTATCCCGGGATGCCGACCAGGAACCTAACCCAAGACTGACGAGGAAGAAGAAAGAATTCCAACACAAAGTACATCGCTCTCATGTCAAGTCATCAGAAACCTGCACCTGCAACTGTTGTTGTAGTATCTGTGAGCCACGAGGACTCAGCAATCCCATAACCATGGGTATCAAGACTAGCACAGCTTAATGGGTATGGAGGGGTAAAGTGGTGAGGTTGCAGCAGCGGCTAAGCAAAATATGGTGGCTAACTTACGAGAACAAGAATAAGATGAGCATCTACGCAAATGGTCGCAAACTAGTAGTGATCGCTAAAGATCCCGAACTACCTACGAGTCAAACATAACCCCACAGTGTTCTCTTCTCAAAGTGAAAAGAGACGGTCATGGTTACACACGCGGTTCGTGTATTTTACTTCGGATCCTCTGTCAACTTTTCTACAAGTGGACATTAACAAATTCTAATCTGCCACATAACCGCGGGCACGGCTTTCGAAAGATCATAACCCTGCAGGGGTGTCCCAACTTAGCCCATCACAAGCTCTCACGATCAGCAGAGATAATAGTAATATTACCCCTTATCTTAGGGAAGGCCCGATCAGACTCGGAATTCCCGATGCACAAGACATTTCGACAATGGTAAAACAAGTCCAGCCAGACCTCCCGGCGTGCCGACACCCTGATAGTAGCCGCGCGTATCTCGTCTTAGGCCACATCCGGATGAGCACAGCGGACAGCGACCAAACCCCAAGTTGCCAAGGGGTGGCGCCGCACACGAATCTATTTGGGACCAACACCATCGGCACTGGCCCCCCTTGTATGTAGAAGAATCCTCGGGTAGCGCTAACTCCCTATGCTATTAATTAATTAAGTTTTTATTATGTTGCAAATTAGAACCAATGTTGGGCCTTGCTGGAGGAGTTTTATTCAAAGACGAACTATCAAGGGGTCCCCATATACCCAACCGTGTAAGGAACGCAAAATCAAGGAACATAACGCTGGTTTATTGGCTCCTAAGGCGGCATCAGTGGAACAAAACACCGAGCAAAAGGCCAAGCCTTCCACCCATTGCCAAGTATATAGGTGTGTTAATATATATAAGATATAATGTGATATTCCAACAAGCCAAGCTACAACATGGAGCAATCTTCATCTTCACCTGCAACTAACAACGCTATAAGAGGGGCTGAGCAAGCGGGTAACATAGCCAAACAACGGTTTTGCTGGGAAGGTGTCAAAGGTTAGAGGTTTCATGGCAACAAGAAGAGGGGCTGACAATAAATGATGGGTAGCGCGACATATAACGATAGCATCGAGACAACTAGCATGGCAATGATAGTAAAGGTATCCAAGGTGATGGTAATATTGCCTGAGATCCCGCAAGGAAGAAGAACGAATCCATGAAGAAGACGAAGAAGAAGCCTCGAAGACGAACCAAGTGTAGACGAACGAATCCTCACGATCGCAACGGAAAAGAACTAGCGAGAAGAAAGCACACAACACGGTAAACACACCACTCAAGAACATGACAAGATGCTCAACCAACTATGATGCGATACAAGTCTATATGATGCAAAACGTGGCAAGGGATGATGCACACAAGAACAACACAAACCAACAAGTTTAAATGAGGCCGGAATCAACATATAGTAATTCTGGTAAGTCCTCATATGTACATTTCGAAATTGGCCCAGATCTGAACAAACCTTAAGTTAAAGTTGTTAAACAGCAAGTTAACATGCACCATAATGATCTACTCGAAATTCTAGTCAAGTTACATATAAAGTTTGTTTAATTCGGAGCTACGGCCTAGAAGATATGAGCAAAACATGACAAGCATGGCAATTATGTAAAATGCAATCAAACATCAAGCAAACTCACTCCAAACAGGTAAACAACATGATATTATGCTTCTACATGCAAAATCACACAAGTTTCATATATAGCACGCTCAAAACGGAGCAACGGTTCAACACATACACATGAAACAAGATATAACAACAAGCTGCCCAAAATCAGCAACATAGCAACTTTGGAGCAAGGTATATATATGCTACAACACCCAAACATGATAACAAGAGGCATGGATGTGAAATAGACATGATACTTAACAAGCATGAACTTAGAGCACTCCCAAAAACTTGCTGGAACACAATTAAACAAGCATGGAAAGTTGCAATAAATTTATCCAGACTTATCTGGGAAGGCAAAAACATCATCACGATGCTGCCTTTGGAGGCACAAAACAACAAGCATATCAACTCTATGAAGTATATAAAGATCATGGACATGTAATAGACATAGCATACATCAAACAACTCCATTGGAACATCTCCATAGGAGGCATGGATCAATAACAACAAGCTTCACCAAATTGATCGTGCTGATAACAGCCTGACAGGTAAATTTATAGCAACTTGAGAGAAAGAAATAAATAAGCTACAGCAGGCTATATATGCAAACAAGGGCATGATTGGATAGAGCATAACATTGAAAACAAGGCATGATCATTGTACATACTAAAACATGCATGAGTTTGAGTGGGGCATCAAGCAAACATAGCATCAGGTTTAACAGTTTCAGACTTAGCAGTTTTTTAACAAGTCTCAGGAAACAACAATAGCGAGAAGGCTATTTTACAAGCTTGTTGCAAACACCTCAAGGCATAACATGAAAAGTGGATTGCACCACAGAAAATAAGGCATGATTGTGCTTCTAAAACATATTGACATGTGGCATGAAAGACAAACACATCAATAGCTATGAACAAGTCAAATCAGCAACTCATAACAAGTTTCAGCACTTAACAGTCACATGCACTTTTGCAACAGAGATAAACATGGCAATATGGCACCTAACGTGAATGCTACAGCAACCATCATGCAGAGCACTTCACAATGAACATTTTGACATGTCACACACTCCATTTGGACCAACATGCACAAAGATATCATCACCACAAGCATGCAACAAAATTACAGTTATCAGCAGTTTTAAACATATAGCACTCTTGCAACCATGATTAGGGCATCAAGATGAACTCAAACAAGCATGTCACAATGGAACAAAATGAAGAGCATACCACAACGATCATTTTGACATATTATAAGCTCCAATCGGACCATCACAGAAAAAGTTACAGCACCACAAAGTATGCATATAATTTATGACATTTTGGGACTTAGAAGAAAAACAACCTCAAGGGGTCTTGGGCGGACGTGACCGGATGTGACCGGACGTGTCCGGGCGGCTGGACACGGGCCCACGGGTCAGTGACACGGAGCGAGGGGAAGCGGACATGTCCGTGACCAACCAGACATGTCCGGGCGGCCAGAGGAGCTCGGGGCCGGCGGCGCATCGCGCCTCCGGCGAGGCAGGCCGGAGATGGCGCGGAGGCGCCGGATCTGGGCATCGGCGTCCTGGACCTGGTCGGATCCGGTTGGTGGCTGAACTCCAGTGTCCCTTGTCGTCGGCGGCGAGGGATCCGGCCTGGGCGGCGGGGATGCAAGGCGGCGACGGGGAGCGTTGGGGGCGGCGGCGGAGGTTGGTGGTGGCGAGGCCCGACGGCGGAGGAGGCGACCGGCCGGCGGGAGACGTGGTTCGGCAATGCAGCAGCGGGGCGATGCAAGCGGCCGGCGGGACGCGGGATGTGCGAGGCACGGGCGGCAGCGGGCGCGCAGGCTCGGCCCAGATCGGGGCCCAGGGCGGGCCGTGCGCGGGCCGGCGTGGCTGAGAGGCGACGTGGGGAGGCCATGTGGTGCTCCCCCGTTGGCTGGGAGGGGAACTGCGGCGGTGGCGGGCCTATAGGGCGCCGCCAAGTGGCGAAGCGGGGAGTGGCCAACGCTGATATCGTGGGGAAGAGGTGGGAGGCGGCTGGCTGCGGGTAGGAGAAGAGTAGGGGTTAGGTTAGGCCATTTTTGGTAAGGGGGGTTGCTTAAATAGAGTAGGAGCTAGGGTTAGGGGGTTTTGGGGCAAAACGGAGCCCTTCGATCGCGATCCAACGGCACCGGAGCGGGGGGGGTTAGGCGGTCCTAGTGGGCTGTGTAGATTGGGTTGGCCTGAGAGGAGAGGAAAGAAGTGCAGCCCACGAAGGTTTTCGGAGACTGAAAATGTCCGACGAATTAACCGACGACTAGTGCCGCTATATTTAACGGTTGGGCTATCAAACAGACTCTGAATGCGATGAAATTTGGCAGGCGGTCTACCTATGCTATAATAAGACAACACACCAAGTTTCACCTCATTCCGAGAACGTTTTCCGGCCACTTATAAAATAAATATTCGGTGGTGCCGCGGGCGCGTGTGAGTGGGTCTGGGTTCAGAACAAACAACGGAAAGGACGAGCGGACTCGGAAGGATGCAAGTTTTGAAAACATGATGATGCAAAGCACACGATAACAAGGCAAAAATGCAACACGCAAGCAGATGACATGGCAACGACGACGAATAACAGGCTGACACCTGGCGCACCGGTCTCGCGGTGTCACACAAATATTGCGAAGTAACATAGAACGGGAAAATGTATACTAGTAATTTGCATCAGAAACTTTCCTTGTTTTCCCTACAACAATTCTATCAATAAATCCATCCACATCACTACGATGTTGTTCCTCTATGTTGCCCACAAAGGGTATCTTGCAGACCCGACAAAAATCATGGAGTGACATCTCCTTAACCTCATCATATAAGTGAACTCCACTGAAGGTGGTGATTTCTTAGCATGGAAATAAAAAATTTGCACAAAAATATTAGTGAGTAGGGGATATTGTTCGCGCTGGTCGTGGAGGAAATCGGTGAGGCCTGCATTCTCAGTCAAATAATAAAAGTCTTCATAAATTTCGGCGGCTTTTAGGAACGCATCACAAGGCCATTCGCACGGCCGAACCTCCATTGTGCGAGGAAGATTGTACTTGGGCTTTTTATTCTCCTCATTCCACTTATCCTCCGAGCTTCGGCTCGAAGAGCCTCTCAATAAACTCCTCAACATTTTCTTCCTATGAAAAATTTCTGAATTTTTTAGTGACTCAAAATAAAAGTGAACCAAACTCAGCAAGATTGATAGTAACTACTCGCACAAGTGCCTAGAGGCTATATCATGCATTAGAACTACTTGGGACCATATAAATTTGACATGCAAGCTCAAGAATAGGGTCAACTAAGCAGCAAAATTTTGCAATAAATAAAGCACTAGAACAAAAACTAATTGGACCATTGGAGGAGTCACATACCGAAGAACAATCCCCAGTTTTGTGAATGAAGCTTTGAGCAAGGAGAACGAAAATGGCAGCAAAACGAGCTAGAACACGGGTTTGAGCTATGGGAGAATTTTTCTGGAGGAAGACGAAGTGAGTGGGTGCTGGAATAAGTGGAGGGGTTCCACGTGGGGCCCACGAGGCAGCGGGTGCGCCCCAGGGGGGTGGGCGTGCCCTGGACCCTCGTGGCCAAGTGTTGTGGCCCCCTGGTGTGTTCTCAGTGCCAATAATTCTTAAATATTCTACAAAAAATCATATTTCATTTTCAGGACATTTGGAGAACTTTTATTTTTGGGGTATTTTTATTGCAAGGATAATTCAGAAAATAGATAGAAAATATTATTTTTGTTTTTTTGCTTTATTTAATCTAAATAATAGAAAGTAAAAGGAGGTTACAGAGAGTTGTGCCTTCTAACTTCATCCATCTCATGCTCATCAAAAGGAATCCACTAACAAGGTTGATCAAGTCTTGTTAACAAACTCTTTCCGTATAACATGAAACCGGAGAATATTCAAATAACACAAGGTTACCTCAACGGGGATATGCTTGTCCCCAACAATAAGAATATCATATTTCTTCTTGATAGTAGGAAGAGGGGATTCAAAACCTCCAATGGTAATCATTGAAATTTTTCCAATAGAATTGATACTTTGGACTTGAGGTTATTTCCTCGCAAAATGTATTGTATGCTCATTACCATTAACATGAAAAGTGACATTGCCTTTGTTGTAGTCAATAACAGCCCCTATAGTATTCAAAAAGGGTCTACCAAGGATAATCGACATACTATCGTCCTCGGGAATATCAAGAATAACAAAGTCTGTTAAAATAGTAACGTTTGCAACCACAACACGCACATCCTCACAAATACCGACAGGTATGGCAGTTGATTTATTGGCCGTTTGAAAAGATACTCCAGTAGGTGTCAACTTATTCAAATCAAGTCTCCGATATAAAGAGAGAGACATAACACTAACACCGGCTCCAAGATCACATAAAGCAGTTTTAACATAATTTCTTTTAATGGAGCATGGTATAGTTGGTACTCATGGATCTCCTAGTTTCTTTGGTACTCCGCCTTTAAAAGTATAATTGGCAAGCATGGTGGAAATTTCAACTTCAGGCATCTTTCTTTTATTTGTAACAATATCTTTCATATATTTAGCATACAGATTCGTTTTAAGCATATCAGTCAAACGCATACGCAAAAAGATAGGTATAATCATTTCAGCAAAGCGCTCAAAATGCTCATCATCCTTTTTCTTGGATGGTTTAGGAGGAAAAGGCATGGGTTTCTGAACCCATGGTTCTCTCTCCTTACTGAGCTTCCTAGCAACGAAGTCTCTCTTATCATAACGATGATTATTTGATTGTGGGTTATCAAGATTAACAGCAGGTTCAATCTCTACATCATTGTTATTATTAGGTTGAGCATCAACATGAAAATTACCATTATCATTATCACTAGGTTCATGTTCATTACCAGATTGTGTTTCAGCATCAGAAATAGAAATATCATTGGGACTCTCAGGCGTGTCAATAACAGGTTCCCTAGAAGCATGCAAAGTCCTATCATTTTTCTTTTTCTTCTTCTTAGAAGGACTAGGTGCATCAACATTAGTTCTCTGAGAATCTTGCTCAATTCTCTTAGGGTGACCCTCATGATACAAAGGTTCCTGAGTCATTCTACCCCCTCTAATCACAACTCTAATAGGATTATCATTTTTCTTATTATTTAATTCATTGAGCAAATCATTTTGAGATTTAAGCACTTGTTCTACCTAAGTGGTAACCATAGAAGCATGTTTACTAATGAGTTTAAGGTCACCTTTAACCCAAGACATATAATCACTCAAGTGTTCAACCATATAAGCATTACGTTTTAGTTGTCTACCAACATAAGCATTGAAGTTTTCTTGTTTAACAATAAAATTATTGAACTCATCCAAGCATTGGCTAGCAAACTTATTATGAGGGATATCACCTTCATCAAACCTATAGAGAGAATTTACCTTTACTACCCGTGTCGGGTTATCAAGACCATGTATTTCTTCAATAGGTGCTAAATTCTTAACATCTTCAGCTTTAATACCCTTTTCTTTCATAGATTTGTTTGCCTCTTGCATATCTTCAGGATTAAGAAATAGAATACCCCTTTTCTTCAGGGTTGGCTTAGGAGTTGGTTCAGGAAGTGTCCAATCATTATCATTACTCAACATATTATTCAATAGCAATTCAGCTTGATCGACAGTTCTTTCCCTGAAAACACAACCAACACAACTATCCAGGTGGTCTATGGAAGCATCAGTTAGTCCATTATAAAAGATATCAAGTATTTCATTTTTCTTGAGAGGATGATCAGGCAAAGCATTAAGTAATCGAAGAAGCCTCCCCCAAGCTTGTGGGGGACTCTCTTCTTCAATTTGCACAAAATTATATATTTCCCTTAAGGCAGCTTGTTTCATATGAGCGGGGAAATATTTAGCAGAGAAGAAATAAATTATATCCCGGGGACTACGCACACAACCACGGTCAAGAGAATTAAACCATGTTTTAGCATCACCCTTTAGCGAGAACGGAAATAGCTTAAGGATATAATAGTAACGATTTTTCCCTCATTGGTGAATAGAGTGGCTATATCATTCAATTTAGTAAGATGTGCCACAATAGTTTCAGATTCATAGCCATAAAAAGGATCATATTCACCCAAACTAATTATCTCAGAATCAACAAAGAAATCATAATCCTTATCGGAAATACAGATGGGTGATGTAGCAAAAGCAGGGTCATATTTCATTCTAGCATTCAAAGACTTTTCTTTCAGCTTAGCTAAAAGTTTCTTAAGATCATATCTATCTTTGCAAGCTAAAAGAACTCTAGCAGTTTCTTCATCCATAACATAATGATACGTCTCCAACGTATCTAATTTTTTTGATTGTTCCATGCTATTATTTATGAAGTCTTGGATGTTTAATGGGCTTTATCATTCACTTTTATATCATTTGTGGTACTAACCTATTAACCCAGAGCCCAGTGCCAGTTTCTGTTTTTTCCTTGTTTTTGAGTTTTGCAGAAAAGGAATATCAAACAGAGTCCAATTGACGAGCCAATTTTTTATGATTTTTTCTGGACCAAAAGAAGCCCCCGAAGCAAAAGAGTTGCGCCAGGGGAGCCACGGCTGCCCTCGAGGGTGGGGGGCACGCCCTGGGAAGGTGGTGGCGCCCCCCTATCTCGAGGACGGCCCGTAGCCCCCCTTTGCTTGGCCCCGACTCCAAAAATTCCTATAAATACTGAAACCTCCAGAAAGAAACCTAGATCGGGAGTTCCGCCGCCAAAAGCCTCTGTAGCCATCGAAAACCAATCTACATCCGTTCTGGCACCCTGCCGGAGGGGGGAATCCCTCTCCGGTGGCTAGCTTCATCATCCCGGCGCTCTCCATGACGAGGGACTAGTCCACCCTCGGGGCTGAGGGTATGTATCAGTAGCTATGTGTTTGATATCTCTCTCGTGTTCTTGAGATGGCACGATCTTGATGTATCACGAGCTTTGCTATTCTAGTTGGATTGGATCTCTTCTCCCCCTCTACTCTCTTGAAATGAATTGAGTTTTCCCTTTGAAGTTATCTTATCGGATTGAGTCTTTAAGGATTTGAGAACACTTGATGTATGTCTTGCACGTGTTTATCTGTGGTGACAATGGGATATCATGTGATCCACTTGATGTATGTTTTGGTGATCAACTTGCGGGTTCCGTGACCTTTGGGAACCTATGCATAGGGGTTGGCACACGTTTTTGTCTTGACTCTCCGGTAGAAACTTCGGGGCACTCTTTGAAGTTCTATGTGTTGGTTGAATAGATGTTTCTGAGATTGTGTGATGCATATCGTATAATCATGCCCACGGATACTTGAGGTGACAATGGAGTATCTAGGTGACATTAGGGTTTCGATTGATTTGTGTCTTAAGGTGTTATTCTAGTACGAACTCTATGATAGATTGAACGTTAATACAGACTCTTGAATAGATCGATCAGAAAGAATAGCTTTGAGGTGGTTTCGTACCCTACCATAATTTCTTCGTTTGTTCTTCGTTATTAGCTACTTTTGAGTGACTCTTTGTTGCATGTTGAGGGCTAGTAATATGATCCAATTATGTTATACTTGTTGAGAGAACTTGCACTAGTGAAAGTATGAACCCTAGGCCTTGCCTACTATCATTGCAACACCGTTTATGCTCACTTTTACCACTTTCTACCTTGCTGTTTTTTTATTTTCTTACTACAAAAACCTAAATCTACCATCCATATTGCACTTGTATCACCATCTCTTCGCCGAACTAGTGCACCTATACAATTTACCATTGTATTGGGTGTGTTGTGAACACAAGAGACTCTTTGTTATTTGGTTGCAGGGTTGCTTGAGAGAGACCATCTTCATCCTATGCCTCCCACGGATTGACAAACCTTAGGTCATCCACTTGAGGGAAATTTGCTACTGTCCTACAAACCTCTGCACTTGGAGGCTCAACAACGTCTACAAGAAGAAGGTTATGTAGTAGACATCAAGCTCTTTTCTGGCACCGTTGCCGGGGAGGTTAGTGCTTGAAGGTATATATTTAGATCTTGCAATCGAATCTTTTAGTTTCTTATTTTACCACTAGTTTTGTTTATAAAAGAAAAATACAAAAAATGGAATTAAGGTTACCTCATATGCTTCATCCTTTTAATATCTTTCGTGAAAATGATGGGAAGGAAAATTGTGCTCAAGTATTAGAAGAAGAATTACATAGAATGCTTGGCATATAATATGTGCATGATGAGCATTATTGCAATGTTGTTAGTGCGAATCCCTTGAATATACATGATGCTAATGATATGCAAAGGCCCAAGCTTGGGGAAGCTATGTTTGATGAAGATAATATTTTTAGTCCCCCAAGTTTTGATGAGCCAATTTATTATGATGAAAGCATGCCTCCTATCTATGATGATTATTGTGATGACTTGTATGCTATTAAAAATAATGATAACCATGAAACTTGTAATCATGATTTTAGTTTTCAATTGGGTTATGCTTCACATGATAGTTATTTTGTTGAATTTGCTCCTCCCACTACTATGAATGAGAAGAATTTTGCTTATGTGGAGAGTAATAAAATTTATATGCTTGGGGATCATGAAAATAATGCTATATGTGCTGGTTATATTGTTGAATTCATTCATGATGCCTCTGAAAATTATTATGAGGGAGGGACATATGCTTGTAGGAATTGCAATAATATCAAGTTTTCTCTCTATGTGTTGAAACTTTTGAAGCTATGCTTGTTTTGCTTTCCTATGCTAGTTGATTATCTTTCCCATAAGTTGTTTGCTCACAAAATTCCTATGCATAGTAAGTGGGTTAGGCTTAAATGTGCTATTCATATTCTTCATGATGCTCCCGTTATGTTTCAATTCTTATCTTTTATGCGAGCATCATTGAAATCATCATGCCTAGCCAGGGGCGTTAAACGATAGTGCTTGTTGGGAGGCAACCCAACTTTATATTTTTTGTTTTTGTTGCTGTTAGGGAATAAATATTGCATCTATCCTCTGATTAGATGTGGTTTCATGTTTTGTTTAGTGTTTGTGCCAAGTACAACCTGGAAGACTTGTGTGAAGTTTATGTGATCTTGCTGTGAAAAACACAATCGTTAGCGCTCGCTAAAGTAGTCTTCAGATTTTACTGGAGCATTCTATTTAGTTGATTCTTTTTGCAGATGATTTGTAGACAAATTCCGCAAATTTACCAATTTAGTTTGAATTTTTTGGAGTTACAGAAGTAAGCGAACCCTGCAGATTACTACAGACTGTTCTGTCTTTGACAGATTCTGTTTTTCGTCTATTGCTTGCTTATTCCGATGCATCTATGAGTAGTATTGGTCACTCCGTGCGTTCGGTTTATTCGGTTTACATGGTTCGGTTTATACGGTTTTTCGGTTTGTATGGTATTAATACTTCGGTAAATACGGTATGAAATGAAAATACGGTTCGGTTTCGATATATACCAAATTATTTCGGTATGGTTTCGGTATAATAATTTGAAAATGACGTAATAATAATTTACAAATTTATGACTCAAAACCAATCAAAACACATACTATTTTACATAAATAGTATATAAATATATATATATAAGTATATATGCATGCATATATTCATCCCTTAATGATTATGGACGTGCTTAGCATCTTTTAAAGAGAAAAATAACTATGTTACAAGAAAAATGTACATGCTTAGTAGTGAATTTGACTCATGTACAAGAAAAATGACAACTTGTATGGTTGTTTGTCTCAAGAAATATAAATTTATTTTTTACTTCGGTTTATTCAGTTAACCGATCGGTTTTTCGGTATATACCATAAAAACCAAAGTTCAAAACGGTATGAAAATTCCATACCATACCAAAACCATAAACCATAAAATTGGTTCGGTTCGGTTTATTTTCAGTATGGTTTTTCGGTTCGGTTTCAAAATGCACAGCCCTAAGTATTGGGAAGTATGAACCATAGAGAAGTTGGAATACAGTAGGTTTAACACCAATATAAACAAAGAATGAATTCATTTCTGCACCTTTGAGTAGTGGTTTGCTTGCTTATACTAACGGAGCTCACGAGAATTTTTGTCTAAGTTTTGTGTTGTGAAGTTTTCAAGATTTGAGTATTGCTTTGATGGACTATGGAACAAGGAGTAGCAAAGTCCTAAGCTTGGGGATGCCCATGGAACCCCAAGTAAATGCAAGATAATCAAAATTCTAAGCTTGGGGATGCCCCGAGAAGGCATCCCCTCTTTCGTCTTCATCCATCGGTAACTATACTCTGAGCTATATTTTTATTCACCACATGATATGTGTTTTGCTTGGAGCGTCAATTTAGTTTATTTTGTTTTGCTTGCTGTTTAAATAATATCCCATGATATTATGTTCTTAAATGTTAGAGAGTCTTCACGTAGTTACATAATTGTTCAACTACTCATTGATCTTCACTTATATCTTTTGAGTTGAATAGTTTTTGCTCTAGTGCTTCACTTATACCTTTTAGAGCACGGTGGTGGTAATATTTTGTTGAAATTGTTGAACTCTAATGCTTCACTTATATCTATTTGAGAGTCTATTAAAACAGCATGGTAATGTGTTTAGGCTAAGAAACTAGTCTTCACATGATAGACATCCAATGTCAATGTAGTAAAAAAAATCACAGTAAGTGCATTGAATATGATGAGATGTTGGATGCTTCATAATTGTTTTGAGACATGAGGATAGTGATATTAGAGTCATGCTAGTGGAGTTATTATGAAATTGAGAATTACTTGTGTTAAGGTTAGTGATTCCCGTATCATGCACGTATGGTGAACCGCTATGTGACGAAGTTAGAGCATGAGGTATTTGAAGAGTGCCAACCTTTGTGTGGAGGTCGGGGCCGCGCGATGGTTAACTCCTACCAACCTACCCCCTAGGAGCATGCGTTGATTGCTGTGTTTTCATGACTCTTAGATTTTTGCAATAAGTATATGAGTTCTTATGACTAATGTTGAGTCCATGGATTATACGCACTCTCACCCTTCCACTATTGCTAGCCTCTCTTGTACAGCGCAACTTTCGCCGGTGTCATAAACCCACTATATATCCTTCCTCAAAACAGCCACCATATTGTTCCTCAAAACAGCCACCATACCTACCTATCATGGCATTTCAGTAGCCATTCCGAGATATATTGCCATGCAACTTTCCATCGTTCCGTTTATATGACATGCATCATATTGTCATATTGCCATGCATGATCATGTAGTTGACATCGTATTTTTGGCAAAGCCACCATGCATAACTTTTCATACATGTCACTCTTGTTTCATTGCACATACCGGTACACCGCCGGAGGCATTCATATAGAGTCATACTTTGTTGTATCATCGAGTTGTAATATCGAGTTGTAAAGAAAGTGTGATGATCATCATTATTAGAGCATTGTCCCATGGGAGGAAAGGTTGAATCTATAAAGCCCCTCCGCAAAAAAAAGAAAAAAAGAAAGGCCAAAGAAAAAAATAAAGGCCCAAAAAAAGAAAAAAAAAGGAAAAGAAAAATGGACAATTGCTACTATCTTTTTCCACACTTGTGCTTCAAAATAGCACCATGTTCTTCATTGTAGAGAGTCTCGTGTTTAGTCACTTTCATATACTAGTGGGAATTTTCATAACTTGGCTTGCATATTCCAACGATGGGCTTCCTCAAATGCCCTAGGTCTTCGTGAGCAAGCAAGTTGGATGCACACCCACTAGTTTCTTTTGTTGAGCTTTCATTCATATTTAGCTCTAGTGCATCCGTTGCATGGCAGTCCCTACTCACTCACATTGATATCTATTGATGGGCATCTCCATAGCCCGTTGATACGCCTAGTTGATGTGAGACTATCTCCCTCCTTTTTGTCTTCTCCACAACCACCTCTATTCCACCCATAGTGCTATATCCATGGCTCACGCTCATGTATTGTGTGAAAGTTGAAAGGTTTGAAAAGATAGAGTATGAAAACAAATGCTTGGCTGAAATCGGGGTTGTGCATGATATGAATATTTTGTGTGATGAAGATGGAGCATAGCCAGACTATATGATTTTGTAGGGATAACTTTCTTTAGCCATAGTATTTTGAGAAGACATGATTGCTTTGTTAGTATTGCTTGAAGTATTGTTATTTCTTATGTCAATAGAGACTTTTATCTTGAATCTTTCAGATCTGAACATTCATGCCACAATTAAGAGAATTACATTGAAAAACTATATTGGTTAGCATTCCACATCAAAAATTATTTCTTTATCATTTACCTACTCGAGGACGAGCAGGAATTAAGCTTGGGGATGCTTGATACGTCTCCAACGTATCTATAATTTTTTATTGTTCCATGCTATTATTTATGAAGTCTTGGATGTTTAATGGGCTTTATCATTCACTTTTATATCATTTTTGGGACTAACCTATTAACCCAGAGCCCAGTGCCAGTTTATGTTTTTTCCTTGTTTTTTAGTTTCGCAGAAAAGGAATATCAAACGGAGTCCAAACGGAATGAAACCTTCAGGAGAGATATTTTTGGAGAAAATCACGCACTGGAGACTTGAGAACCACGGCAGAGGGGCCACGAGGTGCCCACGAGAGTGGGGGCGCGCCCCGTGCCTCCTGGACCCCTCATGAGTCTCCCGGTGTCCTCCTTACTCCTATATAAGCCTACGTACCCTAAAACCATCAGCAACAGAGAGAAAACCCTAATTCCACCGCCGTAACCTTCTGTTCCCGTGAGATCCCATCTTGGAGCCTGTTCCGGAGCTCCGCCGGAGGAGGGATCCATCACGGAGTGCTTCTACATCATCATCATCACCCTCACCATGCGTTGTGAGTAGTTTACCACAGACCTTCAGGTCCATAGCTAGTATCTAGATGGCTTCTTCTCTCTCTCTGGATCTCAATACAAAGTTCTCCTCGGTCTTCGAGGAGATCTACTCGATGTAATCTCTTTTTGTGGTGTGTTTTTCGAGATCCGATGAATTGTGAGTTTATGATCAAGATTATCTATAAGAAATATTTGGTTCTTTTCTGAACTCTTTATGTGGGCTCATAATATCCTTGCAAGTCTCTTCGAATTATTGGTTTGGTTTGGCCTACTAGGTCTATAGTTCTTGCAATAGGAGAAGTGCTTGGCTTTGGGTTCAATCTTCTGGTGTCCTTTCCCAGTGACGGTAGGGGCAGCAAGGCACGTATTGTATTGTTGCCATCGAGAATAAAAAGATGGGTTTTATATCATATTGCTTGAGTTTATCCCTCTACATCATGTCATCTTGCTTAAGGCGTTACTCTGTTCTTATGAACTCAATACACTAGATGCATGCTGGATAGCGGTCGATGTGTGGAGTAATAGTAGTAGATGCAGGCAGGAGTCGGTCTACTTGTCTCGGACGTGATACCTATATACAATGATCATGCCTAGATAGTCTCATAATTATTCACTTTTCTATCAATTGCTCGATAGTAATTTGTTTACCCACCGTAGAATATCGCTATCATGAGAGAAGCCACTAGAGAATACTATGGCCCCCGGGTCTATTCTCAACATATCAATCTACATCTACTTTATTTTTTCCGCTTTTACTTTATGTCCTTATAAACAAAAATACCAAAAATATAAACCATCATCTCTATCATATCTCACTTTCGTAAGTGACCGTAAAGGGATTGACAACCCCTTATCACGTTGGCTGCGAAGTTCTTATTTGTTTGTGCAGGTGCGAGGGACTCGCTCATGATCTCCTACTGGATTGATACCTTGGTTCTTAAAAACTGAGGAAAATACTTACGCTACTGTGCTGCATCTTCCTTTCCTCTTCGAGGGAATACAACGCAAGCTCGAGAAGTAGCAGCCCTCAGCCTCTTAAAATGTGCTAACTGTTACTATGTTAAGTATGTAGATATGGACCATATGGTTATTGGCCCTGAGCCTCTTAAAATGTGATAGTTGTTACTATGTTAAGTATGTAGATATGAACTATATGGTTGTCAAAACTGTGTTACGACGATCCCCCTTTTGTCGAACAGTGTAACCATTATATATATATTACTCAAATGTTGTTAGCCAAGGGCTTAAATATGTTAGAGCGGTAGAGTAGATAACGTCCATGTTTTCGACGTGGCGATCAGCACCGATGTCCAGAAGGCATTTGCATATTAATTGTCCATGTTGCAAATTCACACATGTGTTAACATAAGGAAACATATGTGCAACTTACTAATCATCGCACACGAGTACTCGCAGACGCATCATTGGCGATACTCCTAGCCATCACAAGCAACAAGTTTGCATTTTTCAAAGTTTTTGTACACACAGAATAGCACACGAATTAACTGTAGTAACCGTCTGTGTTATAATTTCTCATCGCAAATAGTTCATCCGAGTCGGCTATTTGTCGCATATCACACACATCTTGTTTACACGAATCGTTTGTGTTCTTTTGGCTCATCGCAAACAGTTCATATATGTGAACTGTATGCCGCGTATCACACACATCTTGTTAAGTTGAATCGTTTCTTTTGTGTTCGCTAATTGAAAACAGTTCGTCTCAGTGAACCGTATGCCGTATATCACACACACCTTGATCTGGCTAACCGTTTTAGTTGCATTTCCTAATAGTAAACAGTTCATCCGAGTAAACTGTATGTCGTATATCGCACACACCTTCATATGATTGCCTGTTTCTGTTGTTCTATCTCATCGCAAGCAGTTCGTATGGATCAATCGTATGTCCTGCATCACACACACAAATAAAATCTGAACCATCTTTGATGTCTCCGCCATCGCAAACGTCTTGCATCTTTTTTTACGTTTTTTTACATCACCATTTGCGATTAATGCATCGCACACATTTTCGTCAAAGGGTTTCTGATCGTAGTGTAGCGTTAGCAGTATCCTGCAGTAGTGAAAAGGAGTGCGAATGAAAAACAACTTAGTGCCGAAGATCAATCAAACTATCATCACAGAGCACAAGTCATAACTATTGGATGAAATTCGGAGAGTCGAATAGAACCAGTGGTGCTCGATGGCGACAGAGAGATTTGGTAGACCAGTTCACCCTTTTGTCAAACGGCTACGTCTGATTGGAGGGGACGTGACTTAACATGGAATATAAACGTTGTTCACCCTATTCTCCTTCAACGCATAGCTGATCAGACTCGGGTTGATTTCACTCATGGTAGATTCTTATCGGCGATCTCCAAACCTTCGGTCGATTAGCGCAAACCACAATACTCTTGGTTGCTGAAGATCTGGCTCGGTGAAGACAACAACTCTTCAACACTCGAAGCCGAACCTATCCGTCTAGAGAGTACACAGCTCTCAAGAGTAATAGGTACAAGAACTCTCACTCAGAACTACTGTGATGCTAAACCACTTGTCTAAGTTTGGGCTCTTAATTTTTCTCTCGGTGGATCTTAAACTCAAATCACTCGGAGAGGGGTTGCTCAATTCAATCTTCTCATAAATCTCAAGGGGAGTAGCCAACGGTCAAAGTTGGAGCTGGGTGGCTATTCATAGCCGCAGCCTTCCCTAATGGGAAAATACCAAATTAGACATCGGGTTCAGCCAATGGCCGAACGACACGATTCCGACAGTCGAAATTGAGCACAACGGTAACATTACTTGCGGGGCAAGAAATGCTAACTCCTCGGTCTAAGGCGAATCTCTCACGGCGAAGAAGATCACAGTCTCTTGCTGGTAAGTATTTGCTCGGGACACTTCTCTCATAGCTTTCATAGGATTTGGCTAAGCATCATAGTTGATCTAAGCATCGAGAACCTATACCCATCTTAATAGTACGGAGGTCCTATGATTCAAAAGGATGAAAGAAGAACAATGAAATGAATACTACGTCTTCACTTTGTCCTTGACTTCCATCACTGCAGTCAATTTCTTCGGAAGATTGTACCGAGTCAAATGCTTCTATTCAGCAGTAATCTTTTGAGGGGTTGATTTCTTCACATTAATCTCCTCGACTATATGTCTTCAACATATATAGCTCATTCTTCTCTGCAACACAGATATACTTCGGTGAAGTTCCTCGAACTCAGCACCGGAGATAGCATTTTCTTTGGTTGTTTATGTATTTTTTTCTCTCTGTATGCACTAGCAAACAAATCAGTCCATACATGTTTATGTCAACAATATCCAAAACATACGGTGGGTAGATATTGCACCAACAGACACACACATCCGGTTGATCGCTTCAGCGCTGTCATTAGGACTTTGCATGTGTTGCAACTAGCTACCTCCACTCACCGCCGGTTGTGTGATCAGACCTTGCAGTCCGCTGCAGGACGTTCCTCCTACACGCGCGGATACCGTTAGAGGCAGTGCACTTGCGCCGCTCCGGCGAACCTGTTGTAGCGATTCAATCGGTTACATGGGGAGCCCGACGAGGAGAAGGCGACTCCGTAGACACGTTGCCCCAACTCTACTTTCGTTGCACGGCACTGCGCGTCTAATGGTAACGATCCGTGATTCACCTCCCTTAGCATGTTCCTGGATGTTCTGCGGCTAGGAATTTTCATCTGCAGTCGACGCACCCCACTGTAGATCCCAACAGCTTCACCAAATCTAGTCGAGTTGCTCAACCACTCGCCGCTGCAGGGACGCCATCCAGCAGCCCGTCGCTGCCCTCACAGCCGACCGACGCCGCCGTGCACCCGCGGTGGAGTTTTCTGGGAAGGCGACACGTCTATCTCCCGGACCGCCGACCAGGGCTCCTAGCACCGACGCCATATCTGGCACAGGGGTGCCCGCCACCACCGCAACCAACGCCGGCGGCAGCGGCGGCGAGGCAAGGTTGGATTGGATTCTCCTCTCGCGGCTAGGTTTTGAGGCCCCGGTGCCGCCATGGAGCGGCGGCACGGGAGCGAGTTTTTTGCTTCCTTCTAAGGATTGATGGAACCACAATGCACTCGAGAAAACCTAATCGCGTAGGCCATTTGCTTCCTTGATGTTACTTAACTCATTGGAGTTGTGGAAGAAGAGAAACCCGAGGATTTTTCGGAATACCTCCCAACTGGTTGGAGTCACCGTCACTAGAATCACATGGAAGGCTTCCCTTTGAAGCCTTTTGGAGCAAAAGTCTTGAATAATATCATGCCGCGAGACTGCTAGAGTGATTGTTGTAACTCCGGCCTTTGACTTATTTCTCTCTTAATTAATGAAACTGGCAAATCTTTGGCTGGTTTCAAAAGCAAACAAAAAATAGGATGAAGAGGCCAAAAGTTTGAATTCTTTCGATAATATACTCGTGTAAAAGAACATGTTGAGCTGCCAAAGTTTGTCTAAAAACTGCCGCTAAGTTGACACTGTGTAATTAATACTGTATCAGACTCGTGTGAGATCACTGATCACTTCCGTCCCAAAACTAACGGTCTAGTACAAATTGTATATCGACCTATACTAACATCTACGAGCAGACAGAAATTATTGCTTATCATCTTTCTATACGGAGTACCAGTATTCTATTTGTGCTGTACTCGCACTTTTATGAATCATGTAGCACACACGTACTCTTGGAAATCGTTAAGTAATTTAGGTGCGGACCTCCAAATGAGGACAGTCCTTGGTTAGTTAATTGCTCCACTATGTTTGACACTACAATTTGGACGTGGGGCAATGATACCACTACAACCTACAGAGTCTGCACTGCAGTGGCAGCATTTTTACCTCTGCGTAAGACGTTCATTGCCAAGGGTTTATCCGTCGGTTCACTGAGGCAGTCAAACTACAACGCATAATGCTCAACACCCTGCATCGTCTGCATGTTCATCTGGTCTAAAGGCCGTGCCGCCTTCAGTTCTTTACAGTTTTACCTCGGTTCTTTTTCACGTACTCCGATCAACTCCCAGTAAGCTGGTCACTCTCACTCTCACCCTCACCTGGAGGTAAAAACCGTAAAGCGGCTGCCCTCGTGCAGACCACGTACCGATGCGATGCGCATATACTTTCGCCCCCTTTGCCCCCCTGCGCTTTTGGCCGGCCTTGAATTGAATCTTATCCCAGCTTTCGCCACAGATTGCACCTCGCGCGCGCGCTTTACCGCTTTTCGCCTCTCACTCTCTCAGTGGTCTTGTTTTTTACCTGCTGATCTTTATCTTTTATGGGCGTCTCCATCTTTTCCGACTGCAAAGTCGTGGCGAAAGCTGCTTCGTTTGGGCGGCCGTGGCGGCTTGCTCGTCTCTGGACTGTCATCGGGAGTGTGTTTCAGCAACTAGATCATGAAAGAAAGTTTACGTCCCATGATCCATGATGGCTTGTAACGGTGACCACTCCAAACAAGCACGCACGCACGCACGCACGAAGGCACTGTTGCACCCGGCGACAACTTGTAATTGTAATTAAAGGGTATTGGTACGCTAGTGCTAGTGCTAGGGCTAGGGCTACCGCGGGAGGCCGGAATGCTAGGAACCATTAAAAACGGGGCCTCTTAATTGGATCTCCCGCGCCTTTGTGGTAGTGCATGGTAAAGATTTGCACGCCAGCCAATGCACAGGAGCACCAACACTTCCTCGCACGAGCACGAAGTGGACGCGTCCCGGTAAAGAAGAGTGCAAATTTTACGAAGGAGACAAGTTCTACGCTCCACACAAGCAAGCGGCACATCAGGCTCCATGCACACAGCAGAGGCCGTTAAGGTGCAGGTAGATTGGGCCTCTGACAGAGTGCTACGTACATGTGTGGCCAGCTCAGGGAGGACGCTTCACTGTGCAGGTATGGTATGGCGGCTCTGCGCCGTATCCAGAGGCCACTTGGTTGCGCCAACGGCACATGGAACACCTAAAGAAATTGGATGCGGCCATGCCAAATTCGTCTCGCCTGATCTGCAGATCATGATGGGCGCAGTGGTTGGTGGCTGACCAGCCTCGCAGAGATTCTATCCCCTTAGGCTCCAGACCGGGGCATGAGGCGTGCAGCGGCCAGGAGAACATCTGGTCCAGTAGACACACTGTGCCTCTTGCGATCGCCGGGAGGTGGATACGACTGTGTGCGCATGGGACGATCCAGAGCGCGCGTGCGCGCACATTGGCACTGCTCCTGTAGCGCGTGTCCGTGCAATAACGGTGCCAAAAGAATGGAGCAGGCTTGCGAGACGGATCGCAACGAGGTTCGAATCATTGGAGCGAGGAATATGTTCTTTCAGGCGTGCCAACAGTTAGGCCCATGTCGCGCCGGACATTTCCACAGTATTTTCGCACGAATTACCAGGCATACGATTCATCTCTTTTGGTGACTTCTTGAACCGTGTGGAAAGACTGGAGACGTGGGGAAATAGTCAGTGCGTGCACTGGATTCCACATTTCAAATCTTCACAGGGCTAAACCCTCTAGACGAACAGGCCTCAATGGGGTTCTGGCCCAGGAAATCTCGGTCGACTAGAAAAGTTGGCCCCATTTATTTGGCGGCTGCTACGCGTCTTCCTTTCGGCGGATGTTTTAGAAACATCCACCGCATGGAGCGTTGTTGGATTAGCTCCCACACAGCCGTACGATCTAACCATCTCGCATGGGTGACCACTCCCTACTTCCTGCAACAGGCATTTTGTCAGAAACGGAATCCCCTGTACGCTTTTTCCTGCAATCGTAGCTATGTTTCTGAAACATGGGTCATGTTGCAATATTTGACCACTCACTCTCTAACGTCGGGCGCTCCTCCGGGGCTGCTGTTGTGGTTCTAAATCTGACAGTACGAGTAGGGGGTATGTAAGGGGAGGCAAGGTCCTAGCTACGGTGAGATTGTACACAAGATGTTTACGAGTTCAGGCCCTTCTCGGAGGAAGTAAAATCCCTACGTCTCGGTGCCCGGAGGCGGTCAACTGGAATGTATATGTGTGTTTGAGTTACAGGGGGCGCGAACACTTATACTAGAGGAGGGGGGTGGCTTATATAGAGTGCGCCAGGACCCCAATCATCCCCACGTTACAAAGGGTTTAATGTACATAAAGACAGGGCGTTACTGATAACGCCTTGCAATAAAGAGTGATAAAGGCATTAATTGTCACAGGATGAATGCCGGACCGTTGTTGTCCTAAGGGACCTTTGACCTTCGGGGGTCGAGTGTCTTTAAATGGTCGAGTGGAGTTGACTTGTCTGAGAGAGGGTATACGGTCGAGTGATATGTCCTCTTGGACCGTAACAGTCGACCGTTCGTGCTGTCTTCGAGTTGACTCTTGAATTTCTGGGGTAGTGACCTTGGGTGGGGTACCTGGGTCAGGCCCGTGACCCTACCCTAGGTCTGTAACATTATCAGTAGCCCCCGAATGGATTGATGTTCGAGTGGAGGAGAGTGTTGAAGCTGGCCTTGGCTCGGGTTAGATGCCCCTGGGGGACCTTCTTTGAGTTCGTGGACCAGGCTGACTCTTCAACCTTGACTTGATTGCCTTAATCGATTCAAGAACTACCGAGCGTGCTTGTTTGTGTTGGTCGTCGACTGAACTTTCTGCGCGGCTCCGAGCGTCGGCGGGGTGCTCAGTTTTCGGCGCGATTGGCCTTTCTCTAGCCTCCGGAATTTGTGGGATTTGAAATTTTGGGAAGCGCATGGGGCGGGTTGTGCCGCAGCAATCGGATCTGATACGCCCGGGGCACCTCGATCTCCGTGCCGCCTTTTTCGCCACGTATCGGGTGCGCGCCAATTGCGGGATTTGACGGGATAGCTTGGGGCCACCAGTCAGTCACTCGACCGCTGCGCTATAAGTACGCGTCGCGGCCGAGGCGGAGGCACTGTGCGCCCAATCTTTGCCTCTTCGTCCTCCGCTCCTCCGCCGCGCCCCTGCTCTCCGCTTTTTGCCGCTCGGTTTGCACCGGCTCGCCCCCCATGGGCAAGGATAGGACGGCGGCTCTGGAGCGCTCGAAGAAGGCGGCGGCGATGAGGAAGGGGAAGAGATCCAACCGAGGAGGGTCGTCGTCGAGGTCTGGGCTCCCGCTTGGCTGGATCCAGGGGGACTGGATCAGGTCCACGATGACGCCGGAGGACATGAAGGAGCTGGCGGAGGAGGGCCTGATCGTCCGCGACTCCTGGCGGCTGCCGGAGGATGAGCTCGAGCCCAGTCGTAGGAGGGCGATTGTGTTCTCCTCGCGACCCACGTCGACCGAGGTTTTTCTTTGCCCCCGCACCCTTTCTTCCGTGGTTTTCTGGCTTTCTACGGCGCCCAGTTGCACCACTTCACTCCTAACACCATCACATACTTGGCTGCATTCGTTTCGATGTGCGAGAACTTCCTCGGGTGCCGACCGCACTGGGGCCTGTTTAAGCATATCTTCACTTGTCGTTCCCAAACTGTCAAGAAAGCGAACCCGAGTGACGAGAAGACGCATGTCATCCAGATGTGCGGTGGATTGGGTATCCAGATTAGGGGTAGGAGCACTTTCCCTCCCATGATCCTTCCTAAGTCGGTCCGGGGATGGCAGTCGACTTGGTTCTATTGTAGGGATGTCCCGACTCCCGGTCAGTCGACCGGCCTTCCTCCAATTTCTTTGGGTCGAGTCAACCAGCCACCGACGTTGCTTGTGAGTCGGGCTGAGAAGGTAGAAGTGTACATGTTGGTGGAGCGGGTGGTTCAGCTGGTCCTCGACGGGGTCACTGGGATGGACCTGCTTGAGGTGTTCCTCAAGAGGAGGATCCAGCCTCTCCAAGCTTGGGACCACCTGATGTGGATGTACTCGAGCGTTGATGACTCATCTCGGGTCCACCCGGAGGAAGCCGCCGCGCTGACGGTGGCGCGGTGCCTGAAGTGCATAACGGGGAACAAGGACAATCCCCGGGGGACCGGAAGGGTTCGCCCGTTCGACGCAGACCACCAACCAAACAAGGTTCGGCTTCACACCCCGAGTGGATTTTGCGTTTCTTGTTTGCAGATGTTCGATGAATCTGACTGGCGTATGATTATTCTTCCTTTTCGCGGATCTATACAGAGATGTATTTGGTGCCCAACGGCGAGAAGGTCTAGGAGGGGGCAGAGGGCGTTGGCGAGGCTTCCGACTGGAAGTCTGGCGAGGAGACGGAGGAGGAGAGCGAGGACTCCAGCAGCGGCGAGGAGGTCGAGTCACCTTCCCGCGTCGAGAAGCGCTCCAAGGAGAAGCACGACCCAGAGGCCGCGCGTACCAGGGCGGGCCCTTCCAGCTCCCAAGTGCAGAAGCGAACTCGCACGTCCACCCCAGATCCGACTGAGAAAGCGCCAAAGCAGCCCAAGGTCGTTGCTGCCAAACCTTGGAAGGCCTTGCCAAAGATCAAAGTGGACGTCCTGATTGCCTCCATGTAAGTGTAACTCTGCTTCATTTTTCTTCCTTTTTGGAGACCAGATTTGCCTTTGTCGACTCACTTTCTGCGAAATCTTTAGTGCTGCTGCTTCTGCGACTTCGATGGACGTTGACAAGGGTCGCGACGACGAGGAGACTGCTGACACCGCCACGTCCCGCCCAGGTGCGGATTCTCGACCACGCTTTGTCTTTTACCATTTTGGATTGTCAGTCGACTGGATTTCTTGATTGTCTTCTGAAGAGCCACACAATGTCATTGACCTTCCTGACGACGATGACGACGAGGAGGAGTGCGCGAAGGTGACTCGACGAGGCACAGGAAGGAGGGGTCGGAAGACACCATCTGGCTCTGAGGGTCAGCAATAGGGCGACGTGGCTCGGACCACGGTCTCCTTTGCCGTTCCTGTGTCGACTATCCATCCCTCTTCGTCGACTGATCCAGCTGCTGACCCAGTGACTGCTCCGACTGCTGCGCTGTCCGTGCTTTTCACCACCCATCACGTCCCGGAGGACCCCGTGAGTGTGGCCAAGGAGGCCGTTCGTCAGGTGGGATTGATGATGGAGCGGACAAAGGCGGCGTATGAGGCTAGCATGGGTGCCTATAATGCCAGCTCGACTCTTCAAAACAATGTCCAGGTTTGTCTTTTCCGACTGGCTTGTTGTGTTGTTGGAATCTTCGCTCTGAAAAACTGTCGCTTTGTTCCTAAGATGATGTTACACCCACTGGGTGTTTTTTCTTGCAGCTTTAGCTCTTGTAACCCAATCAGTCTTGAGTCATTTTGGACCGGTGGGGGCACGCTGAGTGCACCCACTGGGTATAGTCCCCGAGGCCACGGTCGACTGAAGTCAGTCAGCTGTGGTCTTTAGAATTTGTCTTATTCATTTGTTTTGAACTCTTCTCACCGGCGCAGGACTGATCCGGCCAAGTGAGAACCAGTGGGGGCATGCTCAGTGCACCCACTGGGTGTAGTCCCCGAGACCGTGGTCGACTGCTGGTAGTCGGCCATGGTCTGAGAAAAAAATGTATATGTCTCTCTCTTTTTTTAGCTTGGGCAACACTGATCTGGCCGAGTGAGAACCGGTGGGGGCACGCTCAGTGCACCCACTGGGTGTAGTCCCCGAGACTACTGTCGAGTAAGCTGTAGTCTTAGAATTCTGTCTTGTGTTGGTGCAGAAATCTTGCGAGTTTGGAGCCAAATTCGCGGATCTTGAGAAGAAGCAGGTCCAAATCAATCTTGACCTGGGGCTGGCCAGGGAACATTTGAAGAAATCCCAGGACGAAGCATCTGGTAATTAAAGCGTATAGCTTGTCGACTGATTTTCGACGAACGTGTCATGTGTATCCTTATGCTCATATGTCTAGTAATGTCCCTTGTAGATCAAATGAAGGCAGCTCTGGAGCAAAAGTACCTTGATCTAGCTGCGGCGCAGCAGAGGGCGCAGGAGAAAACTGAACTGGCAGAACAGAAGCTGGCTTCGGTAGGCACGCTTGAGGAAGAGATCGCCAGGCTGAAGGATTCTCTTAGCGAGGCCAACAAGGAGGTGACTCGACTGAAGAGGGCCAACACCGCTCTGGACGAGAAGTATGGGGGCCTTTTCCAGAAGAAAAATGAGTTGGAGGCTTATCTGAGCGACCTCACCAAGAAGTGGTACCTTGTGCTTGAGGGTATGTCCCTTTTGCTCGACTGAATCAAGGCGGTCGACCCATAATTTGCTCGCTAATTCACCGTGTTCTCGCTTGTGTAGAATTTTGTCGCAACTTCGAGGAGGAAACCGGGCGGGTCGAGCCTGGTCTGGACCCCACCAACTCTCCTGTCAAGGATGAAGCGGCTATGAACATCTTGAGGCTGGAGTCTCGCCTCACCAGCACCACAGGCTACCTCAGTCGACTAAAGGCAGTGATGTCTCGGATCGATGTTGCACTCTGGAGGGAGGCGGTGCAAGAGAATGACCTCGAGTCTCTGATGACTCGACTCAACGAGATCCCCAGTCGAGTGCAAGAGTGGAAGAAATCATCTGCCCGCTGTGGAGCTGATGTTGCGCTGTCTTTGGTTCGAGTGCATTGCAAGGAGGTGAAGGAGGAGAGGTTGGCCGCGCTCAAGGTTGCCAACACGAAGAAACTCCAGTTCCAATCGTTCATGGAGACTTTCCTGGAGGCCGCTACCCGCATTGCCGACGGGATCGACTTGGACGAGTTCGTTGCGCCTGCAAGCCCTACCCCCTGAGAAGTGAACAAACTTTGATACTCTGATTCAATTTGCCTCGGTATGCCGAGTGATTTTGTAATCGTTAAACTCTCGCGGGCTTGATGCCCTAGTACTTCTGCCCGAATCTTGCGGGCCTTTATATGCACTTGATTCCTTTTGTGTTTGCTTGTTTGCTTTGCTTCCGACTCTCTTTGATCTTTTGGATTTCGAGTCGACGGCGTGTTTGTGACACAACTCTGGGGGTCGAGCCACTTGATATCCATGTTGTACTTGTGGCGGAGTTCGGAGGATAGAGCCACGTTGTACTTATGGCGTAGCTCGAAGGACAGAGCCACGTTGTACTTATGGCGTAGCTCGGAGGACCGCAGCTAAGCCCCCGAGTGAGAGGGTCGCTCTTCACTCGGAGTGGTTTTTGTAACTTAAGCGATTACGAGCTACGTTGTACTTGTGGCGGAGCTCGGAGGACAGAGTCACGTTGTACTTATGGTGTAGCTCGGAGGACCGCAGCTAAGCCCCCGAGTGAGAGGGTTGCTCTTCACTCGGAGTGGTTTCTGCAACTTAGGCGATTACGAGCTATGTTGTACTTGTGGTGGAGCTCGGAGGACAGAGCCACGTTGTACTTATGGCGTAGCTCGGAGGACCGCAGCTAAGCCCCCGAGTGAGAGG
>LR738714.1:500105030-500144442 GCA_902687465.1 Secale cereale
GCGATTACAGGGTCGCAGCTAAGCCCCCGAGTGAGAGGGTTGCTCTTCACTCGAAGTGATTTTTGTAACTTAGGCGATTACGGGGTCGCAGCTAAGCCCCCGAGTGAGAGGGTTGCTCTTCACTCGGAGTGGTTTTTGTAACTTAGGCGAATCGGATTCGCGGCTAAGCACCCACTGGGGGATTTGAGGACAAGCATCTTTGTAACCAACAATCATTAAGGAATTGTTGCGAACTTGTCTTTGAAAACAAACTGGAAGATTCTTATTACAACTCGACTGGTCGAGCGCTTCAAGTATAGAAGCGTCGGAGCAAGTCCGCGTTCCACGAACGGGGTTCATCTTTCTTCTTGGCCACGGTGTAGATCTGATACACTCCATTGTGCAGTACCTTGGTGACGATTAAGGGGCCTTCCCAAGCCGGGGCAAGTTTGTGCGGTCACTTCTGACGTACTCGGAGAACCAGGTCTTCTTCCTGGAATGCTCGGCTCCGGACATTGCGAGCATGGAATCGACGCATGTCTTGTTGGTAAATGGTCGAGCGGATCAAAGCCATCTCGCATTCTTCCTCCAGGAGGTCGACTGCATTTTGATGGGCTTGCTCTGCTTCTGCCTCGGAGAAGAGTTCCACTCGGGGGCGTTGTGCAACAAATCACTCGGCAGCACGGCCTCAGCTCCATAGACCATGAAGAAGGGGGTACGGTCAGTCAACCGGTTCAGAGTTGTCCTTAGTCCCCATAAGACAGACGACAGTTCAGTCACCCAAGCTCCGGCGGCATGCTTGAGGTCGCGCATAAGCCGCGGCTTCAGGCCCTGGAGGATCAAACCATTCGCTCTTTCTGCTTGTCCATTTGACCGCGGATGCGCTACGGATGCGTAGTCGACCCGCATACCTTGGGAGGAATTGAAAGATCTGAATTCGTCTGAGTCAAAGTTGGAGCCGTTATTCATGATGATGTTGTGGGGGACTCCGTATCTGAATATCAATTCTCTGATGAAGCTGATAGCGGTGCTCGAGCCGAGGTTCTTGATGGGCTTGGCTTCGATCCATTTGCTAAACTTGTCGACTGCCACGAGCAAGTGAGTGAATCCGCTCTTGCGGGCTTTGAAGGGACTGACCATGTCCAACCCCCAAACAACAAATGGCCAAACCAACGGGATGGTCTTCAAGGCAGACGCAGGTTTATGGGACATGTTGGAGTCGAATTAGCAGCCTTCACACTTGTCTACGATATCCTCCGCCATCTCATTTGCTCGGGGCCTGTAAAATCCAGCTCGGTATGCTTTGGCCACAATAGTCCGAGAGGAAGCACGGTGGCCACAAGTTCCCGAGTAAATCTCGTTCAGAATCAATCGACCTTCTTCCGGGGTATTGCAGCGCTAAGCGACTCCCGTGACACTCTCCCTGAAGAGCTGACCCTGAATGACAGTGAAGGCTTTGGATCGATGGACGATCTGACGCGCCTCCTCTTCATCCTCAGGGAGTTCTTGCCCGAGCAAGTATGCTATATATGGCATAGTCCTGTCGGGCATGATCACCAAAATCTCCATGATTAGGTCGACCACCGCAGGAACTTCGACTTCAGTCGGATCAGACGCGCTGATCGGCTGCGGGGGCTCCTCCGTGAAGGGGTCTTCTTTGACTGAGGGGGTGTGCAGGTGCTCCAAAAACACATTCTTGGGTATAGGCTTCCGAGTGGACCCTATCTTCGCGAGATCATCAGCAAGCTGGTTCTTGATTCTGGGCACGTGGTGGAGCTCTAAACCTTCAAACTTCTTTTCCAACTTCCGCGCTGCACTACAATAACTAGTCATTGCTGGGCTTTTGACGTCCCACTCCTTCATCACCTGATTGACCACCAAGTCTGAGTCGCCGTAAACCATCAGGCGACGGACGCCGAGTAAGATGGCCATACACAACCCGTACAAAAGCGCCTCGTATCCAGCTTCGTTGTTTGAAGAGTCGAAGTGGATTTGAAGGACATAACTGAGCTTGTCGCCTCTGGGGGACACCAAAACTACACCTGCACCAGATCCATTCAACATCTTAGACCCGGCGAAGAACATGGTCCGGTGATCCGACTGGATCTGAGTCGGTTGCTCCTGTTCGATCCATTCGGCCACAAAATCTGCTATTGCCTGAGACTTGATAGCTTTCTTTGCTTCAAACTTGATATCTAGCGGAAGGAGTTCAATCGCCCATTTGGCCACTCAACCAGTTGCATCTCGGTTATTCAGGATTTCTGATAGTGGGGCGTCGCTGACGACTGAGATTGAATGATCTGAGAAGTAATGAGCAACTTTCTTTGTGGTCAAGTAAATCCCATACACAAGCTTCTAGTAATGCGGATATCTTTTCTTGGAGGGAGTCAATACTTCGGAAATGTAGTAGACTGGGCGTTGGACTTTGTGGGCTTTGCCTTCTTCTTCCCACTCGACCGTGAGTACAGTGCTGACAACTTGTTCGGTGGTTGCGATGTATGGTAAAAGAGGCTCCTTGCTGAATGGGGCAGCAAGCACCGGCTGGGTGGAAAGCAGGGCCTTGATCTCTTCAAACGCTGCTTCAGTTTCAGAATTCCACTCGAACTTTTCGGATTTCTTCATCAGTCGGTAGAGAGGTAATGCCTTCTCACCGAGACGAGAAATGAATCGACTCAATGCGGCCAAGCACCATGTTAGCTTCTAGACGTCGTGTATACGTACGGGACGCTTCATTCGGATGATGGCACTGACTTTCTCTGCGCTGGCGTCGATTCCTCGTTCTGAAACAAGGAAACCGAGAAACTTACCGCCCGGAACTCCGAATGTACACTTCGACGGATTAAGCTGGATATCATAGCTTCTCAAATTTGCGAATGTCTCAGCGAGGTCAGTCAGCAGGTCGGAACCTTTGCGTGATTTGACCACGATGTCATCCATGTATGCTTCCACGTTCCGACTGATTTGCTTCAGCAGACACTTTTGAATCATGTGCATGAAAGTAGCGCCGACATTCTTGAGACCGAAAGGCATGGTGACATAACAGAAACACCCGAATGGAGTGATGAAGGCTGTCTTGATTTCATCGGGTTCAAACAGTCGGATCTGATGGTACCCGGAATATGCGTCTAGAAAAGACAAACGCTCGCATCCTGCAGTCGAGTCGACTATCTGATCGACGCGGGGGAA
This sequence comes from Secale cereale, assembly GCA_902687465.1. Classification (NCBI taxonomy): domain Eukaryota; kingdom Viridiplantae; phylum Streptophyta; class Magnoliopsida; order Poales; family Poaceae; genus Secale; species Secale cereale. The sequence continues at coordinate 500,108,196 of LR738714.1, forward strand.
AGGGAAATGATCTTTCGGGGCAGCCCGATTGATATGCTTGAAATCGGTGCACATGCAGAGGGATTTGTCCTTCTTGGGAACCATGACCACATTGGCGAGCCACTCGGAGTGGTAGATCTCGCGGATGAACTCAGCTGCCAGGAGTCGAGCCACTTCTTCGCCAATCGCTTTTCTCTTCTCCGCGGCGGACCGACGGAGATGTTCCTTTACGGGCTTCACTTTTGGGTCGACTCGCAAATGGTGCTCAGCCAGTCCCCTGGGTACACCTGGCATGTCGGATGGTTACCATGCGAAGATGTCCCTGTTCTCACGGAGGAACTGGATGAGCGCTTCTTCCTACTTGTTGTCGAGGGTAGTTGAGATGTGGGTCGGGGCTACCTTGGGTCGGTGGGGTAAATGTGCACGGGCTTCGTCTCCCCTGCCGACTGGAAAGCTAACTCGGAAGCTGGCTTCTTAGCCCGCAGCAAATCACTCGGATCCACATTCTTTTGGTACTCCTCCATCTCTTCTGCTGCCATCTGCTCATCAGCAATTTTCGAGCCTTTCTAGAAGCACTCTTCCGCTTTCTGCTGGTTCCCCGTGACAGTTATAACGCCGTTGGGCCCCGGCATCTTCAGTTTGAGGTCCACATAGCACGATCGAGCCATGAATCTGGCGTAGGCGGGCCTACCCAAAATGGCATGATAGGCGCTGTGGAAGTCCACCACCTCAAATGTCAGCTTCTCTTTGCGGAAATTCTTTGAATCACCGAAAACCACGTCGAGTGAGATTTGGCCAAGTGAGTCGGCTTTCTTTCCGGGGATTACCCCGTGAAATCTCATGTTACTCTCGCTTAGCTTGGACATCGGAATGCCCATCCCACGGAGGGTTTCAACATAAAGAATGTTGAGGCCGCTGCCGCCATTCATCAGGACCTTGGTCAAACGAGTGCCCTCGACAACTGGGTCGACCACCAACGCTTGCCGCCCAGGGGTCGCAATGAGTGCGGGATGGTCGGATTGGTCGAATGTGATGGGGGTCTTGGACCATTTCAGATACGTCATTGTTGCCGGGGCAACCATGTTGACTTCTCTGTTGATAACTTTCAGTCGACTTTTGCTCTCAACGTCAGCAAAAATCATCAGGGGTGGGGTTGATCTGGGGGGTAACCTCCATCCCCTTCTTTGTCTTCGGTCTCCTCTGATTCCTTCTCTTTCTCAATCGGCTGATCTTTCTGGAAATTCTGGATCAGGAGCCGGCACTGTCGAGTGGTGTGCTTGGGATAAACCAAGTTCCCCTCTTCATCTTTCTTCGTGTGGATAGGACATGGCAGGTCGAGCGCGTCATTCCCTGCTTGATCTTTCACTTTCTTGGGGACCCAGGGGCCTTTAGGCTTCCCTTTGCCCTTCCCATGGTTAACGATTGCAGCTTCGCCTTGGACTGCCGGTTCTGCTTTGGGCTTCGGCTTTCGATTGGAATTCTGGTCATCCTGGCCGGCTGGTTTCTTGCCGCTGCGGAGTCGATCGGCTTCTTCTCCGTTGGCATACCGACCAACTATTTCCATCATCCGGGACAGGGACATATCTCCCGTTCGACCGAACTTCAAGTTCAGCTCTTTGTACCGTACGCCCTCCTTCAAGGCGCAGACTGCTTGGTGCTCGGATACGTTTTCCACTGTGTGATGCAAGGTGGTCCACCTTTGGATGTAGTCTCTCAGGGTTTCATTCGGCTTCTGTACGCAATGTTACAACTCCGCCAGCCCTGCGGGCCACTTGCAGGTGCCTTCGAAAGTCCTGATAAACACTCGGGCTAGCTCTTCCCAACTATAAATGCTCCAAGGGGCCAACTGATTTAACCATGCCCGTGTCGAGCCACCTAACATTAGGGGGAGGTGCTTCATGACCACGTCGTCATTGCCACAACCGATCTGCACGGCCACTTGGTAATCCTCGAGCCAGGTGTCCGGCTTTGACTCGCCGGTGAACTTACTCACTCCCGCCGCCAATCTGAAGTTGGGGGGATCTCAGCAGCCCTGATAGCACTGCTAAAGAATTCGAGCCCAGAGACAGACGCTCGGCTTCCACTCGGACGGTCTCTGCCTTGCTCCTCTCTGTACGCTCGGTTCCTGTCGACCAGGCCCTGCATAAGGATAGATCTTGCGTCAAAGCCGGGCCTTCTAGGATCTGGGGGGATCCTCCACTCGTCGTCCCGCAAACGCCTACCTTCGTGTCGCTTGGGCGAGTATGATCCGCTTCCCAGAGGAGGCGTAGGCACTCGGCGGCGATCGTTCTGACCGGGTCAACGATAGTACTGTTCATCATTCCGACCGAAATGCCGATCTTGACGGGGCCCACGGTCTTTACGCCTCGGGGGCGATCTTGGCCTGTGAGCTGACCATACAGTGTCTGTCGCCACTGATCTGCTGTGAATCCTGTTACGCGACTGAGAGACAGCCGCTTTCTGCTCTCGTTCCATCCGGAGCAGCGCTCGGATCTGCTGCAAGCCTCTCCCAGCCTCCGACTAAGACGGCTGGATAGAATCTGTGATACGCGCCACAGCTTCAAGGTTTTGGATAGGCGTTCGGAACACCTGAGTTTCACGCGGGAACGACTGCCGCGACTGTCGACTGGATTCGCGAATCAGTCGGCGGGCCCGTTCGTCGAGTGAGCGCTGGATATTTTCCAGTCGCGCGCGCTCAACCACGGTGGCTAGGCGCATGGTTTCTAGGGCCCGAGCCTCTGGGGAATCTCCAACGGTAGGGGTGTAAAGTGCATCTACATTGCGGCGGCAGAGCTCATCCCTTTGCTCGGCAGTGAGGGTTAGGGAATGTACCCGTTGTGGTCGTATGACTGACCATTGCCGCTGCCGCCGTCTCCGCCGCGAGGATACCCTGGTGGACTGCGACGTGAGTCGACCATGAGAACTTCAGCTGCGGGATCGCTGCTTCCGCACTCAGAAAGCGAATCTGCGGGCTCAATCGACGGATCGACTAGCCCGTAGAGGTATTCGTCGGGCTCGATGGCCGCAACTTGAGGGGTGCCCGTTTGGCAGGCCACCGCGTGATTCACCCAACGCTGGAACCGCGAACGACCAGATCGCTTGCGGCGGCCTCCAGCGGGGACGACGGACGATGAAGGAGCCGGCCGATACTGATTCGCCGGCTGCCGGAGAAGGACGCCGCAGGCGCTAGCACAGAAGTGCGCGGCCCCGCGGACGGGTAACGGCTCGACGTCGAGGGGGGCCTCCTGGAGCCAAGCAGAGTCGTCGGCGAGGAAGACGAGCGCGCCGAGTCGGATCTCACGACCCAGCGCCAAAGCACCGCCGGAAACCACGATGATGGAGGTCAGAGAAAAAGTTTGCAACCTCACCGGAAGTCGCTAAGACACCTGCCCCACGGTGGGTGCCAACTGTCGTGGTTCTAAGTCTGACAGTACGAGTAGGGGGTATGTAAGGGGAGGCAAGGTCCTAGCTACGGTGAGATTGTACACAAGATGTTTACGAGTTCAAGCCCTTCTCGGAGGAAGTAAAAGCCCTACGTCTCGGTGCCCGGAGGCGGTCGACTGGAATGTATATGTGTGTTTGAGTTACATGGTGTGCGAACCCTTGTACTGGAGGGGGGGTGGCTTATATAGAGTGCGCCAGGACCCCAGCCATCCCCACGTTACAAAGGGTTCAATGTACATAAAGGCATGGCGTTACTGATAATGCCTGCAATAAAGAGTGATAAATGCATTAATTGTCACAGAATGAATGTCGGACCGTTGATGTCCTAAGGGACCTTTGACCTTCGGGGGTCGAGTGTCTTTGAATGGTCGAGTGCAGTTGACTCGTCTGAGAGAGGGTATTCGGTCGAGTGATATGTCCTTTTGGGCCGTAACAGTCGACTATTCTTGCTGTCTTTGAGTTGTCTTTTGGACTTCTGGGGTAGTGACCTTGGGTGGGGTACCTAGGTCAAGCCCGTGACCCTACCCTAGGCCTGTAACATCATCAGCTGCAACTAGGGCTATGTTTCTCAAACAAGACCCTTGTTGCAGAAAAAAATCCCTTCACAACGGAAACACTTTTTTTCTGAAACAAAAGACATGTTGCAGAAATCGTTTGAAACAAGACCCCAGTTGCAGAAAAAACCTTCACCACTGAATCATTTTTTCTTTCTTTCTGAAACTAGTCCTGTGTTGCAGAAACCTACTGAAACAAACAAGCCGTCTCCCTCCTAGTCGCACCGTCCTCGTCATCTCGGTGGTATGGATCAAGCCACCACGGGGAGAACCGCGATGAACACCTACAGAATCGCCAGAAATGCGGGGAAAGGGGAGGGGGAGGATCTCAGATCCATACCTGCTGGAGTCGACGTCAGCCACGGGCGAATCCCTCACCGTCGCCATCGCGCTGGATAGGCCCCGTCGCCCAACGCCCTGCGCCGCTAGCCCCGCCGCCCTCTCAAATCCAGAAGCGTCACCCTTCGAGTCGACGGAGCTGCCAGTTGCAAAAATGCTGGTTCTGCAACAATGGCTCTATTTTAGAAAACGGACGCGCGTGACGCGGAAGCGCAGACGCTCTCATCCATCCGATCATAGAGGATCCGACGGATGCGGAGCCGGCGCGCGTGTTCGGTCGGATGAAGGTGAGCTTTTCCCATAATATAGGTAATGTTGCAGAAAAATGGCAATGAAGATAAAGTGCCGAAGCTTCGGAGCACAACCGTCGTTCGCCAACGTTTGCAACACCGTCGGTATCCTACTAACCTACTAGTATTAGCTGGCTAGTATCGTGTGACACAAGGCCATGTGGAACTGAAAAGGTAGTATTCCTGTGTGAAGGCACGCCCAGAATAAAAACGTGATTAGCGTCATCGGACCGTGCAGCGCGGGCGGACGCATGCATAAAATTAGGCCGGCTGCTCGGAAGCTTTTTCCCATTTATTTTCCAAACAAAGTTGTACCAATTGAGGCCGAAGATGACGTTGATCGCTCCTGAAAAACAGAGATTCCTATCTAACGCTTACTGCATCAGGTAATCGATTTTTTGTAACCGCTGTTTGGCACCTTAAGCGCCAAATACAGACTTATCAACAGCTCAAACAAAGCTGAGGCGGGAAGTAGGGTGCAGCAGCGACGCACAGGGGTGGATTGCACCTCCTGATGATCATGCTAAGCTGAATGTCGATGCCGCTGTTATTACGGGACGCGGAGGAGCGGTTGGAGTGGTTTGTCGAAGTGAGCTGGGAATTTTTCTTAGAGCCTCGGCGATAGTTTTTAATAGCATTGATGATCCTGCGACACTGGAGACTCTGCCTCTTCGAGAGGGGCTGGCTCTGGCAGAAGATTTGAACCTACATCAACTACAACCTGCTTCCGACTGCGAATGAGTTCTAAGAGATGTGAGACGTGGAACTGCTGCTGCGTATGGGGCAATCATCAATGAAATACATTTAAATTTATTGTCCTTTAATTCTTGTAACATAGTCCACGATGGTAGGAGCTCAAATGTCGAGACTCACAATCTAGCGAAGCATGCTTTAAGGTTAGGGCTTGGTCGTTATGTTTGGTTTCGCCATCCCGATGGTATTCATTTCATCCCTGTAAACATTTTGGCGGTTTGAATAAAGCTTCGCATGATTGTCTCAAAAAAATAACAGCTGGCACACACCTCCTCCTCCTCGATCCACATCGTCCCTAACGTGCGACCTATATAAGAGTCGTTCAAGTTTGGTTTTTCCGGCCACCTCCGATTTAGTGAAGCTTCCAACCTTTTTCTTTTCTTTTCTTTTATGTGTTTTTTATTTTCCAGTTTTCTGCTTACACTCGGTTTGTGCCCAGTTTTTTCATACGTTTTGTGCTTTTTTCCTTTTTTCAAATGCATGAACTTTCTTACAAATTCGAAAAGTTATTGAAAATTCATGATTTTTTTCTCAAATTTGTGAATTTTTCCAAATTTCGTGACTTTTTCATACAAACTTATGCGACCTTTTTGAAGGCTTGAACTCTCAAATCCATTAACTTTTTCCAAATTCATAAAAATAAACAAAAAATGAGCTTTTTGAGAAAACAAAAACTTTTGCAAACTTTTCTGAATTCGCTAGCTTTTTCGAGTTCATTAACTTTTTGGAATGCATAAACTTTTCAAATCCTCAGACTTTTTTACATATTTGTGAACTTTTTAAAAATCTATAAAGTTTTCAAATTCATGAACTTTTCTTGAATGGTCAATGATCGAGTCAGCGGTCTATGGGTCAAGTCAACGGGAGGTCAGTGGTTAGCACGGTCAAGTCAATAGATCAAACCAAGTCCATGCACACAAAAAACAGATAGGGTGATGAGCGTGCGAGAGAACGAAATCCCTCCCGAGCTAGTGAGCCAACGAACTAGCGGCCGTTGCGCGCTAGAGGACCCGTGAGCTCCAGATACAGTTTGAGCGCTACAGGCACAAATTAGGAGGTCTCTCGACCTTTCGCACAGGAAGAGGCCAGTGAGTGACGCACACGGGCTGGCCCATCTCGGCTGCTAGCCATCTGGTTTGGGGAAGATTCTAGAACCTTCCCTAGACCAAGTATTTCTGTTTTTTTATTTATTTACTGGTTTTCTATTTTCGTGGTCCTTAATTATATTTTTTTACTTTCTTTTTATGCTTCTTTTCTATTTTGGTTTTGTCTCTTTTTCTTTTCTTCGTATTTCATATTTTCATATAATGTTCAATACTTCAAAATTTGTTCACTGTTTCTAGTAGAATTTCATAAAAAAACAGTTTGCGGGAAAATGTTACAATTTTTTGAATTTACTTTAAATGTTTCTACAAAAACCCAAACATTTCATCAAATTTTCATGTTTTCATAAATTGTTCAAAATTTCTGAGAAAAACACAAATTGAAAAAAAAATGTTTTAAACTGTGTCAAAAAATTTAAAAAATATTCTAGTTTGGAAAATTTAGATAAAATAAAAATAAAAATCAATTTTTAGAGTTTTAAAAATGTTTCCAATTCAAACATAATTCATGTTTTCAGGAAATGTCACTTTAAAAAAAATCAAGTTTCAAAAGATCTTCCCCTTTTTCAATAAGTGTTCGTGTTTCCAAAAAATGATCCAGAATTTTAAAAACTGTTTACAAATTACATCCACGTTTTCCAAAAGAAAAACCGTGTTTATAGTCCTTAAACTTCCGAGCTAGTTATTAGGCACCATACCTCATCAGCTCAACTAGCTTGCAACGTGACCTCACCAACTAGAGGTCCTTTATTCAATCCCTTGCACGCGCTTACTTTTCCGGGGTTTTCACAATCAAACTAAAAATGAGCTGGATTTGAGTTTTTCTTCATATGCTTTTCATGTGCTCATTAAAGTCAACTATGACCTCTTGTAGAATTCATCTCCATACCCAAGACTTCTGCCCAATGATCATGCCAAGTGTTATATAACAGTATAATATTTTCTTACAAAATTAATTTGGCCAAAATATATTTTATAAATTTAGTTTTCCAAAAACCCCTGAATTGAGATTTGCACTGCAAGTGCTTGATTTAGGATGAGAAAATTATTTCAAAAGGTACATTTGAAACCTAGTAGTCATGGGACTCCCAGAAACCACAAAGGTATAATTTTAAATGTTATTTTCCTATTTTATTTAAAAGCTTTTTCTTAAGGCCAGAAATGGTCTTTAATAGGGAAAAATTATTTAACTATTTCAAAAATATTTGCCAAAATTCAGGGAGACTCAGAGGACATATATTGTCCATATATAAGATTTTTAACACTTGGTCATGTTCAAAATAATGGGCTAAACCCTCTAAAACCCTTTCTGGATATTTCAAGCTTTTGAAATATTTACAAAGGAATTATTCTCCAAAAATTCCAGGGAAATTCTATCATGTCATATATGACATATTTGATGATCTTGCCAAGTCCCATGCCTTGGGAAGCAAGAAAACATCATCAAAACCCTTCATAACCATTCTGTCCATATTTGAAGTTTGAGCAACTCTACATTGCCAAACTTGTTCAAATGCTCTCAAATTTGGTGCACATGCTAGAATGGCCTAATGAGGCATCTAGACCTAATGGCACAAGATTTGGAACAGCGCAACTTGATCAGATCACCCCAAAACCCTTTCTGTTCAAATGCAAATTTGAACAACTTTACATTACCAACTTTTTACCTGGAGCTTCAAACTTTGTGGGCATGATCATAACCCCAAATAATGATGCTACACCAAGTGGTGCATCAAGGGGAGATTATTAGCTTGACTCAATCAAGATGAAACTATTTCTGTTGATTTCTAGGGTTCACCAAAGTTAAATTGGCTAGTTTCTTCAAATGAGCCCAAATTTGGTGAAGCACCCTATTTTCACATGTCACTCAATCCTATTAAGTTTCATGGCAAGTGGAGATCATTTGCTTGACCAAACACTGATCAAACACCTTTTGGCTTTTTACTAAAACCCTCATCTTGATCACTTTTACTCTTCTCCTTGGCCTCAACTTTTTACCACATGTTCATTCAGTTACTGGCTACCCCCAGTAACTTCCCCAGCACCCCAGCTCCATGATTGAGGGGTAAGAACCCTAGTTTACCCTGCTAGACAGCCAATTCTCACCAAGTTACCAGCTTCCACTCTCTCTCACAGCACCTCCAGAACATCCAAGGCTGCAGACGAAGTGCTTGCATCACCCTAGATACCCCAGACATGGTGGACGCGACCAGGAAGCCAATGGCATGCCGTGGCATGCAATGAGGGCGCTCCAGAGCGCGCTACAGTGCGCCCACGCACTGTAGCCTCGGCCAATCATCTGCCCCCGACAGCCTCGGGCCTCTCCCTCGCGCCAGTCGATGCCCCTCGACGTCCGCAACCACCCCGGCGTTGTCCCCCCTCCTCCTGCGCCCTCCAGTGACCGTCGTCGCACGCGCACCGGCCGCCCGCAACGGCCACTCCTCGGGCTCGCACGCGCGCACGGTCTAGAAGCTCCCCCGCTCCTCCTCTCTCCTCTAATGGACGTAGGGATCGTCCAGCAACTCCGCACACTCATTCTCATCGCCACCCGTGCGCTGTAGCACCGAGCAGTGGCTCGCCGGCGCACAGGTCCACGGGGCTTCGCCGTTCCCCTATAAATAGGACCCTCCCGAGCCCTCCTCTCAGCACCAACAGCTCCTCCTCCTCCCCAGCATCACTCCAGCACCACCAGTTCGTCCCCAGAAGGTCCCAGTGCTCGGGATCGACCGGAGCTCCGCCGCGTCGGGCCGCCGGTGATCTCACAGTACGGGCCTCTTCTGCCCCTCCTTTTGCCCGATCTAGAACCGTCGTGCGCCACTGACCCTTTCCCCTCTGTTTCCCCTCTCTGTGGCAGTTGGAATCGGCCGGAGCGACGACCTCCCGAAGCTCCTCCGCCGTCCCACCTCGCCGCCGGCGAACCTGACCTCCCCGGCGTGCCGCATCACCACCCCTACGTCCGCCACTCGACGCTGAGTCCGTTCCTGGCCTCCGTTGCCGTCGCCGTGGCCGGAATCCTCGCTGGTGAGCTCGCCGTCGCCGTGGCCGTGAGGTTGGAGATGACAGGCGGGCCCCGCCTGTCATCCTCACCTCTCTCTCCCCCTCCTCTCAGTCACTGACCGCCGGGCCCCGCCCGTCAGGTTTAAAAACCCGACGTGCGCGCGCAGGCACCCGTGCGGCTGGGCTGGTCCGCCCTGGGCCGTGCACTGTGGCCCCTCTGGCCCAGTTGCACATGGCACTTTCTCTTTTTCTTTTCTGTAATTGTTTTAAACATTTTTACAGAAAAGAATATTGGTACAAATAAAATAATTCCAACTCCTAAAATCATGTAATATTCCAACCTATTTAATGGTACCACTTTCACTCATATCTATGGAACTTTTCTGTTCTGTTCAAATTTAAATTCAAATTTGAGCAGTAAAACTCCTGTTCTAAAAATCCCTAGATTCCATTCTGTTACTCCAAAACTCCAACTAAGAATTTTCCCCACCTTAGAAATCCCTCTAGTATTTAAAAAAATAAGTTGACATTTTTCTGAGCACTTTGATTTTTCTGTCTTATTTGAGGTCTTATTTTGTTATTATGCGACGTATAGATACCGTATTTGACGAAGTTGCTGAAGAAGGAGAAGGAGAAGGAGTTGAAGCCTTTGAAGACCAAGCCAATCCAGGCAAGCAGCCCTTTGAACATGATACACTTGTTCTCGGAACCCGTTTGTTTCCGATGCATGATGATAGGGTTACGATGGTGACCTAGTTGAAACCACCACGTGATGCATGCTTGATCTTGATCTTGCTGAGTGCTAGATGGCATGCAAATAGATAGTCATGATGCTTAAATGATGCATGTGTGATTTGAACCTTCGTAGTTGAAATCTTTGCATAAACCCATCGGGTGCCCCTAATGCCCGAGGGTGACGTTGAGTTAGGACATCACTTGAGGAAGATGTGATGTGCCGGTAGATCATATGCATGGTGAAATAATGGATTAGATTTATGTGTGACTACCGTCCCAACCTAACATGTGCAACCACACTACCCCTTATGGGACAGGGCTTTATTGATTACTTAGGTCGATACTAGCATGGTGCCCGCATTACTAGTGACGGGGAGACTTGAGGTCTTTCCCGGGACGGGGTCGTGCTTGGATAGGCGGCCATGACTATTTTTACAGGGCACCGGACACACCGTTGGTCCCTTCGGGTACGCGTGATTAGGGCAAGTCCCGTGATTTATTGTTTATACCCGAGGGCCGTGTACCAATGAGTGGACTATATGTTAGTGTCGTCTAAGGAAAGGTAATGACCGGGTGCTTACCCCGGGTACTTGAGGTACCGCGGGTCGTGGATGACACGGAAGCTCCCCGGATCTTGTGGGTAAAGTGTACAACCTCTGCAGAGTGTAAAACTATTCGAATAGCCGTGTCCACGGTCAAGGACAGTTGGGTGGTGCTACTTAAACTATGTCCAGAATTTTTCTTCATCGGTGAAAGTATGTGTGTGAAGAGTCAAGGTGGAGACTTGACTCGATGAGTTGAATCATATTCATGTTGATATCGGTAACCTGTCTTCATGGTTACGCAAGCTTATTGATGCATAAACTTGATGGTAGAATATTTATTCTAGCCCTTGCTAGACGTTCATTAATGTTCCATTGCATTGTTACCACATCATGGGTTGCTTGCGAGTACATTCAAAGTACTCATTGGCTTGTCACTGGTTATTTAATTGGCCAGGCATGGAAGAACAGGAATATGAGGAAGAGTTCTTCGGAGACGAACATGCGAACTAGGACGCTACCCCAGTCAGTATGCCTGTAGGGTTAAGGCAGATGGCATGGGTCCTACCTATCATCGAAGACTTCCGCTACTTAAGTTATTTGCCATTTAGCCCGTGAGGCTTTATTTATGTAAGACTTGGCCATAATGGCCTTAATTTGTGTAAGACGTTATGTATGGATGTAAGACTCTTGTTATTCAGCTTCTGTGTGTTCAGTGAGCATTGATCTCTGGGATCACTGTACACGTGCACTCGGTGGTCTCGACTTCTAAGTCGGGGTCCCCACAGAGCTGGTATCAGAGCCATCTTGACTGTAGGAAGCCTTAGTTAGCATGGGCGTTAGCTAGATGAGACCCCTTTTCAAAAACCTTCTGAACCTCTCTTCTTTTCTAAACCTGAGATTTCATCAGCTTATTAACCCCTCCTATTCCACCTTTGTAGATGGCCGCTGTACCCGAAGAGCACCTGACCACTGGGTTTCCCTTACTTCTCGAGGATAGCCTCCAGGAGTGTCAGTTCCACCGAGCACCCATCCTCACCTACCTTGAGCATTGGGTTAGCGACACTGAGGTGGAGTACCATGTGGAGGTGATCGTGAAGGCAAACGATCCTCCCGCAAGTTGGTTCTTCGAGGGACCCCAGATGGCAACACTACCACTCGCTGTCGAGGCTGCTGCACTCAAGGCACTAACCCGTCTCCGCGAGCTTCTTCCGGAGATGGCAGCCAAGATGACAACTCGCTTCTTGCCTTACCGGAAGGAAGGTGAAGAAGAAAGCAGCGCACTAGCCCCTCCACTGAAGGAAGGACTCTCGCTTCGGTTCCAGACCTACTTCAGTCTATGTGCCAACAGTTTGGCACAAGACTTGGCCTCGGAATCAATGAAGCTTCGAGAAGAACTTCACAAGACCAAGGCACTTCTGCGTCGAGCTCAAGAGAAGACAAATAGGGTCAAGAAGGAAGGATCACCTTCTGGACAGTCCGCTATCGCATATCGAGGCGGAAGGCCCTCCGATGATGTATCTTCCAAGAATGAAGAACCGCCTCGACGACGCCGGATGACGGCAAGGGAATATCGCAAGCTTTTCCCTGCACCTCTGACGAAGCACCGTCGTATCCAACTCCTCCACTCCCCCACACCCTCAAGTGATAAGGGGGCCCAGACATATGAAGACAAGGAGGAAGACCCAGAAGATCCGGAATACGCGACCGAGCATTCCGCCGCTTAGGCATTATTCGCTACTCGGATATGCCAGATGTGACCTCTACGGTAGGATAGGTCGTGTAACCCCTATGCGTAGTTGAGTCCTTGTATGGTTCTTATGAAACCATCTAGTGTTTGCTTTTGTTGTGTTTGGATGTAGGTCGTATTCTTCCTTCGGGAATGTGTAAACGACTACATCACCCATTTGGATTTTAATGAATGTGTTTTGGCCTTTCGGCCCTTGCATGATTTGATTAGTGTCACACCCACCCCCTTACTAGGCACCCATCTATCTTGCTTTCCCTCTTCCAAGTCATGAGACTTTTTACCGCTCCAACAGGATGCCTGTTATAACTCGTACTGGTACCTCTACCCAGCAGCCTGAAGTCGGAGCATCCGCTCAGTCAGAGGCAGGCCGCGACCAAACCAACGACCAAGCTCCACCACCACCACCTCCTCCGAACATGGACATGGCTCAGCTTCTCCAAGCTTTCCGAGAGGAACGCCAAGCCAACACTGCAGCCCTCCAGCTGATTGCTCAAGCTGTCACCAACAACCGCCAGCCGGCGGGGAATGGCAATGGACGTTCCACGTTGGCAGAGTTCAAGAAGCATGCACCGCCAACCTTTATCGAGACTGCTGAACCCCTGGATGCAGACGACTGGATCCGCTCCATTGAGGAAATACTGGAACTAGTCGGATGCACCGAAGACCGCGAGAAGGTGGCTTATGCAGCCCACTTCCTCGGGGGGACTGCTAGAGCTTGGTGGGATGGATTCAAGGTCATGCATGCTGAACAAGACATCACTTGGGTCAACTTCAAGGCAGAATTCCGCAAGGCCCACATTCCTTCCGGAATCATGGCTATCAAAAAGCGTGAGTTCCGAACCCTGAAGCAAGGAAGTGGCACTGTCAAGGAGTACATGCAGAAGTTCAGTGTTCTGTCAAGGTATGCCCCTGAGGATGTCAGCACTGATGCTACCAAAAGGGAGCGCTTCATGGAAGGCCTCAATCAGACTCTGCAATACTCGCTGGTCGTGTGCGACTGCCCATCCTTCCCTGACCTGGTGAACAAGGCACTTATGCTTGAAGACAAGCGGCGTGCTTTGGAAGACACTCGCAAGCGCAAGATGGTCAGCAAGGGAAGTTCCAGCAACCAGAAGCCTTGTCCGTGGCAGTCAGCCCCGGCCAAGCCAACCTATCAGCAACCAAGAGCTCCTGCACCTCGTGCAACCCTCAGCCTCAGCAGTATGCCAACCCCGGGCCAGCTTTCAACCCCAATACCAGTGGTGGCAACAAGATCAATCCAAACTAAGTCACTTGCTTTGGATGTGGTCAGCCCGGACACATCTCAAGGGTGTGCCCCAACAAGAAGCCTGATGCCCCGCGCCCCAATGCGCAGAACCAGGGACAAGGCCGCGGGATGCCACCAAGAAATCCAGCTCCTCGCAATCCACCTAACCATGGGAAGGGGCGTGTGAATCACGTCACTGCTGAAGAAGCCCAGGAAGACCCGGACGTCGTGCTGGGTACGTTCCTTGTCAACTCAGCACCTGCAACTGTCTTGTTTGATTCTGGAGCAACGCATTCATTTGTCACTCAAAGATTTGCATTAAAAAGTGGCATGACCCCTACACCCCTGAATAACCCTATGGTGGTACAAACCCCCGGAGCAGAGATGAGAGCCAAGATAGGCTGTAAAGGAGTCAGTATTACCATTAACGGAGTAGACTTCCTAGCAGACCTCATCGTCCTGAGATCACAAGGCTTGGATGTGATCCTAGGCATGAATTGGCTCAGCAAGCACCAAGGCTTGTTAGACTGTGCCAATCGGACAGTCACTGTGACCAATGACCAAGGAGTCGAAGTCAAGTTTGCTTCCAACTCCTCTTCCGCTCAAGCCGCTCAAGTCAACTGTCTGTCTGAAGTTGGGCTAGAGCAAGTACCGGTGGTATGTGAGTATCCTGATGTCTTTCTGGATGAACTACCGGGAATGCCCCCTGACCGAGACATTGAGTTCATCATCGAGCTCGTGCCCGGAGCAGGACCCATCTATAAGAAGCCTTATAGAATGGGGACAGAAGAATTAGCTGAGTTAAAGAAGCAGCTGGAAGAACAGCTGAGGAAGGGATTTATCCGCCCGAGTGCCTCCCCTTGGGGATCTCCTGTTCTGTTTGTGGCAAAGAGGGATGGTACCATCCGCTTATGCATCGACTATCATTCCGTCAATGAAGTTACAATCAAGAACAAGTACCCACTTCCCAAGATCGAAGATCTATTTGATCAGCTCAGCGGAGCCACGGTGTTCTCCAAGATCGACCTCAGATCTGGGTACTACCAGCTGAAGATCAGACCCCAAGATATTCCGAAGACGGCATTCGTAACCAGATATGGCCTGTACGAGTGCACGGTCATGTCCTTTGGGTTAACCAATGCCCCAGCTTACTTCGTGTATCTCATGAATAAAGTCTTCATGGAATATTTGGACAAGTTCGTTGTCGTATTCATTGATGACATTCTTGTGTTCTCGAAGTCGGAGGAAGAACACGAGCAGCATCTGAGGATGGTCCTAGACAAGCTTCGTGAGCACCAACTGTATGCCAAATTCAGCAAGTGTGAGTTCTGGCTGCATAAAGTTGGATTCTTGGGTCATGTCTTGACCGAGGAAGGATTATCTGTTGATCCTGGAAAGATCAAAGCTGTGACCCAATGGCAATCTCCAACGACCGTCAAGGAAGTCAGAAGCTTCCTCGGACTAGCGGGCTATTACCGCAAATTCGTGGAAGGATTCTCTACCATTGCACGGCCAATGACTCAGCTCCTCAAGAAGGACAAGAAGTTCGAGTGGACGCCGAAATGTGAAGAAAGCTTCCAAGAACTCAAGAAGAGGTTGACCACCGCTCCAGTCCTGGCAACACCTGATATTCACAAGGAGTTCGTGATATATTGTGATGCCTCTCGAACCGGATTGGGAAGCGTTCTGATGCAAGAAGGCCAAGTCATAGCATACCTCTCCAGGCAGCTACGACCTCATGAGGAGAACTACGCTACTCACGATCTTGAGTTGGCGGCAGTAGTTCATGCCTTGAAGACATGGCGGCATTACCTCCTAGGGAAGCGGTGTGAGATCTACACAGACCACAAAAGTCTGAAGTACATTTTCACCCAAAAGGAATTGAACATGAGGCAGCGAAGATGGTTGGAACTCATCAAAGACTATGACCTCAGTGTTCAATATCACCCCGGGAAGGCTAACGTGGTGGCCGATGCCTTAAGCAGGTAGGCTTGCTCTTTGAATGCCGTTATTCAAGAAAGGCAACCAGCCTTGTTTATGGAGTTCGAACAATTCAGTTTGGAATTGGTCACCCCTGGATTTCTGAATCATTTGGAAGTCAGACCGACCCTGATGGACGAAGTCAAGAAGGCACAAGTTGGACACGCAAGCATCGAAGGCATCAAGGGGAAGATGAAGCTGGGCAAGGCCCCAGGATTCTCCGAAGACGAGCACGGGATTGTTTGGTACAAAGGCCGCATCTGCGTACCAAACAACACAGCGCTGAAGAACCTGATTCTGCAAGAAGCCCACGACACTCCGTATTCCATCCACCCCGGAGGAACCAAGATGTATCAAGACTTGAAGGCACGATTCTGGTGGCACGGGATGAAAAGAGAGATTGCAACCTATGTTGCAAAGTGTGATGTGTGCCAAAAGGTCAAGGCTGAGTACCAGCGACCTGTTGGATTGCTTCAACCACTCAAGGTTCCTGAGTGGAAGTGGGATAAAGTCGGAATGGACTTCATCACCGGACTACCAAGGTCGAATAGAGGACATGACTCTATCTGGGTCATAGTCGATCATTTGACCAAGGTGGCCCATTTCATTCCTGTCAAGACCACTTATGATGGCAACCGGCTGGCAGCTCTCTACATCGACCGAATCGTAAGTCTTCACGGCGTTCCCAAGGAGATTGTGTCAGATCGAAGAACCCAGTTCACCTCCAGGTTCTGGAAGAAGTTCCAAGAAGCCTTGGGAACCAAGTTATCTTTCAGCACGGCTTTCCACCCACAGACCGGAGGTCAGACAGAACGAGTCAATCAGATTCTCGAAGACATGCTCCGAGCCTGTGTCCTGGCATATGGAGCCAAGTGGGAAGATTGTCTCCCTTTTGCCGAGTTCTCCTATAACAACAGTTACCAGTTGATACGTCCAAAACGTATCTATAATTTCTGCTTGCTCCATGCCACTTTTGGGTGATATTGCTATGATATTCATACACTTCCATACACTTTTGATCATATTTGGACTAACTTACTAATCCAGTGCACCCCAGTGCCAGTTTTTGTTTTCGGCTGTTTTTGTATTTCAGGTTTTCATGTTTCGAGAACTGCCCAGAAAAATCCAGAAAAATTATATAAAAAATCAGCAATCCGGAAACAACACTGCGTCCGAAGGGCAGCCTGCGGGGGGGGGGCACAGGGGCTCCAGGCGCCCTGTGGGCGCGCCCCCCCTGGGCCGCGCCGGGGGGGCGCCTGGGCCCCCCGAAGTCCGTCCGGTGCCCCCCTTTGGCATATATTTAGAGGGACCTCCGAAACCCTCAGAACAGGAACCCTTTTCGCGATCCCATCTCTGTTCCGCCGCCGCCGCCGCTTCCAATATCGGGAGCACAAGGAGAACTCTTCCCGGCACCCTGCCGGAGGGGAGGATCACCACCGGGAGCTTCTCCACCACCATGGACGCCTCCCGGATGACTCGTGAGTAGTCTCCCTTGGACCATGAGTCCATGACCAATAGCTATGTGATGTTCTCCTCCCGTTCTTGTGCTTCACTAATTAGTCCTCGTGAGCTGCCCTACATGATCGAGGCACCTATGTAATCCTTATGCTGTTGCTATGTTGAGTTTGTTGGGATCCGATGGATTATGAGATTATGTTCATATTGATCTTGAGTAATATATTTGATTCACCTCTTTTATATTTTAGTTCATAAGTAATTCTTGCATGTTCTCCGTTGTTATTTATTGCTTTGGCCGAGTAGTAGGTAGTGACTCCAAGAGGGAACGTTATGCTCGATTGTGGGTTCATGCCCCTCGATGACTAGCTTGAGTGACAGAAACATGAGTCTAGGAGATGTGTTGTTGCCACAAGGGGGAAAACAACGGTGCTTGTGCCCGCGGGTGCAAGGATTGTTTACTTTACGCAAAGTTCTTTTAATGCAGTTGTCTGTTGCATTGAGTTTACACTATGGGTGGGACTCGCAACTTAATACCAGCGAGATGTTCTGGATAGATATCTCAAGGTGGATGATTAGTAGTAGATATTGATGGATTTTGGTCTACTTACTTTGGCGTACCGCCCATGCTTTGAACCTCAACCTTTCTTGCAATGTAGTCAGCATTGGTTTGCGTTCGTGGTCCTGTCAATTGCCCAGCTGTAATTTGTTTACCTCACATAGCTGTTTTATCGTCTTTTGGGAGAGAGACATCACTAGTGAACATCATGAGACTCCGGTCCATATTACCATCATTGATCACATCCGCTATTTACCTTCGTTATTATTTACTATTGCAAAAACTATCTATCACTACTATCATTGCTTTTAACCCTTTGTGAACTACAAGGCCGGAGAGATTGACAACCTCTCTGTACTCGTTGGGAGCAAAGTTATTTGTATCTGTGTGCAGGTCCACGTTGGTTGCTACTAATCTGGCGCCGTAGCAATTGACACCTACTTGTTGAACCTAGGAGTCTCTGGGAATCGATCCTTGGCATCTTTGCTAGGGGAAAACACTTCTACTTACTGCATCTTACACCTTCCACTTGGGGTAACCAACGAGGGGTTCGAGGCCCATCAAGGAGTATTTTCTGGCGCCGTTGCCGGGGACTCCACTCTTCAGGATAGGGGAGTTGCATGCTATCTTTTACCTTTGCTTTTTAGTCTTGTTAGTTTACCTTTCATTTTTACTTTAGTTCCTTTTATCAAAAATCACAAAAAATTATTTGCCTTTTTATTAGTAGTCCTTTCTGTTTAGCCAAACATGTTAGGATTTGGTACTTTGAGGGAATCAGAAGTTCTGGATTTCCATCAAAGAGATGGAGAAAATATGAAGAAGGCATGGGACAGAATTTCTGATGCACATAGGAGAATTATGCCTTGTATACCTATAAAAATTGTGCTTAGAAATTTTTACCATGGTCTTTTTAAATGGTGTAAACACTCCCTTGACATTATAGCCGAGGGAGATTTCCTAGAATGTGATGAAGCTAGAGCTCTTGAAATTATACATGCTCTATCTAGTTACTTTGTTTATGATCATAATTTTGATATTGTCATAGATAGACTTGCTACTATTGAAAAGAGAATGGATGCTCTAGACTTAATGAAGGGAGAAAAACCTAAACCCAATAAGAGAGACATTCTAGAAATAGATAATGACTGGGAGCCTTTCGTTAGGATTAGCATCTCTAACCAAGACTTCCTTGCCTATTGTGATATTGGATCTATGGTTTCTACTATGCCAAAAATTGTTCATGATTCTTTAAAATTTAACATGGATAGATTACCATCTTATCATGAACACACTAATGGAGATATTTCTGAAATCCAGGGAAGAATAAAAGACGTGCCAGTTAAATTCCTTAAAGGGATTGCAATGATTGATTTCTTCATCGTGGAGCCAAACCAAAGAAATATAGTGCTTGGAAGGGACTTCCTCCGAGCAGTTAAAGGCTTCATCGATATAGGTAAGGGACAAATCCTCTTACGCGGGAAGGCAAAAGGTGTGTACCCCTTTCCTAGAAGGAACAAGAATGAACTTATTGAGGAACCATTTGAAACAATTTATAACCCCGATTATTATGATGATTATTGATTCCTCTATACATTATGCCTAGCTTAAAGGCATAAAAGAAAGCGCTTTTGGGAGGCAGCCCACATGAATAAAAATTTTGCTTTTGTTGTGTCTTGATGTTGTTTACTTCTGTAGCATCATCATTGTATCTTTGCTTTTCATATTTGTGCCAAGTATAGCCTCTGATTGCTAGAAAGTTCAAAAGTTGTGAGGTGCTGTCCAGGAAACAGATTCTGTCCTTGGATAGAAAAATTCGTATAAAATCACCAGATCATCTTTTTGGTCTGGATTTTTTCGACAGCGTTCTCTATATAATTGTCTTTCGTGCGTCAGTTCTGAGTTTTTTTATTTGAGTTGCAGAAGTATCCCGAACAGACCAATTACTGTCTGCTGTTCTGTTTTTTCACAGATTCTGTCCTGTTTTGCCTTACCTTCACTTTGCAAATTAAGAACTTGTGTTTTCTTTGCAAAAACCTTTTGGCAATCTTGAGAAACAGTAGAAATTCAAGAATATCCTTATTTCCAGCAAGGTATAATTATTTTATTAAGGGTACTAACCTCGCTAATCAGATTATGATGAGTTATGTATGAAGGGAGTTTTCAAGTGTGCGAGGGAAGATGATAAAAAGATTCAGGAGTGTCAAGCGCTCAAGCTTGGGGATGCCCCCGTGCACCCCCAAGAAATATTCAAGGAGACTCAAGCATCTAAGCTTGGGGATGCCCCCGTGCATCCCCTTCTCCATCAACATTATCAGTTCGTCTTTCGTTCCGCTATATTTTTATCACTTCATGTGTTATGTGCTATGCTTGGAGCGTCTTGCTTTTAGTTTTCTTTTTAGTTTTTCATAACGAGTCGGAACCCGGCACTCCTTTATGTGGGAGAGAAACACGCTCCACTTCTACCTAGAACATAACATAGAATTTTCATGTCTATCTATGCTGTGTGTGTTCTTTGTCTTTTAATAGCTACTATCATACTCTGCTCTTAGTATTCATGCTTATATTTCCAAGAGCTTTTATTTAGTTAGTTGCTTGAACTCTCTTTAATTACCATGCTCACCTTATTAAGAGAGTTTGCTTCCGTTGCATGGGTTAATGTGTCTATGATAAAGATGCTACTTTCATGATGGTGCTTAGTAGTTCAGGTTTTCTTATGGTTAATCTCGAATAGCTGGGGGGTTCCCAATGTGTTATTGGAGTACCAACTTGGTTTGTTTGCCTATGATATGGTATGGTTTAGTAATATCTTCCTTCGAGAATTTATTTTGAATGACTTGGCGTATGCTCACGCATATTCAAGACTGTAAAGAAAGTCTGTCAAGCCTTGATGATCTTTTGTTTCTAAGTAGCGATATAACTACCATGCCTGATTCAATATTGCTTTGTCGCTCTGCATGATTATGACCGTCATTGCTCTCTTAGTTGGTCGCTCCCAGTCTTTTGCTAACCTCCACCTGCACTAAGCAAACTAACCATGCAATACATAGCTCATGGGAAAGTAGCCTAAAAACTATTGTGGTAAAGAATATGTTGCTTATGTGTCTTATTTCTTATAAGTTGCTTGCTGAGCGGTAACCATGTTTCTGGGGACGCCATCAACTGTCACACTTATGTTGAATATCATGTGAGTTGCTATGCATGTTCGTCTTGTCTGAAGTAAGGGTGATTTACCGTGGGTTGAATAACTATGCATATTGTTAGAGAAGAACATTGGTCCGCCAACCAAAGCCATGCATCATGGTGGAAGTTTTAGCTTGGACCTTAATCCTCAATCTCTCATGAGAATATGCTTATGCATTAAAGAGGAGTCCATCATCTATTTTCTATGTTGTCCCGGTATGGATGTCCTCAAGTTGAGATCTATCAAAAACGAGAAATCAAATGCGATTTATCTCCTTGGACCTTTGTACAGGTGGCATAGAGGTACCCCTTTGTGACACTTGGTTAAAACATATGTAATGCAATGATAACCCATGGGAATCCGAGCTAATTAGGACAAGGAGCGAGCACTATTAGTATTCGATGCATGAGGCTTGCAACTTATAGGATGTTTTATACATGACACATATGAAGTACTACTACCGTTGACACAATTGCTTCCATGTTTCCAAAATAAAAAGCTCTAGCACTTCAAGCACCAACTACTGAGAGCATGATTGTCATTCTGAGTGTAATGTGCATTGTCCCAAAGTAGCATTGTCTTTTGCATGATTGTGATATCGTTTATTCTGAAATGATCGTATCTAGTCATCACTTAAACCTTGAAGGTGCCCTTGCATTTATGTTTTGCATCACTAAAGGGGGCAAGCTAGATATCACTTTATCATATTTGCACATCATGTTCATTGCAAATCTTTTTGATGTTTCAATTTCGTGTTGTAAAACTTTCAGTCATTTGTGATTTTCTTTTGAGGCAACTTAATTACTTTAGAATCATTGTCTCAGTAAGCTTTTGTCATATGACTATGAGAAAGTCCTATATGGTTAATAGCATGTCACCACAGAAATTATTCTTGTTATCATTTACCTACTCGAGGACGAGCAGGAATTAAGCTTGGGGATGTTGATACGTCCAAAACGTATCTATAATTTCTGCTTGCTCCATGCCACTTTTGGGTGATATTGCTATGATATTCATACACTTCCATACACTTTTGATCATATTTGGACTAACTTACTAATCCAGTGCACCCCAGTGCCAGTTTCTGTTTTCGGCTGTTTTTGTATTTCAGGTTTTCACGTTTCGAGAACTGCCCAGAAAAATCCAGAAAAATTATATAAAAAATCAGCGATCCGGAAACAACACTGCGTCCGAAGGGCAGCCTGGGGAGGGGGCACAGGGGCTCCAGGCGCCCTGTGGGCGCGCCCCCCCTGGGCCGCGCCGGGGGGGGGGGGGGCGCCTGGGCCCCCCGAAGCCCGTCCGGTGCCCCCCTTTGGCATATATTTAGAGGGACCTCCGAAACCCTCAGAATAGGAACCCTTTTCGCTATCCCATCTCTGTTCCGCCGCCGCCGCCGCTTCCAAGATCGGGAGCACCAGGAGAACTCTTCCCGGCACCTTGCCGGAGGGGAGGATCACCACCGGGAGCTTCTCCACCACCATGGACGCCTCCCGGATGACTCGTGAGTAGTCTCCCTTGGACCATGAGTCCATGACCAATAGCTATGTGATGTTCTCCTCCCGTTCTTGTGCCTTACTAATTAGTCCTCGTGAGCTGCCCTACATGATCGAGGCACCTATGTAATCCTTATGTTGTTGCTATGTTGAGTTTGCTGGGATCCGATGGATTATGAGATTATGTTCAGATTGATCTTGAGTAATATATTTGATTCACCTCTTTTATATTTTAGTTCATAAGTAATTCTTGCATGTTCTCCGTTGTTATTTATTGCTTTGGCCGAGTAGTAGGTAGTGACTCCAAGAGGGAACGTTATGCTCGATTGTGGGTTCATGCCCCTCGATGACTAGCTTGAGTGACAGAAACATGAGTCTAGGGGATGTGCTGTTGCCACAAGGGGGAAAACAACGGTGCTTGTGCCCGCGGGTCCAAGGATTGTTTACTTTACGCAAAGTTCTTTTAATGCAGTTGTCTGTTGCATTGAGTTTACACTATGGGTGGGACTCGCAACTTAATACCAGCGAGATGTTCTGGATAGATATCTCAGGGTGGATGATTAGTAGTAGATATTGATGGATTTCGGTCTACTTACTTTGGCGTACCGCCCATGCTTTGGACCTCAACCTTTCTTGCAATGTAGTCAGCATTGGTTTGCGTTCGTGGTCCTGTCAATTGCCCAGCTGTAATTTGTTTACCTCACATAGCTGTTTTATCGTCTTTTGGGAGAGAGACATCACTAGTGAACATCATGAGACTCTGGTCCATATTACCATCATTGATCACATCCGCTATTTACCTTCGTTATTATTTACTATTGCAAAAACTATCTATCACTACTATCATTGCTTTTAACCCTTTGTGAACTACAAGGCCGGAGAGATTGACAACCTCTCTGTACTCGTTGGGAGCAAAGTTATTTGTATCTGTGTGCAGGTCCACGTTGGTTGCTACTAATCTGGCGCCGTAGCAATTGACACCTACTTGTTGAACCTAGGAGTCTCTGGGGAATCGATCCTTGGCATCTTTGCTAGGGGAAAACACTTCTACTTACTGCATCTTACACCTTCCACTTGGGGTAACCAACGAGGGGTTCGAGGCCCATCACCAGTCAAGCCTTCAGATGGCACCATTTGAGGTGTTGTACGGACGCAGATGCCGCACACCCCTCAACTGGTCCGAGACTTGAGAAGGACTAGTCTTTGGACAGGATATTCTCCGAGCAGTAGAAGAGCAAGTCCAACTAGTCAGAGAACGTTTGAAGGCAGCCAAGTCGAGGCAAAAGAGTTATGCTGACACTCACCGCCGAGACATGAGTTTCCATGTTGGGGACCATGTGTACCTGCGGGTAACTCCTCTGAAGGGAACCAAGCGTTTCCACGTCAAGGGGAAGCTCGCGCCAAGGTTCATCGGACCCTTTGAGATCACTGCACGGCGAGGATAAGTGGCTTACCAGTTGGAACTAACACCTGAGCTATCTGATGTGCACAATGTATTCCATGTGTCACAACTCCGGAAATGTCTCCAAGTTCCACACAAGCCCAATCTCTATAAGGATGTTGATCACCAAGCCATTGATCTGCAGCCTGATTTGACCTACCGCGAGAAGCCCATCCGCATTCTGGACGAAGCAGAACGACGGACGCGAAGCCGTACCATCAAGTACTTCAAGGTCCAGTGGAGCAACCACACCGAAGCAGAAGCAACCTGGGAGCGAGAAGACTATCTTAGATCCGAGTTTCCCGATCTCTTTTAAGACCTAGTTTAGGAATCTCGGGGACGAGATTCTTGTAAGGGGGGTAGGTCTGTCACACCCTGCATTTTGTAACATGTTATTTGCACCAATGAAACATAAAAATTTGGACCAACAATTTTTTTTGGCATCATTTGGCTTTTATTTGGATTTGAGTTTTTCTTCATATGTTTTTCATGTGCTCATTAAAGTCAACTATGACCTCTTGTAGAATTCATCTCCATACCCAAGACTTCTGCCCAATGATAATGCCAAGTGTTATATAACAGTATAATATTTTCTTACAAAATTAATTTCGCCAAAATATATTTTATAAATTTAGTTTTCCAAAAACCCCTGAATTGAGATTTGCACTGCAAGTGCTTGATTTAGGATGAGAAAATTATTTCAAAAGGTACATTTGAAACCTAGTAGTCATGGGACTCCCAGAAACCACAAAGGTATAATTTTAAATGTTATTTTCCTATTTTATTTAAAAGCTTTTTCTTAAGGCCAGAAATGGTTTTTAATAGGGAAAAATTATTTAACTATTTCAAAAATATTTGCCAAAATTCAGGGAGACTCAGAGGACATATATTGTCCATATATAAGAGTTTCAACACTTGGTCATGTTCAAAATAATGGGCTAAACCCTCTAAAACCCTTTCTGGATATTTCAAGCTTTTGAAATATTTACAAAGGAATTATTCTCCAAAAATTCCAGGGAAATTCTATCATGTCATATATGACATATTTGATGATCTTGCCAAGTCCCATGCCTTGGGAAGCAAGAAACCATCATCAAAACCCTTCATAACCATTATGTCCATATTTGAAGTTTGAGCAACTCTACATTGCCAAACTTGTCCAAATGCTCTCAAATTTGGTGCACATGCTAGAATGGCCTAATGAGGCATCTAGACCAAATGGCACAAGATTTGGAACAGAGCAACTTGATCAGATCACCCCAAAACCCTTTCTGTTCAAATGCAAATTTGAACAACTTTACATTACCAACTTTTTACCTGGAGCTTCAAACTTTGTGGGCATGATCATAACCCCAAATAATGATGCTACACCAAGTGGTGCATCAAGGGGAGATGATTAGCTTGACTCAATCAAGATGAAGCTATTTCTGTTGATTTCTAGGGTTCACCAAAGTTACATTGGCTAGTTTCTTCAAATGAGCCCAAATTTGGTGAAGCACCCTATTTTCACATGTCATTCAATCCTATTAAGTGTCATGGCAAGTGGAGATCATTTGCTTGATCAAACACTGATCAAACACCTTCTGGCTTTTTACTAAAACCCTCATCTTGATCACTTTTACTCTTCTTCTTGGCCTCAACTTTTTACCACATGTTCATTCAGTTACTGGCAACCCCCAGTAACTTCCCCAGCACCCCAGCTCCATGATTGAGGGGTAAGAACCCTAGTTTACCCTGCTGGACAGCCAATTCTCACCAAGTTACCAGCTTCCACTCTCTCTCACAGCACCTCCAGAACATCCAAGGCTGCAGACGAAGTGCTTGCATCACCATGGATACCCCAGACATGGTGGACGAGACCAGGAAGCCAATGGCATGCCGTGGCATGCAATGAGGGCGCTCCAGAGCGTGCTACAGTGCGCCCACGCACTGTAGCCTCGGCCAATCATCTGCCCCCGACAGCCTCGGGCCTCTCCCTCGCGCCAGTCGATGCCCCTCGACGTCCGCAACCACCCCGGCGCTGTCCCCCCTCCTCCTGCGCCCTCCAGTGACCGTCGTCGCACGCGCACCGGCCGCCCGCAACGGCCACTCCTCGGGCTCGCACGCGCGCACGGTCTAGAAGCTCCCCCGCTCCTCCTCTCTCCTCTAATGGACGTAGGGATCGTCCAGCAACTCCGCAGACTCATTCTCATCACCTCCCATGCGCTGTAGCACCGAGCAGCGGCTCGCCGGCGCACAGGTCCACGGGGCTCCGCCGTTCCCCTATAAATAGGACCCCCCGAGCCCTCCTCTCAGCACCAGCAGCTCCTCCTCCTCCCCAGCATCACTCCAGCACCACCAGTTCGTCCCTAGAAGGTCCCAGTGCTCGGGATCGACCGGAGCTCCGCCGCGTCGGGCCGCCGGTGATCTCGCAGTACGGGCCT
Organism: Secale cereale; assembly: GCA_902687465.1. Taxonomy (NCBI): domain Eukaryota; kingdom Viridiplantae; phylum Streptophyta; class Magnoliopsida; order Poales; family Poaceae; genus Secale; species Secale cereale. Next base: position 500,134,460 of record LR738714.1, read on the forward strand.
CTTCTGCCCCTCCTTTTGCCCAATCTAGAACCGCCGTGCACCACTGACCCTTTCCCCTCTGTTTCCCCACTCTGTGCCAGTTGGAATCGGCCGGAGCGACGACCTCCCGAAGCTCCTCCGCCGTCCCACCTCGCCGCCGGCGAACCCGACCTCCCCGGCGTGCCGCATCACCACCCCTACGTCCGCCACTCGACGCTAAGTCCGTTCCTGGCCTCCGTTGCCGTCGCCGTGGCCGGAATCCTCGCCGGTGAGCTCGCCGTCGCCGTGGCCGTGAGGTTGGAGATGACAGGCGGGCCCCGCCTGTCATCCTCACCTATCTCTCCCCCTCCTCTCAGTCACTGACCGCCGGGCCCCGCCCGTCAGGTTTAAAAACCTGACGTGCGCGCGCAGGCACCCGTGCGGCTGGGCTGGTCCGCCCTGGGCCGTGCACTGTGGCCCCTCTGGCCCAGTTGCACAGGGCACTTTCTCTTTTTCTTTTCGGTAATTGTTTTAAACATTTTTATAGAAAAGAATATTGGTCCAAATAAAATAATTCCAACTCCTAAAATCATGTAATATTCCAACCTATTTAATGGTACCACTTTCACTCATATCTATGGAACTTTTCTGTTCTGTTCAAATTTAAATTCAAATTTGAGCAGTAAAACTCCTGTTCTAAAAATCCCTAGATTCCATTCTGTTACTCAAAAACTCCAACTAAGAATTTTCTCCACCTTAGAAATCCCTCTAGTATTTAACAAAAATAAGTTGACATTTTTGTGAGCACTTTGATTTTTCTGTCTTATTTGAGGTCTTATTTTGTTATTATGCGACGTATAGATACCGTATTTGACGAAGTTGCTGAAGAAGGAGAAGGAGAAGGAGTTGAAGCCTTTGAAGACCAAGCCAATCCAGGCAAGCAGCCCTTTGACCATGATACACTTGTTCTCGGAACCCGTTTGTTTCCGATGCATGATGATAGGGTTACGGTGGTGACCTAGTTGAAACCACCACGTGATGCATGCTTGATCTTGATCTTGCTGAGTGCTAGATGGCATGCAAATAGATAGTCATGATGCTTAAATGATGCATGTGTGATTTGAACCTTCGTAGTTGAAATCTTTGCATAAACCCATCGGGTGCCCCTAATGCCCGAGGGTGACATTGAGTTAGGACATCACTTGAGGAAGAAGTGATGTGCCGGTAGATCATATGCATGGTGAAATAATGGATTAGATTTATGTGTGACTACCGTCCCAACCTAACATGTGCAACCACACTACCCCTTATGGGACGGGGCTTTATTGATTACTTAGGTCGATACTAGCATGGTGCCCGCATTACTAGTGACGGGGAGACTTGAGGTCTTTCCCGGGACGGGGTCGTGCTTGGATAGGCGGCCATGACTGTTTTTACAGGGCACCGGACACACCGTTGGTCCCTTCGGGTACGCGTGATTAGGGCAAGTCCCGTGATTTATTGTTTATACCCGAGGGCCGTGTACCAACAAGTGGACTCTATGTTAGTGTCGTCTAAGGAAAGGTAATGACCGGGTGCTTACCCCGGGTACTTGAGGTACCGCGGGTCGTGGATGACACGGAAGCTCCCCGGATCTTGTGGTTAAAGTGTACAACCTCTGCAGAGTGTTAAACTATTCGAATAGCCGTGTCCACGGTCAAGGACAGTTGGGTGGTGCTACTTAAACTATGTCCAGAATTTTTCTTCATCGATGAAAGTATGTGTGTGAAGAGTCAAGGTGGAGACTTGACTCGATGAGTTGAATCATATTCATGTTGATATCGGTAACCTGTCTTCATGGTTACGCAAGCTTATTGATGCATAAACTTGATGGTAGAATATTTATTCTAGCCCTTGCTAGACGTTCATTAATGTTCCATTGCATTGTTACCACATCATGGGTTGCTTGCGAGTACATTCAAAGTACTCATTGGCTTGCCACTGGTTATTTAATTGGCCAGGCATGGAAGAACAGGAATATGAGGAAGAGTTCTTCGGAGACGAACATGCGAACTAGGACGCTACCCCAGTCAGTATGCCTGTAGGGTTAAGGCAGATGGCATGGGTCCTACCTATCATCGAAGACTTCCGCTACTTAAGTTATTTGCCATTTAGCCCGTGAGGCTTTATTTATGTAAGACTTGGCCATAATGGCCTTAATTTGTGTAAGACATTATGTATGGATGTAAGACTCTTGTTATTCAGCTTCTGTGTGTTCAGTGAGCATTGATCTCTGGGATCACTGTACACGTGCACTCGGTGGTCTCGACTTCTAAGTCGAGGTCCCCACACTACCCTGCCTCACCTCCGATGCCCTCAGCCCGCTCTAGTTCATCCCCAAGTCCTACTTTCATGTGAGGCCTCTCCCTTATCTCCTCACTACTCGATCTGCTACCTGCCCGCGCCGATGAACTAGGTTTACTGAACAGTGTGATCTGGATGTAGTTGCTTGAAAACACTCTTCAGTGAATATTTCACAGATGATGGGGACACATATGATAGGTTTGGATGTAGTTGGTGCTTAGTGAATTTTTAGTTCAAAATTGAGTTAACAAATATATGCATTGGACACTTTAATTTAACTAAAGTAGTTTGTAACATTTTAAATGGTTTGACAAATGAAGGAGTTTAGAGATTTGTGTATAACAGTAATTACTTCAATCATATAGCAAGATGATGTTTTTACCCCTTTGAAATGCAGCATATACCATAGAAAAAAATACCCTAGGCAGTTATGAATTCCCCTACCTATCATTGAACAATTAGGGTATCTGGTATTTAGTTATGCTTGCCAAATTTAGTTATGTTTTCTGTGCAAATGAAAAGTGAGGATTATAAGATATATTGCAATGTTCTTTGTCAAAACTGAACCACGGAAATGCAATGAGCATACCAAGTTTGAAATTTTCTATATAAATGCCTGTGTGTGAATGCTCATGCGGCCTATGTTTGAAAAAAGGATATGTGCTTGCTTAAGTGGCCTATGTTTGCAGGGAAACTGATTCAAGTGGCCTATGTTTTGCCAGAATGTTGATTCATTTCCGTTTCGGCAAATTTCAAGCGCTTCGTATGTCCTGTTTCTAGGAAAGGTCATGCCAAAATTTTCCTTCAATCTCGGCATCAGTTGTGCTAGAAAGTAGGACATATTGAGTGCATGCGATTTGACGGAACAGGAATTCAACGACATTCCGGCAAAACATAGGCCTTTTTTATGTTATTACTCAATATATGTAATGGGTTGACTTTTTGTCTGCTGGGGCATTTTGTGTGACTTTGAATTATGAACACAAGAAATGTCTGACGACGATAGGATCCCTAAGTGCGATTACTGCACCGATGACGGAGGTATGTGTGATAGGCCTCACGTGGATAACGATAGGTGCTTCACCCTCACGCTGAAGGAGACCTTCAAACATTTTACAGTATGTAACGACGACATGTATTTTTTTTGTAATTAAGCATGACTTGCCCTTTTTGCTTTAAGTGTAGTTTCTGTTTTTTTAAGTCAACTAGTGCACCCCCTAATATGCAAGACCGTATGTCTTAGAGAAGCTCGATTTCAAGATGGGGAGTATGGAGACGAAGAAAGTTCACCTAAAGATGAAACATGGTTTCATTTTTGCGGCTAGGATCTACAATGTAGTAAGTCGCTCACATTTTGATTGTTCAAATTGAAGAGTGCTATGCTAGGCCTACGGATTTCAGGAGGATATAAAAGTAACCTTCGATATTGGTCCTGAAGGTAATATTGACATTTGGATGGATGTGGACATGATTCCAGTTCTACCTTTATGTGAGTTTGTCAAACAAATTTGTTAAGTAACTTATATTGTTTATTTAAAATTAGTTGGTATTCATCTCTACTAAACTTGTTTATTTATAATCTAAAACTTATTTCTTTTCTCCAAGAAGTACAGGAAGTCTGTAGACAAGACATACTAAGTTATGGCTCACAGCTAACTTGGAAGGAGTGAGGGAGTCCCGGGTAGGGGATGTCCTCGGACTGCCGGCCTATCTTTGATGGGCCGACCTGATGGACTACTCCGGATTCTGTTCAGGGAGGATGAGCTTTGGATAGCTCCGTGTTCTAGAAGGAAAGCTTCGAAGACCTGGCATGTACTCCAAGACAAGATAACGGCGTATGTGTGTTTATCCTTTGATGGCAACTGACTCTGTGTAACTCTAGGTACCCCTGGTGTCTATATAAACCAGAGGGTTTAGTCCGTAGAGGCTAGAACCATCATCCTACTCATCTAGGGTTTAGTTCATCTAATCTCGTGGTAGATCAACTCTGTAACCATCATACACACATCAATACAATCAAGCAGGACGTAGGGTTTTACCTCTTTGAGGGGGCCCGAACCTGGGTAAATATTGTCTATGTGTTCCCTGTTCCCCATTGATCCAAGATCCACATCTCAGGACCCCCTACACGAGATCCGCCGATTTTGACACCGGCAAGGAGAAAATTCTCTCTTCTCATTTATTAATTATGTTGATAATTTTAAGATCAAATACGAAATTAGCCAAAATTATAGTGGATACATGACACTAGTCCACGAGTTGAGTGATGGTAACATCAGTGCAAAAATAGCATGGTAAGATTTTGTTAACTATGGTTGCATACATTCTTCTTAAGTAAACTACATTGCTAATTGTGTTACTATTATGTTCTTCAATAGAAACTCCCGAAGGATGTTCTGCCTGACCTGATGTATACTGAAGGTCAGATAAGTATGGTTAGCTTACGGACAAATCCGTCGGTAGCTTTCCCCAATGCATAGTTGATTTCTCTAAAGGATGAACACCTCGAAATCAAAGGATGAAGCGAAGTAATGAATGCGCAAAGGAAACCAATTGCAGACAACATGAATGTGCGCATGCCACAAGTTGGAGGCAAGTGGATCTTTATTCTCCATTTTGGAGGGGGGGGTGGGTTACCAGTTTTATGATATTTTACCTATGAGGGGGTAGGTCCTATGTAGTACTTGTCATGTGCTAGAATGATGATGAGTTATTTACCTAGGATGACTGTCCTTAGCTAGTGTTGGTTAACTTGTAATGTGCTATATTGATGGTGAGTTATTATACGACTATGGATGATGATCGAGTCCTTATATGACTACGATGATGATGACGTACTACTTGTTACTATGTGCTAAAATGATGATGAGTAATTATATATATGATTACGGATGATGATGATGAGTTATTATTACATGACTAGGGATGATGAGTTGTTATATCATTGGGATTGCCTTCATTTGACACTTGTGTATCGTCCCAACATCGTATCATCCTACTAATTCAACTTGCTTATTTGAATCCATCCACTTTAATCTAATCCGCGTTTCTTTCACAACATCTTCATTGCTACTGTATAAAAATTATATAACAGTGTATAAATATAGTATAGATATAAAGAAATGAAATATGCATTAATTTTAGTGGCAAGGAGAAAAACAGGCGCTACAGGTATTTAGCAATAGTGCGGGTCCAATCCCCCGTCACCGCTAACACCAGGAGCAATAGTGTGGGGTCATACACACACAACTACTGACAATTAGATGTGTCGTCCTAGCAGTAGCGTGGGCACCCGCGCTACTGCTAGCACAATACCCCGCGCTACTACTAGGGTTTCCCCTAGTAGTGTGGCACGCCCAACCGCCTAGTTTGCACTCAGCTGGCAGCGTCGACCAGCAACACCACTCTGCCCTGCATACAGCGGCGGTGTGGATGCTTGCGCGGCTCAATCGTGACCTGACCATCCGGATTCGCATGCAACGTGGCCCTGCACAAAGCTTCGGGACAGATCCATGGCGCGCGCGATAAAGATTAGCCACCCCGATCTCCAAACTTGGTGAAAAAGACGGGGGCGAGGGCAGTGGAAGCAGTTGAGGGCGAGGGGTGGCCGGGTGGGTGGGTGGGGGCGCAAATATCGCTCGGGATTTGCGGCGGCACCGGCACTAGGGATAGAGGGAATGACCGAAGGTGGGAGCCTGGACATACGGTGGGCACGGGCCGAGTTTTATAGTTCCCCGCAAAACAATCTTCAGGAAGGGCGTTTTACAGGACCTGCGGGGGGCGATTTTTCATCCAGGTCTCTTTAAATGGGGGTTATCTATACTACTATTAAACAAGCAAACATATTCATCGCTACGTGCACCCAACCTTATATACACATAACAATACGGAGGAATTACAGCCTTCGGATCAGATCACTTAATTTGATCTAACAGTCAATATTCCACCAACTCACGTCCAAAGTGCGTTTAGCATTTATCAGGGCGGACGAAACTCTGCCATCCGGCATCCCCACATCGTATTCAGCTATTCATGGCTAAAATTATGGGCTCGCTCCCCACCTTCTTCCAGAAAAAAGGAAGTATACTACGAGCCCGTCGCCCGCACCTCTCGCGAACGCCGCCCCGCCGGACGGCCGTTCCTCCCACACGACGTTTCCACACACCTCTAGCCGCTGGCCGTGTATCGCTGGTCATCGCCTATCGCTCCTCTGCGATCTCGCCTGATAGCTCTATCAGACATGGGGGAGGAGGCGTCAATATATACGTGTCCCGAGCGAGCTCATGGAGCGGCTAGCCGGCTAGGCGGTGTCAACCTAGCCCTAGGAACACGTCGGGGCACAGCAAGGGGCAAAGGAGGCTTGACATAACCGAGTTCGCCGGCCATGGCGGCAAAAAGAGCCAGAGCTTGCGGGGCGACGGCTACAGGTCGAGGATGAGGACTAAAAGAGAGGGGAAAGGAGGCAGGGATAACCACGAGGAGGTTCGTGCTGTCAGCGGGACCGCAGAAGGCAGGAGCACGATGGATCCAGGACGATGGCTTACGGTTGGTGTCGGAGAAGACAACGTCCATGTGCTCTATGCAGGGCGTCGCAACTTGATTCGTTCGGCGTGGAGAATCAAGAGGACGTGGCGGTTCTCTCGGATGCGACGGCTTATCGGGGATAGACCGTTCGCCATGGCACGCCGCAAAGAGGGAGTTCGAGGATGAGCGGAGGGCGCACCAGATCGAGGCAGGTCACAAATGCATTGACTCCTCCGGGCGCATCGGCGGTGACATCTAGCGCACGCGGCAGCTAGTTTGTCGGTGGGCGGCTATAGGATGCGTGCGGCAGCCTAGGCGTTCGTGCTGCAGTGCCGCGCGCGCGGCGGGCAGTGGGTCGACGACCGGCTAGAAGAGGTGTGCGGCAGCCTAGGCATTCACATTGTGTTTGCAGCGCAGTGCCGTGCTGCGGCGACAATTAGGGCACTCAACGACCCGGCTAACCGGGGCGTGCAGGGCAGGAGCCAGCTAGGTCGCTCGGGGGCCGGCAGATTTGGGGCGCCGCAGCCGTCCGGCATGCTGCGTGCCTGATGTTGTCGGCGTGTTGTGCATTATCGTTGTCCTGCAGAGGCGCCCGCAGCTGGCCGGCGTGTGTGAGGTTCGTGTGTGCGGCTGCCAGCAGGCTGTGCATGCGTGAGGTTCAGGTACTGTCAAATTCAGGAGAGGAAGAGAACTTGAGTAGTGCCGTCAATTTCTGAATGCACTGTTGGTGATTCAGATTCAGCATGGATAATCTTGTTTAGCACTGAAAGTTTGTCATGGTTGAATAAATAGGCATGGTTGATTTTAGTTGCTAGAAGCAAATTTTAGAATTAGGATGTCGTTTTGCACAATTCTATCGAGTTATTTGCATTGTACAGTCACAATTCTAAGCTTAATCTTGTTAGCTATGTAGCACTGCAGTTCAGGCTCTTTTTTCCTAGCAGATCAATACCTTTGGTCAGATTTAGCTTATTTGTCCCCACAGAAGAAAAAAGATTTAGCTTATTTGATAGTGAACAAACAATAAATGATGTGGATATAACAAATAATTATGCGGTGGTGACCTATCAAAACTATTAATGTGAATTTCCCTTCGGATCCATGGTTTGCTCTTCTAACACATAATACTTGATATGCACATGTAGCCATTTCAGTTGAGCTGGGTCCTTGTATCCTTGGGAACATTTTTTTATGGAATCCGGGTAAGTTCAGCATTTCGTTGATTTACTCTTTATCCGTGTCACTTGTCACGACTTCATTCCTGTTAAATTTTCAGCGCCCCCCTAAAAACTATTACTATTAGATTTTAAGACGATGCACTCTAGGAATTTAAGCCAAATAAGTTGGGTAATGCATTTGGCATATTGAACAAGTGACATCCTATTAATCGGTGGCAGGCCTTCTAAAACATCTCCTTCTATTATTTGCTTCGGCTGTTGAAGATGTTCTCACCGGCGGAGATCTACCTGCTGTAAGTTCTTATGATGTTGAATTTTCTTGGATATTACTGTGCAAAAGGATAGCAGCTTTGGGCCTGTGCCCGCATGCTAATGTTCGCTGACTCCATGACCGACTGTTTTTTAGAACAATTTGATGAAGCACCATGTATATAGCGAATAAGTTATTTTTTTCAAGATGTAGTGAATAAGTTTTTTATCTATGATCTCTCTAATGTTGTTTGATACAAAAAAATGTTGGTTTGGATGCAATATGTTCCGAAAAACCCTTGCCATTACTCATTAGGTGTTGTCCACATTGCTATTTCACTGTATGATGGAATAATTATGGATGTTTCTTGCAAATACTTGGTCAGTAGGTGTCATAGTTACTAATTTAGTGTTTGGAAGTAACTAGGGATACTAAAGTTATCATTAGGTGTTGTTTCCATTTTATTGATCATATGGGAAATGCACTGAAAGTTTATGATGATTTTGGGCATACCAAAGCTTAAAGAAGATATCTCGCAAGTAAGTCTGATATACTTTGGATACATCTTGATATATATGATATCCTCACTGCTTTCAGGATGGCACTGTGGACTTGGGTTTTTTGGATGGAAAAAAAGTTGATCCAAACCGACACCATGTATTCTTATGGATGTATGAATCATCTCATTGTAGGTGGAGCATTTCTCTTGCGCGGAACTTACTTTATTTTATGCTTTGTCAGTGTAATCTTCAATTTCATTCGCATGTATTCCATTACTCTTCCATTACTCTTCTTATGGTCTTGCCGATGCATCATGTCTAGCTTTTCACCTTGCAAATTAGAGGTTTGATTGATACATGCAAATTGGAATATTTGGTGCATTGAAACGACTATGGGTGGAATTAACAAATTGACTGAATGTATGAAAGAAATCCAGGATTCTTTGTCAGCTTCTCTTGGAGCTTCTGCTAATTTCAACAAGGTAATATTTAAGATTTATTACAATCTTGTATTTTTTTTATCTGAATCACTTATCATCTATACCATTGCACACAAGAAAACTTGCATGATTAAACAGAGGAGGAACTTAAGGAATTGGAGGGAGCAGTGTGTCTGTTAGATTGATTTGCAAATCTTAATGTCTACTGACTGAGTTCATAGGCGTATAGGACTAATTCACTGGTGCACGTTGAATACTCTAACATATACAAGTGAATTTTCACATATGATTGTAATATTAGTCAAGACGTGCGTTGCACGTGCACACTTACTAGTCTTAGTGAAAGGGAGGATTTAGGGTGTTTGGTTTGAGACTAGTTTGCCAAAGGTTGCCACACCTAAGGTTAGACAAGTTTGACCAACTTAGATGTGTGTTTGGTTCAAACCACATCTTTAGCAAGCCACACTAGGATCCCACATCACATACACTCAAAAAGTGTGGCAAGATTCCCTTAGGCTTTGGCAATATTGTATGGCAAAGTGTGACACTCCTAGAGTATTTGCTAGATGCTGGAATAATACCTCTTTTTTCGTGTCGACATAATTCTTCTCGGTCTTGAACTGGTTTTCAGAAACACTTCTGCTTCGGTAGACCCCCCCCAAACACAAGGACGGCCGAGATTGCCTAATACCTCTTCATAACGAAGGGCATGATGGGCATTATTTGAAAAAGAGGGCTCCCGCCCGTCCGCCGGTTAAAAAAAAAACGTATACGTATACGTATACACGCC
>LR738714.1:500151615-500180816 GCA_902687465.1 Secale cereale
GGGCTGCGGGCGGTATAGGAGAGGAGCTCGATGGAGGGGGCGGAGGCAGCTATTTAAGCCGGTCGTCGCGTCCCCCGGCTTCCGAGGTGGGACTAAATTCCCTCGACGCGTCGCGCCCCGTGCTGCAAGCGGTCACCAGGCCGGCTCAACCCCCCCGGCCAGCCCAGTTCGGCCCACGTCGCCTTCCCCGGCCCACGCCCGCTACCGTCGCCCAACGGAAGCAGCCGGCTATAAGTTTAGTCCCACCTCGCCCGCCGAAGGTCGTCGAGACCTGTTTATATACGACTGCATACGCATATAAGAAAACAGTTAGTAATAATGTTTAGTATATGTGATTTGACTACTGCCTAATTATTATTATTATGATAATTAGGGTGTAATGAAATCATGTATATTAAATCTCATTATTAGCTGTCTTTTTTAATTAATTAATTTTTTATTATTTTATTATTTTATTTTTAAATGAAAAATATACGGATAAAAAAACAAAATAAAAGAAATAAGAAAAATAAAATAAAAAAGTAAAAAAAATAAACATAAAAAATAAAATTTTAATAATAAAAAAAGACAGCTAATAATGAGATTTAAAATACATGATTTGACTACACCCTAATTGTCACAATAATAACAATTGCGGTGTAGTCAAATCATATATTTTAAACAATATTACTAACTGTTTTTCTTATATGCGTACGCAGTCGTATATAAACAGGTGTCGACGACCTTCGGCGGACGAGGTGGGACTAAACTTATAGCCGGCTGCTTCCGTTGGGCGACGGTAGCGGGCGTGGGCCGGGGAAGGCGACGTGGGCCGAACTGGGCTGGCCGGGGGAGTGGGCGGCCTGGTGACCGCTTGCAGCACGGGGCGCGACGCGTCGAGGGAATTTAGTCCCACCTCGGAAGCCGGGGGACGCGACGACCGGCTTAAATAGCTGCCTCCGCCCCCTCCATCGAGCTCCTCTCTTATACCGCCCGCAGCCCCGTTGGACCTCGTTTCGGGCCCATTAGCGGCTCTCTCAGCCGCCCGAGTCGCCTTCGGGCTTGATTTGGGTGTGATATGGACGCCACTGTGGGCCCGTTGCGGTGGTCGGGCATTTTTTTTTATGTTAGTTTTATTTTTAAATATACGTAAGCTGTGTTTTCACTTAAACACAGCCGACGTCCAGATTACAGCACATAGCAAAAGCGTATCAAAAATAACAGCAAATGATGCAACAAGAGTGACACCCACATAAATAATATAGCAAATACCGGTCACGACATGTTTATTTAGTTGCGGAACATGCTAGACCATGCCGCATTACAATAAAAATATGTCTTACTACGAAGAAAACAGTATCTACTGCCGACAACGGCACGTTTATTTAAAGCAGATAATAGCCAACACCCCATCCTCAGACTCGTTTTTTCTTCATGATCTTGAGAATCTTTCTTTTACTTAAAAGCTTCTTCTCTACGCCCAATTCCTGAACAAAATATGAACAATATGACTGAGAAAATATATTCGGTGAAATCAAATTGGCAAGATAACCAAAATAAGAAAGTTGCAACTCACTTCTCATTCTTCTTACATGTAGCCTTGTTATGACCTGGGAGACCACACAGATTACATAAAGGACCACTTTTCTTCTCTGTAAAATCTTTTGGCCTACCATTCTTCGTAATATCGGGGCCCCCCTTTGACCGGCCCTTCTTAGGTGCACCCTTCGTCGAAACTTTTTCAGGATCACCAATACCAGGTTGCACTTGGTGCGCCTGATTTGCCACCTTCTTAAGCTTAGCGTACCTCCTACTTCCTATAAGTTCCTCCTCTGAAATCTTTTTCTGCGCAATTATGGAGTTCAGAGCCTTCATCAACTCATCAAACAAGAATGGATCATTTGCTGCAACATGAGCAGCTTCCGCGGTTTTTATGGTTATTTCACTATATCGTTCTCTCTCCAATGGTCCTGACCAACCCCATCCAAACATATCACTCTTCCGTTGCACAGGCAACCCATCTCTCGCATTTTTCGACAGCCTATGTAGGACACAACATTTTGGTATCTCAGTTATGTTTAGATGATGAAGAACAAATAGAATGTGTTTGCATGGCAGCCCTTTACGAACCATCCTAAGACAACTGCATGTTATAGTTTGTTCTGAGTTACCTGGTTCATAAACAACATTGTACCTGAATTTGTGGTTGTCCTTCCATGTCACCATGAATGTCTGACGCTCAATTCCCACGAGCGTCTCAAATATCTCCAGCTGACCCATCTTATGCAAATCATCTTGCAGTATGTAGAAATTAGCAGGTGTGAATACTTTGGCTGCATGCTCCTCGAGGGCCTTATATTCAGTAACTGACGGCGGTAATTTCTGACGTGCCTCGTGGTCATCGTACGCCTCGTTCTCACGGAGGCGAACTATACAGTTCTCATAATGCACTACCAAATCAACTATTGTCATACCGTAGTCCAGGTGAAGGTGAAGGCAGGAGTTGAGGCTTTCGCTTCTCTGGTTACTTCGCATACCAAGGAAAAAACCATCTGAAAGATATGAAGCTGCCCAAAGTGTTCTCTTTCTGTACATCCTGTTAAGCCACTCTTCTGTTTTTTCCGTCTTCCACTTAACATAGAAAGCGGTCCATCTCTGCTCAAAGTTCGCCTGAGAGGTGGCATAGTACAAGAGCGATCTAAACTCATCCAGTGACTTGTAGTGCAGGTGCCGCTGCATATTTTTTTCGATATGCCACGAGCAAAGACGATGTATGACATCTGAAAGAACAGACCGAATAGCCCGGATCATTGCCGCGTCGCCGTCTGTGATTATGGACTTTGGCTTCATCTGACAGTTTGCTTTCAGAAAAGTCTGCAGCAGCCAAACGTATGTCTCTTCAGTCTCATCAGCAATGATAGCACAACCAAACACTGTGGTGCAACGGTGGTTGTTAACTCCAACAAAGGGGACGAACGGCATGCCATATCTGTTCATTTTATAAGTGCTATCAAACACTACCACATCTCCGTAGTCCTGATAGTCCCTCCGCGACTGTGCATCGCACCAGAACATACTCTTCAGTCGCCCTTCCTTGTCAAGCACATACTCAAAAAAAAACTCAGGGTCCTTCTCCTTTCTACTCCTCATTATGCCAACTGCTGTCTCAGCATCACCCTGTGCCATAAGCTTCATCTTCTCTCTGCAACATAAATTGTAAATGTCCCTTCTGATAAGCCCACACTTATCGTACGAACCATATCTGCTGATGAAATTGTCCATTATTATATGCTTTCTTATCCCGGCAGCTTCCATCACCAATATCTCGGCCCTCGTGCCATATCCAATCCGTCGGTGTGACCACAAAAAACAAACCTCATCGGGCGGAGCCATCATGTGGTTGTGATCATCAACGAATGACGCGACGAACCAAACGCCACGCTCTCTGTCCAGCTTCACCACCATATGTGCACCACAGTCGCAACGAGTCTCCGGTCTAAGCCTCCGCTTGCGGCCCTCCATGGTTATGAACTTGCTCTGCCTTCTCCCTGCCCTGGAGCAAAGAAACCGCCGGTACCGAATCATTCCTGAAGCACCTCGTTTCACCTTCTGTTTCCTGATGCTGAACCCGTGCTCTTTAGCGTGATTATTGTAGAATATGTATGCATCCCCTTGCGATCGGAAGGTCATAGCCATGACCTTCCAATGTGTCTCCACCATCTTCTGCTGCCTTCGAGCCTCCTGAATGTCGATCCCTCCCTCATCCTGATCATCACTAGGATCATATGACTCCTCCTACAAAATTCAGTTAAAAATATATAAGTCAACTAATACCATTTAATTAATGCTGTTGATCGATATACATCAACTATGAACTAACCTGGCTCAAGTTATCTGCGAATGATTCCTGAAAACTATTTTGCACATTGTGTACATCCACATCTTCCTGCAAATTTGTACACAAAAATAAATAGTTAGGCATGCCATACTTTGCAAAATCAAAAAATAAAAGCAACGGTTATGCCACTTACGTTTTCACTATTTGCGCCATGTTCATTATTATCAAAATCCTCCGGAGGTAAGATATCATATGACGAGATGGAATCATTGTCGCTGCTGTCATCATCTTCGTTCAAATTTTTGATATCAGTTTTAGTCACCTTATCAGTATCATTCTTCTCCCTCCCACATGCGGATTCTTCATCCATGTCAACACGCCTACCTCACAGAACTGCAGAATATCGTGTGTTAGGTCTAGTAGGTACATGAGGCGCTGCGGCGGGAGGTTTTGATGAACCCTAAACTAGACCTAACTTCTACGCATCATGCCCGCCTCATGCCCGCTAGGGTTTAGATGACAAACCTTGGCCCGCGGTGTAGACGACGCCGGCGATCGACGACGGCCTTCAGGTGGCGACGTGCACGACGAGCAACCGGCGAGGGGCGGCGTCCACGGGTTATCAGCGGCGGCGGACGGGGGAAGGACCGAGGCGATCGGCCACTTTGCACAGCGGGCGGGCGTTGACGTTCAGAAGGCGGCCAGGACGTTGGGACGGCGAGGGCGGCGGCGGTCCGGGGGGAGGACGGCGGCGATCCGCGGCGGCGGCGCTCCGCGGCGGCGGCGATCCGCGGCGGCGGCGATCTGTCCCTTGGAACAGCGGGCGGGCGTGCGAACAGATGGGGCTGGCGAGTAGACGGGGCGGACGTAGATTGTGCAACTGCCCTTTTTTTTTTTCGTGCTATACGTATGCGGGCGTGGGGAGTGTAACTGTATAATACGAGGTGGGTATACGTTTCTTCCGTATGACCATTCTGCCCTTATACGTTTTGTTGGGGGGGGTCTACCGAAGCAAGCACATTTCAGAAAACAGAGCGAGAAATTTGATCTTCAACTCGAGCGAAGACCGGAGGAGTCTGTCCATGCCGGGGGGAACTCGGGAGCATCCGGTCGGGCACCCACCCAACCAGCAGCCCCGCGCGGTCGCATTTTCATATTCCGACGCCACGGTTACTTCCTTCGCATCGCGGTCGCGGCGTTGCTGAACGCTGATCCGCACGGAGGAAGAAGAGTAGGAAGCTGGCGATGGAGATGGACACTTCGTGCGAACGCGTGTCGGAGCACACCCGCTAGGCGCCAGCTATTCGATGCCCACGTCCGGGGATTCGGGAAAGCGGATACGGAATCTGTCCGATCCAATCCCCTCGTTGCCCCGTTGAAATTTAATGGCCATATATGACTGCGTAGTGCGTGCTCTTTTTTTGTCAGATCATTCATTTTTTTAGGGTTTTTCAAGCCATTCATACAGCACCGGCATTTGCAGCTGTCCGGTCGTGCAAAATTTCATCCCTGCTGAACTGCTTCTATAGTTAATAGTATGAAGCTGCAGCTGTACACCCAAAATTCCATGAGATCACACGCAATTTTGGTTCAAATCCATGCTTCACCTCTCGACGGTGCAGCCTGCGTCGTGTTTAGGTTACACGCTGACGGCTTTTGGCCTTTCGGGCAAGAGGCACGCAAGCCACGGAACGTGATAACCGGACTGCACCGTCCATTTAGCGGAATCGACGCCACTTCAAGCAGCTGGCAACGGGGGTTCAATTTGCTTCCAGGAGTAGACAAGTTGCCACGAGGCGTAGTATTACCTGAGGAAGGGATGGTTATGTACGCACGCATGTACTGACGTAGATACTTATGTGCTTTTTGCTTAGGATATGTGATCTCTTATTATTATATATGTCGTCGCGCGCTGATTATAGAATAATAACCAGCAAGCAAGTTTGCCGTCCTTGCGACAATGACTCGTGATGGAATGTTTAGAAATTAGAGTTGACAGGGCCTCGCATGTACTCTAGCCTCTTGAGCCCTGAAAGTAGCAGTAGTCGAGAGGCCTGCATTACCAAGACTTGTGATGCTATTGCCCATGCCGTGCTACCAACTAACAAATGGCAACATGAAGATGTCACTTTATTTAATTATTTATAATAAATCACAATATAATCTCTGCAAAGTTTCATTTCAAAACACAATACATGTTGCTAACCCAAAATATATCCTGAGTGTGTGAGTCAATAATTTTAGTCAAGCTAGTACGGGACGCGAATCCTCATAGGTTAATAGGCCAACTCCACCGCGTGATTCCAAACGAACGTCCGCTTTGCCCGGAATCGGTTCGTTTGGGTAGGGCAATGGGGTCGTGTCCGCGCCTGTCCAGGGATGCGGTGGCCGTGCGTGCAGCGCGCGGCCGCATCCGTTTGCCTCATCCTGTCCGCCAGGGCAAAAAATGCTCATATTTTCATATCAAAACAAGTTTGAACTGAAGTTTGCACGTTCTAACATTAATTATCTGAAAATAAAAATAATTTTACAACCCAATCGAAATTGTCTCTAATAAAATACTTTTACAGCCAAATCGAAATTATCTCGAATGAACATAAAATGAACCAATACATCTATTGGTTGTCAATGTGATCCCACACGTGCTCAACCAAGTCATTTTGAAAATCCAAATGAGTGTGCCAATTACACAGCTCACGACGGAATTGGACAAACTGTTCAAAGTGGCCGGTTCCTGGCGCAGGGGCTCAACATTTTCACCTTGATAATCAAATCCTTGGTCGAAGATACTGTCATCACGCTCGTCCTCGACGATCATGTTGTGCATGATCACACAAGTAGTCATCACCTCCCAAAGCTTCCTTTCATCACCTTACAGTGCAGGGTTTCGAACGATACCCCATCGGGACTGAAGCACACCAAAAACACGTTCCACATCCTTTCTAGCACTCTCTTGCATTTGGGTAAATCTCTTTCTCTTCTCACCTTGAGGATTCGAGATTGTCTTCACAAAAGTTGACCACTGAGGATATATACCATCGGCTAGATAGTATCCCTTGTTCTACTTGTGGCCGT
This sequence comes from Secale cereale, assembly GCA_902687465.1. Taxonomy (NCBI): domain Eukaryota; kingdom Viridiplantae; phylum Streptophyta; class Magnoliopsida; order Poales; family Poaceae; genus Secale; species Secale cereale. The sequence continues at coordinate 500,158,508 of LR738714.1, forward strand.
TGATCTCAAAGTTGACAGGTGGTGAGTGGCCTTCTGCAAGCCTTGCGAAGACTGGAGAACGCTGCAACACGTTGATATCAACCCACCATGCCGAAGAAAGAATGCCATATCCAAAGATCCTGCGATGGCATCGCTTCTAATATGACAGTGCACGCTTTGACATGACCCTTGTACTGGCCCTGCCAAGCAAATGGATAGTTTTTCCACTCCCAGTGCATACAATCTATGCTGCCAAGCATGCCTGAAAAGCCTCTAGCTGCGTTGGTTGCCAACAATCTCTCTGTATCAGCGGCAGTTGGCTGCCTCAAGTACTGAGGGCCAAACACCTCGATCACAGCCTGGTAGAACTTGTACAGACATCAGACATGTTGTCTCACTCATACGCACATACTCATCCACCAGATCGCCTGAAATTCCATATGCAAGTATGCGGATGGCCCCGGTGCATTTCTGGTAAGAGGAGAATCCAAACTTGCCAAGGGCATCCGTCTTGCACTCGAAGTATGGATCATGAGCAACCACTCCTCGGATACGATTGATCACATGCCTTGCCATACGAAAACGACGACGAAATTTATCCGGCCTGAAGAGCGGGGTGTTCGCAAAGTAATCGGCATAGAGCAGGGCGTGGCCTCTCTCCCTATTGCGGTTCAGGTTGGGAGCACAGCCAGGGAGTGACCCCATGTACCGAGGAAGTTGCCGTTGAATGTGGTCGTGAACGACCAGTGCAGCCACCACAAGATCTTCATCATCCGATGGCAAATTGTCCGATGAACAAATAAAGTGGTGGAAGAAAAACTCATCTCCACTGTCCATACCTCCATGGGCAAGGTATTGAACAACTTGCGGTCGTGGTGGCTAAGAGGCCACGATTATCACCTCGATGCATCAGGGGTGGTTGGCGGCCGGCTACTGGCCGCTCTGGAGCACTCGTCGAAAGCTGTCGTGGCCGCCGTGGTACGTCGCCGGCGGTCGTATCCCCTCTGCCGCCGGCTACAGCGGCGACGGCCAAACCTCCTCCGATCGACGGCCAAAACTACAGCGAAAGTGCGGGCGTGGTGGTGGCCATGTTGAGACGTGGTTTGGTATGGTCGGCGGGGGGCTGTGCGGTGAGGAGGAAGCCGGAGAATAGCGGCGGCGCCGCTAATGGGGCGGGCAGAGGGGGTGGAGGCGTTGGAAGCGAAGGGACTGCTAGTGTCCCTGACAGGCGGGCCGCGGGGGGACAAGGGCGTGCGGCGAGCCCGTCAGCGCGATGTCCGTTCCGCCCCAAAATCGGCGCAAGTTTTGGGTTCGGGGTGGGTCGAAAACGGACGGAATCCGGACATTTGTCCGTTTGGGGCCGCGCATTGGGCAGCGTTATTCGTCCGTTCTACCCCAAACGGACGCACCCGGACAGGATGGCGTCGCGCGGTGGAGTTGGCCTTAATAGTATAGCCTTCTCGCATCTTTCTCTCACAAGGTTGTTGTTACGAGTAGGGCATTTTGGAGACCGAGCTCCATGAAGCCCTTTATTTTGAAAAATTCAAAATTCATAAATTTCAGTTTTAAAAAATTCTGAAAAAAGTACACATGTATACAAGGATGTAAAATATACGTGTGAAAATTTTCAGGATGAAATACCTTGAATTACGAGCTGCAAAAAAGAATCGTTACAGTACATATGCTAAAAAGCCCGAGATTTATTTTTTTTGTATAGCTCACATTTTAATGTACTTTCATCTGAAAATTTTCACACATATACATTATGTATCTAGGTATATGTGTATTTATTTTCAGAAATTTTTAAAACTAAAAAGTTTGAATTTTGAAGTTTTCAAATAAAGACCTTCATGAAGCTCGGTCTCCATTTGATATTTCTGTGCTATTGTAGCCCGTTTATCTTCTCTCTTCCCTCGTCTCATCTTCGGTTAGATACAAATCTGATGCAACATCTCTTATAGCTCACCAACATCAATCACTGTATTGTACTACTTGCATTCAAACCCTATTTTAATAGTGGTAAGAACTTTCATGTTAGAGCAACTCCAAAGTCGCGATCCATTTCGTCCACCCGCGTCCGTTTGGTTCGGCGCGGACAGAAAAGTCGGCCCAACGCGCCGACCCAAACGGACACGCGTCCGTTTTCGTCCGCCTGCCGACCCATTCCCGGCTTTTGAGCCGGATTTGCGTCGGCGTGGACACACGACGGACAGGCGCGCGCTCGTCCTCTCTCCTCACCGGACCCGCTGGTCGGTGGCACATTGGCCTCTCCATATGCAACAGCACGCCCTCGCCCGCCTGCTTCGTCACCGACGTCGCCTGCCATTTTTTTCGATAAAAAAGATACATAGATTTCTAAAAGTACACATCTAAACAAAAGATCAACTACCCGTCGCTATCCGACTCCGACTCAGCAATGTCCTTCTCCGACGTCTGAATGTAGGCATCAGCCTGATTCTCGTCCACGAAGTCGTCCCATCGTGACATTTCTCGTAGCTTCAGTTTCATATGAGCGGTCAGCTTCCGCGCATGCTTGTCCTCCCGATAGGCGGCTCGCTCCGTCCTCCTCGCCTCCCTCTCCGCCCTCCTTTGCCTGTAGAACAAGCGCTCGTCGACGATGTCCTGCGGGAAGCGTGCGCGCCACACCACCATGGCCTCAACGTCATTCTCGGCGATGACGAGGCGACGCTGCCACCCACGGTGGACACGACGATCCTAGTCGGTGACAAGTCGCGGGAGAGGCGCCAGATCATGCGCCCGCTGCCTCAACACGTCAAGATAATTCATCTCTTGACGAGGCCTCAGGAGGCGCCACGCCGTCGAGTCGTGCGCGCGGGCCGCCTCCTCTGCGGTGTCGAAGGTGCCAAGGAAGAGGCGTTTCTCGCCAAACATGATCTCGGAGGAGAAGTCGCCGGAGCGGCGCTCGCGAACTCCGCGGAAATCCGAAGCTCCCAGGCGTCGCATCGACATGGTGGCACACAGGCGGCGATGCTAGTGAGAGAGGGGGCGAGACGAGTGCGCGACGGACGGAGTGAGAGGTGGCGAGACGAGCGCGCCTTCTTATAGCGAACGTCGGCCAAGGCGGCGCGCCAAAACAAGCGCGCGAACTTTTCCCGCGCTAGGCCGATTTCCCCCGCGCGCGAACTTTTTCTGCGTGCTGGAGCGCGCGCGCTCATGATATGGGTCGGCGCATTGGGCGCGCTGCTGACCCAAATCGAAAAGAGGGCGAACGCCGGACGGGCGGCCGACCCAAACGGACAAAAAACGAATAAAAGAGCCGTCCGTTTGGGTCGGCCCGTTGGAATTGCTCTTAGAAGCCCCAATAGTAGAATAAACAAGAGAGCTCGGTCATTCGCGAAACTCTTGATTCCTTGGCTGCGTCGTACGTGGGCTGGGTGGTCAATTTTAAGTTGCCAGCCTTGGCGTTACTCCCAAAGATGCACGTAAGAGCATCTCCAACAGCCGCGCTATACTAGCGCCGTGTCCCAAAAAAGGCAGTTATAGCGCGCGCGCAACGCGGTGCACAGCTCCAGCGGGGGCGCAAAAACCGCGCGCGCGCTAAAACGAGTTGGGCGCGCTGGCCATAGCCTCATCCCGCGCGGTTAATTTGGGGCGTCCACTTCCGCGTGCGGCAGACTCGAGCGCGCGCGCGAACTCGCCCTTTCTTCCTCCTTCGCACCCGCGCGCGCCGACGCCAGCGCCCCTGCCACCATGGACGCGCACACCGGCACCCCGCCGACTCCGCTGTACAGCCGTGACCCCCCCGCCGCCGCCGCCGCAGCCGCAGCCGCCGCCAAAAACCCTAGCGCGGCGAGCGCTGGCGTTGTCGCCGCCGCCGCCACCGGAGCTCTGCTGACCGCCGGCCTCGCGCGCAGCCTCTTCTTGCCGCCGCGGATGACCACGCCGACGGGTGGCGTCGCGCCGGCGCCGTCCCGTGCACCGTCAAAGCTCCCCAATGCGTCGGAGCCGAAGAAAAGAAAAACATCCGCGAAGAAGAAGAAGGCGGACGGCTCCGGCAGCTCGAAGGTGATGAAGAAGAAGCTTGCAGGGCGGCGGACGGCTCCGGCGTCTACCGAAGCGCCGGTGATGAAGAAGAAGAGAAAGAAGACGAGGAAGATGGTTGATGTCTTTATATGTCTTGAACTTTGTTGGATGAACTTGTATTTTGAACTTAGTTTGCATTTTGAACTTGGTTGGATGAACTTGTGGGCATGACTTTTATTCATCAACTTGTTTGTGTTAAATTTCACATGTTCATTGCATTTTGAGTGAATGTTTTAAACTATTTTGTGTCCAAATGTCATATTTGGCGCTGCTGGAGCGGCGCGCGCTGCATTTTTCGCGCCGCTGGAGCGGAGCGCGCGCGCTGCACTTTAAAGCTGCTGCTGGAGCCAGCGCTGCGCGGCGCGGCAACCAACCGAAGCGCGCGCGGCAAATGCATTTTTTGGACGGCGCGTAGCGCGGCTGTTGGAGATGCTCTAATGCGATTCAACGGATTCCTCGAACACTCGAAACTACTTGCCCACACCTACCGGTAATACACTAATCTTTCTTCTCGTCCGCGATCGATCACCCCTTCCCGAGTGGCATAAAAGTGATCCGAGGATCACAGCGGAGAAGCCGCCAAATCTCAACGACTCTGCGTGGCACGTGGTCTTATTTCGCGACGCCATCTCCGGCGTGGCTGCTGCTGTTGCCAGCCATGCGCCCTGGCGGCCTGCCTCACTGCCCCGGGACAGCATTGGACTTCAAACCTGAAGCTTCGCATAGAGAAAGCGGGAAAGGAGAACTGCTGCCATGGCCACGACGGCAGGTCATTCCATCGGCGTGATTGGCGCCCTCCACTTCTTCCCTAGGATCGAATCGTGCTGGAGAAAGCACGTCCAAGATCGCCATCCCGATCTCACACGATTCCAACCACGTGACCCACCCGTCCCAACCAACGATCGGCAATGAATCCATCGTTCGCCGCCCGTCCCAGCCACTCGAGAACGGCTCAAAAGCGCGCGCGCGACACACCATAGCCTTTGAATTCCCGGCGGTTGATAGATGAACTTTTGAAAACGGATAGGTCATTTCTGAAGATGTTCTTGAACTCAAAGATGCAGAGTTGGCAACACAAAACGGATATCTCTCTCTTTTACTTCTGCTGCAATTCTTGTTCTACCGCTAAAACTAAACATGGCGGCGCTGTTGTCATCTCAAGACTGCCGTTTCTATGTACAAATTTCATCATCACATAAGTCGAGATTGTTGATGATTCCAACGTTCGGGGATTTGTTCTTCTTCAGAAGCTTGGGCTGAGGATGTTGAGCAGGGAGACTCTGGTGTTGACGAGGGCCCGGAAAACGTTCTCGCCGCTGCTCTCCACGTCCGCGATGCACCGTCCAAGGTTGTCCATGCGCTCAAACGCCGCCTTCCGGTCCTCCTCCTCCGGGTCGACCACGGCCGCGCCGGGCTGGGGCTGCCTGGCGGAGGACCCGTCGTCGGCCTGCTGCTTGTTCGCCGAACGGCGCTTCGCGCGCGACATCCAGCGCATCAGGTCGGCGACCCACCATATGCGCATGGACGAAGGCTTGGTGGTGACGATGTGGTGGCCGGTTCTTGGCGTGGCGGCGAACCTTGCGGGGGAGGGCATCCAGCACGGCGTGCTGACGACGTCGACGCGGGCCGTGGCAGCGGCAATGGACAGGGAGGACACGCCGGAGAAGACCGCGGCCGAGGCGGACGCGACGGCAGCCGCCGCGTCCACGATGGCGGCGGCAAGAGCGGCCGCGTCAGACGGGAGGCCGGCGGGCGCGGGAGGCGGCGCCTTGCCGGCCACGGCGCGGGCGGATGAGGCGATCCGCGGGAGGTCGCGGCCGGATCGACGGAGCCCGCGCGCGGCGGACGCCAGGCGCGCCGAATCCTCGCGCCGCAGCGCCGCGCGCGCCTCGGCCTGCAGCGCGGTGAGCGCGACCAGCACGTCGCGGAAGCTGCCGTGCGCGTCGGCCAGGCGGAGGAAGTCGTCGAGCAGCCGCTCCGCGAACGGCGAGCGGCCGAGCCGCCGCAGCGGCTCCTGCGCCTGCGGGTGGTGGAGCAGCTCGGACAGCGACACCAGCACCCGGCCGAGCTGCTCCGCGGCCTCGGCGATCGAGCGCGCCGACGCAAGACCCCCCGCCAGATCGCGCAGGGTCGCGACGTCCTCGTCGAGCTGGAGCACCAGAGGGTGGAACCGGCAGGGCAGGCTGGCCGAGCGGACGCGGTAGCCGGCTGCGGACTTCCCATTCGACCCCGCCGCCGGCGCGGACTTGGGCGCGGGGAACGAGATCGTGCGGCGGAAACCGACCACCATCCTGATACCACGGCCTCGCAGCAGCGCCGTCACTGGAGTGGGATCGATGGATCGGGCGATTTGTTAACCTAGGCTCGGCGGCGGGCACCGGGAGGAGAGGAGGAGGGGCGCGTTTGAAAGTGGAGGCGGAGTGAGATTCGGGAACAGAGTGGAACGCCCGAGGAAGCCGTGGATGGGGTCAATCGCACGGCCGGTCGTTATATAAAGCAGGGGAGGTGCAAATGGTGGAGGGGCTGGGACCAGACCGGTTCTACCCTGCTCTCCGGAACGCAGGTCAATAGGTCATGCGCCGCACGCACACGACATTTGGAAGTGTTTCAAGGTTGGGGCCCGGGTGGCAGAAATGGCATGGGTTGGCAGGCTTCGGCCGCGTTTGGTGGCGTTACGGGCGGAGTGAGTGTTCATGGACCGTCGAGAGCTTTTCTTTTTTTCTGAAAATCCGTCGAGAGCTTTTCCAAACCACTGGCTAATTCAAATCAAATAAAAAAAAGCACCAGCTAATTACTCCCAAGGTTGCAAGGGAGCATATCCCATATATAACACAATATATATTTATTTTTGCGGGAAAAAATTATATACTGGGTTATATTGAAGGAAATATGCTGTAGAGGCAATAATAAAGTTGTTATATATATATTTCCTTATATATCATGATAAATATTTTTTATTTATGCTATAATTATATTAACCGAAACTTGATACATGTGTGAATACATAGACAAAACAGAGTGTCCCTAATATGCCTTTACTAGACTAGCTCGTTAATCAAAGATGGTTATGTTTCCTAACCATAGACATGTGTTGTCATTTGATGAACGGGATCACATCACTAGGTGAATGATGTGATGGACAAGACCCATTCATTAGCTTAGCACTCTAATCATTTAGTTTTATTGATATTGCTTTCTTCATGACTTATACATGTTTCTCTGACTATGAGATTATACAACTCCCGAATACCGGAAGAACACCTTGTGTGCTATCAAACATCACAACGTAACTGGGCGATTACAAAGATGCTCTACAGGTGTTTCTGAAAGTGTTTGTGGTGTTGGACTAGATCAAGAATAGAATTTGTCACTCCGAATGTCGGAGAGGTATCTCTAGGCCCTCTCGGTAATACAGATCATAATAAGCCTTGCAAGCAAACGACTAATGAGTTAGTCACGAGATGATGTATTACGGAATGAGTAGAGAGACTTGCCAGTAACGAGATTGAACTAGGTATGATGATACCGACGATCAAATCTCGGGCAAGTAACATACCGATGACAAAGGAAACAACGTATGTTGTTATACGGTTTGACCGATAAAGATCTTTGTAGAATATGTAGGAGCCAATATGAGCATCCAGGTTACGCTATTGGTTATTGACCGGAGATGTGTCTCGGTCATGTCTACATAGTTCTCGAACCCGTAGGGTCCGCACGCTTAACGTTCGAAGACGATTTGTATTATGAGTTATGTGTTTTTGATGACAGAAGGTTGTTCGGAGTCCCGGATGAGATCACGAACATGACGAGGAGTCTCGAAATGGTTGAGACATAAAGAATGATATATTGGACGATGTTATTCGGACACCGGATGAGTTCCGAGGGTCACCGGATAAATATCAGAGTGCCGGAGGGTTATCGGAACCACTGGGGGAACTAATGGGACAACACGGGCCTTGAGAAAGACAGAGGAGGGGCCTCTAGGGCTGGCCGCGCCCCCCTCTTTCCCTCTCCCTCTTCCTCTCCCTCTCCTTCCTTCTTCTCCTAGTTGGACTAGGAACGGGGGGGTTCCAACTCCTACTAGGAGTTGGATTCCCCCCCTTGGGCGCGCCCTATGAGGCCGGCCGGCCTCTCCTTTGCTCCTTTATATATGGGGGCAGGGGGCACCCTAGGACACACAAGTTGACAATTTTTTGTAGCCGTGTGCGGTGCCTCTCTCCACAGATTCCACCCCGGGTCATATTATCGTAGTGCTTAGGCGAAGCCGTGCGCGGATCACATCATTAACACCGTCACCATGCCGTCGTGCTGACGGAACTCTCCATCGTCCTCAACTGTATCAAGAGCTCGTGGGACGTCATCGTGCTGAACGTGTGCTGAACACGGAGGTGCCGTACGTTTGGTACTTGGATTGGTTAGATCGTGAAGACGTTCGACTACATCAACCGCGTTACTAAACGCTTCCGTTTTCGGTCTACGAGGATACGTGGACACACTCTCCCCGCTCGTTGCTATGCTTCTCCTAGATTGATCTTGCGTGGTCGTAGGAAATTTTTGAAATACTACGTTCCCCAACAGTGGTATTCGAGCCTAGGTCTATGCGTAGATGTTATATGCACGAGTAGAATGTTGGGGACCGTTACAGAAATTCAAAAAAAAATTCTACGCATAACCAAGATCTATCTATGGAGTTACTAGCAGCGAGAGGGGAGTGCTTCTTCATACCTTTGAAGATCGCAATGCGGAAGCGTTGCAAGAACGCGGTCGGTGGAGACGTACACGATGCGATTCAGATCGTGGCCGAATCCGATCTAAGCACGGAACAACGGTGCCTCCGTGTTCAACACACGTGCAGCCCGGTGACGTCTCCCGCACATTGATCCAACAAGGGGAGAGGTAGAGGTTGGGGACGACTCCATCCAGCAGCAGCACGAGGGCGTGGTGGTGGTGGAGGAGCGTGCCACTCCAGCAGGGCTTCGCTGTAATGCCCCAGATGTAACACTTTCCCAATATGACAATATATAAACCTTGGCTTAATCTATTCCGTTCCGGGCTCTTCTGTCTTTTTGGGTTCTTCGTTTTGTCGCGTGCGTGTGTGCATTTCATCTATGTCATGTTACCATGTGCATTGCATTGCATTTTTGTTGTCACTTGCATCCGGTCCCACTCGTCTCTTCCCGTTGTCCGTTTCGAGTTCCGGCGTTCTCACACGTGTCCGTGGCATCCCCGAGTCCTTCTTTCGTGTGTGGCCGTGTAACGTTTCTGGAATGACGCGAGACTTGTTGTGCAATGTTGTTTTGGTACGTGTAGGCCGCCTGTCAAGTTTCGTCGCGTTTGGAGTTCGTTTGGTACTCCAACGGTTAACCTAGTGGGCTAAAAGAACTTCTTCTTTGAGGCCCAAGACCCCCTCCACAACAGCCCACTAACCCAGCACAACCCTTCCCATCATCTCGGTCGTCGAATTGTGATCGCGTGGCCGAAAACCGCTCCCCATTTGGAGTCTCCTAGCTCCTTGTGCCTATAAAAACGTCCCCCCATGTCCATTTTTCGCCCAAACCCTAGTTCCACCGCAACCGCCGCCGCCGGACACGTCCGGACGGACCGGACACGTCTGCCCGGACGCGCCGGACCAACCGCCGCCTGTCATGTGTCCACCGCCGCCGTTCCCCACTGCGCCGGCCCGCAGGCCCGACGAGGGCCCGCCGCCGCCGCCGATCCGGGCCGAAGCCTATGCGCCGCCCCACTCCTTCTTCCCGCTCGCCGCCGCCTCGGACTCCCCGCTGCCGGTCGCCACATTCCCCGCCGCCTGCTGCCAGATCGACGCGCCGCCGCCGCCAGACCAGCCCCCGTCGCCGGATCTGGGTCCCCTCCTCCGGATCTAACCATCCCCGTCCTTCCCCGCCGTCCTGCCGGCCGGAGCTCGCCGCCAAGGCTCGCCGGAGCCAAGCGCCGCCGCCGCCGTTGCTTCCTCCATCGGGAGGGTGACGGGCGCCAGTTCGAGGCCGCCTCAGCGCGGGCCGGCCTCGTGGGCCAAGCCGCCGCCCCGCGGCCTCTCCCTTCTCCAACTGGCCCAGCCGCCGCCTCGGGCCGAGCCCGTGAGGTGAGGCCGAGTGCCCAGATCTGGCCCATGTGTTTTTTTCCCGCCGACGTTTTTTCTTCTTTTTCTCGTTTAATTGCATATTTACAGATTAGTCCCTGGCGTGTGTTATTTTGTTGCATGTTTGACCGCCTGTAACTAATTGTGTGCTTATCCAAATGATGCATATAATATGTCAAAATGATCGTGGTGATGTGTACTACGTTTTGTTCCATTGTGTCATGCTTATTTGAGTCCATCTAGATGTCTTAATCTTCGTGACAAGAGTGCTACTTGATATAAACTGCTGCTACTTGTTATTTTCATGCCATGTTTGAGATGTGATAACTTGGTTCATGTTTATCCAAATGAAGCAAATGAGATGTCAAAATGTTCATCATGAGATGCTCTACATGTTGGTTGCTGTAGCATGCATGTTAGGGTTCATATTTCCATGTTAAACTTGGTTGCAAAAGTGCATGTGGCTGTTAAGTTTTGTAACATGTTATGAGATGCTGATTTGAAGAGCTCGTTGCTATTGTTGTGTTTGTCCCCTTGTCACATGCCTAGATGTTTTAGAATCTCCTTAATGTGGTCTTTGCTGTGGTGCAAACCATTTTCCATGATATTCCTTGAGGTGACTTAAACATGCTTGCAAACATGCCATGTCAACATAACTGTTTTATACTTAGTGAAATTTTGGCTAAGTCTGGAATCTGACATATCCTGATGCTATGTTTGCTTGATGCCCTAGGCAAATCCATGTTAGTTTTGGGGTGGCCATTGATCATTCCTTGTTGTACAAGTTGTTGTATATCCATACATGCCCTCACTTGCTCATATGGCTTGCTGTAGCTTATTTAATTCTTGCTCCCAAGTTGCTATAAAATATTACTGTCAGGTTTTTAACGTCATGATCAAAATGTTGTAGCTTGTTGCTATTGATCCATGCCTCCTATGGAGTTGATCCAATGGAGTTGTTTGCTGTAGGATATGTCTACTTCATGTCCATGCTTCTTGTCACCATGTTTGAGTGCTGTAGAGTATATATTTCTTGCTCCAAAGTTGCTATGTGGCTGTTAATTGCAGCTTTGCATTGTTTCTTGTTTCGAGTGTATGTGTTGAACCGTTGCTCCGTTTTGAGCGTGCCCTACATGAAACTTGTGTGATTTTGCATGTAGATTCATAATATTATCTTGTTTACATGTTTGGAGTGAGTTTGCTTGATGTTTGGGTGCATCTTGCACCGTTGCCATGCTTAACTTGTTTTGCTCATATCTTCTAGACCGTAGCTCCGAATTAAACAAACTTTATATGAAACTTGACTGGAATTTCATGTAGATCATCATGATGCATGTTAACTTGCGGTTTAACAATTTTAACTTAAGGTTTATTCAGATCTGGACTAATTTTCAAACTATGCATATGAGGACTTACCGGATTTGTTATATGTAGTTTCCGGCCTCATTTAAACTTGTTGTTCTTATGTTGTTTTTGAGTGCTTCCTGCCTTGCCATGTTTTGCATCATATATAGACTTGCCTTGCATCATACTTGCTTGAGCATATTGTCATGTTCTTGTGTTGTTTCTCTGTGCTTCCTGCCTTGCCATGTATTGCATCATATATAGACTTGTCATGCATCATAAGTGCATCATACATGCATCATACGTGCATCATACGTGCATCCTGTTGATTGTGCATTGCACCTTGTTTTGATTTCGTGCCTCGTTGTGTTCTTGTGTCGAGTAGAGCCGGAAGCCGAGACCGAGCCCGAGAACGAGGTTACTACCGAGGTTGAGTACGAGGGGCCGTCTTACGATCCCATCGACGACTCGACAGGCAAGATGACCTGACCGAGATATCATTACTATCTTTGCCTATTGCTAGATGTCTCGATCTTTAGCTTATTGCCTCGATGCCCATATTTGTTTGTCAGCCTCCTATTGTAACCATCAATCTGCCTAACCACCCAACCTAGCAAACCATTGTTTGGCTACGTAAGCTTCGCTCGACCCCTCTTATAGCATTGCTAGTTGCAGGTGAAGATTTGAAGATTCTTGCTTCATGTTGAAGATATTGTTGGGATATCACAATATATAAACTCTTAATATAAATCATCTATATATTGGTAATGGGTGGAAGGCTAAGCCTCTTGCTTGGTGATTTGTTCCACTCATGCCGCCCTAGGAACCGTATAAACCGGTGTTATGTTCCTTGATTATGCGTTCCTAACACGGTTGGGGTTATGGGACCCCCTCGATAACCCGCTTAGCGCTAAACCTTTTCCAGCAAGGCCCAACATTGGTACTCCATTTGCCTAATAACTAAAACTTGCATAGGGACTAGCTATCCCGTGATCTTAATTAACAACCCCCGGGCTAGTGCTCCACATGAGTGTTGGTCCGAACTGGGCAACCTGCGGGGCCGCCTTGGGGAAACCCGAGGTATTTGGTATCCACCCGTAGCTTGTTCCATCCGGTCGTGGCCTGAGACTAGATACGCGCGACTACTTTCAGGGTGTCGGCACGCCGGGAGGTCTTGCTGGATTAGTTTTACCTATGTCGGAATATCTTGAGCACGGGATTCCTGAAGGAAATATGCCCTAGAGGCAATAATAAAGTTGTTATTTATATTTCCTTATATCATGATAAATGTTTATTATTCATGCTAGAATTGTATTAACCGGAAACTTAGTACATGTGTGAATACATAGACAAAACAGAGTGTCCCTAGTATGCCTCTACTAGACTAGCTCATTGATCAAAGATGGTTATGTTTCCTAACCATAGACATGGGTTGTCATTTGATCAACGGGATCACATCATTAGGAGAATGATGTGATGGACTAGACCCATCCGTTAGCAAAGCACTATGATCGTTTAGTTTTACTGCTATTGCTTTCTTCATGACTTATACATGTTCCTATGACTATGAGATTATGCAACTCCCGAATACCGTAGGAACACCTTGTGTGCTATCAAACGTCACAACGTAACTGGGTGATCATAAAGATGCTCTACAGGTGTCCCCGAAAGTATTCGTGGTGTTGGCATAGATCAAGATTAGGATTTGTCACTCCGAGTGTCGGAGAGGTATCTCTGGGCCCTCTCGGTAACACACATCATAATAAGCCTTGCAAGCAAAAGACTAATGAGTTAGTCACGAGATGATGTGTTACGGAACGAGTAAAGAGACTTGCCAGTAACGAGATTGAACTAGGTATAGAGATACCGACGATCGAATCTCGGGCAAGTAACATACCGATGACAAAAGGAACAACGTATGTTGTTATGCGGTTTGACCGATAAAGATCTTCGTAGAATATGTAGGAGCCAATATGAACATCCAGGTTCCGCTATTGGTTATTGACCGGAGATGAGTCTCGGTCATGTCTACATAGTTCTCGAACCCGTAGGGTCCGCACGCTTAACGTTTGATGACGATCGGTATTATGAGTTTATGAGTTTTGATGTACCGAAGGTAGTTCGGAGTCCCGGATGAGATCACGGACATGACGAGGAGTCTCGGAATGTCCGAGACATAAAGATTGATATATTGGACGACTATATTCGGACACCGGAAGTGTTCCGGAAAAGTTTCGGATTTAATTGGATTGCCGGAGGGGGTTACCGGAACCCCCTATGAGGGGGGATGGTCCATAGTGGGCCTTGAGGAAAGGAGAGAGACAGCCCATAGAGGCTGGCCGGCGCCCCACCAGGGGATCCTAGTTGGACTAGGATTGGGGGGCGCCACCTCTCCCTCTCTTTCTTTTCCCCTCTCTTCCTTCTTGGTGGACTCCTACTAGGAATAGGATTGCAATCCTATTCCTAGTAGGATTGCCCTAGCCGCACCATAGGAGGCCGGCCGGCCCTCCCCTCTTGCTCCTTTATATACGGGGGCAGGGGGGCACCCAAAGACACACAAGTTGAATTGTTCCAGCCGTGTGCGGTGCCCCCCTCCACAGAAACACACCTCGGTCATACCGTTGCAGTGCTTAGGCGAAGCCCTGCGCCGGTAGATACATCATACCCGTCACCACACCGTCGTGCTGACGAAACTCTCCCGTGAAGCTCAACTGGATCAAGAGCTCGTGGGACGTCATCAAGCTGAACGTGTGCTGAACGCGGAGGTGCCGTACGTTCGGTGCTTGATCAGTTGAATCGCGAAGAAGTTCGACTACATCAACCACGTCACTTGACGCTTCCGCTTCTGGTCTACGAGGGTACGTAGACACACTCTTCCCTCTCGTTGCTATGCATCTGGTAGATAGATCTTGCGTGATCATAGGAAAATTTTAAAATACTACGTTCCCCAACAGTGCCATCATGAGCCAGGTCTATGCGTAGATGATATGCACGAGTAGAACACAATGAGTTGTGGGCGATACTAGTCATACTGCTTACCAGCATGTCATACTTTGCTTCGGCGGTATTGTGAGATGAAGCGGCCCGGACCGATATTACGCGTACGCTTACGCGAGACTGGTTTCACCGTTACGAGCACTCGTTGCTTAAAGGTGACTGGCGGGTGTCTGTCTCTCTCACTTTAGCTGAATCAAGTGTGGCTACGCCCGGTCCTTGTGAAGGTTAAAACAGCACATACTTGACGAAACATCGTTGTGGTTTTGTATGCGTAGGTAAGAACGGTTCTTGCTAAGCCGGTAGCAGCCACGTAAAACTTGCAACAACAAAGTAGAGGACGTCTAACTTGTTTTTGCAGGGCATGTTGTGATGTGATATGGTCAAGACATGATGAATTATACGGCTTTGTATGAGATGATCATGTTTTGTAATTTATTGGCAACTGGCAGGAGCCATATGGTTTTCGCTTTATTGTATGAAATGCAATCGCCATGTAATTGCTTTACTTTATCACTAAGCGGTAGCGATAGTCGTAGAAGCAATAGTTGGCGAGACGACAACGATGCTACGATGGAGATCAAGGTGTCACGCCGGTGACGAAGGTGATCATGATGGTGCTTTGGAGATGGAGATCAAAAGCACAATATGATGATGGCCATATCATGTCACATATTTTGATTGCATGTGATGTTTATCTTATTATGCTTCTTATTTTGCTTAGAACGACGGTAGCATTATAAGATGATCCCTTACTAAATTTCAAGGTATAAGTGTTCTCCCTGAGTATGCACCGTTGCGAAAGTTCGTCGTGCCGAGACACCACGTGATGATCGGGTGTGATAAGCTCTACGTTCAAATACAACGGGTGTAAGCCAGTTTTGCACACGCAGAATACTCGGGTTAAACTTGACGAGCCTAGCATATGCAGATATGGCCTCGGAACACTGGAGACCGAAAGGTCGAGCGTGAATCATATAGTAGATATGATCAACATAAGATGTTCACCATTAAAACTACTCCATCTCACGTGATGATCGGACATGGTTTAGTTGATTTGGATCACGTGATCATTTGGATGACCAGAGGGATGTCTATCTAAGTGGGAGTTCTTAAGTAATATGATTAAATTGAACTTTAATTTATCATGAACTTAGTCCTGGTAGTATTAGCATATCTATGTTGTAGATCAATAGCTCGCGATGTTGCTCCCCATTTTTTTTGATATGTTCCTAGAGAAAACTAAGTTGAAAGTTGTTAGTAGCAATGATGCGGAATTGTTCCGTGATCTGAGGATCATCCTCATTGCTGCACAGAAGAATTATGTCCTTGATGCACCGCTAGGTGACAGACCTATTGCAGGAGCAGATGTAGACGTTATGAACGTTTTGACAAAAGCTAGGTATGATGACTACTTGATAGTTTAAGTGCACCATGCTTTACGGCTTAGAACCGGGACTTCAAAAACGTTTTGAATGCCACGGAGCATATAAGATGTTCCAAGAGTTGAAATTAGTATTTCATACTCATGCCCGTGTCGAGAGGTATGAGACCTCTGACAGTACTTTGCCTACAAGATGGAGGAGAATAGCTCAACCAGTGAGCATTTGCTCAGATTGTCTGGGTACTACAATTGCTTGAATCAAGTGGGAGTTAATCTTCCAGATAAGATAGTAATTGACAAAGTTCTCTAGTCACTATCACCAAGTTAGTAGAACTTCGTGATGAACTATAATATGCAAGGGATGACAAAAGTAATTCCCGAGCTCTTCGCGATGCTGAAATCGCGAAGGTAGAAATCAGAAAGGAGCATCAAGTGTTGATGGTTAACAAGACCACTTGTTTCAAGTAAAGGGCAAATGGATAGAAGGGGAACTTCAAGAAGAATGACAAGCAAGTTGTCACTCCCATGAAGAAACCCAAAGCTAAACTCAAGCCTGAAACTAAGTGCTTCTACTACAAAGGAAATGGTCACTGGAAGTGGAACTACCCTAGATACTTGGCGGATAAGAAGGATGGCAAAGTGAACAAAGGTATATTTTGATATACAGATTATTGATGTGTACTTTACTAGTGTTCATAGCAACCCCTGGGTATTTGATACCGGTTCAGTTGCTAAAATTAGTAACTCGAAACGAGAATTGCAGAATGAACAGAGATTAGTTAAAGGTGAAGTGATGATGTGTGTTGGAAGTGGTTCCAAGATTGATATGATCATCATCGCACACTCCCTATACTTTCGAGATTAGTGTAAAACCTAAATAAATGTTATTTGGCATTTGCGTTGAGCATGAATATGATTTGATCATATTTGTTGCAATACGGTTATTCATTTAAAGTCATAGAATAATTGTTATTCTGTTTACATGAATAAAACCTTCGATGGTCATACACCCAATGAAAATAGTTTGTTGGATCTCGATGGTGGTGATACACATATTCATAATATTGAAGCCAAAAGATGCAAGGTTAATAATGATAGTGCAACTTATTTGTGGCACTGGCGTTTAGGTCATAATGGTGTAAAACGCATGAAGAAACTCCATAGTGATGGACTTTTGGAATCACTTGATTATGAATCACTTGGTGCTTGCGAACCATGCCTCATGGGCAAGATGACTAAAACTCCGTTCTCTGGAACAATGGAGCGAGCAACAGATTTGTTAGAGATCATACATACAGATGTATGTGGACCAATGAGTGTTGAAGCTCGCGGCGGGTATCGTTATTTTCTGACCTTCACTGCTGATTTGAGCAGATATGGGTATATCTACTTAATGAATCACAAGTCTGAAACATTTGAAAAGTTCAAAGAATTTCAGAGTGAAGTGGAGAATCATCGTAACAAGAAAATAAGAGTTTCTACGATATGATCGTAGAGGTAAAATATTTGAGTTAGCGAGTTTGGCCTTCAGTAAAAGCAATGTGAAATAGTTTCACTACTCACGCCACCTGGAACACCACAGTGTAATGGTGTGTCCGAACGTCATAACCGTACTTTATTAGATATGGTGCGATCGATGATGTCTCTTACCGATCTACCACTATCGCTTTTGGGGTTATGCATTAGAGATAGCTACATTCACGTTAAATAGGGCACCATCTAAATCCGTTGATACGATACCTTATGAACTATGGTTTGGCAAGAAACCAAAGTTGTCGTTTCTTAAAGTTTGGGGCTGCGATGCTTATGTGAAAAAGCTTCAACCTGATAAGCTCGAACCCAAGTCGGAGAAATGTGTCTTCATAGGATACCCAAAAGAGACTGTTGGGTACACCTTCTATCACAAATCCGAAGGCAAGATATTCGTTGCTAAGAATGGATCCTTTCTAGAGAAGGAGTTTCTCTCGAAAGAAGTGAGTGGGAGGAAAGTAGAACTTGATGAGGTAATTGTACCTTCTCCCAAATTGGAAAGTAGTACATCACAGAAAATTGTTTCAGTGATTCCTACACCAATCAGTGAGGAAGTTAATGATGATGATCATGAAACTTCGGATCAAGTTTCTGCTGAACGTCGTAGATCAACCAGAGTACGTTCCGCACCAGAGTGGTACGACAACCCAGTTCTGGA
The DNA here is from genome assembly GCA_902687465.1 of Secale cereale. Classification (NCBI taxonomy): domain Eukaryota; kingdom Viridiplantae; phylum Streptophyta; class Magnoliopsida; order Poales; family Poaceae; genus Secale; species Secale cereale. The sequence continues at coordinate 500,176,541 of LR738714.1, forward strand.
AATCATGTTGCTAGACCATGATGAACCTACGAACTATGAGGAAGCGATGATGAGTCCAGATTCCGCAAAATGGCTTGAGGCCATGAAATCTGAGATGGGATCCATATATGAGAACAAAGTGTGGACTTTGGTTGACTTGCCCGATGATCGGCAGGCCATCGAAAATAAATGGATTTTTAAGAGGAAGACTGACGCAGACGGTAATATTACTGTTTACAAAGCTCGACTTGTTGCGAAAGGGTTTCGACAAGTTCAAGGAGTTGACTACGATGAGACTTTCTCACTTGTAGCGATGCTTAAGTTTGTCCGAATCATGTTAGCAATTGCCGCATTTTATGAAATCTGGCAAATGGATAACAAAACTGCATTCTTTAATGAATTTATTAAAGAAGATTTGTATATGATGCAACCAGAAGGTTTTGTCAATCCTAAAGGTGCTAAAAAAATGTGCAAGCTCCAGCGATCCATGTATGGACTGGTGCAAGCATCTCGGAGTTGGAATATACGCTTTGATAAGTTGATCAAAGCATATAGATTTATACAGACTTGCAGTAAAGCCTGTATTTACAAGAAGTGAGTGGGAGCACTACAACCTTTCTGATAAGTATATGTGAATGACATATTGTCGATCGGAAATGATGTAGAATTTTCTGGAAAGCATAAAGGAGTGTTTGAAAGGAGTTTTTCAAAGAAAGACCTTGGTGAAGCTGCTTACATATTGGGCATCAAGATCTATAGAGATAGATCAAGACGCTTGATAAGACTTTCGATGAGTACATACCTTGATAAGATTTTGAAGTAGTTCAAAATGGATCAGTCAAAGAAGGAGTTCTTGCCTGGCTTGTAAGGTGTAAAGTTGAGTAAGACTCAAAGCCAGACCACGGCAGAAAAAATATAGAGAGAATGAAAGTCATTCCCTATGCCTCAGCCATAGGTTCTATAAAATATGCCATGCTGTGTACCAAACATGTTGTGTACCTTGCCATGAGTTTGTCAAGGGGGTACAATAGTGATCCAGGAGTAGATCACTGTACAGCGGTCAAGATTATCCTTAGTAACTGGATGACTAAGGAAATGTTTCTCGATTATGGAGGTGATAAAGAGTTTGTCGTAAAGGGTTACGCCGATGCAAGCTTTGACACTAAATCCAGATGACTCTAAGTATCAATCTGGATGCATATTGAAAGTGGGAGCAATTAGCTAGAGTAGCTCTATGCAGAGCATTGTAGACATAGAAATTTGCGAAATACATACGGATCTGAATGTGACAGACCCGTTGACTAAACTTCTCTCACAAGCAAAACATGATCACACCTTATTACTCTTGGGTATTAATCACATAGCGATGTGAACTAGATTATTGACTCTAGTAAACCCTTTGGGTGTTGGTCACATGGCGATGTGAACTATGGGTGTTATTCACATAACGATGTGAACTATCGGTATTAAATCACATGGCGATGTGAGCTAGATTATTGACTCTAGTGCAGGTGGGAGACTGAAGGAAATATGCCCTAGAGGCAATAATAAAGTTGTTATTTATATTTCCTTATATCATGATAAATGTTTATTATTCATGCTAGAATTGTATTAACCGGAAACTTAGTACATGTGTGAATACATAGAGAAAACAGAGTGTCCCTAGTATGCCTCTACTAGACTAGCTCATTGATCAAAGATGGTTATGTTTCCTAACCATAGACATGGGTTGTCATTTGATCAACGGGATCACATCATTAGGAGAATGATGTGATGGACTAGACCCATCCGTTAGCATAGCACTATGATCGTTTAGTTTTACTGCTATTGCTTTCTTCATGACTTATACATGTTCCTATGACTATGAGATTATGCAACTCCCGAATACCGTAGGAACACCTTGTGTGCTATCAAACGTCACAACGTAACTGGGTGATCATAAAGATGCTCTACAGGTGTCCCCGAAAGTATTCGTGGTGTTGGCATAGATCAAGATTAGGATTTGTCACTCCGAGTGTCGGAGAGGTATCTCTGGGCCCTCTCGGTAACACACATCATAATAAGCCTTGCAAGCAAAAGACTAATGAGTTAGTCACGAGATGATGTGTTACGGAACGAGTAAAGAGACTTGCCGGTAACGAGATTGAACTAGGTATAGAGATACCGACGATCGAATCTCGGGCAAGTAACATACCGATGACAAAAGGAACAACGTATGTTGTTATGCGGTTTTGACCAATAAAAGATCTTCGTAGAATATGTAGGAGCCAATATGAACATCCAGGTTCCGCTATTGGTTATTGACCGGAGATGAGTCTCGGTCATGTCTACATAGTTCTCGAACCCGTAGGGTCCGCACGCTTAACGTTTGATGACGATCGGTATTATGAGTTTATGAGTTTTGATGTACCGAAGGTAGTTCGGAGTCCCGGATGAGATCACGGACATGACGAGGAGTCTCGGAATGTCCGAGACATAAAGATTGATATATTGGACGACTATATTCGGACACCAGAAGTGTTCCGGAAAAGTTTCGGATTTAACTGGATTGCCGGAGGGGCTTACCGGAACCCCCTACGAGGGGGGATGGTCCATAGTGGGCCTTGAGGAAAGGAGAGAGACAGCCCATAGAGGCTGGCCGGCGCCCCACCAGGGGATCCTAGTTGGACTAGGATTGGGGGGCGCCACCTCTCCCTCTCTTTCTTTTTCCCTCTCTTCCTTCTTGGTGGACTCCTACTAGGAATAGGATTGCAATCCTATTCCTAGTAGGATTGCCCTAGCCGCACCATAGGAGGCCGGCCGGCCCTCCCCTCTTGCTCCTTTATATACGGGGGCAGGGGGCACCCAAAGACACACAAGTTGAATTGTTCCAGCCGTGTGCGGTGCCCCCCTCCATAGAAACACACCTCGGTCATACCGTTGCAGTGCTTAGGCGAAGCCCTGTGCCGGTAGATACATCATACCCGTCACCACGCCGTCGTGCTGACGAAACTCTCCCGTGAAGCTCAACTGGATCAAGAGCTCGTGGGACGTCATCAAGCTGAACGTGTGCTGAACGCGGAGGTGCCGTACGTTCGGTGCTTGATCGGTTGAATCGCGAAGAAGTTCGACTACATCAACCACGTCACTTGACGCTTCCGCTTCCGGTCTACGAGGGTACGTAGACACACTCTTCCCTCTCGTTGCTATGCATCTGGTAGATAGATCTTGCGTGATCGTAGGAAAATTTTAAAATACTACGTTCCCCAACAATTCCGAGAATACTCGGGCCTTCCCACCTTGGAGTTGTGACTCCGCAGATCGTGAGCTTGTCATGGGCTAAGTTGGGACACCCCTGCAGGGTTTGAACTTTCGAAAGCCGTGCCCGCGGTTATGTGGCAGATGGGAATTCTTTAATATCCGGTTGTAGAAAACTTGACGCCATGTTCAGAACACACTACCAGCGTGAGTAACCGCGACGGTCTTTTTCCGAAAGGGGTTCGGAAAGTGAACACGGTGGGGTTATGATTGACGTGCTTAGATAGGATCACTTCGTGATCATTTTGACGCTCGTGGCACTTCTCTTCTCGCTCTTAACACGTAAGCTAGTGCTAGTGCAGCTGCAACCTTTTATCTTTCTTCAGCCTTGTTCCACACCCAAGTCTTAGATAGTTTTGCTACCCGGGAACGAGATTGCTGAGTCCTCCGTGGCTCACAGATTCTACACCACACCAGATGTAGGTACCATGGTGAACTACTCAGGTGACGGCACAGAGCTATACTGGGAGTACGATGAAGAACGTAGCCGATACTATGTGCACTACCCCGATGATCAGTAGTGGTTTCTACTAGGGGCGATTCGGACCTATGGCTTTATGTATTTGGTATCTCTCATTTGGATCTTCACCCGTAGTCGGGTTGTGATGTTATTTGGATGATGATTTGCTTATGTAATGTATTGTGTGACGTGGCGAGTGTAAGCCAACTATCCTTTTGCAATTTCATCCCTATTTTTACATGAGTCGTGCAAAGATACCAAACTTGAGATCATTCCAGAATGGGCTTATACCTTTAAGTCATGCCTCGACACGTAGGAGGTATAGTCCCATCCTGGGCATTACATTTGCCAAACACCACGAGAGATGAGGAGGGAGAGGGGTAGGGTTGCGCCGAGACAGAGGGAGAGTCTCATGTTGTGGCAGCCCCAAACCCCCATTATATATAGGGGAAGGGGAGGGGCTGCGCCCCCATCTAGGGTTCCGCCCCTAGGGGTCGCGGGCAACCCTAGATTGATCTAGGGGGGGGGGGGCAGCGGGGG